>JANFAF010000001.1:0-1200000 GCA_024663475.1 Pisolithus thermaeus
CCACTCCACCTGAGTCCTCTCCCACAACTCCAGTATTCCCTTGGGAGGATGCTCATACTCTGCAAGCCTCCTCTTGAGGTAACCCCAGGCATGTTCTATGGGGTTGAGGTCAGGGGACTGTGCAGGCCATACCATAGTCCTAAAATCCTGCTCCTCTAGCCACTCCTTGACCTGTTTGCAGGTGTGCTTGGGGTCATTGTCCTGCTGGAAGATGATGTCAGGAGGATGGAGACCATAATACTCAAGGGAATCTTGTAGTTCATCCTTCAAAATTTGGAGGTAGAGGTCTCCGTCCATCCTACCATCAATCTTGGTGCCATACCCAACACCCTCCCAGGTCATACAGCCCCACATCATGAGAGACCCTCCTCCAACTTCAGTGTCCCCTCTACTAGCCTATCATTCAGCTTCTCCCCTGGCTTTTTCCATGCCCATTTGCGCCCATCTGACCCCAGGCGATTAATTTTAGTCTCATCAGACCATACCACCCTCTTCCAGTCCTCCAAGTCCAATCTTTATGGGCATAGGCAAAGTCCAACCTGTTCCTTGTGGTGATCTTCACCTCTTTTCTCAACTAATTTCCTTTTAAATGGGCTCTTACTTACTACCATTTGATTCCCCATCTCATTTGCTACTTGCTACTTCTTTTCCCAGCTTTCTAGGCTCATTTCTACAGTTGTGGTGCATCAGCCACTCTTTGTTTACCTTTGTTTACCTAGAAGCGAACTTAGTGTAGCTGAGTCCAGTGCTGAGATCCCTTAGTCACTCACACTGGACTCTAGGTACTGTGTACCCATATACCTCACTCAAACCCATAGTCACTCACACTGGACTCTAGTCTGGTATATTCCCTAGCTCCCTAGAGCTTAGGAGTCGATTAGGTTCCCCTAGGACCCCCTTTTACCCCTCTGCTGCTAACAGGTTATGAGCCCTGCGCTCTAAGCCCCATATCACAACAACCGCTCCTCCAATCGATCCCAAACCTTCACCATCGAATTCTATGGCTTTGATAACCCTAGGCGGCCTATTTGCAAATTCAAAATCGGTCCACATCGCAACCAACAGCACTTGTCACTTTTTGCGCCCCTATTCCCCAACATCGCCCTCTCCAGCCTCCCATACCAATCCTTCCACTGTCAAAACACATCGCTTCGACTCACAGGATCCTGGGCCACTGCCGTATCAACTTCCAGCTCGATTGGTGGGGGTAGCAAGTGAGATATAACATTGGGAAGTTAAAGGGGGCATCAGTGCACACATACCCATATTTGATCACTTCATATCTCATCATCAACTGCTCCGATCTTTGTGATCTTACCTTCGCCGGGTTCCCAACATCGAGGGCTTTCGGACAACACCTTTTAGAAAATTTTTCATCGTTGCGATCGGTCGCCATCGACGCATATTTGCGCACAGGCCAACTGTGCCTCTCTCGACTTTGGCTCTATCAATCTCCCTCGAATCTTATATCATTCGACTCCTCCTGATCCCCTCTGATCATCTATACCATCGTCGAACCTATTCATCGCCATCCCAGCTCGCCATCATCGATCTTTGTCTCCCACACATCGACCATGTCCTCTGAACAAACCCCTCGCATCAAACCCCTCAATGGGACCAACTACTCGACCTGGAGCGAAGAGATGACGGCCTTCCTTCGTTCCAAAGGTCTCTGGAGGCTCGTTGCTGGCACTGAGGCTTGCCCAAACACTCCTGGAGACGACCAAGACAAGTGGGATGCAAAGGCAGACAAGGCTGCAGGTGAAATCATGCTAGCTTTGGAAGCTGACCAGAGAGTGCACATTAGGACTGTCCAAGACGATCCTGTTGCTGCCTGGAATGCCCTGGCCACCCTTTATGTCCAACAGCGCCCTGGTGCGCGATTTGCAGCCTATGACGAGTTTTTCAGCATCAGAAAGCGAGAGGATGAGTCCCTGACCTCCTTGACAGCTAGGATCGAGCAAGCCATGCTCAAGATCCAGGAGTTGCGCCCTCAGCAGTTCACCCTGTCCTCCTTGGACGATGAACTCGTCTGCATGGCCATGGTTCGAGCTCTGCCCTCTGATTACTCGCATTTCACATCCTCCCTGCTCCTACTCTCATCTCTGGACAAAGCCACCATCAAATCTGCGTTCATGGCCGAGGATATCAACAGAAAACCTTGTGCTGAGGTCTCGGGCATGTCTGGGGACTCGGCACTTGCTGCCAGCGCTCCCAGGAGCTGTGGATGTTCTCCTAACGAACCTTGCACCTTCTGCGAAAGGCCTGGGCACTGTGAACACATGTGCTTTGCCAGACAGCGTGCCAAGGATGCCCACAAGGCCTCTAAGCGAAAAGGGAAAGGTAGGAATGTGAACAAGGCTCAGGAATCCCCCACTGGTTCCACTGCTTTGCCTCCACCTCCCACTACTCCAGATCCTGCCTCTGCATCTGCTAAGGCTGCTATAGCAAATTGCTCTGCACTAGAGGAAACCACAGAAGGCGCTGGAAATGCAAGTCTTCGCCCCTCTGCCTCTCCTTGTCCCCCTACACTCGATGCTGATGACCACTGGACCGCAGACACTGGGGCCACTTCTCATATGACCCCCCATCGCCATTGGCTTCGAAATTATACCCCAAAACGAGTCCCAATCCGCCTGGCTGACAATACCATCATCTATTCAGCTGGGGTCGGTTCTGTGGTCTTTCATCCAGTGATAGAGGGCAAGGGAGTGAGGGCAGTTGAGTTTAGATGCGTCCTGCATGTCCCAGACCTTAAATCGAATCTCCTCTCAGTCCTGTATTTAACTCGCCACTCTGGCTTTGTAGTAAACATCGATTCTGTGCACATGGCCTTCTCTCGCCCTCCTGGGGCTCCCCTATTCGTCACAACCATCTCAGACAGCAACACTGCACTCCTGGACGGCACCACCATTCCCTTCACCCATTCAGCTTCGCCTGCGACGACCCTACCTCTGGATCTGAGCCTGTGGCATCGTCGACTTGCGCATCACCATGTGGAGGGAGTGAAGGCCCTCATACAGCGCAATCTAGTCACTGGGCTGAAGCTGGATGTCAAGACTCGTCCTGATCCTGTCTGTGAACCATGTCTGGCTGGCAAGATGCATGCCAATCCCTTCCCTAGCTCAGAATGGCGTGCCTCTCGTCCTCTAGAGCTCGTGCACACTGATCTACACTATGTGCCCTACAGGACCTTCTCTGGGTTTCGATATTGGGTCACATTCATCGATGACTACTCCAGATATCGTATTGTCATCCCCCTGTGTGCAAAATCTGATGTTTTCGATGCTTTCAAGCACTTCAAAGCCTTTGCTGAGAACCAGACCGAGCGATGCATCAAAACTCTTCAAGATGACAAGGGGGGCGAGTATATGAGCAATGCAATGCTCAAGTTCACTACCCAGGCTGGCATAGAGCACCAGCACACTGTTAGGGCTCGACCTCAGCAAAATGGAGTTGCAGAACGTGCAAACAGGCTTCTGGCAGAGCGAATCACTGCCATGTTGGACGAGTCTGGCCTGGCAAAGTCTTTCTGGGGTGAGGCCCTTGCTGCTCTTGTCCATGTGTGGAACAGATGCCCTACTGACGCTGTGGATGGCGCTACGCCCTATGAGCTGTGGCATGGGCGAAAACCTGATGTTTCCCACCTCAGAGTGTGGGGATGCACTGCCTATGTCCACCTGCAGAAGGACCAGCGCCCTGCTCTCGGTTCTCACATGCAGAAATGCGTCTTTATAGGTTATCCTGATGGCTACAAGGGCTGGAAGTTCTATAATCCCCTCACCAAGCACACCCTTATCTCAGAACGAGCTGATTTCAATGAGCAACACTTCCTGGCCTCCAAGCGACCTCTCATCGCCCCTGGTGCGCCCCACATCACCCTGTCCGACTCTACTGATGTCCCCAGTTCTACTGGCATCGATTTCGAGTCTGACAGTGATTCCGATGATGAAGAGCATTCCCCTGCACCGGTACAGGGTCAGGGGGGAGCCATTGCACCCCCAGTCGCTTATCCCCCTCCAAACCAACCAGCACACGTTCCTGAAGGTTCTGCTCATGCCCCTGCACCTGCTGCAGACGATTTTCACACCCCTCCAGCTTCCCCTGAGCCTCAGCATGTCGTCCCCCATCCAGCAACACCTGTAGGCATCGGTGCTCGACTCCCTGCTCGAAATCGACACCCCCCTCGCAGTTGGTGGCAGCTCAGCCCTCAGCAATTGCAGGATGAGGTGGACGATGGAGAGGAGGATGCAGATCTCGCCCTATCGACCTGTACTGCAGAGCCGAGGACCTATGCTGAATCTACTCGTTGCCCTGATGCCCAGCACTGGCACCAGGCTGCCTTGGACGAGTTAGCTGCCCATGAGAGTAATGGGACCTGGTCTTTGGTCGAAAGGCCTGTGGATCGCAAGGTGATTGGTTCTAAGTGGGTGTTTAAGCTGAAGCACAATGCAGATGGCTCCATTGACCAGTACAAGGCTCGACTTGTGGCCAAGGGCTATAATCAGCGACCTGGCTTCGATTTCCTCGAGATCTTCGCTCCCACCATTCGTATGCCTACCATTCGAGTCATCCTCGCTTTAGCAGCTCTCCATGATCTCCACCTGCGATCTGTTGATGTCTCCAATGCCTACCTGAATGGGGAGATGGACTGTGACGTCTACATGGAGCAGCCCGAGGGTTTTGCTCAGAAGGACTCCAGGAAGTATGTCTGTCTGCTCCAGAAGGCGCTGTATGGCACCAAGCAGGGTGGTAATTGCTGGAATCGAAAAATGTGGTCTGTGCTTGAGTCCCTTGGCTTCCAGCAGACCTACTCCGATGCAGCCATCTATATCCTGTGCAAAGGTGATGTGCGCATCATTTTACCAGTCTTCGTCGATGATATGACCTTTGCATCGAAATCTCTCTCTGCCATCGAGGAGATGATCTCAGCACTGCGCAAGCACTTCAAATTGCGTGACCTAGGCCCTACTGCTCAGCTCCTAGGCATCAAAATCGACCGAGACCGTGCCAATCGCTCCATCACTCTTTCCCAGTGCCAGTACTGCCTCGATATCCTCAATCACTTTGGTATGGCTGATTGCAAGCCAGTTTCAACTCCCATGGACCCAGGATTGTGCCTAACTCATGACCACTGTCCTCAGACTCGAGAGGAAGCTGCCCAGATGCATTCTTTCAATTATCAGGGAGCTGTTGGCACACTGATGTACCTTGCCACCACCACTAGACCAGATATCGCATATACTGTGGGTGTATTGGCTCGCTTCAATTCCAACCCTGGTCTGGCCCACTGGGCAGCTGTCAAGCACCTCCTACAATATCTCAAGGGCACTGCGAGCCTCTCCCTCACCTACTCTCCTGATCCTTCGACATCTGAGCTGTTCTTGACCTATTCTGATGCAGATCATGGTGGTTGCAAGGATACTGGTCGTTCTACTGGTGCATATCTCATCAAAATGGGCACTGGCACCATTTCATGGAGCTCCAAGCTGCAGGGCATCATTGCATTGTCCTCAACTGAGGCAGAGTATATCGCTGCAGTGGAGGCTGGCAAGGAGGTGGTCTGGCTTTGCAAACTGCTTCAGGAGATGGGCTTCGCTGTCTCCCAGCCCTCTGTACTGCGAATTGACAACCAATCTGCGATCCAAGTGGCAAAACACCCAGAGCATCATGGGAGGATGAAGCAGTTGGATTTGCGGTGGTTCTGGCTGCGAGATATGGTGGATAGGGAGGTGATTTCACCCCAGTTTGTGCCAACTGATCAGATGCCTGCTGATCTGCTCACCAAGCCTTTGGCTCGAGTCAAGGTGCAGCAATTTTGCGAGATGATGGGACTGGCTCCATTGGGGGGGAGCTGAGCTATGAGAGGTGTGCAATCAGGGGGGAGTGTTCCTTGTGGTGATCTTCACCTCTTTTCTCAACTAATTTCCTTTTAAATGGGCTCTTACTTACTACCATTTGATTCCCCATCTCATTTGCTACTTGCTACTTCTTTTCCCAGCTTTCTAGGCTCATTTCTACAGTTGTGGCGCATCAGCCACTCTTTGTTTACCTTTGTTTACCTAGAAGCGAACTTAGTGTAGCTGAGTCCAGTGCTGAGATCCCTTAGTCACTCACACTGGACTCTAGGTACTGTGTACCCTTATACCTCACTCAAACCCATAGTCACTCACACTGGACTCTAGTCTGGTATATTCCCTAGCTCCCTAGAGCTTTAGGAGTCGATTAGGTTCCCCTAGGACCCCCTTTTACCCCTCTGCTGCTAACACAACCTTGCCTTGTGATGCTTGGCAGAGAGGATAGGTCATTTTCGCTTTACCACAGCCTTCATACCAGTCTTCTTCAGGTGCTGGCAAACAGTATTTGGGTGGAGGGGCTGGTTGATGACATTGGTGAGAGTTTTGGTCACCTGCACAGCATTGTCTGCCTTCTGAGTTGAGATGAGGTGGATGGCATGGCGGACATTAGCAGGGGAAAGCTTGGATGGATGACCTCCAGTGGACTTCTGCAGGCTGGAACACTCCTTGGAACAAAGTCTAGAGATGGTAGAGCAATGTAGGCCAGTACTGGAGGCAATAGAGGAAGGAGAATGACCAGAATCAAGCATAGTGAGGATAGTATTCCTTTGGGTGGAGGAGATGGATCTCATGGTGGTAAAGGTTGGAAATAAAGAAGTGTGTGAACTTGTTCAAACTCAGACACAATGTTTATATGTGTATCTTTGTTTGTAGGATCAAACAACCACAATTATCTCTTCATTTGACTCAGATTTTACTTCCAGCCCAAAAGTGAATAAACATGTGCAATGGTGTAGCTGTTTTATAATGGACATATCTCAAGGACTACTGCACCAAATCACATAACCCTGGGACCATTTTGTAGCCAAGAGCGAGTACTACCACCCACCTCACCAAGGCTAAGCATAATTCCCACGCCTCATGGCGCTACACTGGACTTAGTACAAAACAGCCAAACATTGCACACGTTTTTTCACTCACTGTACAAAGTTTCCAAGACCTCATGTACTTGGAGTATTTCACACTTTTCTGTTTGACATCTCAACTGCCAACAACACATTCATATTTCCAGGAATGGACAAAAACAAGCAGAAGTCCTCAGATGCATGTAGTTCTTCAAAATGCAAAACATCAACATGTCTGCTGAATAGAGCCAGTTCATCCATAACAAGGAGAGCTGTTCTATCTACATGCCATATTACAAAACTGTCCTGTGCTCTCCTTCAATGATGCATTATCCACCCACCAGCATCACTATACTACATACCAGGAGGCTGCAGTAGCACTCAGTGTCTTTGGCAAATGTGGCAAGGCACACTATGCTATGGAAGAAGCCATGCACATGCTATACCCCCACACCAGCTGCGACATCTTTTCATCCATCTCCTGGTTAATGATTGTGAACCAAAGCCACTGGACCTATGGGAAAAATTCAGACACAATCTCTCACTAGATTTCCTCACCTCCTACTGAAATGAAGATAACACCACACATGAACTCACACTGGAAACTGTCAGCAACATACTTGAAGAACACAGCAAAAATGTTGGTGACTTTGGACTGCCACAATGTACTTGACCATCTACCGAAGTCCTGCATGAACAATGCAAGTGGTCTTCCAATATTACACAGCACGACAACAACACTCACAGTGCATACCTACTGATTGTCACGTGGCACTGATCATGGTTGCTTGTTCAATGCAATGACCGATGCATGCTGTTTGCCTTTCGACAAAGTACACCTATAAACAGGCAATGGGCGAGACGTGACTTGTGACAGGGCCGATTGCAGATATATCGACAGTGATATGGAGATATGTTGACAGGGACAGTTTTGACTACCTCCTGGTACGTCGAAGGATAAGTCTTGCTAGCATATTATGATAGGGTACTGGCCCAGTCGACTAGCAGAGCAGCACTTCGATATACAGAGAGAAGCAAGAGATTTATAGGAGGGAATCCTACTTGCTAGGTAGGTAGCTAGGTAGCAAAAGTACAAGGATTCTCTATTGCTACACTGTGGGTTTTATACCTCACAGGCGATGAGAAGACTACCATACAATTGCCTAAAATGCGTCCTATAACAAACAAGACTGGGTTGCAAACAGGACATCTCCACAGGGTATTGAGTCAGAGTGCCCTCGGTGACGCACACCGAGTCATGGGTGATGCACACCCTACTCATCATGACTCCTCACCATGCTGGACTGTTTGTGACAGGGGCAAACATGATATCCCTCAGGCGTGACATGACAAAGTCACATGCCTGGGAAAGCAACCCGTCCTGTAAAGGACGGCTTCCAGATCCCTGCAGGATCTAAGAAATGAGAAGGTAAAAAGGTAAAGTAAAAAGGGAAACATATGTAAGCAAGGCTGTGTCATATACTAGAGTCCATGCACTTGCCCCTAAGGCGGGCAGCGGTGCAATGCGAGACGTCACTAGGACACAGGGAAGGGGAACGACAACAGTCAGGAACGGGCTCAGAAAGGAAACGTGTATAGTAAGTGGTCTTGGAAAGGAAAAGACTGAGATGGTGCATGACATTACCCCCCTCTTTTAACTGTGGCGACCCTGCTATGGTCTGTTTAATCAAAGTCGTCAAAAGGAAGGTCCAGATTTGCGTCGATTATTGGTAGCGGGTTTGGGTTGTCTAATAGGACGTCCATGAGGGTCAGTCCATTTAGAACCCTTACCGTTGCAACAGGACCAGTGACCGAGTCTTCAACAGTCGAGGCAGGTATGTTTGTAAAAGGAGTGGAAGGGGTTAAGGATGATGCGTCCTGCGAGTTTGAAATGAAGCTCAGGGGTGGATCGGATAGGGTAGAAGTTGCAGTTTGGGAGTGCTTCCGTTGTCTTCATAGTGTTGAATAAATCGAACATCCAGTATTTGTGTTTGTTGAAGACCTTGAGGAGGAAGCTTCTCCACTTTTCGACTCTTTCTCTTTCAGAGACCCATGCATCGTCGCATCTTTCTCCGAGGATCTGGGCCACAATGTTGAGAAATTTTCTTCCAGCAACCTCTTCTTCCTCTCAATGGCGACACTTGTGAATCCAGTGGGCTCCTGGAACAGATCCACCTTCACTCGCTGACTCCCCTTCTTCAGTCGTAATATTGCCTGTCTCTTTCCTGTTGCTGCCAGGTACTGGAGATACATCCATTTGGTCTGGCTGTAGGCTTTGTGACGTCCCTTGACACGGTCCACCTTCAAGGAAGTTCCCAGTACCACTTCCATCTCTCCTATCCTCAGTGGCCAATGAGCTGTTGCCTTCATGAAGGTTCTCTCACCTTGTAGCTGGGCTACTAGTTGTAGGGGCTTCGTGGTTGGAGGGAGTGGTGACCTGGAAAGTAACTTGCTTAAGGACAGGTGGAACTGGCCAAAAGTCACGAAAGGACTGGGTGAGTCCTACACCGAATTTGATGTGGACAATGTTGACCAGCGATCCTAGCATTTTCTGCATTTGTTCAACATTCTTCATTCCTTCAGCTTCCATATACATGGTTCCTGGGGACTGTTCATCGAGCATGGTATCTCCGACCTTTAGGACGTTTGCGACCCAACTGACGGTATCTTCGATGCTTTGGTAGATCTGATGCAGCATCCGTAAGTGTTCGTGGTCATTTCCTGAGTTCCATCCTTCCTGGTCCCACTGCTCAAACCCTTTGAACACCTGAATATAACCTTCATACTCTTGTGGGTTGCACAGGAGTCCATAGGGTGGTTGGTCATTCGTTCTGTTCTCATTGGGAAGCGAGGATGTGGTTGCTTTGTTACCAGGGTCTTGGTTGGGGGATGTTGGTAACTCTGGACAAGGTGTGTTGGATTGGGCACAGTATACCAGCTCTGGGATGGGATATGGGTGAGTTCTGGGTGTCGTAGGTGTAGCCCTTCTCTTTCCCTTCGAGAGGTAGCATATATTGAACTGGGAATGGGGGTTCTGTGGCCCGTTGGCATTGGGGTCAAGAATGGATTCAAGGGTGGACTCATAGACCGTTGCGAAGCAGTCTGCTGTGGATAAACCAGACTGGGATAGGGGAGGTGATGAGGTGGATGTAAAGTCATAGTTGGAGTTGAAGGAAGGCATGGCATCGAGCAGGTACTCGCGCAACTCAGAGTTATATCCATTGTCATGGTCATATGAGGACATTTAGTTTTTTTGTTTAGAGCAACAAGGGGATTTCTGAGGATTTGGTGGTTTATGGTGCCTTCTTTTATATTCTTCGAGGATGTCTCTGGCGTTGACAAGGTTTCCCTCAGGCTCCCAGGTATTACTGGCATGTCCGTATCCACTCCACTTGACCAAATAATGCATTCTTGTGCCGCGTCCTGTTTTTACCTCTTTGTGGTTTAAAATAGACTCGATTTCCCACTCCGGGACGTCATCGACTACATTGGGTAGAGGTGGAGGTGGCACAGAACTGTATTCTGGGGTTTCTGTGTATGGGAAGATCCGTGATGTGTGGAACACTGGGTGTACTCGCCATGTGATTGGCAGTTCAAGTTCCACTGCAACATTGTTTATGATCTTCTTTACACGAAAGGGGCCAACATGTCTTGGAGCGAGCTTTGTCGACTGCATGTCGCATTTTAGGTCCTTTGCATCGAGCCAAACAAGATCTCCTAGACGAGGAGGCGTGTACAAGAGGGGGTCGGGACCTCCTTTTGCCATTCATTCAGTGGCCTTTTTATGAGCGATTAGCGCCACATCACAGGCATGCACAAGTTCCTTGAGCCATTCCTCTATGCCTGGGGCCTTTGATGCATGGACGGCTGGATAAGGATCTGGATCGTATCCATAGAGCAATGAGAAAGGGGTTTGTCTGTGAGTCATGTGAATCCTGGAGTTGTGTGCGAACTCGGCCATTTGTAAGTGGCTGCTCCAGTCATTGGGCCGTTCAGCACAGTACATCCAGATATAGTTTTTGACTTCTTGATTGACTCATTCCACTTCTCCATTAGTCTGTGGATGGTATCCCGATGAATAACGAGGTTTAATGCACAGGGCTTTGTATAGGTTTTGTGTGAATGCGCTTATAAACTGGGGACCTCAATCAGAAATTATTGATTTGGGGATTCCAAACCTTGGGTAGACATGTTGGAGCCAGAGGTCAGCAAGACCTTCGGAATCGATAGTCTTTTCTGTAGGGACGAACACCACTGCTTTGCTCAAGCCATGGTCTATGATTGTTAAAATGGAGTCGTGGTTCTTTGAATGTGGTAGGTCAGTGATGAAGTCCATAGACACTTGTTTAAACAGTAAACATGTTGAGCTTTCTATTGGTTGTAGCAGAGGTGGGTGGTTTTGTCAAACAACCTTTGAAGCTTGACAAGTGGGACATCCATGGACATACTCTCTAATTTCCTTCCACATTCCTGGCCAGAAGCAATTCTTGTTTAGCTTGGCTGTCATTGCTTTGACACCAGGGTGTCCAGCAGAGGGGTGGTCATGGAACTCTGCGAGAGTCTGTTTTCGTGCGTTCGGAGGTACGTAGAACCTTCCATTTTTGGTCTTGATTTTCATTACAGGATCTTCTTCGACATCATTGTCTTCTGTTACCACGTAACTCTTGTCTGACGGTGATGACCATTTTATTTCTTCATACATTTCTTTTGACACTCTCAATATTCCTTTCTGTTGAAGCGGTTTCTTCTGCTGTTGGAGCTTTACTTTTGGGGCTTTCACCTTCGAAGGCTCTTCAGTTATATTGTTGAGGGGTAGTTTTGTGGTCGCTTTGACCAGTACAGGTGTGATTTTTGTGGTTTCACCCCCCTCTTTTAGCCAAATCGATGGTGGAAGTACCATAGTTTCCACAGGTATTGCCATGGTGAAGTGTGGGTTTCGTGACAAGGTGTCAGGAATAATCATTCGTCGACTGGGGTTATGTTTGAATTTTAACGGGAAACCTTGGATGTAAGCGAGCCAGCGAGCCTGGTGTCCAGTAAGGTTTTGAGGTTCCCAATAATACGTTAAGTTTTCATGGTCAGTGTGAATGATTGTTTCTTCTACCAGGCATAGCAGGTAGTGCTTCCAGGCCTTCAGGGCACGTATGACTGCCATCATTTCCAGATCATATACTTGATAATTTTGTTCAGCTCCTTGGAGCGACTGCGAGAGGTATGCAATTGGATGTGATTCGTTGTCTTTGAATTTTTGGCATAGTACTGCTCCTGTGCTGAGCTTTGAGGCATCTGTATAGACTTCGAACGGTTTGTTGAAGTCAGGGAGATGAAGTACGGGGGCCTGGCTCATTAGCATTTTAAGTTTCTGGAACGCACAATCTTCATCGTCTTTCCAGTGCCAGGGCTCATCTTTCTTCGTCAACACATGCAGAGGTTTTGTGACCATAGCAAATGATGGGATAAACTGCTGGTAGAAATTGCAGAAGCTGAGAAATTGTCGAATGTCGTGGACGTTATTCAGGGTTTTCCAATTACGAATGGCATCGACCTTGATGGGAGTGGTTTCGTATTGGCCATTTTTAATGGTAAAACCAAGGAATTCAATTTCTTCTGCTTCAAAGACGCATTTTGACAGTTTTAACCACAAGTTTTCTTCTTTCGCTATCTCCAAAAACTCCCATACATTTTTCACACGTTTTGGCATGGACAGTTATGTCATCCAAGTATATGATGGCTTTCTTGTCGATCTGTAGACAACTGAATTTCCTATCCATATACCTTTGGAATGTTGGGGGTGCATTGTTTTGTCTGAAGAACATTACAGTGGGTTTATACACCCCTCAGGGTGTTACAAATGAGCCTAGCAAAGCATCCTCTTCTTTCTCCACTCGGATGTTGGTGAAACCCCAGTGGATGTCGAACTTTGCGAAATATTTCGACTCCACTAACTCGTCCAGGATAGGCTTTACGAGGGGAAGGGGGTAGCGATCAGGGACTGTGAAAGAATTGAGCTGTTGGTAATCTTGTATTAATCACTTTTTCCCATCCTTCTTTCCTATGAAAAAGACTGGCGCCGGTGGGACTTTAAGGATGTCAGCATTTTGAATTTTCTCGATTTTACTGGTTCCGAGATTTTCCTCGAGGAACTTGTCAAGTAAGTTCATTTCGTCGTGTGACAACAGATATATTTTGGCTGGCTTGAAGGTCTTTAAGTCCTTGCTGGTATCAAGTTTAATAGTATGGTCATAGCCTGGTTGATGGGGAGGGAGAGGGCATATTTCCGAGAACACTTCGGAGTATTTTGAATACTCAGGTGGAAGTACCACCTCATCGTGTTTCGTACTGGCCTCGAGTTCCATTGAAATTGATGTTCGGTTTATTGAAATGGATACTTCAGGGGTTCCCCATCCGACGATTCAGCGTTTGACCCAATCTATTATGGGCTGGGCTTGTTGAAGCCAAGGCATTCCGAGTAGGAGGCCTTTGTTTTTAAGATCCATGATGTATGTGTGAAGTTTGAATGTTTGACCGTGGACTCTTCCTGTGAAAAAGACTATTGAGTCGATTACTTGTTTTGTCGAACCTTCAAAGCTTCTAGGCAACCATGGATGTTTGATTTTTTGGGTCTTGAGACCATTCTTTTGGACTACGTCTTTGCTTATAGCGTTGCACTCTGCTCTGCTATCGATTGCTGTTCGTACTGCTTGATCGTTTCATTCCACAAGATATAATGTTCCAGTGATGGTGTTGATGGACGGATATTCATTATATGCAGCTAGGGACATTAATTCTGGAGCTGAAAATGATTGGAACATACACCTCTCCTTGGTTGCGGTCTTTCCAAGAGAGGTCTCTAAAAATCCTCCTTTTTATCGGCTCCCAGCACCCTCTTGAGTTCCTCAAACTCGCATGCGCTGTACCTTGACTTTACTTCTTGGAGGACGGATGGTTTTTGAAAGTCTTTCTTGGTAGGACAGTCATGACTGATGTGGCCTTGTTTTCCACATCCATAACACGATCCAGTGAAGTTGTTTGAGGAGCATACTTCTTGAAACCTAGGGGGTTTCCTTTTCTGGGGCGGCCTATATGGGGTCAGCCTCTTTTGCCAATCTATGTCCATGGCCCACAGATCGTTTCTTTTCGTCATACTTCCTTTTCCTTCATCTTGATACATATGCAGAACAGTTCGATCTTCTTTTGTGAGGCAACTGTTGTATACTCCGAGCGATGCTTTAGCAGTTTGTGCCTCAACAGTGGCGTCTATCCATTGCTGGACAGTGGTGGGGATTTTGCCAGACCGGAGGATCCATTTGGTAGTGCGGGGGTTTAATCCCTTTCCAAAATAGACTCCTGCTTGTCAATCATTGTGGGAGATGTTGGCTCACATAATGAGATCCAAGAACTTTCCGATATACTCGCTTAGGGGCTTGTCACTTTGTTCAATCTCAGCCATCTTCAGGAAGGCTAGGGCTTCCATATCACCAACTTTGAAGATTCATTCCATTCAGTCTATAAAGGTAGTCCACGAGTCTAGGATGTAGACATCGCCTGCTTGTGTCATGCATTCTTTTAAGTAGTTTTCGGTGAAGTGGACTGAGGAACCTTGACTCATGAACGAAAGGGCGAATCCAATTTTTCTTTCATCGGTATTGTAGATGTGGTGATTGAGATTGAGATAGTTGTTGACAGAGGCAATCCAGGCTTCATATTTGCTGCTTGTTCTGTCGAAGGGAGGGGGTTTTCCGAGACCAACACTGCAAGCATTTCACAATTATTGTTCAGAAAACATGCTGAAAAAATTGAAGAAAGTGATACTCTTTTTTGACAGCTGTTTTCAAAGAGAAAAGGCAAAAATAATACTTTCTTTTCTTTGCATGACTTTCCACAAAACATTGATTGATGGTAATACCCATTAGCATAGAAGCTAATCAGCACTACCATCAATTCATTTTTTTGCACAGAAAAGACAAAGAAAACAAAATATTATATTTGCATTTTTTATGTGAACACAGCCCAAATAAAAGAGTATCTCTTCTTTCCATTTTTTCAACATATTTTGGCAAGAAAAATTGTGAAATGCTTGCAGTGTTTGAGAGGACGTTCTTTCAATCTTTTCAGGTGCTGCAGAAGCTGTTGATGTATGCGGGGGAACTATGGGAGGCTTTCTGGGCCAGAACTTTGATGAACCCACGTCAGAAGACACTTTCGCTTTAGTCGTTTTTCCTCAAGACTCGAGGGGCTTCCTCTATCTTGGGTACGAGTCGGAATGTTACTTCGAGTGACCTTTCAGGGATTCCTAGAGGCACCTGAGCCTACACAGTCGGTGTAGCTTTCACCTCCTAGTACTCTTCTGAAGCTAGGCTTTACTCCTCAAATAACTGACACTTGCTTTTTAGGAATGATGTGGGGGAATACAATGACAAGAGGGTGTCGTTGTAGGAAGGGTTGTGATTGTGGGGGTTTGTCGCAAGAACGATACCTGGCGGATGATGTGAAGCTTTCTGCTACAACCTTATGGGAGCAGGGTTCACGTTCACAGATATGTGACGTGAGGGTACTTTTGCTTTTGTCGCACAGCACTGATCACAGTTGCTTGTTCAAGGCAACAACCGACGCGCACTGTTTGCCTTTCAACAAAGTACACCTATAAACAGGCAATGGGCGAGACACGACTTGTGACAGGGCTGATTGCAGATATATCAACAGTGATATAGAGATATGTCAACAGGGACAGTTTTGACTACCTCCTGGTATGTCAAAGGATAAGTCTTGCTAGCATATTACAATAGGGTACTGGCCCAGTCGACTAGCAGAGCAGCACTTCGATATACAGAGAGAAGCAAGAGATTTATAGGAGGGAATCCTACTTGCTAGGTAGGTAGCTAGGTAGCAAAAGTACAAGGATTCTCTATCACTACACTGTGGGTTTTATACCTCACAGGTGATGAGAAGACTACCATACGATTGCCTAAAATGCGTCCTATAACAAACAAGACCAGGTTGCAAACAGGACATCTCCACAGGGTATCGAGTCAGAGTGCCCTCGGTGATGCACACCGAGTCATGGGTGACACACACCCTACTCATCATGACTCCTCACCATGCTGGACTGTTTGTGACAGGGGCAAACATGATATCCCTCAGGCGTGACATGACAAAGTCACATGCCTGGGAAAGCAACCCGTCCTGTAAAGGACGGCTTCCAGATCCCTGTGGGATCTAAGAAATGAGAAAGTAAAAAGGTAAAGTAAAAAGGGAAACATATGTAAGCAAGGCTGTGTCATATACTAGAGTCCATGCACTTGCCCCTAAGGTGGGCAGCAGTGCAATGCGAGACGTTGCTAGGATGCGGGGAAGGGGAATGACAACAGTCGGGAATGGGCTCAGAAAGGAAATGTGTATAGTAAGCAGTCTTGGAAAGGAAAAGACTGAGACAGCACACGACACTGATGATGCACAAACAATGACAAATCTTCAATACTATCATGCAAGCCACAATCATGCATACTCCACTGCAGATTTTTGTCAACAGAAAAGCCAGTAGGGGAAAGACCTTCTTGGTCAATGCTATTTGTAGCAAACTACATTCATTGCAACATATTGTTCTTCCAACAGCAACAGCTGCCTCTGCTGCATTACTGTATCCTGGGGGAAGGACAATGCATTCTACATTCAAGGTTCATTTCCCCATTATGTAGTCAACCACTAACTATGCATAAAACAATGTAAAAAGGTCCCCATGAATGAAAACAATGAATTCCTCCAATCTACAATAGGACAAAACTCCAGCTGTGGTGAGTTGATCAAAGAAACATCACTCATCATGTGGGACAAAGCCCTGATGGCTAATCATGCTGTTCTAGCATGTGTCAATGACATATGTCAAAAGATAATGAAGAATGACCTGCCATTCAGGGGGAAGACTATGATACTGCTGGGAGACTTTTGACAAACATGTCCTGTGGTACAAGGTGGTTCCCAACAACAGGTCATTGACGCATCAATTTGTCCATCCCCTTTGTGGCAGAACTTCTCCATCACCTGCCTGACAACAGCCATATGCAATGCAGAGGACCTTATGCTGATGAAATTCATAGATGCCATAAGTGATGGCACAGGACCCCAAATATCTACCTATCTGTTTCAAAAGGTCTCCAATGCCGATGAACTCACTGAATTCATTTTCCCAGACAACATTCTGGCACATCCACAACAGTGTCTAAGGCATGCAATCCTATGTCCTACAAACCAGCAGATCAATTCATACAACACAAGGATACTACAATGATTTCACAGTGACAAATGCATGTACTTAGCAGCAGATTCACTCATGGAAGCTGAGGATGCAGGACTCCTACCACCTCAAAGTGTACTTGACTACATCTCCTGACATGCACCACTGGGACTGCCGCCCCACTCCCTATGTATCCATGTAGGTGGCATTTACTGCCTCATCCACAACTTTTCTCTCGACCAAGGACTTGCCAAGAACTCCAGAGTCGTCATCACCTCTGTAGGCCACTGAATAATAGCAGTAAGGACCCTACAAAACAAAAATGAATGCCAGCATATGGAAGAAATCCTAATACCCCATATTACATTCTGTTGAAAAGGGCTGTAGGCAGCCTCAGTAGTGACTCAACTACTGAGGGAACAGTACCAAAATGTACTCTTAAGTGTGCGCTCTAAGTGCTTATGTAATCAACCAAAAAGCGCACCAAAAATAAGTATCACACAGGGGTGATTCAATCTCCAACACATTCAACTCTGTACTCCCCTCCGGCCACACCCTATTACGGTGACAGTTTCCCCTTGCGCCCGCATATGCGACGACCTTCAATAGTTGCCAAGGGCTGACACTGGACACTGTTGGCATTGACCTCACAAAACCAGCATTCTCACATGGCCAATTATACACTGCCATATCCTGTGTTCACCATCGAAATAACACACACATTCTACTTAGTGACGACGAGAATACTACTACAAATGTTACGTTCCACGAACTACTTCTGTAACTATATCACAAATATTATGACATGTGTCGGTGAGAACTCAAGCAAAAAAGACCGCCGGAGCGAAGCGAGGCGGGTCTTGTATCAAGTAATATTCTCTTTCGGGAATTTTCGTGATGAAGATATCACCGCCAGCGGCATTTCCCGAGTCCAAAACTGCTTCGAAAACAAAGCTCACAGCAGCTTTTGGCCATTTCTGACGGCCCAAACAAATTCCAAACGGATCCAAAACGGCCCCTTTAAAACGACGACCGTTTTCTACTTGGAACTACCCTAGTACTTGCTGAGTGACTGATAATCCGTGCAACACAAACAAGGTCACGATGGAGCACCTAGAGGGGCTTGCCCTGGATATCCTCGAGCAAATGGTTGCAGCGATCATAAAGCCGAGCGGCCCTGCACCGTACGCCACCGATGCTCGCGGCCTTTCCCCTGTCAAATATACTAGGTACGGGAGGCTGGAAGTAACTATCTCAGACCGCAGTAAGGAAGGACTAAACGAGTAAGCACGTTGCCATTGAAAGTATTTCAGCAACGAAAACCCAATGATATTTTCTGCAGGAGCCAACGCATACTTCGCTATCCAGTCGGAGGAAATCGCACAAGCTCCAAGCACATAGGTAAGGTGGACACGATGTTCTTTTGGCATGTATCTTAAACTGCTCAAGCTCAACTGCTAAGAATTATGAGCTATGCGCATCGAGCCCTGGAACAGGGTGTCCCGTTAACCAAACGGTAGGTTTGTTTGTTTGTTTGTTTGCTGGTGATCTGCGCATACAGGCTACTTCAGCGACATCTACTATAGAGATGTCATTCTCTTCAGATCACAAAAGATTGTCGATCGGGTATGCGCTAGTGCCCCTTGTCCGTGAGATTTCAGCTCAACAAATTCGTAGTTTATCGACGATTTAGCGGCCACTCTACAACGGGACCGAACCGACCTAAATATTGTGAACAAATTTTGTCCTGATCGTTCGGTCAGGCAACTGATGCAATTTAACACAGCGCGCCACGTCCAAAGGATTGATCTGCGGAAGTTGCTTGGTCATACGTTTAATGGCAGGGGAAGAAAGTTTGCGTTTAAATGATCATGAGGTAGGAGATTTGTAGCCCAAGTTGGTTGTGTGTTCGCTAATGCTACAACTTAGGGCACACTAATCCCCGCAGGAGAAGACGTTGGCCAACTTGAGGTTGAGAACCGTGTGGCATGGGTTCTGGTTGTCGAAAAGGAGGTAGCCATCATATGTCTGGAGCTAACTGCCGCTGAAAGACCACTCCTTCGAAGGCAATTTTTCAGACACTCTGCCAGTTGAATTTCACAAAGCACCCGTCACTCCCTGGCCCAGGTTTGATTGTAACGGTTGGTGAACCTTCTTATCTTATTAATCCTAGCTAACCGTCGTAGGGGAAAGGTTATCCAGATGTCGCAACCCGTCGTCTAGTCAAGATGCTCTCTGACAAGCTTCCCCAACGGTAAATTGCCTCAGAGACCCTTACGTATGTTGCTGATATGTTTCAGTATCCCTATCGTCGCTCTAGTGGACGCCGACGCATATGGTCTCGATATATTGTCAGTGTTTAAGTACGGTAGCCATAGTTTACGACACGAGAACGAAAACCTCGCGGCTCATCGTGTGGAATGGCTCGGTATCAAAACGTCCGAGCTATCTGAGTGAGCCACAAACTTCTTTGCGTTAGATATACTGGTATCACACCTGAGACTACGCTCTCCCCCCCAGATTCAAGATCGATCCCAATCTGCTGATCCCCATAACAAAATATGACGAAAGAAAGGTTGTCAATTTTCGTAAATGTCTTATGATTGTCCCTCAACCCTGTTGCCACAGGCTCGCAAGATGCTTTGTCGGCCTCCAGAGAACTTGCCGATAGAGTGGAGGTGTTTCATATTGACCTATTTGGGGGGTTGTACAACTCATCACGTCAACGCTCAGGAATGCTCTCATGCATATTTTAAAGATAAGACGCAAGGCCGAAATAGAGGTCTTTTCGAACGCTAGGACAACTCACCCTGTTACCGAGCACCTCCATCCACCATCCCTTGTGCATTATTTGTGCAAAAAGATTTCACGCTTCATTTCTGGGATGTCTTAGTACACCGTATTTCACTGACCTGGAAGACTGTCATTATCGGTCTCTATAATCCAAGGTTACTACTACTGTGACTACCACTGTGTACTGATATAAACCTGCGGTCCAATTGCTACCTGGTGGTGACTAGCGCGACTTCGACCATTGAAGCCTCGAAGTTACTCTCTGCGTTCCGACCCAAGTTATGCCTGGTGAGTGAGAAGACTTCCCGAAGTGGTGACGTCTTGGAGTCGTGCACTCTAGAATGACGTGGGGACAGAGAAACACTATCCGCGGAAGCACAGTTGACTGTGTTCAGTAGTTGGACGTCTCATTTATTGTCAGGGATTTGACGACGATGAGGTGGCATTATGGTACCGTCCAACGGAGACAGCCGAATTTGCAGCGCGGTGGCACACTGGAGGGAGAAAGTGGGGAACCCCTAAGAGTGAAGGACGTGCGAGACTGCAGAAGGCTGCAGAGCCGCGGTAAAGTCCTTCTCACGTGGCGGGGAAATCAAAATACGTGAAGATCTTGCTGTACCTCTGGTGAAGGTAATACCTGTTCAACCGATGTATTGTAGTGGCTAGGAGAAAGCCACCGGGAACAAGTAATTCTGAAGGCCAATAATCCTGCGAATGACAGAACGTGTACATCCCAAGAGCGACAGTGCCCACCTTGGCACCAGCGCAGAGCGTGTTGTTGGACCCTTCCAGTGGGAAAAGCACTCGAGTTTAGCGCTCAAAGCACATCTGATCCGTTCTAGGAATAAACCCGCTACTGCGACCGTTTAGCTTTGCACGGGATACAGAACGACGCGTATACCTCAGAAGTTATGATTGGCATGTACCAAGGCATATGATTGGCATGTACCAAGGCACCCAAAAGTCGAATAAGGACTACTCGAAGAAAGCTAGAAATGCGACGCATCAAGTGGCCAGGAGGCGACAAAGGGGCCTTTGATCTAAAACTTAGACAATCTCAGCGCATTCACGAAGAGAGCTGCTGCCATTGCTGAAGGCCTTGCCGAGACAAAAAAAATCCCGCGGATCTTGGTACGTAGTCAACGTGGAGGTTTGTCCACAACTTCGAAAGGTTCAAATGCCATCCAAACGCCACATGCCGCTAACTCTAGCTCAGTAAGCCTTGATAGAATGGTGCGAGTCGAACCAACCTGAAATTGAAAACCTAAGAAATACTGTAGCAACGGCCTGTGGTGTTGCAAACTACCAGTACGTCTGCTACTGTGTAGCACACCCACCAACTAAATATGGGTGGTCCAGTGTGGCTCTGTACACGCGACGATACCTTCATCAACGATTCGTTTATTAAGCGTGCGAGTATAACCAAACATTGCAACTTTTGACATTAGATCCCAAGTGCTCTAGTCCACGTTTCTCCGCCAGTTACCCAGGTCCAATCGAACCAAGAGATACCGAAGCGATTCCGTCCCTCCAGGGGGGACACGGCGCTCGTCTTCCATGCCAAGCGCCAGTGGGTCAGTTTCTTGGGGGAATTTTGCATCTTTCTCCAAGAGCACGTCTAACGCCTCCAGCTGCACACCTGTTAGAACACGGTGGGACGTGGGCTAACTGAGGGACAAACCAGGGTAACAACCTTTTTGCGAAAGGCGCTATAGAGGGTGCGGAGTACGGAACCCATTTCATGTTCTGATTGAGCGGCACCCGGGTCTGTCACAAAAACACAGAACTCTAGCACGAGTTCCATTGTGCCTCGCAAAATATCCCCCGCAACCCTCTGAGATGATCGCAAAAGACAAGCACTGAGGATGTCGTTGAGTACAGAAGAATGGAATTCTGAGAGGGCAAAGACATCTCGAAACTCGTGGAACTTATTTGAGGACATACGTTCGCGGCACGTTGCGATTTGAGAAAGGAAAGCGTCGAAATTGCCACCAATAGCAACGTCGTACACGTATGTCAGAAGAGTACTGATGAAAGAGTGTGCCGCAAAACGGTATTGCCGGACAAGTTTACTGCAGAGCGGAAATTCACTGAGAGAACGCGTGGGGGGCAGACACGTCAAACGGTAGACAGCACGGACGGCAGCCTCGACTGTGAATTGGCTTCAGATCTGACCATACATACAATTTGTGACCTCACCTCGCATCAAGCGCAAAAGAAACGAAAAAATTCGCTGGTACTTCGACAGCACGGTCGGTGTAATGAGTACCTCCATGGGGTGTGGTACTTTATAATCAAGACAGAGGAAGTCCAAGGCCCTGGGAATTATCAGTGCTCTTGCTAAAATGAGTAGGGAACACGAACTCGATAGCTAAACATGAGTGCAGGTCAGAATTTCGTCAACGAGGAAAAAGAAAAGCTCACAAAGAGGGTTCAACCACCGCTCGCGACCTGTGCCCACCGGAAGATCCCGCACTGCAAACCCCAAGCGAAATTCAGCCTCATCCAAGGCATTTAGTACGCCCTCGGGACTTGATTTTGGCCATCTATTGCGTCGACGTCCATACTCCTGCGCGTCCACAATCACAGTGCGCAGAAGAAAGCTGAGATCAGAGCCACCAGGTGGCCAACTATCCCTAGCCGTGAGGGCAAGTGCCAAACCAACGGCTCGTTTGTTGGAGGGAAGCGCGGATGCGTGAGCAGTCTGCTGCTGATGAAGCAATGAGTCAAACGTTTTCACCGCACTGTCTTCCTTTCCGTAGGTGTCAGAAAATAAGGCTTCCCCAAGTCTTGACTTAAATGTATGAGAGGTTAGTAGCATATGCGAACGGAGCAAGGACAGGTGTGCATCGACGCAAAGGAAAGAGGACTCGTTGAGAAATGTAGAAAGAAAGACTCGGGAAAGCAGGAGGGCATGGGATTCGAGAGGAGAGAAAACCAAGTCACAAAGCTGAGAGAGGTTGGGCATTATGAGCGGTAGTGACTCGGGAAAAGTAGCCATGAAGTCAGCCACTGCCGGATGTGCGTCGCAGTGTCCAGGTTCCGCTGCGCCCATGGACCTTGGTTCCAAATCAAAAACCTTGAATTCGTCGAGGACGGAGCTGCGGCTGTTAGTCACGCCGGAACAACCTCTCACTGGGGGAACAGGGCTCGACTCAGGGTTGCGAGAATTACCCCAGGCTTGGAGGATCTTCGCTTCCGACCACAACCACGAAATGTCTTGGGAAGCCCCAGACTGTGAGAGAATCCAGTGATTTGGTTGGGCAGCCTCTAGCAGTTCGAGTGATTTCCTTGCGATCGGTAGGACATCTGCCAGGCTAACAGGAACAAATTTTGGGAACGTATGTTCCGCATCCAAAAAATTGCGTTGCCATGTCCCTGCAGGATCCTCTCCAGTATATGGTCCCAAAGGATCTGGACGACCAAGTTCCTCGCTTATCCATACAGGCCTCGCACCACGTTTACGGTAAGCAACTGATCCGCAAAGACCAGCAATGTACGGCATGGAGGAGACAGTCAACATGTAAGCTGTGGCCGCAATCACCTGGCGTGGTGACGCTACCTCTACATGGTGCTCGAGTGCTTGATATATGTGACTCAGTAGATCCACTGGATCCGTAGAAGATTCGAGGTAATTTTCCGGAGAAATTTCAAGGCTCTGCATCAATCAGCGATCTCTCTGGTAAGAAGAAAAGACATGGTATACCCTATGGCACATGGCGGCGATGGAACTTATTACCCGCTCCTCTTCCGCATAATGTAACCAAATTGCAACAAAGTCAGCTGGGTAAAGGATATCGCCGGATCTGAACAGCGGGCCTCTGGATAGTTGTTCCCTTAAAAAGCTCAGCAGAGTTGAAAGCCCATGTGCAAAGGCATGAACAGTCGGATCTGTGTGATTCCCCCTACAAATCAGGTTAATCCTGACCTCAAAGATAAAAGGTCGGCGTTGGTATATACCTGTCACGAAGATCGTGAGCGAGTAACTCCATACGACGCATGAGACTTCCCAAGTCAAGAAATCGCTGCAGATAACTAACGAAATGTTAGTTAATAGTGAAAATGGGGCACGCCCTTACTCTTTGACTATAAACCAGCTGCCGCTCTCAACCAAAACAACCTTCGAACCAACTTCCGAAGAACTCTGGTGCACGAAGAGTTCCGAAGAGCTATCCCACACGTACAGACGAGAGGAGCTTCCCAACACAAGCAATCTGAGGGACATCACCAGATCATCCGGTGCGTCACAGACCCTCGTATCTGATAGGACACTGAAAATCGTGAATCCCGGAAAACTTGGCCAGAGACGGGTCCTTACTGTTGTTGTATGGAGCCAAACTGCTGGGGAAGTTGCTCAGTCAAAAACGGCATCTTCAAGATGCTGCCGATTCG
The DNA here is from genome assembly GCA_024663475.1 of Pisolithus thermaeus. Taxonomy (NCBI): domain Eukaryota; kingdom Fungi; phylum Basidiomycota; class Agaricomycetes; order Boletales; family Pisolithaceae; genus Pisolithus; species Pisolithus thermaeus. The sequence goes on from JANFAF010000001.1 coordinate 24,339, forward strand.
GGGAGGGGAAATACCATCCCACGACATTATTCGATACTGCCAGGAACAAGTTCAGAAATACCTGAACCGACGAGACAGTCTCAACTTACTGCAGATCGGGGGTAACTCAGAACCTGATTCCACAAACGAGCCTCGCCGTCTTCCTGGCTACTATGCGACGGAAACTCGTCTCGGGAAAAAGGTGCTTCACTATAGTGACCAAGGTCGACAACATCATGTCTGGGCGTCCAAAGGCGCGGAGAGCGAGCAATGGGGTCTTGAGGCCTGTCGTCTAACAAGGGGACAGAGAATTGAGGTAGTATAGGAGGTAGAGTACTAAGCGGGAACACAACGTTCCTCTGCTCGGACTCGTGGTCGATGCTGTCAAAGGTCATTGGTGCAGGAAAGCAGCAGTTCGTGTGACAAGTGCAGTCAATCCAACGGAGCAACAACCAAAGTAAGCTATCCAAGCAAGAGTACCTAACCACACATATCATCCGAGTACTACACGTAGTTAACTCACGGCACGGATGCGGGTCACGATTATCGTCCAGTTCTTTCTGCTAAGTAACTACGTGAAAGTGCCTGTGATCGACGCGCGTGCGTGCTGAACCGACTGGCGCGTTGTTTGTTATGGTTTGGACCCTCCCTTGCGACCGCCTGATAATGACATGGCTTCAGGCTCCCAAACTACTTACATGGCCAGTCATGCTCGTCGACCTCTCAGTGCCCGCCAGCAAGAAGTCCCTTTCGGACTCTCGCAGCAGAAGCTACCAGGTCATTCCTCTGGTCCGGTAAAGCGCCCGCGCTCTCCTGAACCCAACGTCGACCTGGTTCTCACACAAGCAAACCCCAAGCGGGCGAAGGCTGTTAACGCTGACTCTGCAACGTTGGCCACCCCAAATAGCAAGGAGCGCAGGGACAAGGAACAGAAGAAGCTGCTACGCGAGGCGACAAAGAATGAATTCCGTATAAAATACACGCGCGCATTTCCAAGCTTCGTCTTTTACTTTGACCTGGACCAACTGGATTCCCAATCCCCGGCGTTTAGGAGTTCCCTCATGACCAGAGTGATCTCGCTTGGGGCTGTATGTCGCGTCTCTTTCTCTATCACATCGTATTCCAATTTGCATTAAATAGCGTGTCGACGACTTCTTCTCCAACGAGATCACTCATTTGATCACGGATGAGGTCGTTCCAGTGGCAGAAGATACTGCTTGCAACAAAGAAAATGCGCACTCCACAAAATGCGCTGCTGGGCGATCAGTACCGTGGCTCAAGAGCCCTATCAAACTCAAGGGCCGGTGGGTAGCAAGTTCTAAGCATCACACTTTCATTCATTTATTCAAACGTTCAGTAATGCTGACGATGGCGGCGCGCAACACTTTAGCCTTCTAGAGAAGGCACAGGCATTTGGAATGAAGATTTGGAATCCCACGAAGTTAGATAGTGTGCTCGAACGCTGCGATCTGCCTGCTCCAGCAAACCTCAAACAAACTTCTAGTTTGCAATCTACTTCTGCCGCCGCCGCTGCGAGTCAGCGGTCCCTTACACGCCTGCTTGCGTCAGAGCGCCTCCACGGAACGACCGAGCGCGATCCTACTCAGAAGCGCCATGACTTCCGGTATTTTTCGAAGTCTAGTTGCTTCGTCATAGTGGAGGACGTGAAACAGGAGCTAGCCACCATTCATGTTCTCGAATATCCCATCACGAAAGGGAGAGATGGCAAAGAGCGTGGTGCCTGGCCCGTGCTCTACTGTCATCCCCATGCTAGGGGGCCCTTCATAGAATTCGATGAACGTGAGAGGAGACGATGGGAGAAAAGTAAGCGTGCGGAAGAAGCTCGGGAATACGACAGGCGACAGAAAGCTGCCAGAGAACTCCAGCAGAGGAAACGCGCCGAAGCTTCTCTGGTACCTCGGAAAGCGGGAGACCTTCGCCGCTCAGTGTCTATGAACAACCTACATCGTCAAGCCGCGACAGGTTGTGCGGAGGAATTCGTAGATTTGGATGCTGATATCCCCGATACTCAACCATCGGCCAACGCCTCAGGTTATTTGGCATCTACATGTACGGGCACCTATGTGGCTGCGTCAGGCAACAGCGTAGCAATCGCATCCACAACGGGAACTACTTCGACCGTCGGCGGCGCATCTAGGACTTTGGACCTGTCAGCACACCTACGTGGACGCATCCAACAACAGATCGTAACGTCGCGCAAAGCCTCTTCTCTTAGTGTGAAAGGCACCCAGAATAAGAAACCCATCGCAATGGGGCCCCCCGACGTTATACCAGACCGTGCGCTTCTCAGAAAGAGCCGCAGCACTAATACGTTACGGCTGCCCAAGCGGGAAGAAGGGACTAAGCCTGGTTATTGTGAGAGTTGCAGGGTCAAATTTGACGATTTTGAATATGTGAGCACCGTCGCTGGCAAACGTCAGCCCTTACTGATGGACATCAGCACATAAGGGATCGCAAGCATCGGAAGTTTGCTGAGGACGACTCGAACTATTTACAGTTAGATTTTCTCCTTGACCGAGTAAAGCGTCGTACTCGGCAGCACTCTGACGAAGAAGAGCCACGCTTCACAAAAGAGTTTCAGTTCTACCCCACCGTACAAAGTGGAGGAAGCTCCTCTTCGACAGGCTCGCCCAGAGCTCTCGAGCATACCGCCTACGAAACCGAAGCCGAGGGTGAGATCATGGACTTAAACTAATAGTGCACGAGCCGTGATTCTTCGGAAACTATAATTTACTGCAGTTTGGCTTTTCACTTGCGTTACTTCATCAATTGTATCATAGGTAAACACACTTGGTATCCCATTTGAGGTTCGTATCGCATACACACAACGTTTGCTTCCTCTGCACAAACGCTCTCTCCCAGACCAACCTAAGAGCCATAGCTTCGATTCTTGATGGTGATAATGGTGACTTGCAGCAAGGTGACGATCCCATCTTGCGCAATACCTGGGTTGTCTTAAGATCAAAAGAGCATGTGGGAAGCTTCTGCATACCGTGGTTAACACCTTCCGACCCAGGCGGGAGCAACCCGGTTATGTTTTCGGCTGTGGTTAAATAAGTGACACCGTCGAAGTTGGTTATCCCAACTGCGGCTGCCACCAAGTTATTGCTGAAATCAAACTATTGAATAACAGCGAGAAGCAGGCGATAACTCAGGAGCACTCACCGACCAATATCGTAGCCGTCGGGTACAGGGTTGTGATCTTCGGTTGCGGGCTGGGGACAAGACAAATACCACAATTTGTAAGCATCGAGGGTGGTTGCCGTAGACGTACCTCTTCCTGCGACACACTATCAAAGTGAAGTCAGCACCAGAAGTGATGGGATTGATGGAACATACGCGAGAAACAATGCTCCACTGTCTGCTAAACGGCCATTCTGACGATACACTCTTTGTAGAGTGGTAGATGGATCATTAATACAAGGCACGACAACTTCAACAGATATGGAGCTTGTTTACCGAAAATGATTGCCACCGACGAGACTTTCCAAGCAAGTTCCAACACCGGCATTGTCGTAGTCCTGACGAAGCTCGTATGTCTGGTTGACCCAACCATTTCCGTCTCCGAGATTGGCAGACATGAGCCCGCCTAGGTGGATATCGAAGCATTCCTCGGAGCTACATAACGGATGCCAGCTACATAACGGATTGAGGAGAGGGATCTTATACCACCTACAAGCCGATGGCACGGGCGTAGTTAACGATACCGGGGTTCGTAAGAACTGCCGGCGTGCTCAATCCTGAGATAATGACCTGCCAGGAGTGAGTAAGAGCACGTGGAAACGGACAGGTACACACATTCAAGGGTTCACCAAAACCATCGCCAGCGTTGTCCAGCATGGATCCTCCCCCGGAGGAGGGGTTATAAAATGCTACGCCACTTGTATGGGGACTATTGGTCAGGCGATGTAAGAGGTAGGTGGCAAGAGAAAGAAGGGAATTAAGAGACAACATGGTGGGTTAGAGTGAAGAGACGCACGGCACAGTTCAAAGGAACGAGGGGTATATAATGGCTCTAGACCATGGACCCGACTTGTCGAACGTGCCAGGCAATACCTTCCAAGATTGGGTCCGCGAAGCGTGCTTCGTTTGTCCTCATGCAGGTTCTTCTGACCCTGAGGCTGCAGCTCCCACGAAAAAAACGCGAGCCATCAACACTCCCGAATTGAATTCATACGGACGACCTAACATATTACAGGTATAAATCTCACAACGAAGCAATACGAGGACCTCCAGTACTCACAAACCATCGCCCGCAACCATTATTCTCAGATCACAATTGTGTCCAACCCTCGCCTCAGAACGGGGTCAGATCCGACCTCACTACCTGCCACGAATAATAAGGTTACGAAGCAGATGTGCCTAAATCTCCTGCAGGTTAAATCAAAGGGCATAACAACATGGCTGAGTACCTGTAAAGCATCGATGTGGACTTGTGGGAGGGGGTGGTCGAGCCTGATATCATCTCGGGTTCTACCGTGATTAGCAATGTCTCAAAAGCTCTACTACCATCGGATCCACGCCGTGTCACGAAGTCTGCCCCAAAACGGGTTATCCTGTACACTTGCCGGTCAATATATTCAGGTCAAGTACCACCGTTTCTTAAAATATTTCCATTCACATCATCGAACAACGCTTTGGAACGATTACCATTATTTTTACAATTAAGTCGCCAATCTGATTGGCGGTCGGGCGCCCTGGCCTGTACCTGCCTGGTAACCCTGCCTAGAGGAGGTGGATTGTGACCGAATGTCACATCCGCAAGTAAGTTCAACTGGGCTGATCGCGGGACAAAATTATATTACACGCACTCAGTTCCTACCACTAAGACTTTGAATTGTACTACGGTACTGACAAAGCAGCACTAAACCTTTCTTACTGGAGGGATTGGTACTCTCTCTCGGTTTTTTTTTGGTCCACCCGTTTAGTGGGCAAGAACGATTGCTTCGTTTTGTCACGCCAGCGCTATTTGGGCCGCCATCTCCTGTACGTGTAATCTTACATCACTCTTTCCGTTTCTTCGAGCTGAAACTGTCCTCCTGCTCGTACATACCCTTTTTTGTTATATAAGACACCTCTGTCAGGACTTTGGCGCGTTTAATCTTGGATCCACTGATATTTAGAAATGGTCTCCCATCCGTCATCCAACTTGTCCAAACCTGCCAACGAGGCAATTCAAAACGTTGGTGAAGACGGCCAACTGACAATTCGAATCCCAAATCCCAGAGTATACATGGCTCGTCAATCTCAATGGAAAGGGCGCAGGGGGAAGCCACGTTGCGACCATTGTCGCGTAAACAACTTGAAGGTGAGTTATTGTTGCATGAACATCAACGGCATAACAATGATTGGCACACAGTGCGATAGGGTTCTTCCAACATGCAATAACTGCTCTTGGGCCAGCGGCCGGCAGTGCGTATACACCCCTCTGCCTACTCCCGCCCATCGTGGTATCCCTCGCTGTGATAGGTGTCGCCTTGCGAACTTGAAGGTGCGCATGTCCACTTCACCTGACTTTCCATCTAATTCGTTTTCAAGTGTGATCGTAATCTGCCCGTTTGCAGTCATTGTGCCGAGGGGGGCATTTCTGAATGTAATTACACTCCTAAAAAGCGACACAAAGTCCCATTAGATCACGGCACAGTAGGAGAGAAGCACTCAAGTCCTTACGGCCCCAAGACAGCATCTTTCCTCGTCTCAGAGGTTCCTCCCAATGACGACGCATCTCCCCGTGGAGATACCGGTGATGGTCACAACCTTTATGGCCAAAATGCGGCATCATCCTCTACTTCCTCATCTTCGCAATCCCCGCAGAATCGGATGGAAGACGGTGAACCTGCGCACTCAAGCCGTCTGACACCAGGAAGCAGCGATCGGCGACGAGTTTTGCATTCCCCACTTCCAAGTCTTCCCCCGCGTCAGGCTCAAAACACCGGTCGAATTTCATTTATGACGCATTCCTTCCCATCAGAGCGGGAATCTGTGGCGACATCTCTGGTTCAATCATGGAAGGATTCCAAGTTTGCTCCTCTTCCAGACGTCGTGGTTCAGCGAATCAGCAGCGTTAATGTCCTGGAAATGCCTGATCGAACCCTTTTTGAGAATGCATTAGGACAATTTTTGACCGACCTCCCGGTCGCCTTGCGAGAGACCACCGCCTTTGGCCCGGACATGTATGCTGCCGTTTGTCGTTCTCTGTCGGGCGATGGTGTACAGAATATGTCTGATCGCCTACGCATGTGGCTCGCTTACCACCACGTTCGGCTGGGATCGGAAAAACATCATCTGCTGCTGATTCCGCGAGATGCATTTTTTCACCTTTTAGCCCCGGAGGAAGAGACTCTTCGACGAGATTACGTAGCCTATGTCGACAATTGCTCTGAGGTTTTCGGAATTGCCTCTGGATCACGATCTGAGAGCGTCGACTGTGATGTCGGAGGGTTCGAGTGGACAAGAGCTTTCGAGAGGATACCGGTGCTCAACCAGATATATGATATTCTGGTTTATGCCCACCGAGCCCATGGGTCCTCATCTTCCGTACTATTTGAAGCACGGAGAATTGGAATAGTAAGTACTGATCCTAGTTCCGAGCCTTAAACTTACCCGGGGTCTTAAGGCAGGGATAACCTGGCCGATGGTGGAAATGTTCATTAACCTTTGTCCACTATGCAATTCACGCAACGAATCTAATGGTGTACTGGGTGACGAGAGGGTGGTTAAATGAACGAGTACAAATCTATAAGCAGGTATGGGAGATTTCGAACGGTTACGTCTGCAGGCTTTGTTGTGTAAATACGAATCTCTTTATGCATCGAACATTTACGCATTGCGTAGCGGCGATAAATTTACAATCTTCAGCGTTACGGGGATCCCATGAAACAGCAATACTATACGATATCGAAGGAAATGAAGAAAGGTACTGTAGGAAGGTATCTCGACACTAGGTGACTCTATCCGATGAGCCGTTGTACCAAGATCGTGACATCATCCATCCATTTCTCATCCATTTCCAATGTCAAGTTCTGTGAGACTAAAGAGACATCACTACCCCCAATCGCATCGCGCAAGAGGTGGAAAGCCAAGTTTCCGGTCGCCTTCTTACTGTGCCCTATTGATCGACCGATTATCTTGGCCCACTTATTGGCTAATACTTGCGCTGATGACTGTTCTCCTGAGCTCCCGTACAGATCTAGGAGTCCATCAGAACACAGGATGAGATAGGTTTCCCGGTCGTTGTCCAGCGTAAGATGATACGTGTCAGGGACATTGGAAACATATGGGGGGCTCAGTATACGACGCGCATAATCGGCAACTAGGGTAGGTGAGATCCAGTTTGAGTTGTGCTTCCCGAACGCCCGACGGGTGTAGGTGGAAGGCACTTTCAGCCAGGTATCCCCGACGGCTAGGAAGTGAAATAGTGTCAATGATCCAATACCGCAGGTCATGTACATGATTTGGCGTACCTCGGGTCGGAGCCAGATATCCAATTACTCTTTTGTCCCAAATGCATTCCCTCTCCTCCGGGTGCTCACGCAAGATACGCTGCAATTCGACTGGATTATCACAGTTGTGTATGGAGTTGAGAATAGTTCCTGCCCAGCCTGCCCCTTCCTGAACTAGGACTAGGTATATGCGAGGCGTGAGACAAGCCCATATTCCCAAGCCGTGCGCACAGCTTACCTGCTTGTGAATCGCCCAAATTCGCTACCCAGAGGTTCCTTTTTGGGGGATCTGACAGTGCAAGGATAATAGTAGAGCCTTGCGTGCACCGTGCAGATATTGTTGCCCAACGGCGGCTCTGTTGCTTCATAAGGCAATGTAATTCAAAATCACTCATACTTTCCAGCCGATTACAGGGAAGAAGATCGAAGAGGTCAGCGCGGATGGAGTTATCCAGATGCCGGATTGAACGGGAAATAGTTTCCGAGACCAACTCTGGAGCAGGCGCAGAGCTCTGAGATTTGTTTAGGAGTGCTTGGAGTGATGTTCTGATCATGGCTGGCAACTGCCCGTGAACAAAATCGACAGTATCGAGTCCACAATGACCTGATTCCAGGATATCCAAGAGAACACACATGAGATGTCCAGGTCATGGATGGTCGTACTCTACTAAGTACTTACCGTCGTATATGGCACTAAAGCGCCATATTCCACCACGCAGGTCCCATTCTTCTATACTGTAACGGTCTTGGTTTTGGCATGTGTGTGCTGTACAAGGTTGGAAGGTGACGCTATCAACAAAACTTGTCGAGTGCGGAACTGATCTTCGCTGCAATTCAATGTCAAGTGCGCTCTCGGGGAGCAGCCGATATGTCCACCGGTCCTTTCCCCCGCGACCCAAATCGGTGGTGTGGAATTCCTTGACCTCCTCCAATGCCTGGAAGTGCTCGGATGGCGTCGCTGCATCCAGTCGTACAACGTTATATTCCATAAGGTACTCGGTTCTTTAGATGACCAGTTTTGTGCGATGGAGAGGGTTTTGTGATGGAATGGTAGCCTGGCTCAGTAATATTTATATATGGAGCGAACGTCTCCACACGACCCGTCATCGCGAGTGTAAATGGCAGGAGAGTGTGAGGATGGTTGCTCTGTAACTGCCTCGCCGCGAGAAATGTTTCGAAGCCTGAGGGTGAGTTGACAAAAATAATGGGATTCTGCAGGCGGAAACAGCAACCTGTAAATAGATTCCAAGTTTCTCCGCGGCAACCCAAAGGCTGCTGCGCACCTGGTGGTGTATTCTCAGCGATCGCATTGGATAAAGCACACATATTAGCACGAGTGTCGAGGAATGAACCATTTATATAAGGCGAGGCAGCCACCAAAGGCGTGGCGACACGGAGTTACAAAGGAATTGTGGAGAGGTGTGATCACCTTACCGCAGTCGCAAGCATTGCATTTTCTCATGTCAACCTGCAGGGTAGTAATGTGATGTCCTCGGGCCAATGGTTTCATGACTAAGCCTGGGCAAGACGGCAAACTCACATGGTCGTATTACGACTGAACATGCGCAAGCCACAATCAATTGAAGTAGCCAAACATCATCGAAGTTCGAAACTCGCGAACGCTAAGTCATATCCACCAAATTCATAATTGATTTTATCCGTTCTTCTATAAATCCTTTGAGGGTCTGCTGGGTCCCCGCTGCCTGTCTCCAGTCCTCCAGAGGAAGAGGTCAGGGCCGCTTTAAAAGCTCTCTGGGCAACCTCGACGGTAGTATCAGCACCCTCCTCTTCGGTGCTATTGTTGTGCTGACTTGAAATGAACAACGTCAAGCTGAGCCTTGCTGGTCGAAATATGTTGACCACACGCCTGACAAGCGTCTCTATATCAGGGATTTCTTTCTTGGAGGATGGCCGCGAGGAAAGGGGCACGTTGCATTCAAAACTAGCGTAGGACCAGCCTTCCTCAGGTGTGACGTGGATAGTGTAATAGCCTTCCCCTCTACGACGATCCGGACCGGCGTCACCCCAATTGAGCAGGGCATTGGAGGAGTACCCGCAAGGGGAAAAAGCGTATGCGTCAAGGGTGGTCAAGTGTGGGGGAAAGATCTCCGTTATTTGGAGAGCAGTAGACAGCGTCTGACCAAGTATGGACGGCAGCTGGTCCGCGGGTACATCGTCCCTTGGAGAGGGAGAAGCCGAGAAAAAGAAAGGCTCGCGAGCCTCGGGGGAGAGATCACTCATGAGGATCTCAATCGTGTAATCCTGGAGTGGAGGCACTTCGGCTATATCGGGGGGAACGGCCCCGCTCGGACTGGTTATGTAAAGTAACCAATGGTCACCGTTCACCTTGCCTACTGTATACGCGGCACCCCTTGGGAATATGGCGTCCAAAAACGCAACCTCGTCTTTCCACTCCCGATGGGGCCCGAGTTGACGTTCTGGGAACATGAAAGACTTGCGAGAATAGAAACACTGGTGCACAGATGGCAGGGACGCATAGTCCCGGGCAATGTCGAGTATGCCTGGGAGACCCAGGAGGTTGAGAGTTGTACCGCATGTTTTCAAAATGATACGATGGGCGAAAACAAAGAGCGACGACTCGCTACATGGGAACATGCCAGCCAGAAGGAAAAAAAAAAAAAAACCCCCACGGCGATGAGATTTGACACGATTTTAAAAGTAAATACCTACTGACCTCAGCAAATAGGCATCAGTTTCATCGCCTTCGATGACACTGAGCACCTTGCATTTGACAACTGCAAGCATGTCCTCCCATACGACTCGGGGGACTTTTCTCAACCCGATCTTGCCATTTTTCGGCCGCTTGGCATCGGGGATGTGAGCTGGAGAGGGCGCGAACCACACTTCCAGCAGCTTCTCTGGACCCTCGAAGGGAGCGGATGCAGATAACATCTTCCAAGTTCTTTCAAGGGGTAAGAATTTGATCCAACAGAGTATATCGGGACACCACGAGAAGGAATTTTTTCAGATCGGCCATCGCCGAGGCATGCGCCAGGGTATTAGTAAGCTGCATTAGTCGTTTACAACACCGACCATAATTCTTGACTCCGTGCCGCGTCGGGATTTTGGGACAATGCTGTGGCGAATATTTCCTCGGCTTGTGCTCTTCAGAGTAACAAGACCTGTCTTGCCTTTGACATCTCGGGTGGGCACGTTAAACCTTTCCTCCAGGGGGTCTGCCGTGCCATCACGCCCTTTCCATGTCTCTGCTCTACGTCTCTCCTCCCCACCTCCATCACCGCGGAGAGACGACAGTAACACCTCTTTACCACCAGATGCCACGCTTTCGCAAAGACTCAAGTATCTCATAAAGTCTTACGGATGGTATGCAGCTGGGGTATATTTCGTTCTGTCCACCCTTGATTTTACCGTTGCATTCATCGGTGTCAACCTCCTCGGCGCTGAACAAGTCTCGCAAGCGGCAGCGTACATCAAAGAGACCGCGCTCGGAGTCTTGCGTACGGAATTGCCGGAAACGAATGAAGAACAGGCAGATCAAGCAGCAGGAGGCGGCCGAGAGGGCCTGTACGCCATGTTGGTTTTGGCCTACACCATTCATAAAACCCTGTTCTTGCCTGTCAGAATCGGGTTGACTGCCGTCTTTACGCCGCGGTTAGTCGGTTGGCTTCGTGCCAGAGGATGGGCAGGTGGCGAGGGGACGAAGCGGGCGGCACAGGAAATGAGAGAGAGATTGCGCAGTAGAAGAAACGATGACTAATTGGGTCACCACTCAGGAAAAGTTCGAGCGTCGGCGTTGGCAACAATACTTGCACTGGTCCGTATTTAGAGTCATTACCAAGTACTTCACCCGTTGACTTCCAATCCACTCCTTATCCTCATTCTTTCACCACTCGATGAAAAACCGGTCTACAGGCTGCCGTTGTTACATAGGTTTCGATGCCATTGAAGTACTCACCCGGTCGTCGTTGCGTAGACAACTCCCACGAGTAAATCGGAAAGCAGTGAACCCTGCATGCCACAAGCCCTGAAGAGAGCTAGGAGGTTAGGTTCGCTTCGGGTTTCTCAGAGTATATGATATTGGAAACGTCGACCCCCCAGTGGAGCCAGTTCACACCCTGCTTCGAATCTCAGGGAATTGGGAACCAGAAACTTCCGTTTACTATCCGGTCTGCCTGGGAGAGCCTTACGAGAGCACTTCGAATCCCGATCCCTGACGTCTACGCAGGGCAAAGTCACGCCTCTGACACGGGGATGAGCGACCTGGACGCTTACCTTGAATGTGAGAGGAAATAAAGTGGAGGCAGAGTCTTTGGCACTGCCCACTCCCATGTGGCTATCGTGCGTATGGATACGAAGTTGTTTTTGAAACATATGTATATGTAGACAGCCGTTACAGTAATAATTACATAAGTAATTTCGGTATGTTGTACTTCATAGACGTTGTTTGTGGTACCGAGTAGCAGCCAAACACGGCGTTCCCTATCGTACTCGTCATGGTCGTGAACAGAGCTCCCGCTCTTGCGAGGACAAGGCATCTTCGCAACAGCAAGATCCTGACACGGAGATTCTCTTCGCATACCGCTCATTCTCGTGAAGATGTTTTACCGGAAAGTGAGTCTGCTCGTTGCGAAGGAATACGGCGTTCTGACCGGAACGATGGAGCTGGATTCTTCACTCCGTTTTGGCGCAATACTATACTTCTCTCATTTGCCGCCGTTGCGTTTTACAAGTGGGCACCCAGGCCAGGTGAAGAAGCATTCCTGACGAAGTGGCTTGCCCATCATTCGACTTCACCGGAGTTTTGGACTAGTGTCAACGAGCAGCAGCTTACATGGTCACAGCACATGACAGTCAACACCGTGTTACAGACCAGCGCACGGCGGCCAGGCATGGTGCGGTACAGGTACCCGCAGTGAGTCTTCATTTGGTGTTAAGAATTTCCACCATGACCACCGTGTTGCTTTGTTCGCCAGGATGCTGGAGCAGGGTTCTCCTCACCTGCAACCTGTTGGTGTTGCTTCGCCCGTTGGAAAGGAGTCTGAGTGATGTAGACGTCGAGCCTTTTTTTTTCCTGTAATGACGGGTTTCTGTCCCTCGGGAATGAATATCGTGTGGCACATGTACATACATACGGAGTCCTTCGTCGATCACTGGGTGTGAAATTCCGGTGTGGCAGAGAACTCGCGATGGACTAAGTGGTTGAGATTACGTAACCCCGTGTCAGTGTCAACGCGTCCAGTTGTGCGGCCATCTCGTTGCTTTCTGTCGACCATACCAAGCTGCTCTACGAGGGCCGCCATACCCTGACAGTTGGGAATCCTCTTTATGCCGATATAACTTACACCGACAATGTTCTTACACTCCCCGTCGCTTTCGACGTGGCCTATGGCCATGCTATTCGCAACCTCCCTGGTCCATTCCACGCTCGCTTCGCTCCCTCTCGTCGACTTTAGCCGCATGGGTCAGGTTGCCCTCACTGGTGCTTTTGCAGGTCTCAGTCTTTTCGATAATTCTACCCCCTCTTCCTTTGATCCCTCTGCATCGTCTTTACTTTCCCGTACAACTCAGGGTACCCTAGCAAACCTTGGCAACACCAACTCTGGTGGCTCAATTTCTTCCGGTTGTCCTCTCGGCGATGTTTTCTACATTGCCGGATCATTCTCCTCCATTGGAAATGTCTCCGCCAATTATGTTGCATCGTACTCGCCGTCTTCAGGAACTTTTTCCTCCGTCGGTTCAAATGGACCCAACGGCCCAGTCACTGCTGTATATTGTGACGTTCCTAACAACAACCTCTGGGTCGGCGGGCATTTCTCATCACCGGGTTCATCCGTAGCCGTTTGGAACACAAAGTCGAACTCGTGGTCAGCACCGCCCTTCAAAGGACTTTCGGGTGAAAACGCCCAAGTCTTGTCAATTACCTCAAATACTTCTTCGTCAAGTTTGTTCTTCGCCGGTTCATTCGTTACGTCTTTCGCGGGAAATACCACGTCAGTCAACAATACCAACAATCCCAATGTACCATACTCTCCTGGGGCATCGCCGTTCTCATCTTCGCTGGTTCCAATCCCTCTTCAAAATGCCGAGATTGAAGCGGCGCCCTCGTCTACAAATCCGGAGTATAGCAATATCCAAACTATCCTTTGCCCTGCCGGTTCGGACGGGCCGGGAAATACCTGGCTCGCACAAGATGGGAGTAGTGCCCTCATTAGTATTTTAACATTTTCTTCCATCAGTGCATATGGTGTTCGTCTAGGAAATACCTTCATTGATGGCTATGGAACAACGGGTTTCAGGTGATGACTTCCACTCCTGGTTTGACCAATGGCTAATCATTCCTTATCCAGTGTTACCTCGATTCCCGATAATACTGTGCAGACACTGTCATACGTGGATATATCCACGGGCCAGAATAACACGTGTACAGACCTTTGTCCATTGTCGACAGATTCCTCTGTGCTCTACCAGGACTTCTTATTCAGTTCGCCCGTGACTTTGACTGGCGTTCAAATCACACTCTCCGAATGGACTGGTGCCGCTCCTGGCTTGCACATGATGCAGTTGCTGTCCTCCGGTGCTTTCGTGTCTGCGATTGCTGACGGGAATACACAGTCCTGTTTTGCCCCTAATCCATCAAACGTCACCTCGACTGGCACGTGGACTACAAAAGATGCTAGTACAGATATCCCCGCAACTTTGCAGACTGTCCTTGTGTCGACTGTCGCAGTTGGTACACCGGCGGCTCAAGCTCCTTCATTTACTTGGATGCCTTACGTTTCGGCGGCCGGACAATATGACATCAATATGATCATTCCTGGTTGCGCAGATTTCCAGGATTGTGACCTTCGCACTTCCGTCCAAGTGACCGTATTCCCTGGCGGTGGAACGCAACCTTACGTCTCTACAGTGTCACAACAGAATCAGGATGACACAACCGTCCTCTTATACAGCGGGCCAGTTGTTCCCTCCTCCTCTACCTTCGAGCTGACGGTTACCATGGCCCTCGCTGACAGTCCGGTCGGAAGTGGTCAGAATGGCGAATATGAATTGGTGGCAGGAAACCTAGAACTCACCTTGACTTCTGCCAATTTGACGTCGAGCTCCGGTTCTACATCATCTGGTACAAACTCTAGTGCTAGCACCGGGGTTTTGCACGGCTTTGGGTTTTTTGAATGGCCGTTGGACTCTTCCACCAGTTTCGACGCAACGGGTACTGTTCCGGCTTCCGGCGAAACGTTCCTTGATGGAGTCGGCGTAGAGTTGTACAATGCACTCGGCGCCTCTGTTTCTGGATCGGTGGAAGTATCCGCCGTTATTCAGCACTCTTCGGGAGTATTGTTCTTAGGCGGGAACTTCGAGTCTAGTGCCGGGTTTTCTAATATCGTCGCCTTCAAGAATGGAAGTGTGGTTGCGTTGACAAACAACGGACTTAACGGCGCAGTCTCTTCGTTTGCACTTGACGGCAATGACCTGTACATTGGAGGATCCTTTTCTGATACGCAAGCTCCTTCAATGCAGGGCAAGTTACGTGGCATCGCCGTCTATCACGTCGACTCCAACTCGTGGGGCGCCCTCGGTGCTGGCCTCGATGGACCTGTCACCAGCGTCGCACTTTCCAATAGCAGTCAACTTCAAGTCGTTGGTAATTTCACTGAGGCACTGTCTCCAGGAAACATCGCCTCTAGTGTAGGAGGACTTGCTGTTTGGGACATCTCCAGTGGGTCCTGGATTAATAGCGGTGGTTTTGTACTAGGAAACATGACGTTCGTCTCTCCAAGTACATCCGTTGGTGGGAAGACAGAGTTCCAGTTCGTGGCTGGGAATATTCAAAGCATGGCGGAGTATGGCTCTACAGGATTCGTCATGTTGTCAAATGGCGCCGACGGTCCCGTCATAACCCCTATTAGCGTCCAACTCGACGCCAATACCAATGCATCCACGGTGTCAACGGTGAATCGTCGCAGGGAACATCGTGCTCGCGGACCGGTCTCATGGTTCTCCCAGCACATGAAGGCAGCTCTAATTCATCGCCAGCAAAGCTCATCACTCACATTACCCCCTTCCCCTCCTACTCCGGCCCCTGCTGTCCTTGCTGGTGCATTCTGGTCTAACGCATCTTCGTCTAAGGAAGTGGCGATTATCGGCGGTAATTTCACTTTTGTTTCTGCCTCCGGCTCTGTGTCACAGGCGGTGGCGATCTACGATCCGTCCTCGTCTACCATCAACGCGCTTCCCGGTTCGCAAGTGTATGGCGTCGTCCGCGCCTTGCTGGTAGACTCGGAACAGCACCTGTATGTTGGTGGAGAGTTTAATTTGAGCAGTGCAAACGGATTTGCGATCTATGACCTCGGTGCTCAAGAGTGGCTGACGTCAACCCAACCCCTCCAAGCAGCCTCGGGAACGCCTATTGTCCGTTCCATCTCAAACTCTGCCTATAAACCCAATGCTGTTATCGTCGCTGGCTCCTTCAACCAAGTAGGCTCAGTCACCTGTCAGGCAATCTGCCTGTTAGATACGCAGCTCAATCAGTGGAGTGTTCTTGGCGGGGGCATCCAGGGTGATATCTCGTCTGTGTCTTATGCTGGGGTATGTTTGTTTATATGGCTATACACAACTTTTCTCATACAAGTTAAATGCAGAGCAACGAAGAGTTTCTAGTTGCCGGTGGGGCCATTACGCTGCCCAACGGCACAACCACCAGCGTTGCGCAGTACAGTTTTTCAAATGCCACCTGGACCGCCGTTGGGAATCCTACTGATATCCCAGGGCCTGTCACAGCTCTTGAAGTGAACGATGGAAATTCATCGAGCATATTCGCTGCCGGCCGGTGTGTTCCTCGTCCTTACAAATGATGTTTTACTTACGTCAACACCAGCACCACTGATGGATCATCACCATTCATGGTATTTTGGGACGGCATTTCGTGGTCTGACATTGGTGCGCACTTTCAATCTTCTGCTCAGCACGTTGCACCTTACTGAAAACTCACTGTGTTTCGACAGGCACGACTTTACAAGGGAACTCAAATATCTCGCAATTGCTTATGGTGCCACTTCAGAACACACACAGCCCCAACAGCGTTGTAGAATCTGATAGGATGCTTCTTGTGTCAGGGTCCTTATCAGATAACTCATTCGGCTCAGCATCGTCTGTACTGTTTGACGGGGAGACATTCATCCCTTACATTTCCTCGCTGTCTGCCCAAGGGACGATGGGCTTTGTTTCTGCCCTATTTTACTCTATTGCCAATTTCAGTTTCGTTCAACAACGTACGTCTCCAGACAAACTGTTGGAATTTTTGTCTAACGACCCCAATCACAGATTTCCTCGCAACAGGAATCGTCATCTTGATATCCATTGCAATTGCTGCCGGTGTTGTCTTCTTCCTCGCACTCGTTGGTATCGTCTGGACTCTCTTGTCGAGAAGAGATGACGGTGCTGCCAAGTATGATTCTAGCGATGAGGACAAGGATTCCATTCAACACCGCCCGTCGTCGTTGCTTGAGCACATCAATGCCGCCACGCGAACCACCATACTTGGCACCGGGGCTTTCAACGTTAGTACAGAGAAAGAGGAAATGGCACGTGAAGGCGGGTCTGCGGAACCAGATCCATTCGGGCCCGACGGTAGCAACTACTTGCGTGCTGAGACACCGTCCGATGCAGTTGTTGGCACTATGGCCGCAGCAGAGGAGTATAGTCGACCTGCGCATGCGCGGTACGCGTTCGATGGAACGGAGGAGGGCGAGCTCCCTCTGACCGTTGGGTTGGAAGTAGAAGTCCTGGACGATAGAGACGCTGCGTAAGTTGCATGTTCATGACGGCAACCTTATACCGGGCTAATTAAAGCATATGGATAGATGGTGGTATGTCAGGAACCCTCAGACAGGTCAAGAGGGTGTGGTTCCCGCAGCATATTTATATTGATTTTGGGTTTTAATGACGCTATGCTATCGTTGCACACCCCTATACCCTGTACACCGATTGCCGGAGACAAGACTGCACCCTTCTTCACATTACACTTCTTGTTTAACCTCATCCCTCTGAAGTTATGAACTTTTGCGACAATGATTACATGTTAGGAATGAAGTAAAAACAGATCACTTTCATGGCGATGATGAGCGAGGACACTGAGGGTGACTGGTGATCTCTTACCTGTAATAGGGGGTCCCGATAATGTTTCTGGTGGTTTTGTATGAAACCGACTTTCGTCCTGAACTCCTCTTTCCGTCTCTGGTCCCTGAATTCCCTGACGTGGCGCCCAGCTTCCCTTGCTTCGCCCTTATTTCTCGCTCTCACTACATCTGCTCCTGCGCCAAATGCACCAAATGCACCCTTCCGCGGTACGAGTGCGGAATTCTTGTCTTTGAGAAGACGCCGGACCAGCGCAGCACCAGATGTGGAGTCTTGTTCTTTAGGGCGTATCCCATAAGACGACTGGTCATAATAACGCTTCATGGATCGGTGCCCTATGCGAGCGCCAGATGGGAGAACAAGCTCGTACTCGGTATCGCCATAAGTGACACCACCACGATTGCCACGGTCTCCGCTGGGAGTGTCCTCGTTAACCAGTTCGTCCACATCCCCATCATCTTCCAGTTCTTCCCATTCATCGGCGTCATTCACGTTTTGTTCGCCATCATCCGGGTAGGAAGTCGTGAAATCATAAAAGTCGGAGATTTCGAGTCGGTCATCCTCGGTGTCATAAGCAATCTTGCAGTGGCTTTTATCAAGCATATGCTTTCTAACTGCTTCCAAGGTGTGGAGATCGCGACCTCTCCCGTTGCAGTAGATGCACACATTTCCAATTACTACTTTCTCCCCGAGGTAAGTGAGCAATCCGGGCAGATCCACCAAGTATTCGGCGTCCGGAATGAAGAAGGAGTGTACTGAGGCCATATGTATAAGGTTATCAGCGATCCCAGCAGAAACTATCGAGCAGAAGAGACAAGCATCAGTGCCAATCTTGCTGCGAGCTGCAGCGACCTCATCGTCCACATTGCATTCGATTTCTTCTGAAGGATCGCGTTCTCCCGGTCCGAGTGGTCTCGGGGACATCGACGTGACAGGAATGTCGTGCATTTTGCGATCGCGAGATTCTCCTTTGAGCTCACTGTCCTTGTGCTTTTTCGAAGTAAGGTGGGACCTATAAGCATTTTCCGTCGCGTATGACTTTCTGCCGTCACGAAAAGCAGATGTTATATTTTGGGAGGATACCCTTCTGCCACAGGAAACACCGACCTGCATACCGTGCAGCTTACGCTCCTCGTGGTGGCCATGACTGAGGGGTCAACTCGTTGCTCCAAGACTTTTTGATCAAATACACCGGCAGCGACGGGCGGAAGGCCTGAAACACGACGCTTCATGTTGTACCGATGGTAGTCGGAACGGTAATGCGTCCCTGCAGCACTGTATGTAGCTCTGTATATGACCAGTGTGCAGTATGGAAGACATACGTTGATCCTCGGCTGACACAAAGGCAATTGTGCACGAGAGACATGTGAAAAGTGTCGTTTCTTCAGAACCCATACTCATGGATAAAACTTCGACGTTGGTAACAGCAAGCTTGGGGATGTTCAGTGCTGACTCGATTTGCGTGTGCTACTGCCAGTAAATAGGCGATAGCACAAGTACCAATTACGTAATGTATTTGTGACGGATATCTATAAGACCGCCTGACCTGAGCGACTATTAGTAGAGGCCGTCAGGATATTCCCCGCCGAGTGTTGGCAATTCGCAAGTCCCAATACTGGTCCAAGCCGTCATTGCCACTTCCGATGCTCGATGAATGGTCCCTCACCATACTTCAGTCTGACCCCATGAGGATATACCGTGCAAAACGGGATGCAGCGCATCGTGCCGTCTCCTCCAAGTACACCATCCTGGGGTTCATATCATCTGGAACATATGGGAGAGTGTATAAGGCTCAGAGCGTGGACACTGATGGCATCATATATGCAATCAAGAAATTCAAACCCGACAAAGAAGGCGACGTCGCGACTTACACAGGCATCAGCCAGAGTGCCATTCGAGAGATGGCAGTGAGTGGCAGGCTCTAAATCGCAGGTGGTGGTTTGACGCATAGTTAGCTCAACAGAGAGATATCCCATGAGAACATTGTGGCATTGAAAGAAACTATATTGGAAGATAAATCCATTTATATGGTCTTCGAATATGCCGAACACGATTTTCTCGTGCGTTCTTCGCTTGCAAAGGAAGCAGTTGAGCGTTAATGTAACCCTAGCAAGTGATTCATCATTACTCCCAGACGCTTCGTATCCAGATCCAGTCACAGATCCTTAAATCGATGGTGTATCAACTTTTGAACGGCCTTTTCTACCTTCACTCCGCACATATCCTCCACCGTGATCTCAAACCTGCGAATATACTGATTACCGCCTCAGGCGTTGTCAAAATCGGTGACCTCGGGTTAGCACGTATCATATACCAGCCTTTACAACCTCTTTTCGCCGGAGACAAAGTTGTGGTAACAATATGGTATCGCGCACCGGAGTTACTGATGGGTGCGAAACACTATCACAAAGCCATCGATTGTTGGGCGGTTGGCTGTGTGTTTGCCGAGCTAGCAAGTTTACGGCCAATTTTCAAGGGTGAAGAAGCGAAGCTGGATTCCAAGAAGAATGTGCCTTTTCAGAGGGATCAACTGCTCAAAATCTTCGAGGTGTTAGGTACGCCGCAGGGTAAGGTACACTATGTTTGTGTATTCGGTACTTATGCTGAACGCGTGTTTACTCAAGAACGGGATTGGCCCGGCGTCACAGATATGCCGGAGTACCAGAATATGAAGAGGCTGGATTCGTGGGTGACATCATTCAATTTTATTGCCGAGAGCTGGAAGTCCCATAGATATTCGAACCGTCTAGAGGAATGGTGTCAATCCCGGATTCGATCGTTGCAGGGCCATGACTTACTTCGCCAACTGTTTGCTTATGACCCCGACAAGCGCTTGACAGCGAAAGAAGCATTAATGCACAAGTGGTTTCAGGAGGACCCGCGGCCGACGTGGAAGTGGGTACTTTTTCTGGCTTATATTTTTTTCGATGTCAAGTCCAAGTTTGAATGTCGTACAGCGTATTTCAGCACATCGCTGCTCATCAGCTTCCACCTCAACGTCGGATCCAGGATGAAGCACCTTCTATGATGGGGGTTCCTGCGCCGACACATGCACAGACTCAGCCTCAAGCTCAGGCTGCACACGTCCATGGCCAGGGACAGCATTTGACACATCAATCTCAGGCTAACCTTTCTCAACAATCGAAATCTGCGAGCACAGCCAGCTTCGCCAGTGTCAGTGCGGGTCCAGGGCCTGTCCAAAGCTATGCAGGGAATCAAGGGGGTACATCGAGGAAGAAAGCCAGGATAGGTTGACACCGCAGACAGTTCTAGTTGATGTGCGAGTAGTTGACGACCCGTGTATGTTACATCTACAACACGGTATGTGATCGTAATCGAGGCAAATGACAATTTTATATTTTTTCTCACTGAGGTAGTTTTCAATAGCTTGCCGTTGCTATATTGCCAATGGATATTGGCGAAGCGCTTTGTCCCTTTTTTGGCCGAGAAAACCCCCGTCGAACATTCTACATACTAGCTGGATGAGCTCTGGTTGCATACCCGTATCACTGCAAACCCGAGTATCCTCATGGTTACTTGAATGGTCTCATTCGACCCCCAGACCTAACTCGTCCATACCCCTTTTTTATTTGTAGCTACATATATCTAAATAAATATTTGGCTTGCTCAGCGCTCTGCTGTAGCGACTCGTCGACATCTTCCTGCGGCGTGGTTCCTCCCCTTCTACATCAAAAACATTGACATCGACGACTTTCGTCGTGTTTTCGATGTTTTTCTGACTACCAAGCTTTAATGATCTCAAAAGTTGTCGTGGCTCTTCAGGGCGCCATGAGCGACAAAGAGAAACAAGCGAGATGGTTGAACCCCGACATCTTGTCTTACTTTGTTGCAGGGGGTATCGCAGGTGCTGCGTCTCGGACTGTTGTCAGTCCACTCGAAAGGTTAAAAATTATCCAGTAAGCGTGGTCAACCTATGATTATGTGTCCAAGCAGACTGTGATGCTTCTCAGGCAAGTACAGCCCATGACACGGGACGGACAATATAGCGGAGTGTGGCGTAGCCTTGTACGTATGTGGAAAGAGGAAGGTTTCAAGGGCTACATGAGAGGGAATGGAATCAATTGTTTGCGCATAGTGCCATATAGCGCTGTCCAATTCACCACCTATGAACAGTTAAAAAAAGTGAGGCATTCGCTGGAGATCCTCTCCCGTCCCTGTTTTGACAACTCCTGGTAGTTCTTCACTTGTCGCGGTGCAAAGGAACTGGATACCCCCAAGCGACTGGCAAGCGGCGCCCTGGCAGGCGTAACATCAGTTTGTCTGCTATGATCATTGTTCCCTATGATTCGCCGCTCAACATTGTTTCAGGCACTACGTACCCCCTGGACCTCGTTCGTGCGCGGTTATCCATAGCAACAGCTAGCATACCTGTGCGAAACGAGACGTCATCAGCTGTTCCCAAGCTTGACGCCAACACCTTCGGCGTGGAAAGGCGGTCACACGCAACCTCTACGTCACGTGCCATTTATAGGGCAACGGAATTGTCGATGATTGGCATGACCATTAAAATCATACGTGAAGAGGGAGGCATACATGCATTGTACCGTGGCTTAATACCTACGGCACTGGGCGTTGCACCATATGTTGGGATTAATTTTGCTGCGTACGAAGCACTTCGCGGGATAATGACACCACCAGGGAAAGACACTGTTGGCAGGAAGTTGATGTGTGGAGCTTTAGCTGGTGAGTCCCATAACGAGGTGCATTTATCGAGTTACTCTGTCTTAAATTATGCACCTGGCACGTAGGATCGGTATCGCAGACGCTCACATACCCATTCGATGTGTTGAGAAGGAGGATGCAAGTTGTTGGAATGACATCTGGAAGTCTGGGATATGAGTACAAGGGAGCTTTGGATGCGCTGATGACCATCCCTCGCGCCGAAGGCCTGCGTGGGCTGTACCGAGGTCTCTGGCCTAATCTTCGTAAGTCACTATAGTGGGCGATTCGTCGCAGTATGCTGACGGTGCTGCATGCACAGTCAAAGTCGCCCCTAGCGTGGCTACGTCGTTTTTTACTTATGAATTTGTGAAAGAGCATCTCGTTGCTTCGTGAGGAAGGCATGAATCAGAAGCAGCTCCCCTACGGGGACAAAGTAGCCTCTAGTATTAGTAGGACCCACTTGAGTGAGAATGGTCATGTGACCTCCCACAAGGGTGATGGGGAATGCGCTGGACGGTGCACGTTGCTGCACGCCAGTGTGCCACCTTCAGAGGGTATTCGAGTCCTTGCTAGAACGGCCGTTATTCAGTGGCTTTGCGTCGATAGCCCTGTATCCAGGTTCTAGCTCTCTGGGTTCCAAACCCGATGATCGTTACTTGACCTTCCAGCACATCTTTCGCTGGTGGATGCTGCGGGGTAGGTTTTCCTGGCCCAGGTTGGTTCTCTGCCTTGCTCTCACCGCGTTGCAATTCATCCCCAATCTTGCGTTCCTTGACATGCTAGTGTGCAAGTTCTCCCCTGAATTTTTGTTGCCGTCCGCTCTAGTCGGTGATTGCCCACTCCAGTCTTCGTAGCTTCCGTCCCGGTTTTGAAGCTGTCTGGCCGGTTCCTGTTTCCATCAAACCCAAAGATCTCCAGTGGCCAGAACGAGCAATTGCTCTTTATATCTTCGGTCTCGCTTTCGTCCTCGTTTTTTCCATCTGCTGCTCCATCCATGCCGCTGCCTGCCTCCACTCCATCCACTTACTCCCACTCTCACTCAAATCTCACCCCTTCCGATCACCAACTTCCACCTCCTTCCCACACCTCCAACGAGAGTGTTTCCAGCACACTCTCTTTCTCCCTTAACCTTTGCTCCTCTCTTTCTGCCTCTTCAATGGGCCAGGTCGTTAGCCGACCTCCGGTGAACACTGCGTTTCCCTCTTCGTCTACTCCACCCTGTTTGGGAAGCTCATCTTCCGCCACCGGAGGCCGATTCAAACGTGCTTTCGGGCGGCGAAAGAAATCCGATATTATACTTCCTTCATCCATAACGTCTCCAACAAGTGCCAATGTCAAAGCATCGTCTTCATCCAATGACTCGCTGTATGGAACCGTGCACAGCGCACCCGCTCGCCAGCACGGTGCTAAGCAGCTCACTCTTCAACTGGCATCGCATGTCTTTAGTAGGAAGCAGTCCGGCTCCCTGCCAGCCTCCCCTGCCACCTCGCCGCCCCCGCTTCCACCGAAGCATAGTGCTCCCTATCCCACCCCACAGCACTCCCCGTCGAGCGAGAACATTGACAAGAGGGTATCGGTCCTAACTACGTCAAGCTCGAGCATCGCACCTGCTTTGGATTATATTAGACATGCGGATGCATCTACGGAACCTGAGGATGTTAAGAAAGATGCCGAAACATTTGAACCCATGGAAATCAGGAGGAAGAGTGACTCTACGCTGAGTCATCATACGATTCGTCCTGTCTTGGGCGGCAAGACTCCTCGGCCCGTTTCGTTAGCGGAATCTTTCCAGTCTAACCACACCATCGTACCAGTCAATAAGCGTCTCAGTGCACTCCTTACCGATGCGGAATACGCTACACCCGAAGAACCCGAACGAGTCGAGGGGTTCCGGAACTCGCCTGGCGGGTCAACCTCACCTGATAATCAGGGATCTCCTACAGTGTCGCTTAAGGCCAGGGACAGACGTTCGCACTCTCTGAACCTCGGCTCGCCGTTCTCCTTGATGAGCTCGCCACCTACAGCTGCTCAGGCTTCAGTCAGCTTGGATGTGATACCGCCCAGCGTTTCAAGATCGGTCCCGGAAGAGTCCATTAAAACTACAGGACCTTCACCATTTATGTTGAAGTCGGTCATCCCTCTGCATGCTTCGGCATCACATGCGACTCAGAATTCGCCAGCGGCGGAGCGAACGTTGCCAGAAATCCCACAGACGCAACAAGGACCGCCGCTGGTACCCTCCGCTAACACCAGCTTTCCGACCTTCCGCCAAACGGCTATTAGCATGACATCAGGGCTTGTGCCAGCTGCTGGTCTCGCCCGACGTGCTGTGGAGAAAATGGGTCGAGTTTGGGGTTCCAAGAGCCCACCGCCTAACCCATCCATGTCATCAGCTGTCGCCTCGCCCTCATCTCCTATTGGTATGGTATATCGTACCAGTTCTGGTCATTCTGAGCCCGCAAGCCGGAGGAAGAATAGGCATATGCCCCAAACACCGTCTATTAGCTCTACAGGGTCGTCAATGTCCGACCATGAGGGGCCCCAGCTCGGTAGGTGCTTACGGGGACCCATAAACACATTGTCGACTGGTGCTGGCATGGGAGGTTTAGTCTTTGGACGTGACCTCAAGGCTTGCGTGAAAGACACTGCTTTGGACACGATACGCCACTCGCTTCACGGTTGCGCATCTACTACTTCTTCTAACGATACCGCCGTGCGACGCAAAGGACCTTGGGCATCGTTAGAGGAGCGTCATCTACCAGCGTTAATTGTAAGGTGTACACAACATATCCTGACGTGGGGCGTCCAGGAGCAAGGACTTTTTCGGTAGGCCAACTTTTATGATCAAATTTACAACTTTACCGATAAATGAAATCTTTAGCGTCAGTGGTCGTTCCTCCCATATTGTCAAGCTACGTGCCGAGTTCGATACTGGTAGGTCCATCTGTTCTTGCAGACACCGACCTAGGTTGATATCGCGTGTGTCTCTTACAGGGGCTGACTTCGACATTACGCAGTCAAGTCCAGGAGATTTAGATCCTCATGCAGTTGCATCGGTCTTTAAAGCTTACTTACGAGAGCGTTGGTGTTACTTCCGTAATGTTGTGTCCGAGAAACTAATCTCTCATTCTAGTGCCTGAGCCCATATTAACGAATGATCTTCTACCCTTTTTTGATGCTGCTATGGCATCAGAACGATCGGCAAAGCATGTTCCAGACGCGCTGTCCGGTGCCAGAGTTGGTATGCGCAAGCCTCCTTCCCTTTCAACGCTTGCTACACCGAGTTTTACTGGTATCCCCCCCTCGGATTCTCTTCGGAAGGTGTTATCTTCTCTCATTGCTCGTCTTCCTCAAGAGAACCGCGATCTTCTATTGACAGTCACAGAAGTCGTCAAACTGACAGCTCAGAGAAGTCACGAGACTAAGATGCCTCTGAGCAATCTGCTCCTTGTTTTATGTCCCAGTCTCAGCATGAACCCGACGCTACTACAAGCACTTTGCGAATGCGAAGGCATTTGGGATGGGTGGGAAATTTCCGTGGGAGCTCCTGCAATCAACTCTGCAGATCCGCAGCTAGTAAAAGGCAAAGTTACTGGCGATAGTTCCGCCGCAGCCCCTACTGATACCACCAGCCTTTTCAACGAAAAGCAACGCTTTATCAGACCATTACCTAAGGTTCCCGTCGATGACGCTGATTTACCACATGTGCCTACCGATCCTACTACAACTCCTCACTCAATTTATCCACTGGCGCCTGCTTCTTGTTCTCTCATTCATGCGGAGCTATCCGAAACATCGCCGTCGCTTGCCAGTGATGACGGCTTGTCTTTGGTATCAAGAAGTGGACGCCCAACCACGCCGAATTCGATGAACGTGAAGCTGATCGATCCTTACTCGCCCCCCTCCTTATCATCGTCTGCGGAATCCTTGTCTGTTCCCTCGCTTTCCTCGGCCTCGCCGTCGCAGTCGGCCAAGAACCTTCAGCTGGCAGATGATTTGACTACACCCCTGTCATCTACTTTGGCACACTCGCCCATCATCGCCGAGCCCATTCCCCTTCCTTTGACACCGTCAAATACAACGTTGCAGCCTCAGTTCCAGTTTCCTAGTGCAGGAGAAAACATTCGCAAAAGCCCGCTACTCCACAAAAAATCGTTTTCCTCCTCAATATCAGGAGAAGTTCGTGCAGGGGCCATAGGTTCAAGAGCCAAACGTATGAAGAAGCCGTCGCTGCACCTTTTGTTTTCTGGGCGGTCGGGTTCTCCTGCGTCAACCAAATCCATTCACGGAAACAATGCCAGTACACCACAGGAGGCATTATCGTCATCACCTTCGGATTCTTCCCCTGCAGTGTCGATGGTTACAGCCCCGCAGTCTTCCCGGTTCAGCTATCCGCCAGTGCTAGACACTCCCATAGATGAATCCTCTATCTCACTTACACTGGGCGTCCACAATCAGGAGGCACAATCTGATGTGACACCTCCGAAGGAGACGTCATCAACTCTTCAGGAGACCGACACGGAGGCGGAGCCCACCAAGAAATACTTTCCTCAGCTTGATCTTCCTCCGCCGGACGGTGATGAGTGTGGTGAAACGTGGGCGCAAAGTGTTTTTCTGGCAGCTGGTGAATCGAGATGGTGAACATGGTGGAATGAATATATACATGGACTATTCTCATCACATAACGGACTACGTCTACCTGCTGGCGGTAGATCTCTTCTACACCCACTACCTCTTTTATGATCATACTATTCCAAGTTAACTAATGTAGGCTGCCATTTCTAACCGTTCGCCTCTGGTATGATTGGTGGTAAATACCCCTTCACTAGTTTTTTTTTTTCGTGCACAATTCAGTAGGTACAGTTAAGCATTTCAATCTATCTGTCGGGGGAGAAGGAGCGGTGACGTCAGTATGCTGATATCTTCAGGGCAAGGATCAACCCAAATGAAATGATATGTAACCAAGGCTCGCATAGATAATCGTCTGCCCGTTTCTTGTTCCTCCCCGCAAATGGCTCCTGGCGTCGTCAAAGCCCTTCAAGAGAAGATTTTCAGGAATGGTGACGACAGTTCCCGCAGCGAAACACAGGGACGTGACCCAGGGTTAACGATACACATTCCCGGAAAACCACCCACTCCTACAAAGAGTGGTCACCCACGCAAAAGTTCAAGGTCGATATTGGAAGCCGTTCCACCGGATGTTTCTGCGCCTGAAAAGAGTTATCGTCAGCAAGTGAGCCAGCTTCTAGGGAGCGCTTATCGTGGGACCGAGAAGTACCGCTTGGAGCAAGACGAAAAGCGTGAACGTCATTGGAAAAGATGGGGTCCATACCTCAGTGACAGGCAATGGGTACGCCAACCCATAATTTTTCCTGTATGCTATGTGAACACACCGTTGAAAACATTTACTGTAGGCAACAGTACGGGAGGATTATTCTCATGACGGGAATGCGTGGAGCCATTTCCCTCACGAACATGCGCGATCCCGGGCTTACCGTTGGGGTGAGGACGGTATTGGGGGTATTTCAGATAATCATCAACGGTTGTGCTTTTCGCTTGCCTTGTGGAACGAGAAGGATCCCATACTCAAGGAGCGTCTCTTTGGTGTTACCGGTCATCAAGGGAATCACGGCGAAGATGTTAAGGAGTTGTACTACTACTTGGACTCTGCACCGACTCATTCATACATGAAGTTCCTTTACAAGTATCCGCAGCGCAGGTATCCGTATGAGGAACTTGTCAACGAAAACCTTCACCGAGATCGAAACGTAGCAGAGTACGAAATTTTGGATTCGGACGCTTTCGATGACGACCGGTACTGGGATGTTTACATGGAGGTGAGCAGCCCGATGGGTCACCATTTGCTTCATCTGTTGACTCATAAATCCAGTACGCGAAAGAAGCAGACGATCCAAACAGCATTTATGTTCGTATTACAGCGTATAATCGCGGTCCGGAACCATCAACGCTTCACGTTATCCCGCATCTGTGGTTCCGAAACACATGGTCGTGGCCTAAAGAAAAACCACCGATGCCTTCGCTTTCGAAGTCCTCCACAGTGGGCGGCCTGCAATACATCAAGGCAAAGCATCCATCTATGGAAAAGTACTACATGTATTGTTTGCCTTCCCCTTCTCCCGTGGATAAACTCGGAAACTTCATCGGGAATGAAGATGCCGGCATTCAGCCAGATTTACTATTCACGGAAAACGATACCAACTTCGAGCGCCTTTATGGTGCGCAGAACCCCACATCTTACGTGAAAGATGCTTTCCACGATCACATCATCCCATCCCACCGGGGAACAGCTGATGAGAAACGCCCAAATTCTGGGGGGAATGAAGAGTCCGCCTCGGAGACATTTGTTAATCCGGACCATCGTGGCACGAAATCGGCAGCCCATTATGTCTTCCGTGACGTTCCTGGCGGTGGAGGATGCGCTGTTGTGCGCATGAAGTTGACACCTTTATCTCCACCCAACCTCCCGAACCTTGAAGACGAAGGGTTATTTGACGAGACCATAGATGAGCGGCGCGAAGAGACTAATGAATTTTACGATTCCTTTCTACTTGGACACATTAACGACGATTTCAGACAGATTATGAGGCAAGCTTTTGGAGGAATGTTATGGACGAAGCAATACTATCACTTCGTACAGAAGGATTGGATCGAGGGCGACCCGGCCCAACCTCCCCCACCCCCGGACCGCAAGCATATCCGTAATATGGTAAGGTCGTTCAGTAGTAGCGAACGCAAAGGTTGACGACTTTTTAGGATTGGAAACACATGTATATAGATGATATTCTGTCCATGCCAGACAAGTGAGGCAGTCTACCAGTCCTTAGCACGTTGCTAAATAACGCTGGCTTTTGCTAGGTGGGAATATCCCTTCTTCGCTGCCTGGGACACGGCTTTCCACTGCATACCTCTCGCGGTCGTTGATCCTGTGTTCGCCAAGAAACAGCTGGATTTACTCACTCGAGAATGGTATATGAAACCAGATGGTCAAATACCTGCGTACGAGTGGAATTTTTCTGATGTCAATCCTCCTGTGCATGCTTGGTGAGTTCTGTATAACGTATGGCACTTGATACCTACAGCCCACGTAGGGCCACCTTTAGAGTGTTCAAAATCGAGCGCAAACTTACCGGGAAGGAAGACCTCGCGTTTTTGGAGAGAGTCTTCCAAAAATTGCTGCTTAATTTTACCTGGTTTGTTGACACAATCTCATTCCTAGCACTTCGTCACAATTTGCTACAGGTGGGTGAATAGAAAGGACTCGGGTGGGAATAACGTCTTTGAGGGGGGTTTTCTTGGACTTGATAACATTGGCGTTTTTAATCGCTCTGAGCCCTTACCGACCGGGGGTCGCCTACGCCAAGCTGACGGAACTGCATGGATGGCATTCTATTGTTTAAACATGTGAGATAACCGAACTTCTCTTGGAAATACTTACCATTGTATCCAAAGGCTTAACATAGCCCTCGAGCTCGCAAAGCACAATCCAGTATACGAAGATATTGCTTCGAAATTTTTCGAGGTAAGTCACACCGATAATTAATCCGCCGGTCTCTACCACTTTCTTCGATAGCATTTCATTTTCATCGCCGACGCAATGACATTTAAGTCCGGAGACGATACATTCAGTCTTTGGAATGAAGAAGACGGCATGTACTATGATGCGATTCAATTCGGTCCCGGTGATTCCATGCAACTGCCTGTTCGCAGTCTCGTTGGCCTTATCCCTCTATATGCCACACTTGTCCTGGAACCTGCCGTAATCAATCGTTTTCCGGGATTTAAGAAACGCATGGAGTGGTTCCTGGACAACAGACCTGAAGTGTCGGCTCGAAACATGGCAAATATGAAAGGTATGTAACAGTCAGCAGCGATGTTGCAAAATTGACCTCAGTATAGTACCCGGCAAGGGGGAAAGACGACTACTTGCCTTAGCAGGTAGGGAGCGCCTCATTCGAATCCTGGAAAAGATGCTTGACGAGAAGGAATTTCTTGGTCAATATGGCATTCGATCGTGCGTCTAGAGCTCTGATCATCCTGTATTTATTCACTCACCCCCGCAAAGGTTATCGAAGTTGCATAAAGAGAGGCCGTGGGGAATGGATGTCCACGGCCAGCGGTATGAGGTTGCTTACTGGCCTGGAGACTCACACTCAGGGATGTTCGGCGGGAATTCTAACTGGCGAGGTCCAATCTGTGAGTAGCTGTCTGACCATTCAGGCTTCTCGCTGACCGTTGCTCAGGGCTTGCCGTCAATTTCCTTCTCATTGAGAGCTTACAACGGTTTTATCAATATTATGGCGATGATCTGCAGGTGATAGATGTCGGTGTTGATGGATACAGATTCTAACTACCAGTTGCTAAGGTGGAATGTCCTACTGGCAGTGGAGTGTTCATGAACCTTGTGGAAGTCGCCGAGGAGATTCAGCACCGGATCATTCACATTTTCGGTCGTGACATCGAAGGCAAAAGGGCTACGAATGGCGGTAACCCGAAACTCGATGGGGACCCCCACTTCCGTGATTACTTGTGGTTTTACGAGGTGACTTATTAAATGAAGGCTTCTTAGTTGACGCTAACCCTCTGTTAGTTCTTCCATGCAGACACCGGAAAGGGGCTTGGTGCCTCTCATCAGACTGGATGGTGAGTTGTCTTCTTTGCAGACAAGGAAAATATCATAACCCCAAATCTTTACTGTAAGGTCCGGCCTAGTTGCCTACCACATTTTGCAAAGTGGACTCACATGCCGTCTACCAAAGACGCCTCGGAGTATGTAAAATGCATGATATAATTCACGTGAGGTGCTGATATTTGTCGACATTGTAGCTCCACGCAGTCTAGTTCACCACTACTTTGATGTGAGATTGAATTTATGATTTCCTCACCCGATATGCTTAACGGTTAATATATTTTATATAGGAAACTATTGATTCGATGTCCGAGTATGGTGATGATACACATTCGCTCTACAGTGCCATGAGTGCAATGGATCTGAATTCTCTGGGGGACATCTCGCCAGAGGCTCTGTAGGAGTGGGCTACTTCCCAATCCCCTGGTCTGTGTATCATAATACCATTTTCCCGTGGTCATTTCGGCAGCATTTTGCAATGCAAAGCTTAGAGCCCTAGATACTTTGTAACCTAACTAAGTACACACGTATCAGCTTCAAGAGATGGGAATTGATAGAAAACTGCTGTGGAATTTGCTTCTATGGACGGTGGGGCTAGGGCTAATATGGAGGCTAGGTTGGGGATCGGACATGACATTCTTTGGTTCGGCAGTACTGACAGCCAGCTGACGACTTACAAACGTGCCACTGCCTGGCAGGCTGAACGGTTGTTTCACGTCTAGAATCTCATAGCAATGATTGTAGTATTCTATAAGAGTTACAATGACCAATGAATGCTCCACCATTTAGATACGAAACTTGTGCCACTAATGAAAGATCGAATGAATGGGCAGGACAATCTCCAGAAGCTAAAGCTGGCAAGCTTGAGCGTGAAGTAGGCGTGCAGAGGAGAAACAAAGGCGAAGGTGGCAGTGATACATATGAAAGGAAATAAGAGGCACGCCGTGAAATAAGTCCCAAGAGCGAGAGCAGAAATATCGAGGACCAACGAATATCGGGGGAGGCAGCAAGGGTAATGGTGCGTGCGAAGAGGCATTATGTGACGTATAGGATGACCTGACCACCAGGACGGAACGATTCGAAAGCCATCTGTACGTCTTCGGTAGAGCCAAGGGAAATCATGTCACCATCTTCGTCTCTGTACTTTACTCGAAGAGGGCCATCGTCCCGGCGGGGTCCGCAAAGGCGTATCTTCTTTTCGACTTTGTCAACGAGGTCAATGAATTCGGTGGTTCTAGGAACATGGATGACGAAGATGTCTTCATTGTAGTGAACCTTCACTTTGACGGGGGGTGACAAGCCCAAGTGCGTGCCATTGGTGATCATGCTTTCAAATGTCTGCGAGCGAGACGGCCTAAGAGCATGTCCGCCCAGTGAAGAATCGCTCGAGCCGAAAGGGGTTATTGGCGATGAGGTGTTAGGCGAGTCGTCGGACGACCCGCGAGTTGACTGGCTCGACCCACTACCTCGCTTATTTTCGCCCGTGGTAGAGCCGTGCTGGCGGTGTGCCCATGTATTAGGAGGCACCGGTGGGACGCTAGGTTTCGGTACATAGGCACTGGGCTGACTAGCGCTACGAGATCGGCTCATGGGGATTGGGCCGCTATTTACAGAGGGCGATGGAGTCGCGCTCCTTATATCGCACTGGTCGTGTGCGGGCCGGAGTCGTGAAGAGCTGGGTTGTGTGTGTAGTGGCACCCAAGGGGGTCGCGTGCCAGAAACTAAGCCGTTGTCCGCGTTTACGCTTGTGCCCGAATCCACGCCTGGGAGAAATATTGGGTATGCCGGTGTGGCCGCAGCAGCCGCGCCCGGTGGCGGAGGGAGGGGTATGTTCCGTACTTTCCATTGATTTATAGCTTGACTGCCGAGATCATCCGCATGCATTCGTGGACGATCCTGGTTAGAACCAGAATCCAACTCGGCATGGCAGCTACGGGCAATGATACGACGAGGTCCTAGCGGTGTACCTCTGCCCGAAGACGACAATAGTGGAAATTCCTCCAAATCGTCCTCCAAATCGAATTCAAAACCATCTGGAGACACGTAACTGTGGACACCTCCACTAGAGTACGAGCCAGAAGACGAGGCAACGGAAGCCTGCTCTTCGCTCAAATAGGGCGTGATACGATGACGACCACTAGCTGGGTGGAGGGGAAGGTTTCTGCCAATGGTCGAGTGCGACATGGACGACGAAGCCCTATCATGGGCGTGAGGAAGCGGTGATCGCAGAGCAAGGGATGCAGGAACAGAAATGTGGCTATTGTGCGAAACCATCATGGAAAGGTTGCGTTCCGAAGCCCTCCGGCTCGCCACTTCCCTGATGAGGCGATTGATCTGGGTTTCCCACTGCTTAAGTTGCTCTTCAGAACGGCATCGAAGAGTAAAATGCTCCAAATCATCGTCCCCTCTCCACCAAACAGCGAGGGAGTATGACGCCATCAAGGCTGAAGCTAGCAGAAACTATGAAGCACAAGTAACGATTGAATGTATACACATACCAGTGGAATTTCTCGGAGAAGACGGGACAGCCTTCGTCACGTTGTTCAAAAAAATTCGGCCTTTAAGAAGAAGTGGGGTGTCCTTTTTCTTGTTTGGTACAACGCCGGGCGTAGGCGAGTGGACAGACTGTTTTTTCAAAATCGAATTGTTCTTACTAGCTTTCTTCCCATTCGGAGGAGGGGCGAGAGCCTCCTTGCAACAAAGAATTATCTTTTCGAAAAGGAAAACGTGGTACTCCCGGTCGACGTCTGATTTGGTGACTGTGAATATGTCGTCGAGGAGAAGATTGCCAAAGTTGGATAAATGATGTCCCTTCCAGTCTTTCACACGCCCTTCGAGGTTCTTGACAGTTTGAAGGTTCTCCTCCCGCCGTTGGGCTTCATTTATCTTGTCGGCTATGCGCTTGGCAGCAGCAGAACCAGCTTGAAGCTCGTCATAGTGCAGATATTCGTTAGGAGAAGAGGCCTTGATCAAAGACTGCGGAGAGTTAATATTCGAAGTAATCACACCAAATAAAATGCGCACATCGAGCAAGAGCGGATATTTGCATATTCTCTGGACAGGTTTGATGAGGAAAGCAGGCAGTTCCGATTTGGCGTTAATCAGGTTGTTATGGACCTATGAGACATTAGTACACTCAAGGGCTTTACCAAAATGGGACGGAAACCGGCGTTGTCAGGTCGACGAGTGACAACTGTCGAAGCCGAAATACCGTGTAAGACGCACCTGCAAATTTTGTTCCTCCGCTAACATAAGGTCCACTGCATTGGTGTAGTTGGCACAATAAGGTTCGTACACCGCAAAACCGTCCTCCTGCCGCGTCGTGAAATACAAGAGGTGTAACGAATAGGATCCGAAGAAGGGAGTAAGCTGTGCTTACATTTTCGATGAAATGGAGACCCCAACGCTGGTCTTTCCACGGCATCTCTGCGGTGCCCTCGAGCTGGATGAGGAACTTTCTTTGGAAGTTCAAGAGTTTGTTCAAGCCAGGGAAAAGAAGATGAATGGTGTCTTGATCAATGGTGTTGCTGTGGGACAGTGCATTTGCATATTTCTGTCCGAAGTGAGGGGGGCGACAGACAGGCCAAGCTATTTTTCCTCACCTGCATGACTTCCAAGTCTTGCACATATTTACGTTCGGTTTCCACGATCTCCCTCACAATATTATTCCGACCAGCTTCTTGTGCATTAGCAGGAATTGCAGTGTTGGGGACGTCGCTGATAAGGGAATCAATCGATTCCTGCGAGGTGAGCAGAGGAGGAGAAAGTGGTATGGGCTCGAACACTTCGGACGGGAGCAAGTCCACGATTGTAGTGACGGTGCTAACGACCTATAGATTGCTCACATAAATACATGACCATCATTGAACACGACGGTGCATACCTTGACCAGCCCGTCCGTTGAGTGACGTTCCCACAGATCGGTTACTGTAAATTGTTCGCAATTTTGCACCTGTTTAACCCTCATGGCAAACAACGCGATTGCATGCTTCTTTGCACGCTCATTGGTGACACCGAATGTTGCGGCATCGGTACTTATGGCAATTGGAGGACTTGCGGAGGGCAATAGGTTGAAAAGGAAACAGAGAGGGATGCCAAGGGAGAAGCAGTCCCAGAGTTGTGTGACGGGGTCGGTGGACTGCCGAAGAGAACCGGTGGGGGAAGACAGAACGAAGAAATCGGAAAAACCGTGGATGCGCATAAGACGGGTACGAAGGGATGAGCATTGCTGATAAAGAGAGGTTGACTGGGACGCAGCCTTGTTCAGAATATTGTTGTTGGCGACGGGTGTCTCGATGACAAGGCTGGGGTTGGAGGCGATTGATTTTTTGCGACCAGCGACGTTCGCCATGGCGGCGGATGACAGACACGGGGGAGGACGAGGACGAGGAGGGGAGGGGCAGAGGCAACGGCAATTCGTGCCAGATAATACAAATTTGAGACCCCGACGATACAGCTCTGTTGATGTGCACAAACACGGACAAACAGTCACCGCACAATAATACCGGCTCGCGAGATTTAAATAATACTCGCATCAAAGGAAATCAGTCTGCCGAGTGGTGCCGAGGCCGAATTCAAACCCAGACGGCCAGTCTTCTGACACTCCGCCGCCACCGGACTCCAACCACCATTCCGCCGCATCACTGCATCGCTGGGCTGAGACCCATGGCACCAGCGCGATCTAACAGGCGCACTCATCAAGAACAGCCCGTCCAACTCAGAAACACGCCATCCGACACAAATGCTGCCAACAAGACAGACCTCTTCCTGGAGCCCATGATGGGTACTCCCCTCACCGTCTACATCGAGAAAGACGTCGAGGAAAAGGAGTCTTTGGTCGAACTCATTGCCGTGCGCACACTCACCTTGACCATCCTCGACTTCCTGACCTCTCCGCAGAAACATGGCGGTGCCGTTTCACCCGGCTATAGCGGTACACCCTATATACTCGGTATGTTCCCTTGATCCCCCGTTGCAGCGTGACTTTCCCACTCGCGAAACACCTCAGTCGACCCCCACAAAGAATCTGGCCAGAATCTTTATCGCCAGTATGCAGGAAAGAAAGGGAAGGTCGTACTTCATTACAGATGGATCCACGAGTGCATCCGCGTGGGGGCACTGCAGACGTTCCAAAACAACTGGGCAGGGTGCAAAGTCACAGGCACCGAGAAGTATGCTGCCCCTCGTGCATAGCATCAATCTGCTTATTTCTTTCTTACAGGCTTAACCTGTCGACGTCCCCCCCTTCGCAAGATGGACCTGCCTGCTCGACCCAGTCCACCCAAGTTCCACCTATGCAGTCGATCCCCCCTCACCCTCAAACAGTCCCCTCAATAGTGTCACCCGATCCTTTGGTTCATCCCCCACAACAAGGCTCGTACGCTTACTCTGTCTATGGTCATGCAATACCTCCACTATCAAGGGGCATTCAGCCACCTACAGCTGCTCCTCCTCAGTCCTGGCAAGCCCCAAATGCTATCGCACCGCAGCATACTCACATCCCACCACAACCTCCCGGGATGCTTTCTCGGCCAGCGCATCCGTATAGAGATGGCCCGTGGGTGCCTGGTTTTGATCAGCCGCCTCAGATAGTGAGTGGTCCCGGTGCTTCTGCATTTGATTACAGATATCGGGATGACCAGCCTGAATGGGTCCCCCCACCAGGGGAGTTCCCATACGACCCTGCTGAAGTGAGTCCCTAACCGGAATACGACCTAGGATTTCTGACGCAATCGGTTTATTTCAAGTATCAGCAATCCTACGAACAACAAACCTACATGCCAGAAGCTGGCCCATCCACTGCTAGCTCATCTTGCGCTCACGCGGAAACCGCCACTGCGGAAAAGCCTCGTGGTCGGAAGAGGGTCAGATCTCAGGTGAGGTTTCTTCGTTGGTTGCTTTGTTCTCGCGTTCACGCTGTAGTAGGCAACGCCAGCAGCCCCGCCATCGACACTAGTTCTTAATAGGAAAAATCCACCTGCTCGCTCACCCTCGCCTCCGACTCGGGTTATCAAGAGCACATATGGCGGCAACCTTTTTACCTCGGACGATGTGCTTTATCTCAAGAAGTACATTGATTACTGTCAGGAGCAAGGTTTAGTACTCAGGTTTGCCATTTCAATGACAATGATGTGTCACCAGCATTAACGGAAGTCATCAGCCTGCGAGAAATTTGCGAAAGGATTGCAGTCAAGGTTATTAGATGCGATTTATGGTCACTTTGGGTTCTGATATCCCTTTTCGTTGTAACCAGGCTCCTCATCATACGTGAGCTGGTCTGGTAGATCTGTCCTACATTTCCTCAGCATGTTTTCAGGTTTTATTCGTGGCGAAGGTACTGCAACAAACATCAGATCCGACTTGGCGGATATTCCATGGACACGGGCGACCTGGGGACACCGCCAGCGGATGGCGATCAGGATCCCGGTGGAACAAATGAGGCTAAAGGTGGGATGACGGGCCCAGGGGTTATCGCCGCAGCCCAGCAGAGACTACAACAGGAGGAAAATCGATCGCGTGATCGATCTCCTACTCCTCCTCGGGCGCTTTTCAGAAGCACCACAGGAAAGGGTGTGGCATTTACGGATGATGATGTGGTGTTTCTGGTTCGCTTGATGGAGTACCGAAAGTGAGCGTCATGTTCAGCCAAATGTTTAACTCCTCAGTTATCTCCCATAAACAGGTCGCAGGATCGTTTCGATATGGTGGCGTTCTGGAAAGATGTCGCCTCCAAGGTAAGACTGCTGTAATGACACCCCGGCCCTCAAACCATTGACGTCTCTTGAAGGCTCCTCATCACTCGCGTGCATCATGGATGAAGTTCTGGCGCCGTCACAAACACGAGTTAAATAGGGCCGAAGAAGATGATCCGCTACCTCAACCACCCGAGAAGAAGATGCGATACTCCCGCTCCGACGATGTCCTTCTTGCGAAATACTTTTTCACCAAGCCCGAAGGAACGTCTGACAAAGTTTTCCAGGCATTTGGTCGCTTGGTGTGTGTGGTACGGCTTTCTGAGAATGAAACTGACCCCATTCCTTTCAGCACCCCCATCACCCTTGGAAAGGGTGGCAGGAGCATCATCGAATCCACAAAGCGAAGATCGATCATCTTATTCAAAAACTCGCTAGTGGAGAGAATATTGATGTCGATGAGAGTACAAGCTCGACGGAGTCCTAAGGTGTATGCCTTTCACTGGCGATCTTTTGTTTTTCGTTTTAGGTTCTAATGTGTAGTTCGGTATCATGTGGTCCAAGTCACTGTTTTGTCCTTGTCAGAATATAGTTGAATCGTGGAGACGAAACGACAAACTGCCGAGGATCTAATTTTTTATTGTGCATTGCAGTGTTTGCGGATAGTCAAATGGTCAAGACATCTCGATACTGTGCAGGTATACAGCGTCGCTTCGCCAGAGACCCGTCACCCACACTAGCTGTTGGCCAGGCAGCAATCTTTAAGCAGCTTACTGGTTATAGGCGAGTACGACGTGGCAGTTCAATTGTGTGACGGGAAAATGCCCAAAACAAGCAGACCAGGAGGCACCTCCAGGCGGCCAGCACACGACACGATCGATTGCCTGGCTTTTTAAACCATGGTACAGCAGACGCTTGAATATCTATCACAGGACCAAGTAGATCTGGTCAGTCAGGACGTCTTGTGTTTTCTAATCCATATCGACCGCCACACAGTTCTATCGGGATGGGTATACTGGATTTCGCCGGCTCATTTTGCCAATACGCCGCTGAATCAGACGTATTAGTTACATCAAAGTGCCGGGTTTCTTGTCGAAAGATGAAGTCAATTCCTTGCTAGCACGATCAAAGCAGTTGTTGGACCAGTTTGATCCAGAGAACCACCCACTTGTGAGGGTCACGTTTGGTCTAGCCCTACCTCACTTTTACAAGTGCTCCATGTCTACACGTTCATCTAGACCAAGTTCACGACGTCAGACCACGATCACGTCGGGGACGAATATTTTCTCGAGTCTGGCGACAAGATTCGCTACTTCTTAGAGGAAGACGCCGTCGGCAGCGACGGACGTCTGACGAGAGACAAGGCCAAGGCAGTTAACAAGATTGGACACGGTACGCTGGTACTCGTTCGTGTGGGCGCACGCGATTACTAGGGAAGGTTGACTGCACGGGGATTCTAGGGTTGCACCTCTTAGACCCGGTTTTTCGCAAAGTCACGCTGGAAAACGAGAAGCTGAAATCGGTTGCGAAAGACCTCCGTTTTCATCATGATCCCGTCGGTGCGCAGCCTTCTCTCAGCGATACCGCTGGTTTTCTAGTGTTCTGAACCCGCTTGGAATACGCAAGCGCTGCAGTCCATGGTTATTTTCAAGCAGCCTGAAATCGGTGGAGCAGGTATGTAATTACCGTACATCAGTTACGACCCATGAAATGAAGGTCTCGTGGACCTCTAGTCCCTGAACACAATGATTCGTGAGTCATGGTCATTCGATAACAAGCTTCCGTCCGTGCTTAATCACAATACCTTTCCTCTCACAACCAAAGAACTTTCTTGGTGCGATCCGACGTGTTCCCCTCTCGATTTCACTTACCAAACGTCTTCTGTAGTATACATCTCCCCCCACTGCGCTAGGATTTTGGATACCCTTAGAACGTTGTACTTCATCAAACGGGGCACTATCGTTCCTGCCTGGTTCTCACCTCACTACGCCAATAACTAAGCGTTTTGTTCGTCTTACCGCTGGCGGAACTGGGTTTCAATCAATTCTGACTCCAGCTTCACCTAAACTTGACATCCAAGAAGTATTGGAGCAACCAGTGTCCATGGAGCCAGACCTGTCCGAGAGGAACTACACGATGGAAGTGTGCGAACCAGGCGAGTCCCATTGTTAGTGTCACCACCGTTTCCCCTGACGTGGAGCATGCATAACAGGTGACCTAGTCCTGATCCACGGCAGTGTTCTGCACAAGTCCGAGAGAAACACAAGCTCTCAAACTCGATACGCATACACTTTCCATATGATCGATTCGTCTCCTTACGCCAAGTATGACGAGAAAAATTGGCTTCAACCAACACTGTCAATGCCATTCCCAAAGGTGCTTGACGCCCCGATCAAGGATACGATCTCTGCAACTGCATCTTGAGCCGAAGGCCGTCCATCTTCGTAGTAAAAGTCACCGATTTGTTTTGAATTTCTCATATACGTTACGTCTACGAGATTACCTGTATTTTGGCTTTCTCGAGCACAGTCTCAGGCTTCAAGTTGTAGAGTTCGTCGATGAGCGCCGGCAGAAATGTGCCAGAGCCCCTTACGTCCGATCGGTATGTGGCGGCTTCCGCTGCTATCGTGAGTGCTAGAATACTGCAAGAGGACGCTAGATGAGACTACCCGGGGATTATCATACTAGGAAACCACTCACCCTCCGATGGCTCCTAAAAGCATGTCGCCCCTCACGAGCATACCAGCACTACTTTCGGTGTTTGCCTGCGTCCAGGCAGCGGCACAGAACGTTGCGATACATGTTCCCACCATGCATCCAGATCCGGTGATGTCACCAAGAAGCTCGTGTCCATTGTCAAGCTTGACGACAGTCGCACCGTCTGACACCCAATCTGTCTTGCCAGTTAATGCAACGACACAACCTGGAAAACAAGTAAGGGGGATTGAGCACGCCTATGAATAGAATATCGCACGTTCCCTCTTCGCAAGATCCTTCACGAAGTTTGCAGGATCTGCAAACCCGGAGCCCACGCTATCCACGCCTTTAGCCTGGACCTGTAGGCCATGTCAGCACGATGTTTTTTTTTCCCTGTCGGTCAAGTCTAAGTCGCATTGATATTGACCTCTTGGGATTCAGCCAGTGCGCCAAGTTCTCCCGCGTTACCTTTGATAACACTCGCTTGCCAGGTGTTGAGTAACTGTGCTGCGGTCTTGCGTCGGAACTGCGTCGCGCCAACACCGACCGGATCGAATACGACAGGCTTCCTTTCGCGATTGGCATACTTTCCAGCGAGCATCATACCTTCCTTGTCTGTAACCGTACCGAAATTGATGAGCAAGGCACCCAACACGCGACTAAGATCTTCCATTTCCTGTGGCGCAGTGGCCATGATGGGACTTGCGCCCAAGGCTAGAGTAGCATTGGCAGATTGATTCGTCACGACGACGTTCGTGATCTGCCGAACTAAGCTTGCTAGACGGGCAAACGATGAACGAGGCTTACCTGATGGATCAGGGGGTTTGTCTTTCGGATAATACTCATCAGGTTGGCCACGCCAGCCTTAACATTTTCAGTAGTGTATGCAGTGGACGGTTTGGCTTTCTGTCCCGCTATGCAGGCGTCCCACGCTGTATAGGTCTCTCGGAGCGTTCGTGATATTGCATGGGGCTCGCGAGATGCAACGATCTCAGAGACGACGGCGATCCCGTCCAGCTTGTGGCCAGATGGAGACATACTTCCATGAAGTGTTCTCAGTAGATTGTCTGACCTGATACCTCCTAGTTACGCAACCAGCCAAAATGAGCGCAGTTTCAGCCAGGAAAGTGAAAATCAGTTCAATGCAGGGTCACTTCGTACCGATTGCGACTGCCTTCACCGTTGTTCCATCCAAAGCTGCAAGGAGCGACCCTACACCTCGCACTCCGATCACAGGGTTTGTGAGCTCCTTGGTGCTAGTGGGCCAGACAGGGCCAATGCCAATATAGTCAACACAGTCCCTAATCGCCTGTTGTACATGTTCTAAGTTGTTGCACGAGACCCCGATGACGGTATTGGGAGGAAGGAGTGAACGCGCGATATGTACGGGCATGTCCGTCTGTCCGAGGTGTACTCCGTCAGCATTGACGGCCAGGGCAATATCGAGTCTATCATTAATGATAAGAGGAACTTGGTACTTGTCGCAGAGCGCTTTGGATTGGCGCGCTATCTCCAGAAACTTGGATGGCGTTGAACATCGAAAATAAGCGCACAAGCGATTCGAGGGTGCGCACCTCCAGTGTATCCACATCCTTCTCTCTGACCTGGACGACAGTTACGCCTCCGCGTAAAGACTATCATACGGGCGTCAGCTTTTCCTAGGCCAGAGCTGGACATGAATGGAACCTACTTCTTCTAAGGATTTGATATAAGTCTATGGTTCATCGCGTCAGATTTGTGGGTTTGGACGGTTTACGCCAACTAACCGTTCCTTCGGGAAGCAGATTCCGCCCAGTGACGAGGTACAAAGAATAGTCAATTGGCATACCGTCAGAAAGGGTGGTTGGACGTCAGAGCAAGTCCGGTTCTCAAGTTGTTTGTAACGCGAAGACAACGCCAGATCAGTAGAAGTACTCCATAGTCCCATGCCCCAAGCATGTCCAATAATCTTAGGGCATACATAATTACACCAAGGTTTCGACAAGATAACATGCAATGTTCGAATCAGCCAGGAGACGAGCGGTTCATGGTACCTTTGGTATCCGATGTCAGGGAAAAACCCCACCATCTCACACTACGACTAGGTTGGCTCTCCCCAAGTATAATCCTTTCTTCTTCTTTGATAGTTCACTGTTTTCAGGGGGAGGATCTGTCGAACGCCAGTCACCCCACATGCCAGTGTTGAAGATCTCCCTGATGTTTGGCACGAGGAGTATGAAACATGCCAACCAATCGCTGAACATGTGGAATATATAAAACGTGACCTTTTCCGAGAGAGTATTTCCTGATCCAGAGGCAGTGGACGTCAAGGAGGTGGTTCGGTTGCGCATGAACGAAAGACGGAAGATA
Source organism: Pisolithus thermaeus (assembly GCA_024663475.1). NCBI lineage: Eukaryota > Fungi > Basidiomycota > Agaricomycetes > Boletales > Pisolithaceae > Pisolithus > Pisolithus thermaeus. Next base: position 66,965 of record JANFAF010000001.1, read on the forward strand.
GCAGATGACGCCTACGGTAATGCAAGTCAGTGTCAACGGCGGAAGTAGGGATAGTGTGAGGCTGAAGTACATTACAGGCCAACACCGCGAGTATGAGGATGACGTGTATCGGGCGAACTTTGGGAAGTCGCCGAGCCCGAACGACCAAAACAGCCACGAGAATGATGAGAATAAGCGAGATGCCCGAGCTCACGTATCTGGAACCCATCTTGATTCAGTTGAAACTACCGGAGTAGTACAGCGGGGATGCTCACCTAGTTACCATAACTTCGTTTGCAGTGCTAACGCTGCTTATCCCACCCTTGTAGTGAGCATTTCCCACTATTCCGGAAGCAGTGGCCACCAGAAATGCAAGCCTCAGGACATCAGTCCAACGACGATAAAATGCTCTTCTACGCGGTTGGTCGGACAGTAGTTCTCCATCATTTTCTGAAAAAGACTTGTTACCCGGGGAGGGGGACAGTGGGATTTGAGAAGAAGACGTGGTCCCAACGGGGGAGTCAAGGTTATCCATATCACTGGGTGTCGGCCCTTTCGTGGAATTGACATACAAGCAGCGCAGAAGGGAGACGGTATCCTGCGCGATAGCAATGTAGGCCAGCGCAATCGTAGCCTGCATATAGGTCACAAGTGTGCCTGAAGTTTGCAGTCCGGGTGTCTGGCTTTGCTTTGCTCTTAGGGAGAAGATTACGATCCTGCAATGTATGTGAAATATTAAACTGGGATTCAGTGCCACACCGCAGCCGCGCATACCTCTCTACGCAGGTGAGCACTGCACTGATACCCAGGATAGTTCTTGTCTGCTTGTTGGCTAGACGAAAAAAGAAAAAGGGAAGCAGCGAGGCATAGAGGATGGCAAACAGAACTGAAGGGGCAAGGTCTCCAGCAAGGGCTACCCCGCCGACTGGAGAAGGGAAGGCGAAAGTACTCGGCATGGGAGCAGCTCGTAACGGCAGTCTGAGTGAGGGCTAAATTCTAACAGTGAGGAAGAGAAGCCCGGGAAAGGCTGCGGTTGCTAATAACTGTCAGAAAGAAGAATGCGAGCAGACATACCACTTACTGGCCGGATGCTCCATGGCAAGTGCGTGTCTGAGATATACACGTTGTCTCCTGCCACACTTGAAACTAACCGGAAGAGCGAGCCAGTTATCAGTCACGCTGTGAAGTGGCCACAAAGCATGCTGTTGGTGACTGCAAGCTCCACCTGCTCCACCCATGGCAACTGTGGTAGTATACTGGAGAGTCACGGGTTTATTACAGTCGTCGGTCCTGTGGTAGCCTATAGCTACAGTATGACGGGGTAGCAAAACGAACTGGTATACATGGCAGTCGCAATACGAATTGCTAACTAAACAAGGCATCAGGTAAAGTAACGAACATCGTGAAAGGAAGCATGTCAAACGGGCTACTAGTTCTTAGAAACCTTTGTATGGCTTGTTGGCTCAGAAACGCCTTGTGCGTCTGTAGCTCCCAAACACACCGCATGCAGCGGTGCAAAACCCAACAAGTAGAGAGATGAGAGCGCCAAGCCCCAACCAGGTAGCGTTACCCCAACTCGCACTGACACCGTTGTCCTGCAACCTCTCCCTCTCGACACCGAAGAGGGAAGTGCTGATGATCCACACAATAAGGGTGCACAGCAAGGCCAAAGCTGCGGTCAAACTCATGAAGACGGTACCAGAACGGTGATAACCGGCCCCACATAGACCGAAGAGGACCGATATCCCGGCAAGACCCGCTGCAATGGGGTATAAGATAAGAGCATATGTGAGATCGTGAAGTGTGCTGCTGCTGGAGTCTGGTAGCGATGTAGGGAAGTAGTAGCCAACGTGTACTTGGGAACCGGTATAACCAAACACCCCGAAGGATATACCGTTCGCATTCAGGAACGAGATAGCGTTCCAAGTTGGGGCTGAAATAGACACCTGTAGAGATAGCATGTTGGGTTGAATCACATCCACGATCGGCCTGATAGAATGATTGAACGTACCAAAATCAGCAAGACCGTTGCAACGGCGCAGAAAAAAAGACCAGGTATGGCACCAGAAGCAGCCATTGCGAAGGGGTTGGAAGCGAACGGGTGTCTGGGAGGGTGGGTGTATACAACTTGGGGTCTGCGCAGTCAGGTCCACTCCGCCCTCTGCTTGAAATATGGAACGAAAGCCATGACGTCAGAGGATTGCCTCCGACAAGTACTCCCAAGTTCTGGCGCGCGCTTCGTTTGCCACCCACATAACCCGTGCTATGTGGGTGAAGCGACAAGGCTGTGATCTTTGTGCCCATCGTAGCTGTGTTTCTCCTCATGTCGTCGATCGACACTACACCTACTACCCAGAGCGTGGCAATGATCGTATCGTGCAAGACCTGTCAGATAGTTACTTCCTCAGTAACACCAAGCTACTATATTAATATCTACCTGTCAGATAGTTACTCTACAGGTTGTCAGTAAATATGAAGCTAAATAGAAAGAATGACTCACTCCTCAGTAACACCAAGCTACTGAGGAGACTAGAGGAAAATTTACTCTACTGTAGTCCGCTTTTCTGCTTATGTAAGCGACTAATCTTCGCACCTAAAGAATGTACTACCAAGGGGGCAGTTTATACTCCAACAAGACCTGCAGAACGTCTCTTTGACGTCACAATTTGATCCCCCAACCGCGCCGTCGGACCGCCTCTCCAAGACCTGGGCTGATGGTAACATGGAGAGTCAAAGGCATTCATCGTATCTTGACTCTTGTCAATTTGCCAGGACAACCGTACGTAGGCGTGCGGTGTCAAGAGAACATTAGTCAACGTTCAACTTGCTTTAGCGTGCGTAAAATCACGGCCCTCCCTTTCACCTTCGATACTCGGATGGTGTCTCAGTTGTTTTCAGAGACGTCCGTATAGGTGGTCGAGTAAGCGCAGGTCTGTAACTTACAGCTGGTGCAAACGGGTGCCCGTTCTCCGCCCGCACGTGCCACATGAACTCTGGGGGGGCGTTTCTCGCCAGGGGTAGGAGTGAGGAATGCAGTGTCTGATATGGATGGAATGGAGATCTGCGATCTGAAGGGAGCCTTGGAGACGAAGTTGTTGGTTGATGTACGCCATCCATGCCCACTTGTAAGGCATTATTCATACAAAGAAAAGAGGGGCTGACTGAATTGACATGACGGAAGTATACATACCACAACGAGCCTACATAGAAGTACAAGTTCACTGCTGAGGCACAAAGAACAACGCCAGTGCCCGCTATCAAAGACTGATGCCGAACAGAAGGTACTGTTAATCTAGACCGAACCTGGACGGAATGGAACAGGGCCTGCAAACTTGCTTACTGATCGTAATGGAATAGCAAAAAAGAAGTCAGGTTGCTTGGGAGCTTCGCGGCGGACAAGACACCAGCGGGAACCTTCAGGAAGGCAGAACTTTTCCTCTCCAGGTAGGATATCCTCTGGTCGGATCCCAAACGCCGTTTCCCAGGAATTGAGGGGACCATCAATGAGTATGCCGATTGTCCCAGGAGTGGGTACCATATGAAGCGAATAACCAGCGGGACAGTTAATCGCGGTCTGTTCGTCGAGATGGAAAAAATCCATCATGTACAGTGCGTAGGCCTCCGCGCCACCATCCCAGATGCGGATGGCGAGCCTTGTTCCAGGTATTGGAATGACTGAGAAGTCTATGTCCCCATGCTTGGGTTTTACCTGCATAACATTGCACTTAAGGTTGGAAACTGGAGTGGAACAAAGGGGCCTTACCCCCATGACCACAATCTGACCATTACATCTTCGCACCATCTCGTTGCAACGCGAGTCATGATCATGGATAGCTCGCTCAAAATCCTGCTCCGAATAACCCTGACTACGGAACCTCATTGCAAGGTCTTCATCGGTCATTGGACCACTGAAACCTGCGATAGGCTGGTCTAAAGACATGAGGAATTTCTCCCAGTCATTTCCGGGGTGTACTCTTGCGTTGAGTCTAGCGGTTCTGGGTGCCAGCGTGTTGGAGGGGGTTGGAGACCGGCTTGGTGAAGACATCGAAGCAGTGAATGCAGGTGAGCAGCCCCTAAATGCTTTTGAAGACTGCGTACTTCTATGCTGCTGGTCACGTGCCCATGATTGATATCGAGTCACGGTCCTTGGGAAGGGGCAAAGATCGACCCTCCTCAGCGCGCGTGAAATATCAATATTCTGCTTTTCTCAACGTTTCTAGCACACAATGGGAGCCGACACACACTGGGAAAGGTGAGTGAGTCCTTTTCCTTCCACCTTGCTAATGATACCATGCTAATTTAGAACTATGCTCTACCGTCCACAGCAAATATTTCCGTCGCCTTTGTCCTCAGAAGCAATTGTGATGGAACGGTGGAACCCAGCTAAACTGTTCTGCACTCGCCACTTTGTCCAGACAGATCCCACCACTCACTGAGATACAACGACACACAAGCAACTTGAAGCAGCCTAGTCAAAAGCATCCATGAATGCTACGGGCGATCCCAAATATCTGGGAACAATGCCTCGAGTCGAGATGTCGCAGAGTGCGCGTTCGGAGGACTACAGTGGCATTCAATATGCGATTGCATATAAATATTCTCCGGAAACTCTGCTCGGAGCGCATCCACTGATTCTTCGCTCCTTACGCTCCTTACGCTAACACCCACCCGCTATGGATCAATTCCGCAAATTATTTAAGCTGTAAGTCCGGCTCCCGAACCCGTGCCAAGTAACGGAGTGTCATATCGCGTCGTAGATCTGGACAGGACAGCCATGAAAGGTCACTCAAGCACTCCAAGTCCATGCCACTCCGGAAACCTAAATCTCCGAAGGAGCGGGACGGAGAGTGCCGGAAGTCTGTCCGTCGTACCAAAGAACCACTGAAGACCAGTCGTCCAAATGGTATGGAACACACGTATGGAGTGCTGGTCACTCAGCATCAACGTTCCTACGGCGATGGCTTGCACGGATCATTTGTCGATCTCCTTGACAGATTTCCTGATCCCCCGGGTCCACCTCCACGGCCGCCTCGCGACCCCTTGAGGACGACGTCTCTTAGCAATGCGTCCTTTATAACCGATGGTCTGTCTAACCGTGCGCCTGTTTGTCGAGAGCTCACAGCTCATCGTTCATCGTCGATAGTCACTCCTTCCCACCCGACCTCAGCTAAAAAACCATCGTCAGTAGGCCAATCCCCTGGACGTCAACACCGCAAGTTTGCAATTCATCCTGCCACCCCAATCCCCAATTTGGATCGGGAAGTAAACATAGTCGTCCCAGAAAATGTGGTGCTTGGTAGCGTCATACCACGTCGCATGGCAAGGGATCGTGCACATGTGGAAGCACACGTTCATGGGCACGACCCCTGTCATTTGGCCTCTTATTCCACTTCTGGCAGAGGTAGAGGGTCACGTTCGCGAGATGCCACTACCGCGGGACGAGTGGACATTGGAGAGCGTGAACGCGCTCGTAAATGGATCGCTGAATCCCCTGTAGCCCCACCTACTTACGAAGACATGCCTTACCATCTTCGTCCCGTGCGCTTCGACATGCGGAATTCTAAGTGCGTCCAGGTCGGGCTTGACTACCATGCGCAGCTGGCTTCCGGGACCGGGCGCCCCCTGGATGCGCGGTACGATGGTCCATATCACCGTTTATTAGACCCGGGCTTTCCACAGGGTCTTGTCCCGGAAGTGGGGCCTAATTGGTCCACGGACATCTTCCCTGGCCCCGTTTGTCCATGCACAACTGGTAGAGCCTGAGTACGTGCTTGTGAACACTAGTACACAAGTCACCGGTCAAGGATCATGGCAGTTTAACTTATGGTACGTTGTCACATAGGACGACGGCAGGTACTACTAGTATATTTACCAAATTCGTTTCACCATTGTAAATCGCGTCAAGTCTTCTAATGCCACGCGTTTCTTACTTGCACCTGACTCCTCGCTCATTTCACCAACCCGCGCGGCATCGTCCCTCCAGTCATCTACCATCTTCTTGAGCTGCTTATTATACTCGCGTTCTTCCTTGCCTTCTCCGATAGGGTCGCGTCCAAAGTCATTCACTACATCAGCAGCAACACGGGCTTCCATTCCCGCCCTTCTTCGGGTTGCGTAGCATATAAGGTTCACTCCTAAAAGCACTTTCAAGGCAAGAAAGCTACATGAATAAAGAAACCTTGTGAGCATTTCGAAACCATCTTATTCCGAGCGCACACACCACAGCCAAAATGCCACAGCCATCACCAGACACTTAACCAGATAGGTGACTTCCACAGCTAGTATCTGGTCCAAGCCCAGGGTTCGTTCAGAATGGACCCGGTGAGAGAGTACAAGGCCCAAGGATTGAAATCCTATGAGAATTGCAAGGACCGCCAGAGGAATCGAAGCAAAACCAAGACGACGTGCAACTAAGGGCGATTGATCTACGTAGCAATGCTAATGTATTCCATTGAGTGATATGAAGGCGTGACGAAAGCCAAGAGCAAACCTTGCGTGCCGTCAGTCTCCCTACCGCGCTTCCACTTGCCAGGTCACGACACAGAACGTCCGTGTATCGTTCGTACACTGAAGGTCGAATGTGGTTAAACTTCGTAATGAATGCATGCTTCAGCCAATCAACTAGCATCTCCGACGCTATAACGGTCAACACGGGCTGAAATGAATTCGTTATTAACGGTCTTGGTGGACAAGAAAGACACATACGTAGGATATTGTCCATATCACGTTATTACCCCGAAACCAACCGAAGCTTTTGGGCATGACAAACCCTCCTGCAAAGTCAAATTCTGATCCACTGAGTTCAATCAGATTCCGAAATGCGACCACGAATAGCATCAGAGATAAAGTGAAGCGTTCCACTATATCCGCACAAGTGATCTGGAAAAGATTGTCCTTCTCAAACTTCTTGAAGACGCAGCCCTTGATTTCGACGAATTGGTTTGACAAGAGAAGAGTGAGAAGGGCGTGATCATAGGAATTCACGGCGACGTTCAGTGAAAGGAGCTGATACAACATGACGAGTGTGTGGCAAGCTGACAGACCGTCAGTGCATGTGATCCGACCACCACCACCGCACTCACCTACGTATAAGGTAGCAAGAGTAAAGTAAACAAATGGGCGAAAGATGTGGGAGGTTACGGGTCCCTTCCGAGAGATTACTTCCAGAGTAGAGCGTGAAAACATGCAGTCCAGAATGTCCTGACCAATTGATGCACAAAGCCTGTCTGCGATCTAAGGGGTTTCCGCCTCGAGAATCAGTGACGAGGGTCGAAGGAACGAGATGAAATGCAAACTTCGAGGGAATTGAATATAACGTATAACTTTATAGTATCTTGACCGCGAATGGAGTGATAAATCTTGCTGGCATCAGTGAGGGGTAGTAGTATGGTGACTGAGACCACGATCAACAAGGAGCGTAAAATGTCGGCTTTCTGGGAAGGAGGAAGATGTGATTTTGAGAGAGAGAGGGCGTTGAAAAGTAGGCGAAATACTGCCAAGAGGAAGCGAATGGGGAGAATGGTGAATGTGTACAGGAAGGAGTCCAAGCACAGGATAAATCCGAACCCAACGATCTGGGAAACCCAATCAGCGAAGCATTGCAACGAAGCCAAAAAGTAACGCACCTTTTCTATCGCAAACGGGATGCTCAGGAAATTACTGACTCTCTCCCATTTGAGTTCTTGATGTGAGTCAAAGTCAGTTGCAAGAAGCTCCTCTCGAAGATAGTCCCACAACGAGAACAAAGGCTCGTTCATGCGTGGTCTCGGTGACCCCTGAAACGTGTTTCTGTCCCATGGGGGAGGGGATGAAGGCGGCGAAGGCAGAATCGGCGTAGGTGGTAGCGATGTGTATGTGAGAGGTCGCACATCTAATCCATGTAGTTCTGCCCGTTTCCCGTGGATATCATGGTCACCGGGCTCAACGGGGCTGTGGTCGTGAGGGCACACGTCGGACATGCCGACGTCTGATGCACCCCCTGTAGTGTGCTGTCCCGGCCCAGAGGACGATCTCCTTCGTCGGCCACGGGTCACTTGTGAGGAATGCCAAGTAGAGTCGACCGACGCTGAGGAGAAACGGCGACAATGTCGTCTGGGTGAGCCAGGCATTGGTGGTGGACTGATATGGGGTGGCTTGCCGCGGTCGCGTAGTGTTTCATGGACTTGCCACTACCATGACAAGCGAAACGCTGGCCCTTGTGGAAAGCTACTCTTATGCGCTCATGTACCTCGCCAACGAAGCCAGCACAGACCAAAGCACAGCTGCCTGCGTACCTGGGGCTGCGTCTCGACCCACGTCCTCGCGTACGCATCCAGTAGCTTTTGGCGCATGGTGACCGAGCACTTACTCCCCCCCGGTACAGTCCTGCGTCTCCCACCGGAAATTATATACGGGATCATAAGCTTCCTTAGTCCGTTTGAACTCGCAGGAATCCTGACGCTGAGCAGACGCTTGAAACCAATCGTGGAGCGAGTCCTCTACAGGGAGCTGGAGCCTAACAAAGCACACGTCATACCGTGTCTCAAGACGATCGTAGCATATTCCAGTCTTGCTTCAATCACACGGCGAATAACTATCTGCGACCTGTCTTGCGGCTATGACATGCTTAGCGGCTATCTATCCCTGCTGAGTCGCGCCCTCCACAGCATGCCTGCACTAACGGACTTGACTCTCCTCCTCGCTGGACCCCACGCGAAATACTTTCTCGGCTGTCCATTCAGACTGCGGTCTTTGAGTACAACGCTCACTTGGGACAATGTCTTCATTCAGTGGATGGAGGAACAGTCCGAGCTTAGTAGCGTCATGTTCGGAGGAGCCTTCGTCGACAATACCCTTCTTCCACCCGACGCGCTTCCTAATATTTCACAAATATCCGCGAGCCCGCTCATACTGTCCTCCGTGGTTCCCGGTCGTCCCGTCAAAGCCGTAGAAATCTGCTTTCTGCAGCCGGAATACATGAAAGACGACATCATGTGGATTATAACCAGGATTCTGTCTTTTTCGACTGAGTCAATATCTTCAATTCAGATAATTGCTCGCATAGAAAGCATGGCGGAGACTCTCAGGGCACTCAACACCATTCCCGAAAACATACCCAAGTTAGATTCATTTGCACTCCATGCTGGACATGGCCCATTCACGCATGTGTGTAACTCTCCGAATTTCTCGTTTTCTTTACAATTCATCCATGTCAGGAATTCTTGGAGAGCTTGGATACCTTTATGTCCGGTTTCGAGTATCTGCGCTCCATTACGTTCTTGTCTCGAAGCGTCGAAGGGGCACTCTCGGATCATGTCGCACTGGGCAATTTAGCAACGGAATGGCACAAATCATGCCCCACGTTGGAGTGCATTTCCTTCCCCGGCTTATCCTTGGTGCGCAACTTGCGGTATGGCTGGGTGACGTTGGAGGACTTGGAGCGCATGCTTTGCGACCGGAATGCTCTTCTTTTAGGACTCGAGAAATGACATACATTTGAGAGTGCGGGGTGCCACTTGGACTGGCACGCTCATGTAGTACGATCCTCCAATCCTCCCCTACTCCGGCCTGTGGTTCCAGGAACTCAAATCGCGTTCTCCGCTGAATGGAGTGTAAGAAGATTTGTAACAAGTGTCGTTTACGACATCTGTGAGAACGATGATGCTCTTGCGCGTCGCGCAATCATTTCCTCTCAGTCCACACCAGCTGAAAAATGTTGGATGACGCTTTGGATATATCAGGATGTCAACGTGGTACGTGCAAATGATGTTTTCAAGTCGATGTTGAAGTCAAAGAAAAAAAAAATCGAGTCCGTCCGTGCGACGCTGCTTATATAGAAAAGGGGGGGGGGGTTTCGGCATAGTACCTGGATTACAACGGTCTTCGTGTGATCCGGTTCGGTGGGGGGAACGCGTATCATGTACCAAGTAGCGCAGAGGCGACGTCTGACTGGCCGGGACGCTAACCCACGTTGTCACATACCGGTACTGCCTGATCCACGCTGCGTCGAAACCGAACTCTTTCTTGGATAATGAGACGTTACCGCCCTCATGTGCACACATGAACATGTCTACTCACATTCAGGGAGCACCTTCTTGTCGTAATTACGAGGACCTGCACGGTGCGCAATCAAGCATCAGAAAGTGAATACCGGCAATGGCAGTTGAAAGGACAGGGTAGTCCTATTTTCCCGAAGTACCTGCATAGTGCTCCAGTTTTATCCTCATCCTTAGTCTCTTCCCATTGAATAATCCTAAGTGGGCAAGGAATTCTTATTGGTTGATCGTTGGTGTGGCTCGATACTCCATGCGTCGGCGGTGCACTGCACCAAGCATAAATTCGCTCATGGGAACAGAGATACGCATGTACCATCGCAGCAGGGTAGCCAACGACTGTGGCAGTGGTTGGTGGTTGGTTTGGAAATGCCATGCGACGTGGAGTCGATGTGGCACCCGTGTTCGACTTGATGCAATGACCGTAATCGAGAATACATTATACAGTGACACCGGCCATGCCTGCCATGATCACGAATCCTTCACGCACAGTCGACGGCGGATGTACGACGTGGATATTCGAATACATAGTTCAAGAGGTGAAGAGAAAAAAAAAAGACGCGACTATTCGTGTGTTTTGCCACGCGTCGTAGCGTGCTTGGTGTCATTACCCGCGAAGTTGTCTTCCTGGTAGGGCGTCATGTCTTTCTTGTTCACGCTCAGACGCGGACTAGCATCCTCGGGAAAACGTTACTATGGAAAGGCGAGCAACGTACCTGAAGAATTCTCTCCGTCTGTCGGGAGAACCGCAGCAGCCTCTACGATTCGACGTTATTCAATCAAAAGTCCACCCAAAGCTGACGTCGATTCCATTGTCATTCGGTCTAAAACGCGTTCACCGCAAAGGAAACGCAAGGCGACTTACACTTCTGACAACAAGTTCCATCTACCGGCTCAAGAGGACTGGGTGGCAGCTTTTCCAACAGCCGGGGCAACCTTCAGTAGCCGAGTGTTTCTGCGCAACGCTCAGTCAGCAGCGGTCGTCGCTGATGCCTTCGTCCCAGCTGGATCCAAGGACAAGGTCATAATAGAGGCATTTCCGGGTACGAAATTTCTCCTCTACAGTCCTCAGTGGTCTGAGACTCCTTCAGGCCCTGGCGTATTGACACGAGCATTGATGGCTCTGCCCAGAGAACGCATACGGAAAATTATCGTCCTAGAACATTTGGAACCATACCTCGATTTTCTCAGGGTAGGCTACTTTCCCCTCTGTACTATGCAGATGCTGCAGGACCGTTTCAGCCGCTTCAAGCAGCGGACTCCCGAGTGCACGTACTTCCATTAGATGGCTATTCCTGGAACAGCTACCAAAAGCTAGAGTCGGATGGCTACCTCAAGGACATCGACACAGTTCCATGGGATCAATGTATGTCATTTCCCAATGTCGTGGCGGATAACGCTCATTCTAATACTACTAGCTCATCCCCACTTACACTTTATTGCACATCTTCCGACGTCCGTATATGGGGAACAACTCATCGCCCAGTTCCTCAGACTCATTCCGGATGGTGGCTGGCTCTTTCAGTACGGCCGTGTTCCAATGAGTTATGTGATGCATGACTGGCTATGGGAAGTGAGTCGTGCTCAGACTTCGTAAGCTGGCACTGTTCACAACCCATCCCAGCGTGTGTCAGCAAGCACGGAATCGTTGAATCGTTGCAAGCTTTCTGTCATTGCTCAAGCCGTGTCATCTTTCGCTCAGCATCTCCCGCCAGAAGCTCTACTCCCGTGTGACCGACATTTCTGGCCCTCAAGCGTAGTTCCCGGGCATAGAGCCGTCCCCATGACGGCTATAACTATGGACCCCTTGGAGAGACAGGCAAGAGTCTATTTCTCCCGTGATCTACATGCTTACGCAGGATTCGGGGGATGTCAGATTATTGAGAAAGGAATGCTTGATAAATGGGACTACTGCTTACGCAAACTATTCGTCCTGAAGTCCAAGAACTTGGAACGGGCAATCGGGTATGTCATGACCTCGAATGTGTGTTCGGAGCACCCCTCATGTCTCATCTCCCGCTGAACACCCAGGCACTTGGCACCTGGTTCCACTGCCTTACTTTCCTACCTTACGGATCCCACTCTCCCTGCTGACCATCCTGCCCGTGCAGATGTTTTGAAGTTGATACGTAAAATGGAAGTCATGGATTGGGCAGCTGTTGTGCGCGCGTTCGATGCATGGCCATTTGCACCCGAGGTAAGTCGTTCGGTATTCCAGGCACTCAATGTACCCCTGCCGCTATGCAGCGGTTTCGCCTTTCACCTACCTATCAAATCATTGAGATGACCCTTTATGACGCAGGACCTTCTCATCACCGAATCGTTTTCGCGGGAAGGATGAATGTCAATTAATTCTACATAGATACCGCAATTGGATGGTAACCTCAAAGTAGTCCCTATGTGCGTAGACATAACTTAAGCTGGAAAAGCTAGGCATGCCCCACTGGTACAGCATAGACACCGGGTCTATAAACTCCATGTGCGGAGAAGGCCCTAAGAAAGCCTGCACAGTCACCGTAACATCTCAGCCCTGGTCGGTAAGTGCCCACATGTAGTAAGCCGCTACGGAGACGTAGTGATTAGACTTCGGACAGAACGATTGGGGAGAAACAGACCCAAACTCCGGTAGGGTGCCCACTCCGTGGCTAAGGCTTCCATTTCCTGTGGGGTGAGGAGTACCCCTCTATTGAAGCAATACGTGTTAGTTATAGAAGCGTAATTGATGACATGGCCAAGATGGAAAGGGCAAAGGACAGAGCACTGCGTACTTGACTTTCTTTCCACTCAGCCTACTCTTCATGCTGGTAGGTGTGAGCCCATTGGGAAGTGGCTTAGTCCAAGCTTTCATGTGCCCATCTGTAGAATTTCCCTGACGGAAAGCTCCACCGTGAACACGATCGTTTGACGGTGTGGCTGGGGATCGGATTAGCGGAGAAACGGGAGTGGGCAGAGGGAGTGTGGTGCTCTGGGATTGGCGTGATCTAGGGAGAGGTAATGCAGGAGAGCTAACGAGAAGATCCTCCTCAGTGGAAGCGCTTATGGAAGGTGGAAGGTTATCCTCTTTCTCAGTGACTTCGACTTCGTTCATTTCTAAGCCCGGATCTAGGTCTGTTTCGGGATTCGACCGAGACGCAAATGCATGCGCAACTTTTCCGTCGTCAACTCTGCTTGATAGCGTGGCCTCCACCATTCCAACTTCTGTATAGATCGTTTTCGTTTGTTCATCCACGGCATGTTCTGACTTCCCAGCAGCGTTGGTATCCTGCTGTTCCACTTTGTCCGACCTGATTTTGAAACCGGCCCCTCCAAACCACCGTAACATGCCTCTCTGGATCCCTAGATCCCCCACTGGTAGAATATTCGGTCGCCGAAGGGTAAAGATAGCGAACATGTCAACTGTCCACTGTACCCGTCATGGTGCGGGCTACGTCAGAGAAAGACAACGACGGGAGAGAAAAAAGCCCAATCCAGTGGGAGAAGATTTGGACACCTCGAGCTCACCTTTCCGATGCCCCTGACTTCCGTCAACATCTGGACTAACTCTTCGTCATCTGCGTTGAGAAGCTTGGTCGTAGAGAGGCGCCCATCAGCAAAACGCATGGCGAGATCTTTAACTACAGTGAGAATCAGTAAAATGACCATCCCAATGCGAAGAGTAACGTCAAAAGAGGATATCTAAGCATAGAAAACAATCGTCATACCATATTCCGCCTTTCGCGTGCTCAGTCCTGCTGATCTGAGGGTTACGATATCAGTGTTGGCCACCTGGTGAGGCGTTGGGAAGAACGACTGTGGCGACTTGACATTCCTGTTGAAGTGCAAGAGGTCAGACACACAGCGCGCACAAGTCATGTACAGGCTATGTAGGCAAGTGTACGCACGAGTCCGTCGGCTTCTCTGGCAGCGAAGGATCATAAAGGCGAATGAATTTATGAGTGATTGACCTAGCAGCAAGCCAGGACACTTGTTGAGCCCTGACGCGTCGCCAATCAGCTAAAGACTCCGTTGTGCATCTCTACGGAACGTAACCTCACAGGATTGATTGCACCAGCGAACTGTAAGCCCGAACACGTCAACCACCGAGACAACCCAGGACGCTGCCTGTCATCGGGTACGCACCGGAATGGATGAACTTGATCGAGATGTTCGAACGGTTTGCATTTCAGCCGTTCAAACAGTTCCGCAAAACGAGAGTCGACGCCGATAAGATGTGCTTTTGCATCCTCAAACGAGAAGGTCAGAACCGCGTCGATCATTGGCTGATCACTATATCCATCCAATGGCAACGGTGGAGCCAAGGCAACACTACGGTCGGTATGGCTCTGCTTTTTCAACCTCTTCGCGCTGGGCGTAACATCCTCGTCACCACGTAGTGGAACAGTCTTCCGTTTGGACGATGGAGTCTTAGACGTTTTCTCGCTCGCCGCACTCGACAAGGTGTTTGATCGAGTAGCTGACCGAGTCTGCGGCATTATTATCGACGAGACACAAGCCCACCCCCGCCTGCCAGTCACACGCATGAAGTACAATTTTGATGTTACATAATCGATGACTCGACTAATAGTACAGTCCTAGTCTTTGCCAGGTCACCTCGAATCTACTGTTGCTGGATGGTCACCTTCTGGTCTAATTCTGTGATTCTTTTCATGAGATCACTGGCAACAAGAACTGCGGTGGAATAACGCTACCAAAGGACAGAATGTCACCCTCGGGGACCAATGAGCGCTGCAGATTTTGATACAGCTGTTCTGGCAAGTTTGCTGTGAAGCCCTAAAAGTGGGAAAGGTAAACAAGACAACCACATTTCGAGGCCAGAGATAAGGCAAGTACCAGTAAACCCTCGTAGTCGTGGATGATCTCCCCGCCTTGCCCGACTACCTCCTCCTTGTACCTGCTGTATGACGCAGCGTCTTTCAACATCATTGTTACGGCTTCTGGGAGATCAGCCGCAAGATACAGCCCATGACTATAGGTACGCACTCGGCATAGTCGAGGAAACGCTTCGAGCACCAACTCACGACTGTACGAGGGTGGAGTATCTTATCGGGAACGGGCAGGGCCGGGTTTATAATCTGTCCACGGTCCAATTTGGTGCTGTGGTGTTTCCGCAATCGGGGGTGGCAAAGGCTGCGCACGGTGCCCCGCCGGCCACTTCGAGTCTTCAGGCCGCGGTCAGTAGACGAGAGTAATGCAAGACTATACTCCTAACAGTATTTCGCAATTACAAGTGAACATGTAGTTAGGTCTAATCATGACAATATACTACACTTTGGTGTGAGCACAAGGATACAGTCAAGTCACTATAACAACCTCGCCCCTGCCATCTTTCAGTACCACCAGCTCACACTCAACTTTCTCGCCCGTGTCCAGACAAATAACCTCGGTTGGATCAATCGTAGACAGCTTGATCTGTCTACATTCGAAGAACGAACGTCCAAGGACGACATCAAAATGTGGCTCCTCGGAAAGGTAGACAGGGACAGAAACCGTCTTGGACTGTAGTCGTGGCGGACCTTCTGCTGCCGGCTCCGATCTTGAAACAGTGGAAGGCCCGGCGGAGCCTGCGCCGTGTGAGGCAGAGGGATCAGCGACTATCAGTGTGATGGGCCACTTCCCCAGATTGACAAGACCGCCGTATCCATAGTGCCCCGGAGCGGCATCCGCAGGTATAAATCCGTGCTTCAGGGCGAACTTTCGTGACATGTACACGTGTCGATATCCCTTCCTCAGTAACATCCTGACTTCACAATTCGTGAGCAAACGATCTCAAGCAACAGCAACAGCCGCTTACCATTGGTGACTGGACCGATGCTTCCGACCACGGTCCGCACGCCATTCTCATTGTGAAACCTTTCGAAGTCCTTTCGGTGCCTTGCCGCTCCAGTGTTCATGGTCTTGTGATTGGCGTTCTGTTCGTTATTCCCCTTGGCACTGTGGTCCGAGCGTGGAAAAGGTGACGCAGTCCTGGAAATTTGAAAAACGTAGAACGATGGATTTCGATATTCTGGTGGCTCTGGCAACTGGCCAGACGGATCGTGAACGTGTAAGGTGATTTGAGTGGCTACATCGCCTTCAGGTATGGCGTTTTGACGCCGAACGAAAATGGTGTAATCGTCGGCTGTGGAGCGAGTGAATAATGTGCATTTAGGAAACGTACGCCAGACCGTAAGACAGTAAGTACCGTCGTCCAGGTTCCACACTGTGTTATTCCAGACGTATTTGATCCACCCCGGGCCAACACGCTTGTTGCGGAAGTCAGCGCGACCCTTCCGAGTGAGCTTATCACAAAGCTGCTGTAAAGACTCGCCATTCACTGGAACCGGTGTCAGTGCACGCCGCCGCAGACAAAGTCGATGTGTCGGTTGGCTCACATGAGTGAATGACGGAGAAGGACGACCTAGGCGTGTGCACGTCGACCGGCGAACACGAGTCTTTTGGTAACATCGAGCTACTTGTCCCTCGCGCCGTTGGTAACATCGCTTAAGTGGTATCTCCGGACATATGTACGTGCTAGACTCTAGTTCAATGCTTCGATCTGTCATCTTACGATCGACTACTATATCTGGTCGGCTGCTGCAACGAACTAAACAAGATGGGTTTACTCCTTGGAGAGCATCCCAACGTACGAATTTATACCCTACGTTCCTAGGCAACGACCTTGGTTACCAGCAGCTCAACAGTGGCTTCGCCTGAACGTATTCGAGGCGCTAGATGACCAGTCAGACAACCCAGTAAGCCAGCATAATGGTAGCACCGACCTCAACAATGACAGTCCGTTTCGGTTGTTCAGTGTCATCGAAGTTCATCCAATCCAAACTACGATCTTGTTGATGTCTCGAAGAACCTGTGTGGCTCTTCCACCGTGTGTGAGCGGAGAACGGTGGCTCCACATGTGACGTTGACCTCGACATAATGGCTAAGTCTTCTTCTGTGACAGAGTTAGATAAGGTGTGGTCCTCTGGCACCGAGGTCAGTCTTTCTGGACTTCCAGACGGTGTGAATTGCTGCGCCACCGACATATCCTGCGGTACTCGACTCGAAACTTCCGTGCGTATTGACAGTGTCGGCCGATGGGAAACAGAGAATTCACCAACGTCTACTTCCTCTTCTTCCTCCATTAGGGGTTCCCCAACACCGAGTTTCTGTAGACCGGCCTCAACCGCGTCCAGGCGTTCAAGATGCTCGAGAACCGTGACGCCGGTAGTGCCTGGGTGCACTTTTTGGAACTTCGCTGAGAATGGTACCGGTCTGTTAGCCTCGGCCGAGCGCCTCCGTAACCGCGGGGAAAATTCACTGGAGTAGCTACGGCTACGCACGCGCTGCGGCAAAGGTACCGTGTTTACGGAGGGGCGAGGTGAACTCAACGGACCCACACTAGGAAGACGAGGTGCTTCTTCTGGCATTTCCACCTCGTCGTCCCAGACAAGTGCTCTAGTCCTTCGGGTCAGCTCAAGGGGCCCTTGAAGTCAATCAGAGATTTTGAATTGGAGGAAGAAGTTAAGGTGCACCTTCGTCCTGAAAAAGGTGGATAACCCCTTGCACTTAATCGTTTAGCAGTAAATAACTAGACCTGATTCTTACTGGATGTTTCAACGACTCTACGATGTTATAAGCCTGCCCCTTAATGACCGCCAGTTGCCTCTATCAGATGCATTGAGCATAACATTCCAGACATTCGATAGAAATGTACCCTGAACATCTTCGGATGAAAGTCTGGATCCACTGCGAACAACCTTCGTAACTGAAAGGTTGTCTCCTCCCACCAGGCTCTACTCGTAAGAAGAGGCAAAAAGTGCGACCGCGTCTTTTCGCTAAACGGCCGCCCTATAAGACTTACGGGAAGATAAAGCCAACCATACGTATAGGATCTCCACCCCTGCGGATGTTCGTGAGGGAATGACAATGAATTGTCAATAGCAGCGACATGAATGTGTGGATAGCGAGTGTAGTCAGTGGGTATGGACGGGGCACGGGGCAATGAGGCTGTTCCGGTAAAGGCAGCCGATGCCTGGGTCGACGAATGAAACCCGGAAGGACGTAGCTCACTCATTAAGGGCATCCGTGGATTCGTAGATGCTTGGGGGGCGATTGCAACAGGGGACTTATCATGATCGCCTTCACAATATTTGATCATCCAATTATCAGCTCCACGGTCGGTATTGAGCATGAGGTAGTCTAGGGCAAGTGGTTGGTTCATTATGCGGGGCATGGATGACACGGCGCACCTAAAATTACGAGTCTTGTAGGCAGAGATCAGCGTATGACACCGGCGACCACGGACAGGTAACTTACTTCTCAAGTTCATCTCTGAAATCTTGTTGAAGAACTCGCGACCAATGGAAAGTACGGTCATCATCCTCGCCGGCATCGAATAGCATATGTTCCTCTTCCGGATCTACCTCATCAGTCTCATCGTCGCCAGTCTTACCGCAAATGATTTTGAGAGCCGACAAGCATTTCTTCGTTGGCATCCCCTTTCGGTGTGATGAATCATCAAACGTGTCCGCTATCGAACGGCCGGGCCACGGGTGTTTTCGCAGGAAGTCTGACGCGTCTGAAGGATCGGACGTAAGAAAAAGTCACGCTGTCACCTAGCATGTTTCTTACCAGTGTAGCCATGTAGGAAGAGCTGCATGCTGCCAATCTTTTCAGGTAGCGGTTTGCCCTTCTTCGCTGCGCTCCTGTCCAACCAATCATAAAAAAAGGCCTACAAACGTACATTCACTCTCTGCAACTGATGAAATTTTATGCGAACTGACTGGACTAGAAAGTGAAACAAGTTGGGTACGAGGGACGATGTTCAAGGCCAGGCGCTCGTCGAGAAGCGATGCTGCCGCTTCAGAGATATAACTGAATGACATGAGGCACTGGAAACTTCTAGTGATACAGAAGTAATACCTCAAGTTCGGTATGAGGCAGGAGCGACCGAAGGGGATGAGCCACCTGAATTGACGGTGTAACCATTTGGTTGTCTAGATACATCGTGACCCTTAAACACCTCTCAAGATAATCCGAGATTGCTCACTTTGGGATTCAGCCGACCATATGGTTCTTCGTCCTTTGGTTTGAACACGCTATCCAGCGGTCAGCCAAGCTTCGGAAAATTTTACCCTCTACACACGAGATTGTCTGAACTTTCCCGTCCACTTTAGCTCGAACAAAATAAGAGCCAGATGATCCCTTCGCAATCATCTTTGGATGGATGCCCGCGGAGATGGCATTGCGTACGGACTGGGTGAGGCTGTGGTATATGAACACCGATAGTTATGGTCACCTCGGCACACACTGCAGCTTACTTACTTGTCGAATGCAACCGGAGTCATAGGGGGGTTGTGGTCTAATGTCTTCGTCTGTGGATATAATTATGCGCTGACGCAGGGGGGGGGGGGCGACATCACAAGCTCACCATAACAGGGGTGACCTCGGAAAATGCAGGCAGGTGTGGGTCAAATATACTCTGCCAAATCTCCTTGCGTGAATAGTCCCCTGATGATTTCTTCTGCCGCTTTATCTTCTGGGAGATGAACTCTGTCCACCTAGGGAGCGACGAGCCCAATTAACGACGCCTGGAAGCTGATTTATGGCAACATTACCTCTTAAAAGCGTTGTCTAGCTTGCTCAGGTCTATGTGCCCGGGTTTCTGCGAGCGTCGTGTCGCCTTTCCGCGCCTGGAAACGCCAGCGTGATTATGCCTGCTGTCATCCTGCTCCTCCTCTGGCAGCTGAGGCAATACCTCATAGCCAGTAGGCATATCTGGGGTTATGTGTGATAGGACTGAGCAACGAATATCCGAATGGACTCGATGCAATGTCGAATATGGGTAATAAGTGGAGTGCAGTCAGACTCCAACTTGAATTGCGTTGAGCCTCACCACCACCCTGAGCTTTCCTCCACGTTCACTCTTACTAATCCAAGTTGTGTGATGGCAACTGTGTGTTACATAAATGCCAAGGTGAACCAAATCCCATCCTTGCAGTAATCAAGCTCATAAAGTGCCGGTTCAAGGAAAGTGGTTCGACTGCTTTCCCCGAGGTGTCACACAGTTTTCAGGTTAAAAAAGCTAACAGTGGGCGTCGCTATTACTATAATCGTGGTCTTCGGCTGTAGGGTAGGTTTATCCAGAGGTTGCGGTCTGATCTGTGTCAATTATCACAGAACGTGATGTGATCGTATTGGCAAACTACACTAATAGATTGTAAGAGTAGGTCGGGTACAACCTGGTTAATACCTCGAATGTTTTGTGGCTTCTCAAGGCCATGTCTTATCCCCATCTATTGATATTTCGTTGCTCACATTTTCCTCTGCAACCTCCACCTCACCAGGAGAGCTATCAAACATCCGTCCGCTTGGAAGTATTCGCACAGTTTGCACAAACACGTAGAGCCACAGTAAGAGCGTTGCAATGGCATAGGCGGCACCACATACGCGGAAGAAATTAGAGGAGAACGTCGAACCGAGACTGATCGTAATATTAGCGTATACACCCTAAAAAAAGCAATGAGTAGGTGAGGATTGTACCGGTCAGTGTTGTTGTCTACGCACGTTCGGAAAAATCAAGCCCCAGAAGGACAGTTCAAATGAAAATCGACCTTCACGTTGTATAGCATGCCTCACCGCAAGCAGTGCGAATGCGAGCCACATGGTTTCAAATGCCCACAGTGTGAGAGCGATCATGACACACACAGTTTCAACCAAGACCGGTGTAGTTGCAGATTGGAAAAGCCCTTGTGTATCCCCAAAACTTGCCGGGAGAATGGAACGTAGACCCGACCCAATCAGGAGGATGGCATATGCAGACTGCCCGAAGGGTCCCAGCGGGAAAAGGGACGACAGGATGAGAGACCGCTGAGGATATCCATATATCATGCAACGCAAAAGGTAGATCGTGAGCATCATCATCACCACGGGTAGTGCAACAGCGACCATGCACACACAAAAGGTTAGTGTGATGAGAGCACCACTTGTAGAGTACGCAGAAATGATTGGGGCAATAACACCCCCCGCAGAGGATACGACGATCAGTGTAACGACCGGAAGCAACCACCTGAGTGTCATTGATTCCAGTGAGTGCTTTTGACAGCCTTGCCTGCATCAATATAGTTAGCTCGAGCGTATCCTCGCTTATTTCATCGCACTAACATCATATGCAGTGTGCCACAAAAACATAAAAGCAATATTATAACGTCGACCCACCAAAGCACCCACACTGTGTATACGAGAGGACGGCCAAGATCAAAAGTCTCCCGGAAAACCGATATAGCAACAGTTAGAAGTGTCGCTGCCCCCATAGGAAACGTCCCGAGATATAAACTTTGAACTGGATGGTGGATCATGCGATGCCAGATATTAGGATACAGCGTGTACCTCGCCAGGCTGATTGCTGTGAAGAGTAGGAAAAGTGCCAAGTCGAGAAAGAAGAATGCAAGTGCTAGATATGTTGCAACAGGAGACTGAGTATTGTATGGGAAGCTATGGCATATGACGGCGATGGAACCTGTGCCTAAAAGTGAAGCAAAGTGAATACAGGTCACTCTCAAGCAGGTCCGCACGCAATGCCTCTCCGATTCATTCAGTACAACGAGGCTTTGCTCGCGTATGCAGGTAGTGGATTGCTACGCACCCATTGTAATAGTAAACCATGCAGGGGTGAAATGCCTACTTGCAGTATCATAAGCTACCTCTCTGTGCAATGCTCATGAAACATACCTGATTACATGCTTCGACGATTTTTTGGAGGAAACGTTGAAGTTGGGATGACTATTTGCCATGGCCAGGATACGAGAGGGAATGTGAAAAAAAGACCAACTGCGACCTAGTCAGACAGACAGAAAAGCACGCAATTTCGGTCGGCCTTTATTAGGTGGACGGAGGTGCCCGGTGACTCCCATCGCGGGTATTCGCAACGTGCAGTATTACAAGGTGCCAAAAGGAGGCTCGGCGAAATTTCTTAGCGAGCCTCATGACTTCATTTCACATATCGGAACTTAGGAAGCCTGGGCTGTTTATTTGGGAAAAGTAAGCCACGGCAGAGGGACAAACCAAGGAAGGTTCATACGCGGTGAGTCTGCAAGATGAAAGAGATGATCAGAAGATGGTGCAGAGCTGCCGAACCGTGAGAGGGCATGCCGTGAGACAAGCACCAGCTGAGTCAGACAGAGCCAGACTTGTCCGGACCACCATTAATGAAAATTCTGAAGACGTCGACATAGCCTCTAGGCTGTGCACTCCAACGTCAACTTCGATTGCTCACCGTCGTATGACGTGCGACGTTAGCCACTTATTTTACTCTCGATTCCTTGCACCACTTCTCTCGCTCGATCGAAAAACATCCTGGTATGATGCCTCTAACGTGAACAACAGAGTAGCGCAGTCGTGACGGTAACTCTCACTACACACGTGCAGGTCCTGCACTAGCGCCTTAGCTCAGTAGATATCTTCGTAATTCTCCTCGATATCTAGGAATTTGCGAATCTCTTGTTCACCCACTCCGTTTTGGCGGGTGAAATAGGCAAGAAGGATTGTGTAATTATCTGACGAGATCTGATTCAGGTGTTCCTGCAAATTAGGAAGCAGGTGCACAGACCGGTCCATCGAACGGCAGCTTCGTGAGCCGTGACAACGGCTCGCTTCTTCTCTTCCACTTTGGCGGGGTGGCACACCCCATATACATTCAGTTCTTCTTCAAGTGCTTTGATGTTCTCCTTCGATGCTTGCAGCTTCTCCAAAGCGGCCATCCTCTTCCCCTGTGACAATAAGCAAATCAGATCGCAAAGCGACTAATACTCGGCGGACACGTGAAACATACGCTCTCGGGTCGGGCAGACTTTTCGCGTTCAAGGGACGTATTTAACTCCTGGAGTTGACCCCGAAGATGCGACTTGGCGCTGTTTGCTACATCTAATCGGTTGCGAATCTGGAACGGTGTTACGATCATTCAGCTTGGACAGGTTGGTCGACGTACTATGTTCCCGCGCTCCGACGGGAAACTCCAGAAGACTGATGCACGTTAATAGCGAGCATATACACATGCGTACGGTGATATATGCGCGTACAATTGGAGGACCCAATCTTATCGGTTTGTACCAAGCGGTCATCAACAAGTGACTGCAGAACGTCTTTCACCGTTTGCGAAACTACGCAAAGGCGTTCAAGACAGACGACACAGATCACTGAGTAGGTGCACTATACCGATTCCCTTGAGCTTTGGTCCAAGTTTCTCTAGTTCTTTTAGCTGGAAGGACGAGATGGTCCAGCCTAGATCACCATCAAACCGCATGAAAGTCATACTTGGAAGAAGTCCTTCTGT
Source organism: Pisolithus thermaeus (assembly GCA_024663475.1). Taxonomy (NCBI): domain Eukaryota; kingdom Fungi; phylum Basidiomycota; class Agaricomycetes; order Boletales; family Pisolithaceae; genus Pisolithus; species Pisolithus thermaeus. The sequence goes on from JANFAF010000001.1 coordinate 90,281, forward strand.
TGGATGTCGTCCTCAGTACCTGCCAGAGCCGAGTGACCCCTGATAGCTTACCGACTCGTGAAATATCTCCAATAGCTTGACGCGTTTCTCTTCAGCAGACAAACCACGAGGTGCCTGGAAATAATTCCTGGGCGGGAAAATGTGGGTACGTGATCAGAATGTCCTTACCATCGAGGAAGACTTTGCAGTAAGAGTTGACGGAGTCCGCCCACCTCTCGGTCCATCTACTCGATCACGTGATACATCATCGGCTGTCCTGATGTTATCGTTGCTAGTTGGTTTCCACTTTCGTTTCCTCTACGCACACGCACACAAGCCAGGCCACCGTTAGTTCGTGCTTACACGTACGCATAGTTGGAGGCGGTTTTAATCGTCTCATTTCAAACCAACGTAAGTGTCTTGGACTCATGCATATACATGTCGAACCGAGAAACGGGTGCTTTGGACAATGTACAACAACGATTATAGAAAGAAGTCGGGCAGTGTCCTGAGTGTGTTGAAAACGCGATGTAGGCACGAAGTAACGTCCGTTATTCATGAAGGAAACAGGGGCGTCTGTCGGGCGGGGGACGAGAAAGAACCTGACCCGTGTAAACAAAACAAAACTACCAGGAACTAGGGGAACCCAGTCTCGAGCAATGCGTCATCGGAGAAAATCGTTGAACGACTGGTTCTGCGACGGGTAGCGATACGCTACAAACTCGCGATCTTGGTCAACGAGTTCCTCGATGGCTTTGCGAGACATAATAGACATTCGAGGTCCTGCACTTTGTCGGGAATTGGTATAAGCAGAATACAAACTGTCTTCATTCCCATCATACGCCGGTGTTGACAGGCGTGGAAATTCGTGTGAAATTGAACCACTGATTTCACAGGGATTGTGGGATTTCTTCCCAAGAAGTGAAGCAAAGATGAACTTGCTCTTGCGCTTGGGCGTCGGAGGAACCGGAGGGTTCTCTTCAATGTTGTCCAGGCGGCCGAGGGACCTCCGCGAAATACCGAATTCGTTATACAATCCATTTGGGCTCCTCGCATAATCGTGACCACCATATGGCATAGTTTGAATGCCAAGTGTGGGTCGTGAAGTCACCCCACTAAAAGACTGGCGCCTAGCCTCAGTACGGAAAGGTGCATGGGGGGGTGTTAAATCTTGTGGATCGTGATTGCCATGGCGAGGGTCATAGGTGTAGAAAGTCTGAGGACGAGATTCACTCCCAGCGTTTTGTAGCCTTGGCTTCCTTTCTCCCGGAAGTGGCGGTAGCGCCTTTTCCCTCGACAACATGGTGGAAGTTGATTTCGGGAGCGTTATGTTGCTGGGCAATTGGACTTTCTGTCGGATATCTGGTTCAGATGTGACCGAATGAACTGGCCTGAACCTGGCGCTCTCCACCAATACCGTTTCGTGCACCTCTTTGTCCTCTGTCAGCGCAGCGAATTTTTTCTCGGTCACGTCTCCATTTCCCCCTGATGGACGCGAAGAGGTGGGTGATGGGAGAAGACTGGAGGGAGCCGTGGGAGGTGACATACCGGGGGACGAAAACCCGTTCCAAGGTGATGACGCCGTAAGAAGGGATGGAGTCGATGCATGACGCCCATTCCCATTAAGATGCTCTCCGGGTCCGCGTTCCACCAAATACGACAGTGGTGGGGGCGGAGTGAGGGGTGAGTCATCGTCATGACGGTCTTGAGAACGCCCTAAGTCGTGTTCGATGTGAGTGTTGCTCTTACCCGACGAGCCTTTGACCAGGCTCCAGATCTTCGCAAACCCGTGCTTCTTTTTCTTGGGTTTCTGATCAGCAGCGGTGAGAGTAGGCCTATCCTGGTCTTCTGCTGGGGGCCATAGTTGACTCTGCCTCTGCGAAGATAACTTGCTTCGGTCCGCTGGCGGACGAAGACTTGCGGTATAACTTTCGCGCTGCAGCGCAACGCTGGGGGAAATGTGTTAGGTCCACCCAAATCAAAAAAAGAATAACCGACATACTGCATGTCAATCATACTCCCTGACATCCCTGACACTGCCAGACTGTCCTGGCTTCTCCAAGCGCCACTCAGATTCTTGAAACCGAAGAAGCGCGAGCGTCTCGGTGATGCAGAACCAGGGCTATGCGCATCCGAGAACGAAGCCTGCGAATACGCTTGGCCGAGGCTTGCCTGTCTGTCAACTGGTACAGTAAGGGAGCTTGCAGGTCGAGCACCGACCCCAGAAATCCGTGGGCTCGGCATCGCACCAAAACCATTATCTGTGTGGGGAATGATGCTGTTTGAGGAGTAGAGCGAAGTGACGTCTATGGCAGAAGTACGCGAAGATTTGCGAGGGCGACTGCGTTCCTGTTTTTCACGTCTGCGACGACGTTCTCGTTCGTCCTTTTCCTCACGGCGGACATCGACATGTTCCACGATAAGTCCGTTTCGAAGCAACGTGATGTCACGAGATGACCCTCGTATATGGTGTGTCCCACTTCCATTAAGAACGCTGGTAGGTCGTGGGGGTTTGAGCTTGAAAGAGCTGTCATCCACACCGTCCACCTCGAGCACAGATCGTCGAAGTTGAGCATAAGTGTCCTTGACCGTATTTTCGAGCTGCTTGGACTCTTGCATTGCCCGTGCGTGTGCCAAAGCTTCGGCTTCGAGTAGAGATCGCTGGGCCTTCACATACTGGCTCAAGGTCTGCTGCCTTGCCATAGGTTCTCGGGGGTTCTGCCAGCCATCAGTGAGTACAGCATCGAAAGGGCAAGGTGTAAACTCGCCATCATATTCCATAGTTTGAGATTTTGTTCGGTGAGGCGCCCACCCCTTGCCCGGGGTCGAGAGGAACACTCTGACCGCAATATGCCCGCGGTTTCTTCTTCTTCCTCTCTCCTTAATAACTCTTGGTAGAGCACGTCGCTCTCACGATCCCAAACCCCAGGGCCAGTGACAACCACATCCGCCATGTCCTGGTCACGCATAGCACACTCGACGCAAACCTCTTCCGGCAGCTGGAGGGGAGTGGGGGAAAGGATGGGATTTATTGGGTCTGGAGCCGCTGCAGGTGTGATAAATGTGGGGTGTTGGGGATACACCCGAGGGTTCGTTGATATTGGGATGGGAATGCCGAGTGTTGGGCTATAGGGCCTCGCAGCCGATAGAGAATTGGGGGGCCTCGAATGACTTGCACCCTCAGATAAGTGATAGGGGGTTTGTCGACTGCTCGTAGGATGCAACGATACCGGAATGTCCCGTGAAGACTGGACCTGTAGGGGTGATGAGGGGAGAGGCTGAGAGACGGTGAGAGATTCCCCAAGAGATTTAAAGGAGTCGTTTAGGAACCTCGAGTCCATCAAGCCCCCATTCAATAAGGGAGGGGCATTACCGCTACTTGCGTCATCGTCTAGACTGAAACGCCCGGCGGTGTGACGAGCGGAGACACCTGAGGAGGTTGGCTTTGGATGGGGAAAGTGCTGACCGTTCTCCAAGACTACATTAGGTGGGTCATTATCTCCATCATTCCGAACCTGCCCATCCTCTAACACGGCTGCAGGAGCTTCATTTAGAGAAACCGAGTCCTTCTGAGCTGGTGCGTGGATAACATTAGGGTAGGCACTTAGCAGCCTGTCGGAGGGGGAGGCGTATCTATGGCCTTTGATATCCGTGTCCACAACTGCAAGGTCGCCCTGGAAGAAGTTCAGTTGAAGGTTGCCAGGAAGGGTCGAGGATACGGCGTCGGTATGTGCAGGTTGAAGTGCTGAGACTGTAGCCATGGCTAAGAACTGGGTCGTGCCACTAGAAGGAGCTCTAGGGGATCCGGATACTAGATGCGATAGAAAAATACTCCTAGAAGGCGCCTTTACAACGCCGGTCTCGCAGATAGTTCGTTGTACGAATTTGAAAATAAACAGACAAGAAATGAAGCGAGGCGCTAAGAAAGACCTGGGTCGAAACCGTCAGCCGGGGCCTACTGACAGCTCTGGGCGACGACCACCGCGAGCACTGGCTTAACTCTGCGGAACGAATCCAACACAGGGTGGAGGACGGGTTAAAGGAAATTGGGCGATGCTATGGCAGTGCCGAGCCGGAACCTTACTTGGCATGTATTTCACACAGCTGGACGGCGACCTGTCCCCGGTCATGCAAAGCGGATAAATGTCTCAGAACCGGTGTAATAATTAGGAACGTTAGGCACTCTATCAACTTGACCGCTAACGGTTCGAGATCAGAAGCCTACTGCGTGGTCACCGTGGCTAGAGGACAACAATCCCTACTCTTCGCCACAATCGTTTTCGCAGCATGCACACAACCTAACTCTGACCATTCTTCAATGGGGAAGCCAAGCTACTTGCGATACCTATTACAAATTAGTCCAATGACTGTCTTTTAGGTATGGTTATGTACTCACCAGAGTACGCCTTTCCTGCTCCTTCTCATTTTACGCTGGAGTTGGAGCATTCCATAAAGCAACGCCTCAGCAGTTGGTGGGCATCCCGGGACGTAAATATCCACAGGGACGATCCCTGTCGGATGGTCGGTGAGCACTGGCAACCACTTCACCAGATTAGAGCCTTACGATCACAGCCCCTCACCACCGAATAAGAATAGTGATAATACCCGCCTCCATTCGCACACGATCCCATAGATACTACCCACCGTGGTTCGGGCATCTGATCGTAAACTTTTCTAAGAGCTGGGGCCATCTTGTTGGTGAGTGTGCCAGCGACAATCATAACGTCGCTTTGTCGGGGACTGGCACGAAATACTATGCCAAGCCGATCTTGGTCATAACGTGCAGCGGCCATGTGCATCATTTCCACGGCACAACATGCAAGACCGAAAGTCATGGGCCACATAGAACCCTGGCGTGCCCAATTGACGATTTTGTCGAGGGTTGATAGAACATATTCTAGTCAAAAGTAACAGCGCATATACCAATAAGAGACAAAAGACATACCAGCTTTGTTCCCAGGACGTTCCAGACTGAATTGGTTGGAACCGTGCATGGCAATCGAAGTGGCAGGTTCTTGAAAGGTAGGGGTGGCAGGCGACGTCTCCGGCGACTGGGCGGGTGTGGAGATATGCATAAAACGAGAGGCTACCATGATATCTTAATAACGACAGTACAACGAGTTCAAACTGGTGCTTTACCACAGATTCCATTGGCAGGTGTTAGAGCTGCACGTCGGCAGACATTCTTGACTGTGATATTTTTCAGTATTGTTCCAGATTCTGTATGACAGGCTAAGCTCACCTGACGTTTTCAAGACCCCAAGTGCCATAGTCACTGGCGATGTTGGTACGATATTGGTGGTGTGGACGAGGCCGGAGCCAAGAAGATTCTCACGCACGCGGCTGACCAAGCAAAGATCGACGTCCTAATAGGTGCCCAATCCAACTACATACCTTACTGTTCTCCTGGTGTTCGGTCTGAGCTTCACACTCTGAGTTCGTTGCTCTCAGATATTGAGAACGCGAGAACAGTCGGTCGATGTTCTCGGGACTATTGGTGGATTGTTGTATTGGCATTCCTTGAGAACCATCCTCACAAGTAAAATTAGCTCCTATTCACGATTTTGGCAGCTCTACAGCAAGTGCTGCCTGTCTAATTCCGCAGGATGACCTCCATGAAATCATTGTGGCACGCTCACCAACCATCACATCCCAGGATGCCCGCTTTCGCCTCTTGCTGTCCCCCAGTCAAGCGAAGGCACCCGAGAACTCAAGGTGGCTTTCTCACGCGAAACATTTGCCGTCGGTAGGTATAAGTACTAGCACAACCGAAACTTTTACTCCATCGTCCCTTCGCTCTTTTCTTTTTTCACTGCGTGACACTATTGACTATGCTGGGCTTCATCAAATCTGCCACAACGAGAGCCCTGAGGTCACCTCCTGCTGCTTCTGACCAGACTACTGGGGCCGTCGGTGCCGGCGCGCCTAACGACACCACGGTCGCCCAAGAGTCGACTCTGGCTAAGGTCGAGAGCGGAACATCCACTGCCGGGACAGTCTCCAAGTCAGTATATTCGCCGACCGCACGCGCCTCGCTCAAAGGGTCCAACGCACCTGACGCTCTGGTCGAACCACGATCAGTCCCTCTTCCTGACTCTCCAAATTATGCTACTTCGCTGGCACCTCCTTCACCTGTTCATGGTCAAGACCCAACGTTCTTGACCCCCAACGAGCAGTTAGGGTCAAGTTTCGAAGAAGCTAGTAACCACTCAGGACAACCCACTTCAGACAAGGATTTGGGACGCTTTTCGTTCCTTTCGTTGCCTTTCCTTCGTTCCGAATCCAAGCTGCCTGCGCAGTCCGAGCATAAATCCACGAATCGTTCCCAAGTTACCCTCGCATCGGCTCGTTTGCCGTCTGTGGCCAGAAACGCAGGGAAGAAGTCCCGGGAAAACAAGACGTTCGCGATTCGTTCCCTCCGCAAGGCAAGCACCGAGAAACGCGTCAAAGAGAGTGCCATGCTTGTTCGTTCACTTATTGTTGGCGACTGCAATTCGTCTCTCGGTGCAAAACTAGCGAAGACAAGCTCGACAGCTAAGAACGCAGTGAGACGCGTGCATTCCCACCTTTCGAAGCCGAAATCTGCAAGTAAGGTGATTGCACACCTGAAGTGTCTCCCGCCTCAGTCAGCCGATCACCCCGTGAACCCAAATGTTCCTCTCCGAGCGGTTTGCCTTGACGTCACTGACGACGAGGCACGCGAGCGATACTTTTCAAAGCTTGGTTCCGTCGCTTCTGCCTCCGTAGCTGCTGTCTCTGACGCCCTTCGAGACGTTCACATCGTTCACCTCCTTGCGGCCCCAAATATGGGCTTCGGTGCCCCCGCCACTGCGTCAGGCGTCTTCGCTGGAGCTGTCCCCACAGCGGGCGCCGTTCTGGAAGGCATTCAGGAAATTACACCGCAGCTTCTTGCCCTAGGATATGCAACTGGCAAAGCGATCATGCCAAACCACAAGGGCGTGATTGTCCCTACAGATCGGGTATCCGTCCTCACTTGTAAGTAGATGACAACACTTACCTCATCGAAACACTTACGCAACGGTCATCATTCAAAGACTGGTGGGGCTTTGAACTCTGTCTCCCTTCTCCGACTTTGGCATACATTCAGTCCGCTGCTACACCAGGCTCTGCATTACTGGACCTTCTCACTGCGATATCGGTCCTTAATGAAGGCGTGCGAGAGATACTTCCTTTCATCCGTTATCTCGCACAGTTCGTGCAAATAGAATGGCATTCAATACATGCAGCGGACGAGGGGAAGGGTGTGGTGTGCTGTGCGACATGGTATGAACTCTGATTTATAGGCTGTAGGGTGCCGAGCTTAACATGCCCAGGATCATGCCTATCGCACTTGTTCCTCGTGCGTGGGACTTCACGGACCCACCCCAACCCGTCGAACAAATCCAATCGAATGCTACTCATTCTCCGATCGTTGCTGCCACTACAAACACTCCGATTGCGGCACGTCTCTCCACCACCCTTGGGAGTCCAAAAGCCTCAACGGATGCAGTCCCACGTGTTTCATCTGCTTTCTCAGAGGTATCATGTGATGAGGACGAAGTCAGGCCGGCCATCTCAAGTGAACCACCAGTCCTGCCAGAGCTTGTAGTCAGTTCCCCCGCCTCAACCGAGGGTATACCGGAGCCGGTTGATGGCAGTTCATATGTGATGTCCGATGAAGGACAGTGTCATGGAAGTGAGGCCATTGTTTTATGACGTTGCGCTCTCTTCCCTACCGCTTCTGAGCTTGTGGGATCCTCTTGTCACGACCTGTTATGATAGTCTGTTCACCATCTCGTCCCTTGATACCTTTGTCCTTGGCTGCCCTGCATATGTCATGGGGCTGACTTCACTCTTTTCGGGGAAAACGTTTACATAACGTACCCATGGTTTCACTCGTTTCCTACCTTACCCTCTTTTGGTCTTTGTCCTTACTTTCAAATCATAATCTGGTCACGCAAAATGCCACTTACAGTAAGGGCCGCCTGGCAGCAATGGAAATATGGCTTGAAAATTGAGTGGCAGCGTCAGCGGGAAGGAGATTTGAAGTGCGAAATAATAGGATTCGACCAGAGAAGATCACATCTTAATGTTGACTTAGAAATCGTGTACTACTCTCCCTCAGTCATGAGCCAATCCGCAAAGTCATCCAAGCGTTGCTTCTCAGCTTCTTCACCGTCACCTTGCCAGTCGTCCTCGACGCCGCTACGCCTAAACCGCTGCTTGCCGCCGTAGAGCGAAGCCTCGATACGTCGCCCGGCAAAATAACGGCCATTCATCTTCTGCGGACCGAGAATTAGACAGAAGTATCCTCCACCGCACATTGCAGACTCACCATTACACAAGCTTGGGCGCTTAGTGGCTCTTTGTACTTTATGGTCATAACACCATCCGGCTCTTTCTGTTAGAGATTGCGCCGTGAGACCGTGAAATGCGCGACTGACGAGAAACTTACATCATATAAGACAACATTTGTTACCTCTCCTAAGGAAGAACACTCTTCCCGTACTTCCTCCTTCAGGTCAATCAGTAATGTAGGATCCTCGTCCAGCTCTTTCAAGGAAAACATATGCTTCAGGACCACAACTCGGCTGCTTCTATTGTGACTATGAATGCGATCTTCCTCGGTTTTGGCAGGGCCAAAGCCGTCGTCATCGTCCCATTCCTGTAGCTTCCTAATCAGTGTTAGGTCGTCGCCCAAGACCTGTATAACAGTCTCTACGTACTTTTGCATCTTTCCTATTCGCCTAGTCGCCTTTTTCTTGTCAACGGTTCTTCGAGGGACGTTGCCGTCACTGGGATCGGTGGTATGCTTATGTTTAAATTCCGCTCTCTGAACTCTCATTGTCGTGGACGGGTCGCCTATCCGCAATTCGGCATCATCCAAGAGGTTGATGGCAAGTGAGACGGACTCCTCCTTGAAGTAAACCACAAGTGCTTCTCCGCTGAATGATCCATCATCGCGCGCGTACAGTTTGATCTTGGGCTCGCCCTCATCGTCCTCCTCGATGACACCGAACTTGCTGAACCGCTCCGCAACTTCCTCCACTTCAGTGTCGGGTGGGAGACCGGTTACATATACAGCAGTGTTTTTGGATCTCGGGGGCTTCTCCTGGTCGTTCCTTCCGCGCTTGTTTGATGGACCGGCAGCCGAGATATCTTCTAGTCCCTTCCTTTTCTTGTTGGACCGTTTTAGTACCGGGGCGGCAGGTATCTATTTGGAGGCAGTCAGTCACTGTGAGGACTATGAATCCCAGACAACACGCACCTCTTCATCTACGCCAGGTACCGCGTAAGCAGCTTGTTGTTTCTTCACCAAATCTTCGTCAACCTGTGGCGGTCATGCTCTCTAGACGAGATACTGAAAAAAGAGCACCTACTACAGGCACCCATATCCCTTTGGCTGCGTCATACTCGAGCTCCGTGCCATCCTCCTGTTCGAGTCTCCATGTACCACTTTCTTTTGAAAAGTGGATACGATCGTCTTCAGCGAAGGCCGCAGCTTGGACTTCTGCAGATGCACCCGGTGCTGTTGTAGAGGGCAGGGAGTCTGGCATGTTTCTCTGGGATCTGAGTGGTGTTTGCCTTTGATTTCCAGCGGAACAGGTTCTCGAACGCACTTTCCTTTTCAGGAAGCGTGGCGGTGCATGCTCATACAGTGAACGGACAATTGTCGGCAATTCCACTCGTCAACTTCAAGATTCGGACAAGGCGGTTCAACAGTGTGCTCGCCCAAAGACAGGATACCTAGGTATGATGGCCTAGTATCTATTAGACATACCCGACAATCGTGAGCCTACGATTGCAATGCAATAGATCTGACGCTTAATGATGAACGTTGGTCCCACTGTTGCAGTTGTAAACAGGTATCGACATGCAAATCGTATCGAGTGCGCATTCGTACCCTTGCACTCACTTGCCGTTGGTGATCAAGGGTCTCCGTGTTCAACGGGATGGACAAGAAACAAGGGAAGAAAAGGAAATAGACCATTCACACCTGATAGACGACGCGGTATTTTCGCAGTCCATGGACACCAAAGACGCGGGCTTCAGTGATCGCAATCGTACACCACAAATAACCATACCAATACCACTGGCGTTGAGAGCGGCGCAAGTGTGGGACTTGTGTTTCCGGTCTCCAATACAACAGCCTACTCCTCTTTCGAGGAATCATACACGATGTCCTGATAGCCTCTTTAGCATAATCACTTTCAGAGAGGAAGAAAATAGGTCAAATCAGTGCTTTGAAGATCCACCGTTTGGTCTGGGAGTTTGGATCGTACGCAAAGTTGCCTAGCCGTTCTGGTCCGCGTCTTTGAAATCAGACAAGTTTTGCCACAAGTGTATCAATTCGACAAGAGTTGTCAGCGCGACGACCGGAAAAAACTACTTGTATAACAGCATGGGGAAATACGAATCGGGATCATGAGGTGCATCCGGGGCAATCTCGGGTCTCCACTTCTTGAACGCCGTCGGGATACTTGGCGGTAAAGTAGTTTTGTTATAAACCTCGGTTTCCGACGTGACAGTGGCAATGGCCTGTGCTAATTCCGTGGTTTCCTGCTTGCTCGAGCGCAATTCTACTTTCTTTGTATCGCTGGACTCGGATGGAGCAGGAATACTAAAACATGGCACATTTCAATGTCATAATTCGAAATAATACCGGAAATACATACGTGTTAGCCGCTGAGTGCTGGATCAGTAAGGTGGCCAGATCCGTTTGCGTGACCACGGAAAGTTGAGGATAAGCACGGCGCATATCACGCTTCCAGTACGGATTTTGAGCAGGATCGGAAGCTAAGGAAAAAGTGAGTTACGACAACGGCGAATGATTGCATGCTGACCTTTACTCGCTGGTGTTGAGTACTCCTCTGGCCTGGAACCGGGTGGAGGGTATCTGTTTATCCCCGCAATTGGGATGCCAGTAGAGATTTCCGGGTTCACGACTACAGCATCACCTACAGTCAAAGTATTGAGTTCCGCGAAACAGGTTGTGCACAGTCACACGTACGAAACTTCTTCCAGAATCCTTTGGGATGAACATGGTAGAGTGTCGATTCTGCTGCTTTCCTGGCTGTCATTCTGGACGAGGCTCAACGGAGTCGACGGTGGCTTCCGGTCAGTGTTGTTGATCACGTGAGTGTGTCGGCGAGTGTCGCTTTCCTCCGACAGAGCACACTAAGTATCGGGGCCAGTGACAGAACTACAGAAGTTTTCGAACGCTCCCCCGGCCTTAAGCGTTCACATAAGGATGTCTTTGTTCGAAGCGCCCGGTATTCCATTCAGCAGGGGTCAAATGGTAGTGCCTTATGATAACACACAGTTGCCCACGTTTCCTTTTCTGGCACAACTTCCACGCGCTCTCGAAATATTTTGTTATGTTCTCGTTTTCGCACGCAGCCGTAAACCATTTCTGATGATCCCGTCACTAGTACTGACACGTCTTGAAGAATGTTTCCAAAAGTCCCCTGTCAGCTGAAGCCGCCCGATTACTTAGTCCCACTTATCCTCCTGGCGCCTTTGTCAGGCCCCTTCCGGGCTTTTGATTATGGAAAGTGACCAATTGACCTCCAGGGGATGGATTGTAGATTCAGCGCTTCGACGCAAGATCACGCAATCCATGCCATAACGCCTTATCTTAGCGCTCTAGTATTGTCAAGTGCGTCAGGGCTATTCGACTCCACATTGTACAAAAGAGCAGTGTGCTGCTGAACTTAACACTTTTCAAGGGAAACATCCTATTTTGCCAGGCATACCTCGCTTTCGCCCATACCCACCGTCCTAGATTCTTGCCCTTCCCTCTAGTAGCTCCTGCGTTATGGGCATCGAAACCGTCGAGTTCCAGCCGTTCGAGCATGATTCCCAGAAAGACCAATCTATTGGAAGCTCTCCGTCCACCATTGATGGCCGAGAGAGAGACCCCCACCAACCACCTGCATTAGATTCAGAGTCATTTACCAATCCTACCTCTGCCACCCTCTACCTTCCGCCTCTGCTTTCCTCGCTACCTCCGGGTGTGGAGGTACCCGTTATCCAGTCGGACAGGCCACCGTTAGTTACGAAGACCCGCTTGCCTGATATAGACCCCGTATCCTTGTCCTTGCATAAAGCACTCCATTATTTTCGTCCACTATCCAGCGAGTATGCCAGCCTGCCGTACGCAGGAGCATTCAATTGGTTGGCTCTGGACCTCCCGCTAGAGGAAGAGCGCGAGTGGTATGCCGTGGCGTTCCGGAGCAAACGAAAGGCAGGGAGTGACAGCGATGGTCGGCATCCGTTCAACCTTCCTCTTCCTTGTTATTAATTTTCTGCGTCCAGCTCTATACGAAGCTGACCGGCTGGCTCATGAAGAAGCCGTTTCGAATGGTGGAGTACGTATTAATCAGCGGTATACTGGCACAAACTGAGCAACGCTATTCTGAAGCTCATCATGTACTGGTACGGCGTGCCAGATCCACAAACTGGGTTAAACCTCGCCACATGCATCTGGCAATCGCGGACATGCTCTTGCTGCAACTTCACAACCACACCACACTCGAGCGATGAACCTCGCCGCTGTCTCATATGAAATATACAATCTTGAGCGATACCGTTTGTTCAAAGTCAAGGGGAAGCAAGGTATACAAGTAGAGGAGTTCAGCGTCGGTGTCGAAGCTGGATGGTAACAGCACTATTATCCCCCCTCCGTTTGCGTTCCGAGCAGGATCGTAATTATACCAGTATCACCATCACAATAGATAGATTCCGATTTTCCCAAATTCTGCGCTCACATGTTGTGGCTTTTACTCGAAGTTGCCTAAGGAGCCGGTGTTTTCAGTGGAATTCAGGAAAGAGAGGCCTCCAAGAGGGGCCATACCACGCAACGCGTGGTGGATCCGCGTTCTCCTCTAGGAGTGTCAACATCCGGCTCTGATATCGATTCCCGTTCGTCGTTGCATGGTAAAATGCCCTGACGGGCGGACAGCGATGGGTTTACAAGGTTCGGCCTTCACCGCGAGGTGTTCGTTAGGGAAAGCGCACTGTGAACTGGGCATCCTACCCTCCTCATCCGAAAGGTATGGGAATTGGTCACGTGGTGGATTTCTGGGGCCATCGGATGCTGGGGAACAATATACACGTCGCACATTTCCCCTGCGCGCTAGAGGGCTGGGGGTGGGACTTGTGGCAGTATAAACCGGACGACGGAGATCAAGGCCTCCCGAGGGTAACGCCCTGCTGACGGGGAAATGAAGCGACATCTGTTGCGAAGAATCGCTCTCTCGGTGACGCGCTGGGTCCCCGCTGCTAACCTTCGACCTGGGAAATGGTTTCCAGCGGAAATCAATAGAGTGGATGTCGAAGACAAGGCTGCTGTCCTCTGTAGTATTACATGACAGGCCATCCTCGGTTGTGGAATCAAGGTACGACTTGCGGCAATAGTGGGTGGGCCCTGGAGTTGACTGAGAGTCTTGGCTTACGTCTTGCATCACACTCATCCTTCGGGTTCACATGGAACGTTAATGACAACCTTGAAACATAAGAACGGTACCTTTTAACGGCAGTTGATTGTTCTGAGTTGCAGGAGGGTGAGCTAGAAGTAGCATGTAACAAGGCAACTCTGCTGCAGCTGCGGTTGGATACAACACAGTCAGACACTGCATACGGAGATCCGGTAGGCATTGGCAAATGAGATTCGGACGTTCTCATGGATCGAAAGGATGGCGTCGATGTATTATTGCCGGCGGTGTGGTTTTCGCAATTCCGTGATAAGGTCGGGGAAAGGGTACTGACGTCGGCGGCGAGATTCGATGAATTGTCTACTCTCTCGGGGTGACAAAAAGTAAATATGTATTCCTCTTGCGATGAGCAGGACACCTTTTCAAATGGATCATTCTTCACAGGAGTCTGTGTTACCTCCGTAGACGGAAGTAGAACTCGTAATGGGTCATTTGGTTCTAAAACACAAAACATGGCCGCCAACCAGCCCGGAAGGGGGCTGGTACAACTTTCCGGGCGCACCTAGAAGTAGCCGTAATAGTGGCATAGGTTTATCAATGAGAAGTACGCATATAGCCGCACCACAGCTTCGACAATCTGGTAACCGGTCTGGGCACGGGCGTACCAGTTAGATTCCTTCGCCTTAACACTCCGAGTTCTGCGCGCATTTTCCAAGCAGGAATTTTTGCTGAGTTTTCCCAGCTGTTGGGGAATAAAATCCGGATCATAAGAGCCGTTGGAAGAGGACGCGGCGCAAGAACGTGCTCGGCGCCACGGTGCACCTGCCGCTCGTCGATTGGAGTGAATGTTGTTCATCGTTGCAACCATACGATCGAAGTGTGAGTTTAAGCCATGCTTGCGACGTTTGAGGGAGAGATTATCCATGCTGGATGAGGAGGATGGCGAACACTCTGCTGCGTAAGTACACGGATCGGTGACTTGATCCGTGCCACGTGGCGTACCTGCTTGTCTGCTCCGTCCATATATGTCCACTACGGGCTTTCGGCCCTCACCTCGCCAATAACTCGCACAATGGCGACGCGTACCTTGGTTTAGTACTGCCGTGCAACTTGCTCTGAACGCTGACTGTCTTCCAGGTGACCCAAAGATCCCAACGAATTCGTTGCTTGACTCTCTATTGCCGTTCCAGGGCCGGTGGTGCTGATGGATTCCAAGTCATTCCTTCCCAAGGAAGCGTACACTTCACTCGGAAACACAGAATTTTCGCAGTCTGAAGAACTCCCACTTTATTCATCGCATATTTGGCGAAGGCGGAACTCGCTTAGATGGAAGAAGTGTCTCCTTTTCGTGGTCGTGTGCATCGTCGTTTCCGCTTTTCTACGCTTCGGGCATAAGTTCCGCCGCTCCACTGCATCATCGGTTCGGAATGCAGCGCATCTCATAATTGCTGAACATGGTGCAGTTGCGTCAGAGAATAAACGCTGCTCGGACGTTGGCGTCGAGGTAATGAAAGATGGAGGGAATGCTGTCGATGCTGCTATCGGTGCTGCATTTTGTATTGGTGTGGTTAACATGTTCTCGTACGTTCCACCGTCGTGCATGCGACTTTTCCCCTTTGATTCAGTCTATAGGTCTGGGATTGGCGGCGGCGGCTTTATGACTGTTCGTATACCCCCAGGTGCGCCTAACGCGTCCTCAGAAGTCTACGTGGTAGACTTTCGCGAGACTGCTCCGGCTCTCTCCAATACGACTATGTTCTCCGGGAATCCATCGTCCGCCAAGTACGGCGGTCTGTCTGTCGCTGTGCCCGGGGAAATCCGTGGCTTTGAAGAAGCTCACAGACGGTGGGGTTCTCTGCCGTGGAATAGACTTATACAACCAAGTGTGGACCTTGCAAAGCAATGGACCGTGGATGCAGAATTAGCTAGACGTATTCAAGTTAGCAGTCAAACGATGGCATATTACTCTTTACTAACAACCCTTTTAGACGTACTCGCAACTCATGTTAGAAGAGGACGACTGGAGAACTATATTTGCACCCAACGGAAAGCTTCTAGTTGAGGGGCAGATCATTCGAAGAGTAAATTACGCTTGCACGTTGTCAATCCTAGCATCAGATGGCCCAGATGCGTTTTACAAGGTATACATTAATTATCGGCGGGAAATGGCTATGGTGATAATGTATTTTGCAGGGTCCTATAGCTGATGCACTGGTCCGAAAAATCCAAGAAACTGGAGGCATCATGACACATGCGGATCTTGAAGGATATGCTGTCAAAGTCGAGCGAGCCCTGCTGGGGACATATCGAGATAAGAAAGTCTATACATCGAAAGCTCCTACATCCGGACCGGCTTTGCTCCACATGCTTAATCTAGTTGAACGGTTTGACCTCGCCAGAGAAGGCCGAACGGGGTTGAATGTACATCGCATGGTAGAGGCCCAAAAATGTGAGCGTTTTTTTCATCGATCCTTTGGCTACTCACTCCATGTGGTGGTTGCAGTCGGTTTTGCAGCAAGGTCTGTTTTTTTGTGTCGAGTATACCAGTACGTTACTTACGGGTTAACAGAACCAGAATAGGGGACCCGTCTTTTGCGCTCAACAACTCAGTGCTCGTTGCTAAAATGTCTACCAAAAAGTTCGCCGATCTCATAGCTGCTAATCTGACTGATGTAAGTCGCAGTTCGTAGGGCGGTCCAGGTTGATTACATGCTATACAGGACCACACTCATCCAGTGGAATATTACAACCCAGAGTTCGATATCGTGACTGATCATGGCACTGTGAGTTATAAATTTTTTCGGACAACGGGTCCCGTGAATGCTTAAATGTTTTCAGAGTCACACATCAACTATAGACAGTAATGGTATGGCCGTTTCCCTAACGACTACAGTCAATCTTGTGTTTGGTTCTCGGGTGCTCGATTCAGAGACCGGTATTCTTTTGAACGACGAGGTGAGAGTTAAGCACCGCAGACAATAAAAAGAGGGCTAACAAAAGCAGATGGACGACTTCTCCACTCCTGGATTTCCTAACAAATTTGGCTTGTGGCCATCGCCGTGTAAGTGGCCTGTCCTAATGAACGTACACGTATCACTGATAGCCCCACCTGCCACCAGACAACTACCCAGAACCGGGAAAGAGACCCCTTTCGTCCATTGCCACCACTATCATGGAAAATGAAGATGGGTCATTCTACCTTGCCGTAGGAGGATCTGGGGGATCCCGCATTTTCCCGTCAATATTCCAGGTTATTCTGAACCTTGACTGGGGTTTAGATGTCAGTCAAGCCGTAGAGTATGGTCGGGTACATGACCAATTGCTTCCGACGGAGGTCGACGTAGATGACACTTTGCCAAACGACCTCGTTGGCTTTTTGAGGGACCGAGGGCATAACGTCAATGGTAAGGCTTCTTTTTCGTGGAATCCAGGAAGGAATTGCTTAACGACGAGGACAATTTCGGAAGTGAAACCAATCAGCCGCGTTGCTGGCGTAGTTCAAGCTGTCCTGCAAAAAGACGGCATGATTTTTGGTGCGTGACACTTCCATCAAACTCTGGCGGTTTGGCCCGTTTTGATGCTCCAATACTAACAGCGGCGAGCGACTCAAGGAAGAATGGTATCGCCGCCGGGTACTAAGTAATTATCCCCTGGGCGCAGCAGTCCAGAAGCTCTACTTCTGGCCAGGGGGTGTGTGACTAATGTAAACTAGAAGCAATTCGGAATTTTTTGGCGTATGCTGTACATACATGTACATAAGTACTGTAGGTTCAAACGTGACGACATATGTACTTATCAAGTTTTCTGGCACTGTTCCTCTACCTCGTAGTGTACCGCATACATTCGTTGATGCAGTACACCTTTTGCCTGATACCTGAACCCGAAGCTGCACGTTCTAGAGTAACGCAAACCGTCGCCGTAGTGCTTTGGCAATAACAAGGCTGAGTACATGTCACCATTAGACCACAAGCAGTTAAAAAAAAAAACATGAGAGAAATGGTAGAGCGTTGCATTCTTCCCAATGGACCACTGGCAATGGTGTCCTGTTCACGTTTTCAAGGCGTATTGTATTTCGATGTTGAATCAAATAGTGGTAAACACACGTTGAGTAGTGCGGGTTAGCGGGTGCTGGGCGATGGTTGGACTCTTCCATGGACCATGTAGATTGGGGTATCATATCTTCGTACGGCGGACTTCTCAGTTTAGCAAGCATATCCGTTCTTGCAGGAGCCTTCGGTTCTCTTCCGGTGTGTACTCAATGCTTCCTGTACCGTGGTGAGGGAGGGCTACATATGTGTCGCAACCGTTTCGCAGAGCACCGGCCAGCCAACTTCGAAACCGAGGAACCTCCTCGAACCTGAAGACGAGGAGGAAGAAAATATTTCAGAGGTACTGTCTTCGGCTGACGCGTGGATATTCCCTATCGTGAGTGCATTTCAGGTGGCCAGATGTCAACACCACCATCATCCTGACGATGCAAACGTCTGACAGGTTGGATCCGTGGCTTTATTCGGCACGTATTTGCTGGTTCAGTACTTTGGCAAAGAATGGTTGAATAGGCTACTCGGTTGGTATCTTTCGTTCGTGGGAGCGGGATGCGTCTGGAGGGTGAGTACTATATGTATTGTGTTACATGACATTGCCGTTGAGTTTCGTCTGCGTTCTCTGCTATGTTTGCAGTGTCTTGTTTGCCTCGCAAGGTTAGTGACTGGGAGGGATCGTTGGCGACGATTCGATCGAACTCGTGTTTTCGTACTGAAGGGACCCTTAGGTTCGGATAATCGTGTCACTATCGTGCTGCTGGCTAATGTTACATGCAGAACTCTTCTCGATGTCTTTGAGAACCCCCACATTGGTACTATTGCCTGTATCTTTGATACCTTCACTCCTTTACGTTTCGTCCGAGACGAATCGCAAATCCATCATCTTGACAAATATCCTCGCCCTTGCACTTGCCCATAATGCATTGTCCATCCTGCGGCTGGACTCTTTCCAGACCGGCTGTGTCCTGCTTTCAGGCCTGTTCCTATACGACGTCTATTGGGTATTTGGTACTAAAGTGGTGAGAATCTAACTTCTTGATCGAGTACGAGGACGGTGGAGGTAACTGACTGTATTATCCGAGATGGTCGAAGTAGCTACGTCACTCGACGTGCCCATCAAGATTCTATGGCCTAAATCCCTCTCATTCACAACTGACAAGGGGTCCACGATGCTCGGACTCGGTGATATCGTCATACCTGGCATGTTCGTTGCCTTAGCCCTTCGTTATGACTACTCTCGATCGAAGAAGACGGAGTCATTCACGAAGCCCTACTTCTTCGTCACATTAACGTCCTATACACTGGGTCTGGTGACCACCATGACGGTCATGCACACTTTCGGTAGGGCCCAACCTGCTTTGCTGTATCTGAGGTAGGTTGCTGCGGAGGGGTCAATTTGCCTACCTTGTGAAAATTCTACTCCCATTTCTATAATCATGGTGAAATCGTGCTGACTTGGTTATTTGTTGGACATGTTTGTTTGTACGTTCCCCGAACTTCTGGGCCACCGTCTTCAAACCCCACAACAACTTGCCGCGAACACCAGTCCAGCGTGCATCCTTGCTTTTCTAGTCACTGCCTTCTTTCGTGGTGAATTCCGAGACGCATGGGCCTGGTCGGATAACCCAGAACAGAGGCAAGGGGATCGTCCTCTCGCAGTAAACACGGATGGGCCCGAGGATGTGGCGCCTTCGGTCATGCAAACAAAAATCTTAGATGGTTCTATTCAAATAGAAAAGGCAGACACCAGCCAGCAGGTCAAACGTGGGCAGGATGAGAAAGATTCATTGAAAACTGCTCATGAATCGGGGAGATCGAAATCGAAGAAGAGTAGCAGGGGCAGAAAAGATGCATAGTAGATTTGCCCCGCGGTGCGTATCTCTTAGAGATTTAGGCTATGAATTGCAATATACCTACCCTACCAGCATGATACAACATGTGAACGGTGGTGAGCCTATCGAACACTGGGCCGTAAAGGAGCGACTTGGTGGGGCAGGGAGGAATGCTGTGTTGTGTGAATGAAGGGCGTGGTTCGTATCCGAAGAGGGACGACCCTGCTGCGGTGCTTCTGGGGGCGTTTTGTTGACACGAGGCATATGAGCCAATGGATTAACGTACCTGACGCGGACGCTTGAAATATTCAACAGGAGAATACTCGTCAACAATTTATATATGGAGTACAATATGGGTACGTCGAACCAAGGAAATGGCGTTGGGCGGTAATTAACCCAACGACTACCTGCGTACGGTACGTGACTATCCAACTCGAACCAATTCCGCCTACGCCGACGGTCGAGGGACGGTGGGTCGGAATTTCAGATCTTCAGACCTGGGCAGTGGAGGTGACGTGCAAGGGTCGAGGCGCTGAGACCTCGCTCCCGTTCGGGTATAAGTCCAGCAAGTGAAGAAATGACATGCGCACGTCTGTTATACTGTATGATCGATCGAACGACAGATGGCATTTGATGTGTGGCGCACGTTCGGCCCTTTCAGGCTCTTTCAACACACGCTCGCCGAATTCCGTCGAGTACACGCTGGTAGAAACAGCACTGGTCTATTATTACTGTATCAGTGGGAACCTGACCTTGAGGGACAGGTGCCAGTTGCCGCTACGTAAGAACATACTGGGCGCTCTTTGAAATGATACTATGCCACCAAGCCGTTTGAGACTAGTACTATCCCAGCTGGCGAGAGCGTGAGGGATGGGGGGAAGGGCGCGGCGCGACTCGAGTGGCCCGTCCGCGCAGCCAGCTCACGACGTAGCTAGACTGTGTGCACCTCTCCCAATCAGCAGTCGATTCATGTCGTGTTCTCGATCTTCTGATGGCCAGTACAGCCCGAAGAAGAGTGGAGGGAGAGGGCCTGCAAAAGGGACAGATTTGAAATAGGAGCATATTGAATTCGTCGCCTTTGCCAAACATGCCCACTAATGGCTAGCTTGCACGGACATACAAGTATGTACCTACCTAATGGATGCAGCGTGTCCATCGAGGTGGGATTTCAATGTCGTAGATCTGCCTTGATTAAACTCAAGCTCCCCACTAGGATGAGAAAGCATAGCGTAGGCCCTAAAGTCAGTGGCGGGTAAGCGGTTAGGTGCTTTTAATGCCGGGTGATGTGTGTATGTACGCAAACCGTATACGAGGGAGAAAGAGGAGGCCGAGCCAGGTTCTTGGGATTGGATACAGGTTCCTGGAGCGCATCATGACAACTACGCAGGATCCATACCCTATAAACCCTATGGAGTGGGTTTTGTAGCTGTCAGGGAAGCGAGAAAGCTTAGTAAGATGCAGGGTGGCAGAGTGGGAACTCGAGGCTGGCTAGTTTTGTACGGAGAGGACGAGTATGACCATTCCTAGCGGATGGCAGAGAAATCTGCGGGAGATCAAATGAGAAATCTGATGGGAGGACGAAAGGAAGCGTGGGTATCTGGGGAGTAATGGCACCTGGATTCGCCCCTCTTATAGATCGACCTCGTGTATTGCTTACTTACAGACAGTTGGAACCACGAAGAGAGATGTCATCGGACTGACCTCAAGTCCGCATGATGGCAAAGGGTTTGATGAGGGGGGGCTTAGCGGATCGGGAATTGCCGACGCGGAAAAGACTGGTCAGTAGTAAGGTGGAAGAAGGACGAAAGAAGAGTCGGCAGTAACGAGCTGGATGTAAAGTTTAGTTCCCGAAAACACACGTGTGAGTAGCAGCGGTGCATTGCACGGTATGAGCAACAGAAGACGAAGAAGACGACGACTCTGGGAGGTGTGGGCAGGGGCGAGTGAGGACCTCGGACACTGTCATCAGACATGTGAATGGCGGGTCGCAAGAGGGAGATGGGGGATGAGTGATTATTGGTGTGTCCGGGGTCGTGCTCGGTCCGTAATTCCAAAGTTGCCCTGGGCGTGGTCGCTTTTTCCATCTCCTCCTCTCCCGCCAGCTCTTCTACGCTCATCAGCTGGTCGTATTGTCATCGTGAGTGTGGCTTAAACGGTGTCGTCGTCGGAACTCGAGATCGCATATCTTACATAATCCCCTTACTGGTGTGTCTCGACACTTTGCAGCACTACTATTAGATTAAACGCCAGTCTGGGTCCGTCACACCCCTCGTTACGTTCTACCAAGTTGTATGTGTCCGCCTCGTCCGCATCTCCTTCTCTCCCTGCTTCCCCCTGCTCAACCACACATCGCAGCATTAAATGGGCCTCTTGTCTGCTACGGCGTCCTCGTTTCTCCAGGACCCCCTCGTTCCCCGTACCCGTCCACCGGGAGAACGCCCATCCATCGACACCTCGTTCCAACCTCCCTATTCATCTGAACCAAGCCCACACTCTTCCCTCTCGCCGTCTCTCCAGTCCTCCCCAAACTGGCACAACCTCTCCCCTGCACATCACAACCCTTCCTTTGCCACCCATATGCCCCACCATGCTCTTCCCCACCATCTTACCTCCGATACTTCTGATCATCTCTCTCCCATGCAATCCGTTCCTAACGCTGACTGGCGCCATGTCTTCCAGACTCCTCTGGATCCCTCCCTCTTCGCCAGTCTTGCTTCACAGGGTGTCATTCCCGTTCCCAACGGCTCGAACAATAATCAGGACACCCAGCGTCATTTGGTTAACCAATCGAGACCTCAACCCATCAAAGCGCAACAAAGTAATCAACACAGTGACCAGTCCCATCTGGCCTGGTCAAACGGCGCCGCGTCATATCCGTCAAGATCACAACATTTTCCCAGACCTTCGACCTCGAGAACCCAAGCTTCCACCTTGGGGCCCTTGATCGACAATTCAGCACCGTCACCTAATGACGTCTTGGTCTCGCCCGCCCAGCGTCAACACGGTCGCCTTTCTAGACCGCACAAGATCGCTGATGGCCGGCGCGTCATGGTGAGTCCATATTCTGAGCGGACTCCAGCTCTCCCCGTAATCGCACCTCCATCAGACATCGGATGCTGGTTTGACCAGTATCAACCAGAACCGGGGCACCAATGGGCTTGCACCCGACATGCATCCCGACCTCCTATCAGTCTCATCTGTGAACTATATGGGGTGCAATATACCCATAGAACGTTCAAATGTTGGCATTCCGCCATCGTTATGGATGTCGCCTCAGTCCGCTACACCTTCGTCACCTTGGTCCTACTCTCCTCTCACTCAACTGACTATACCTCAGAACGGAATTGCTCACCAGGATTCGTCGCCGCGCTCTGCTCAGAAGCCCTTGTCACCTTCCGAAAATCGCTCGCTTGCTTTGGACTCTAAACAACCTATCTTTAGTGACATATTTTCCGACGATCTGTTCAATCCAACGGCAAAGGATGCCGGTCCCAGCTCCTATGCATCCCCCAGATTGTCAGGCTCCCCCGATCTTCAGTTGGCCTCTTTGGAACATTCAGAGGCAAAAGCGGAGGAGCTTTCCAGGCAAGATCCCTTGGCTACCCAGGTCTGGAAAATGTATACTAGGACAAAGGCACATCTCCCTCATGCTCAACGGATGGAAAATATCACCTGGCGGATGATGGCTCTGGAACTTAGGAAAAAGAAAGACGAGGAAGAAGAGGGAAATCAGGCTGATGTGACGGAGAAGAGGGTTAGGATAAAGGACGAGGCCACTACTCCACCCGCCACCACCTCCATGGCTGAGCCGTCTTCCTCTCACATTGGGGAGGAGAGGGGCCGGTCCATTGCCAAAGGTAAAGGGAAGGTGCGGGTTGTCGGATTCGATGGCACTAACCAGGATGGCACGGAGGACGAGGAGTAAGTTCTCTCATTCCTATCTTCTCTTTGCCCTGGTGAAGCGGCTTATTCTCAGTGTGATTCCGATGGACTGGCGAGCTGTGAGTAGATCTCGCTCACGTATCTCCATGGATTGGAGGCCGCAAAGCCGATCTCGTTCGCGCCCGGGATATGACATGTCTGTCCAGTTCGATGGGCAGTTCCCATTCCCTTCGATTGGACAGGGAACCTCTGCCAATTCACATGAAACCCAACAAGGATATGCTCGGCGCGTTTCTGGTGGCATGAAGGTCCTTGCAGGTTCTCCAAGCATACCCATTCCGAGTACTTCCGCTCTACCTGCGCATCGGTACCCCTCGTCGTCGTTGCATTCCGCATTATCAGCCGTGCACGAAGGTGTCGCTGAGTATGTATCTGTGCCATATGGCAGCCCCTCCCGTCAGAATGCCCCTGTTCATCAAAGCAGTCATCCACTTTCCGCTCTCAATACCCCCGCTTTTCATCCTTCTTCTCTTCCTCCTTTCGGTCTCCACGGTCTTTCCAAGCTTCCGGTAGAGGACCAATCAACAAAGCCTCGTGTGTTCCCGAAACACGTTCGCAAGACGAGCTTTGATCACACGGTGGAGAAGGAGGGAATCTTCGTTGGGCCGAGTGGTAGGCATCAGGTGAATGGCAAACCCTTGTCGCCAGACAGCCTCTTGGGACAGAAGCGGCCGGCCGAGACTGTTCATGCTGAGAGTTTGCTGCGTGCTGACCCTTCAAATATCGATGGCACTAATCCGCGGCTACCACATCCCCGGGACGCGGATCAGTACGTCAACGGTGGTTCTTTTCCCTCCGCCACCTTCAATTTCAGCTGCCCTCAATTCGAAGGGATGTTTGACCTGTCAGTACAAGGGAGTTCTGTGGCGCATAATGAGTTCTCGCATATGCTACATGCGTCAGACAGCCGGCGATCGTCTGAGCTACCCTTCCCTGATTCTGCATCGCATTCGCTCGGAGGACCTACTTATACGCCTTCTGTGAGTTCACCTCATGGCGTCAACGAGGGACTCTCTACTGCGGCTGCAGTTGCCAACGCTGCCATGTCGGAGGGTTACGCCCAGCCAAATTCGGCTAATTTCCTAAGTGACGAAGGCAGTCTTGAGTATCATATCCTTGGTCTTCCCTTTTCGTCTCTGGATCCCAGTGTGGGTCTTACTCAGGGACCTTACACACACGTTGATCCTACACAGATTCTTCCTGTGGACCACTCTGGCGAAACCATCTTGCAGAGTTACCACGCAAGTCCATCCAGTGATTGGGGGAACGGTATAACCACTTCATCCACCGAATCCCCCGAACCCTACGTCGCATCCACCGCCTCGTCACCACCGTCCATTGACGGTGCCAATTCCCGCTCGCAGAACCGCAAGATTGCATCAATGAAGCGGGTGGCACAGGACATACAGCGGAAAAAATCGGTGCCTGGCGCGACTGTTAATGTTGTTGCTGATTCTCGATCGTCAACAACCACCCCTGATCCGACAACAGAAGGCAGTAGTAGTAGTACCGTGAAGGGAAGCAGTGAAGACGGGGAACAAGCGCCTACTTCCTGCACGAATTGTCAAACAACTAACACACCTCTCTGGAGACGAGATCCAGAAGGACAACCGTTATGTGAGTTCACACTGCTCCTCGGTATGTTTTCTGGCGCTGAACTGGGCGTTGGAAAGGCAACGCGTGTGGATTATTCTATGTAAGTGGCTGTAGCTTGATTGGAGACTAGTGGGGTGATACTGAAGATATGTTTAGAAATTGCACGGTGTCGTTCGGCCGTTATCGTTGAAGACAGACGTAATAAAGAAAAGGTTTATACTTTTAAACATCGGTTTCGCTGCCGTCAGTATCTCACCGTCTCCTTATTGCAGGAACCGTGCTTCTGGAGCGCCCAATGGCAATGCTCGCAAAGGAAATGCAGGTTTACCGAAACTCGCCGCTTCGACACGCCCGCGCGCTTCTACCACAAGTACGCTTCCGAGCGGCATAACGGCTTCGCGAGGGGCGCCCAATGGTGGTAATCGGCCAGGACTGGGTCCAACGCCGGTTGGAACCCTGGCACTGAAGAGACAGCGGCGGACGTCGACAGGTCTTCCGGGGTCATCGTCTATCCCACTTGCTCGCAGGGGGGTTGAACCGAACGTTCAAACGTGATGTATTCTGCGCTCGGCGCGTTGGCGACAACCTCTGTTGCACTTATTTGTCTACTGACCCGTATATTTTCTTGCTCGGCTCGGATCGTACGATGACGCGACTGTATAGATTATTTCATTTGTGATCTCATTTCGAGGTGGTTTGTTAGCTCGCATATGTGTATGATTGCTGCCTTGTTGCAGCACCGTTGATCCTACTAGCCTAATGTTATTCTCACCTGAACCCAAAAAAAAGAGGCTGTAAGAGCAGCTATAATGTTTGTTTTGTTTTTCTTTATTTTTATTTTTTTTGGGGGGGACTACTGGAGTGACACGAAGACCCTGAGTTTGCCTGCGCTCGACGAAGACGGCGAGACGCCCACAATACCCAAAGCTGGAGCCGGTGAACGACCGTCGTCCGCACCGCACATTAATTTCTATCTCTACTCTCCGGTCGTCAACCTGGCTTCGTTCTTTAGAAGTGTCGCGGGATCTAACACTCCGTGTCCTCCATCCTCGTTCCCCGGTCTTCAACCTGTAGCTTCAAAAGACTTCCAAGTTAGCCGTCGCGTATCTCGAACGGACCTTGATTTCGAGCGGGCGTTGCGCGCGGGCGGAACCGTGACGCTTAAGGAGGGTCTGGATGTAAACTGCCTGGGTGTGGAGGACAGCCCAGCACCTTCTTCGAACCCCATTAATCAACTCCGGCACGAGTCTGCTTCGCCAACCCCTCAGAAGGAGATGCACACTCCTCGCCTCCCACCGGCACCTGCCACGCCCGTCGTCGTGCCTCCGACTCCGACTCCTGCTCCCAACACCACCGGCGCACAAAGAGCCCCCTCATCTTCCTCATCTAACGAAGTCTTCTATGACGCTGAAGACACCGACATGCAGCAATCTAAACGACGATCCATCTATCGTTCTCCTGGTACATCCAGCAGCCCAGACCTCGCGACCCTCATGCGAAAAGCGAAAGAACGGGGCGGCGTAGTCCCAGCTAACCTCGTTCAGAGCCAAAAGGAAAAGCGTTCCGAACCTCCTCCCCCATTACCCAGTATGCCGTCTTCGTCCTCGTCCGCCGCCGCCGTGAATTCTGCTACGCTTCGTGCCCCAACGCGTCCAAGGTCGTCCACCTCGTCGGCTGCCAATACCTATGCACCACCAAAATTGTCCATCACACCGGCGTCATACAGAGCCGGTGCAAAGTCTGCGAAGGATCCCATCAGCCCCAGTGGCTCGGACTGGGTAATAGCGAGCCCACGGTCGAGGACATCCTCAAAAGCAGACTCCGACAAGGTCGGTGCTACCTTTTCTTCTCTGCCACTTCCTCATCCGAACGCTCTGCATGTGCCAGGTATCGAAAAACTCCGTCAGGGCCAAAACGAGTGCGTTTTTGGGCAAGATGCTGGGGCAGTCCGCAACTCGCGAGCGTTCCGTACGTCAACGATCTCGTTTGTACCGTGCGTTCGCTCTGATCATATTTGAATATGTTTAGCGCACCGACGCCTCATTATCCGGGTCTTCTCACGGACGATCCAATCTTGCTGATGCCTTCAGTCCCCCTGTACCCCCTTTACAGAGTGTCGCTCGACGTCCGCCTACGGCAACTTCCGTGGACATTTTTACGAGTCCTCCGACCAATTCTCGCAACCAAAAGCCTTTGCCACCTATCCGCGTGGCGCCAATCGACCGCGCGAGTAACGAATCTGAGGCAAGTTCCCTGGTCGTGATCGACCCTATTTCCCGTATGAAAGTCCGCACTCCCTCTCCTGAGGAACGCCCTGTCAGCCGTTCGGGTGCCGATAAAATTATGGGCCATGTAAAGCGCCGGAGTATGAGTGTTAGTGATGTTGACCCACAGAAAATGGAATTACAATCATCTCCTCCACCGGCGTTGCCGCCGAAAGGTCATGGTACAAATACTGATGATCCAGCTTGGGACTCTAACTCTTCTCTTAACGGCATCCTTAGCGACTTTAAGGGTGTCCTTTCGAAGTTGGATCCAGGCCCAGCGTCTTCGCTTGACCTCCGGGACCCCTGTACGCCGGCACGAAAGACAACTTGTAACCGCCCCAGCTCTTCAGGCGCCTACGCTCTGAACGTAACCCAGAGAGATATGAAATCGCCGGTGGTACCGTCTGTCCCACCCTCAACCCCACTCGTTTCCGTGCCAACGGATTCGTCCGCAGAGATCGCCTCGAAAGGTCGGACGGGTAAGGAACGGGTGATGGGACCCCCCCGCTCCTCTTCGCTCTATACCCCTACTCGTGCACAGCCTGGATCAGACGCTGGTACTGTTGCCGTAGGATCACCACGGGTTGCATTTCTACGGCACGGTCCCAGTCCCCTGAAAGTCAAGGGTTTCGGTAACCAGTTGCAATCCTCGTACCGTGACATGTCCCGGCTACGTGTTCATCACCGTTCAGCCGCCTCAAGTTCTGAACCCTCGCTCATTCCAACTGGCGAGGATGTTCGTTCTCGTAAGTTTCAGCGATCGCTTCTTACAAAACGTAAACTTGATGGTGACTTTTCGGTCATCGTAGCATCTTCACACCAAGAGCTCACCACGAATGACCTTATCATCAACCGATACGCTTCGAATCCCACTTTCTCAAAAAAAGAGGACGAAACCCCAGATCTAGAGGAACACGGGAAGGAGCTCGCTGCAAGATGTTATCGAGAAGACGAGGAGTTTTTGGCCAAGGATAAGATTGCTGAATGGTTAGGCGGCAAGTGAGTATATTGATATCCGCCCCTTGCGAGTTGTACTTAATCCTGGGATGCAGCGGTCGAATTAACAAGATTGCATTACACTATTACATGGACTACTATGACTTTACGGGTCTTAGGCTGGATTCTGCCTTCAGGTGTGTTTAAGCCCCATGAGCAGAAGCATAGCTGAACATAACCCTAAAGGCGGCTGTGCGGTAAGCTATACCTGAAAGCCGAGACCCAGCAGGTGGATCGTATCCTGGAGGAGTTCAGCAGACGCTTCTGGGATTGCAATCCCAATCGTTTGTATGGCAGTGCCAGTACGTCGTTGAGCATCCGTGGCCAGTGATTGCGCTTGACAACCATTCCTAGGTGTCGTCCACGCGATCACGTATTCATTATTATTGTTGAACACTGATCTTCATGTTGCGGACATCGCCAACCGCATGTCCCGGAGCCAGTTCTTGCGCAACACAATGGCAACGGTTCTTCAATCGAACCGGCATGGTTCGAGTACTGAACTTGATCGCGATGATGATAGCAGTAGTCCAGTTGGTTCGGACGGAACTGAGACGCAGTCACTAACGCGCTCGAAGAGAAGCGGAAGCAATGCGAGTTGGAACAGCGTCTCCAAGGATACTTTTGTTTCAGCAGGAGCAACATCTTCCACGCTTTCCGCAAATCAGCACTCACAAAACAACAGCACCATGTCTTTCCAGCATCCCTCCGTAAATGAGCCAAAGTCACCGAACGCTCATGCCATTTTTGACCGTAGCTGGGAGACAGAGATGGAGAGCTTGCTGAAGGTTGGCCAGCCTTTATGTCCCACTTCGAATGTGCACTCATCTGACCTTGAAAAGGACATGTATAGTGCTATCAAGAGCCATCAGATATTGCTACCCCTTGGTAGTACTTTTGCACCTCGTTCTTCTATGACTTCATTGAGTCCGAGTACAGCTCACACACTGATGAGGCGAAATCGAAGTTTCCGCGGTCCTCCGGATCGGATCACAGCTCTGAAACGTGGAAGCATCCGAGGGATACAATCAATCATTGGTGCACCCTACAGTCCATACAGCAGTAACAGTAGTATCGATGGTAGAGTCAGTCCGTCGCCTAGCTTCGCGACCTCTACGCATGAGGTAAGCATGTCTGTCGGTGACCGAGAGGGTATTAACTTGGATGACAGGGTGTGAGTTCTGTGGCTGCCTTCCTCACTCCAGCTCTTGGTTTCGCTTCGAATCTGTCGCATACCATCATTCGAGAGGCGCAAGAGGATGAGGATCGTAGCTTCACCAGCGTCGTGTCTGACTCGACGAACATCAGCATATCCGACGAAGAGCTTGCTTTGTTGGGTGCGCCCTGGGCGAAAGAGGGCATGCTTTGTCGCAAGCAGTACTGGGAGTCTGCTGGGAAACGAGCGAAGTCCAAAGTCTGGATGGACGTTTTCGCGGTCATACAAAGGGGCGAACTGAACATGTTCGTTTTTGGGGCCCACGCAGGCACTTCTACTACTGTCGTCGGTGGTGGAAACTGGCTTGTACGTGCCCATGTCTTATCCGCATTGAGTCAAGTTTCACTGACGTTGGCTTCAAGGAAAATGCACAGTCCGTTGGGACGGTGCATCTCGCACATTCGCTGGCACATGTGCTACCACCGCCAGGCTATAGCAAGCAACGTCCACACTGCATGGTGTTGACCCTTGCGAATGGTGGTGTCTACTTCTTTCAAGCGGGTACCGAGGAACTGGTGAACGAATGGGTCTCCACCTGTAACTACTGGGCAGCGAGAACTAGCAAGGAGCCGCTGGCCGGCGGTGTCTCCAATATGGAATACGGCTGGAGTCGCGTATCTGACTCATTACACCCGCGTTCCGTCTCAGAAAACGATACAGCGCGCGACCTCGATCGTGCCGACACACTCAGTGTACGTAGCAGTCGCAGCAACCGCAGCAAGTTCGGTTGGAATGGGATCCAGACAGTTCGCGCTCCGCATTCCCCTTGGTCAGATAGGACATACATCAATGACTGGAAGCCCCCGATACCGCCATCTATATCTAGCATTAACGATGAAGAGACTCAGCTGGAGGCTCTCCAGAAATATGTTGGAACGTTGAAGAAAGACCTGAAACATCATAATGAATTACGTGAACCTATGGCTGCCTTGGTACGTGGTTCTCTTCGATTGGTTGTGGGTGCAATCTCGATAATTTTCGTTTCAGTATCCACCACGGTCGACGAACAGCGTAAAGGCGCAAAGCAACTGGGAAAAGAAGTCCCAATACCTGTTGACCGAGATTGTCAAATATGAATCATACATCGAGTCCCTGAAGGACGCTATGACTCTTCGGTTAAGCAAGAGAGGCGAGAAGGCGTTAGAGCGGGCACTTGTACACGCCTCACCTGATAATCATGCAACGGGTGCTTCCGCTGGCAAACGGAAGGACCCTACTGACCCCGACGAAGATACGGCGTCCGAGACTGATGAACGTCTACTCAACCCTATACCCGATTCCTCCCCCCGGTTCCATCATCGGAGAGAGACTGCCGAAAGTGGGCGATAAATACCCTATCTCTATCTAATGCTGTTTATACCGGTTAGAGATGTACATTAGAAACTAGGATATTTATCCATGATATTTTTTGGTTTGTTCTACATATTTCTGCGGCTAGAATATAGTGATTTATGCTATGCGACCTCTACTGTGCCCTCGCTCTCACTCGGAGCGGCTGCGTCCTGCGGTGGTGGCTTAGTCTCTGACTCTACATTCGCAGTAAGCTCATCAGACAGCTGCTGAGAAGGGTACTTCTGCATGGCCTTATCAACGGCCCCCTCTTCATTCATCATGGGAGCACTAGTTTTGAACAGCTCAGTGAGGGAGCTGATAGTCGAGACAGCCATGTCTAACACGGTTTCGATACGCTTTCTCAGTGTCTCGCTGGTACATGTCACAACCTGCCATCATATAACGACTCGCGTTAGAACGTGCAGCGACAGCGCGAAATCTCGCTGACCAAAGTAACCAAATTGATGTGTGCGTCAGCCTCGTCCACACGAAGAATCAGCGCAGGATCACGATTCGCATCTTCGTCTTGTTCGTGGTCGTGTTGATCCTCGCCAGTTGTATCTGGCATGTGTAGTTCTACCTCCCCGAAATGGTTTTCGAGGAATTCGGCAAGAATCTGTATTCGCGTATACGACGACTCGTTTTTGGAATCTGCGTGAGGATGTGCGTGTGCACAAGGTTGCGAGGTCACTGCATAAAGTTAAGCGCCACGAAAAACGTCGGCTATTGTAGAAGGGAAAAGTTGCTCACACTTAACAGAAGCTGGACTCGTGTCGATACCGGTGATGAGAGTTAATGTCGAGTCAGCAATCATGTCATTGCTAGCACTCGAATCCCACTCCAAAGTCAACTCGTGTTCTGCAGTATGCTTCAAATCCACAACCCCCATCACCTGTGAAACGCACGCAAAATTAGCCAAGGTGTCGAGCAAAATCTTCGGCACTCGAATGGTCCTTACCCGAAGTGTTCTCACACCATCCTTATCAAACCCGTCTTCTACTTTTCCAAACATGCCTTCCAAATGCCACCTGACTAGATCCCAGCCCACCCCCAGAGCGACCCTCTGTCGCTGAGTGACTATACACGTTGAGAGCCCTGCGAAGTCGCGCAGATCCCTGGGGTCCAGTAGCGTATATGAGTAGTCTTTCGAAACGAGCAATCCAGAGATTATGTCATTTTCTTGAGGTGGTTTACTTGCCAAAGTGCCGATTGCCTGGAGAAGCCCCCTTAGCCACGGTCGATAACAACGGAATTGAAAGAAGACCATACTTTGGCGACCCGCTCGCCCCGGAAAGACAACTCTAGTTCTTCGAGATTACGGGGCGTGTGGATCTTGACGTCCTCATCTCGATCTTTGAACCGGGCTGCCATGGCAGCACGTAGACGACCCATGGCCGTTGCTTCTCCATGGACGAGAACCTGTCATTCTGTCCTCAGAGGCTAATTCTTTGAGGGGGAAATGACGCGTTACTACATACGACATGTTGGGCCTTGACTTGTTCGATGAACTCCGAGTTTTGTGAGTAGTCAACGTGAGCACTAAAAGAGATGTAATCAACCGAAAGTTTCCGCGATATAGTGTGTCCCTTAAGCGATAGGATTTCTTCAGGTTCGTTCATGATGTCCTATACGAGACCGAGATGTCATGAGCGCATCGCTCAAATGACATAGTGACCAAGAAATTCCGATGTGCATTGCGAATAGGGTACAAGGATGACATGTGACGATTGCACGGAACGGGAAAGAAACACCCTCCCCAACCCAAATGCGACTCACCCGAGCTAAAGTACCTTCAATCGAGTAACCTGTGATGATGAGGCCGTTCCGTGGATCTGGTGCCCATAGCTCAAGTAGCTCACGGCTGGGTCCAGTCTGCAGAAAACCTGGACTTGCCAGTACCACGCACGGTGGACCTTCTGCGATTTTTCGCTCCCAGCCCCGGGGTTGCGGGAGGTTTGAAATGTGTCTGTAGCGGAGAGGAAGCTAAGCTGGCTCCTTTTAAAGGACGGGGAATCGACTTACTTAAATACAAAGGGGTTGTCGCGCTTTGCAAACCGCGAGCGAATATTTGCATTCATCGTATGAATGTAGGTCTGATACACTGCCATGCACTTCCTTGCAAGGTTCGACGCGTAGTAAATCGGAACATTATGCAGATCCGGATGCTTCTTCCAATACTCGTCCAGGATGAGAAGTAATTCCTGAGCTCTACCAAGCGCGAACGTCGGTAGGAGAACGTGACCGCCGCGCCGTATGATGGAGTGGACGAGACTCGTGAAGCGCAACTCCTTCTCCTCCCTTCCTTCCAAAGTCTGTACGCCATATGTACTCTCGACGATGAGGACGTCGGGTCGAGTGGGTGGAACCTCAGCCTTGACAAGGTGACGGTCCTCTTCACGGGAATAGTCGCCAGTGTACAGGATTTTGAGTCCGGCGATGTCAATGAGATACATACAAGCTCCAAGGACATGCCCTGCATGATATGGAGTAAATGATACTCCCGGACATGGCAAGATGAGCTGATGTGCCGAGACGGGAATTATGGAAGACAACGACATGGACATCTCGAGCGGAGTGAAGAGGGCATCGGACGACGAAGAGCTGCAAGAAACACGTCGGCGTATGAAACGCTTTAGATGCGCGCAAGGTGAATGCGCACTTCTCACCTCATGCGGACGAAATCTTGCATCATGAATTTATGGACGGCTTTCGTGGGATGCGTCATATACACCTTGCCCTTTCCATCTCTGAAATTGGTCTAGAAAAGAAACGACAAAAACACGTCGGAGTTAACTTCACCAGCCAAGCGGACGCAGAAACCGCGGGGCCCCCCACCTTCTCCATAATGTAGGTTAAAGCCGCTGCATGATCCAAGTGGAAACTGGGATACATCATTTAACGAGAGGGTTATAAAAATTCGAAAGACGCACTGGGTAATGAGAATCGCGTCGACGGTGCTCCAGTCCAGTTCGTCGATGAAAGGTAGCGATGCCATCCCACTGTAAGCGGGATGGACACCAGCATCACAGACTATGGTCTTTCCTCGGTATCGCAAGACACAACACGATCTCCCAACCTCTTGACCGGCGCCTAGGAGCGTAATGCTGAGTGTCGGGGAATCGGCCATCGTACAGGCGGCGCTGACGTTTGGTCTCTGATGACAAGGTCAAGTACCAGTGACTGGCCGGGACTGGCACGAGTAGGAGGACAGCGTATTACTAAGCAGTATTTTCTAAATTGCAGACAGTGATGGGCGCTGGTCGGAAGTCTCGCAAAAAGAACGAACGCAAGGGAGAAAACAAGGTTCTAATAGAACAAGCGGCGAAGAAAAGGCAGAAGAAGTGGAGCAAGCAATGCCTACACAGCACCTGCGAGGCTCTCGATCGCAACCTCGGCATCCTATATGATTCTGTTCGTGATGACTCGAGCGCTTCTCGTTTCTTGCATGGCACTAAACACTCACACTATACATACAGGCCGTGGGGCAACAGCCTACACCACCTTTGCCAGAGACGACGGAGAACCAAGTTAGCTCCTTAATGGAAAAGATAAGACATTTAGGGTCATCCTAGCTAGCGCTCGACAAGTTTAAGGTATCTATTCGATCCGTACTCACAAGCTCGACATAGTGATGTCATGTGCATACAAGTAAACTCGGAATCGGGTCACACGTCAGTACAGTAAGAAGGAAAGAAAAAGAAAAAAAAAAAAAGAAAGCACCCAAACAGATGTTAAGTGTCCCAGTTATACAAATATGGGAAGATCGACACCCAAGTCTCCGACCAACCCGTGGTCAGAAATCCCTCCGCTACACGTTGTAGATGTCGTTACACGTCGTCGTAGTGTGCCTTGGGCGAACTTATCGACAACTTGCCTTGCAACTTGCGTTGTCTTAGGTTTCTCACTTCGGTGTTGATAAGGTCGCGCAGCCGTTCCAAATCCAGACTTCGCTCTGCGCGAGATCCCATCAGCACGTTTCGCCAGATTCCAGCAGCGGCTACCGAATTGTCGATGTTCAGCTGCATAGGGCGATGTAGCCGAACCATCTTTTGCATCAAGTGATCCGGGTTTGCATAGATAGCTCCTGGCCAAGCAAGTCTAATGGCGAACCACCAACCCAGTGGCTATCATGTATCGCAGTGGTCAGCACGAGACACCCCATAGCACCACACACACTTACCCGTCCGTCCGGAAGAGTCCGCTCTGGGTAAGAATCATATGTTGTCAGTGCACCATCAGGAAGCGAGAATCTAGGGAACGTCGTCAATTTAGACACCATCCTCTGGCACGATATCAAAACATACCTATGCACCACCCAGTGATTCGCGTCTGAACGGTGCTTGGCCAGGACAACGATTAAGCGTGGTGGATTGTCAAAGCCAAACGGGATCCAAAGGTCCTTCAGCATCGCAGATGCGTCTCCATGCCGTCCGTTGAAAACAGCGGTACTGATGGCATCGGCCACATTGGGGGGTACGAATAACCTGTCCACCTTGCCACCAGGCACGTCAGTCATGCGACTCCTCACGTAGCGCTTGAATGTCTGGGTCGACCAAATGCTCAAAGCGACCTCGTCGACCTGGTGTCCACGAGTGGTGCTGCCAAGCGCGGCATCGAATTCGCTCATGGGCCAAATGATCGCCCAGCTGAGGAGACGCTGGTGTATGCGTTGCCAAGGGGGAGGTGAAAGGTCTTGGAAACCGTCCCCTGCGGGATTCCAAGCTTGGGAGTTGCCTCCTCGACTACTCTCTTGAGGAAGAGGAGGCAAGGGTGGCGAGGTTGGACGACGGTCAGTGTAGTTACCCCCGTCTGGAATTTCAGGAATACCAGACTCTCTGAACGTGCCATGACCTTCCTCGTATTCTTCTAGATCATCTCTGGCCACTTCCCACGTTTTGTGCGTGACTCCAGATTGACTGCCGCCTGGCTTGACCCGCAGCTTGTACAGTTCTTCTTCCAGGAACTGCTGGCCAGGGGAATCATCACGGTCAGCGGTCATGAACTCACTGACACCCCGTGCCCCGGTGAGGGTGGTGGCCGCGAATCGCTGGGTAACTTCCTCGGTGTCGCCATATTCATCGTCTGTAACAACAGCGTCGAAAACAAATGGCGCCATAACGAAAGGACGTCCGTACCTATGAGTTCCGTGCCATTCCGGTACATCGACTCTGCCATGGTCCCGGTAACCTGCGTGTTGATATTCACTGTTTGGGTCCGCGGGGTCTGCCCGTACTGATCAACACCCTCGGTGTATTCAGTACCCTCGTCTCTTACTTGTTGGCGAGAATCTGAGGACTCCGCATATGACTGTGTACTGCGAGGAGGCACCGACGCGCTGAGCGACTGAGGACTCAAGACATCGAGCCGTTCCTGGACCCGGATCATACCGTTGATGAGCTCTTTGGCCCATTCGGGAGGTTCTTGCTACAGTGGTCGGTCAGCCAGCGAACGACGAGAGATCACTTTGATGAGCGTACTGAATACGGAGGCTCATAGTCGGTGTCGAGATGGACGTTTGGGTCGTGATCGTGGAATGATTTGCGGTACTGTTTGATAGACTGCGTGCCGATCGTCAGAATGGTCTTTGCGGGCTGTGTTGTGGGTTAACGTACCTCGTGGTCATATTTCAAACCGAGTTTCTTGACTCTCTGTCGAACTGCTTTCCGAAGGGCCTTCTTCACTATTTCATGGGTATTAACGTCGTCCATTTGGTGAAGCAGGATGCAAAGGTCCATGTCGTGGAAGTGGGAGTTGACGATCTCGGTCTCAAGTGTGCTCGGCGCATAGGATGTCCGGTTTGCTGCACCGCTGGCTGCGAGAGTTTGAGCGACAATGTGTTCCTCTTCGGCATCAAGAGAGAAAGTGGGCGAATGAGGTCGGGAAGGTGTGGGGGTTGCCCCACCTTCCTCCTCGACATGAGGGCGGGGTGATCGAGACTTGTCAGGCTGTTGAGACCGATGTGATCTGTGTGATTTGTGCGACACGTGTGATAATTTACTTCCCCCACCATTTACCTGTGAGATTG
Organism: Pisolithus thermaeus; assembly: GCA_024663475.1. Taxonomy (NCBI): domain Eukaryota; kingdom Fungi; phylum Basidiomycota; class Agaricomycetes; order Boletales; family Pisolithaceae; genus Pisolithus; species Pisolithus thermaeus. Next base: position 126,945 of record JANFAF010000001.1, read on the forward strand.
CCTGCACTTGGGCAGCGCCAGCAAACAGATCGTCGTTTGTAGGTGCGCAGCGATAGGGAGAGAATGGACGGGCCTGATGAGACGGCGATATGGGTGAGCCTGCTGCACTGGTCGGGCCACGTCGCGATGCAGCGCCTTCCCCATCAGGAGCAGCACTGCCGAGAGACTGGGCAGGTTCCTTTTCCAGGCGAGCATGCGCTTTGTAGGGTGCCTGGCTGGGAGAGTCCGAGGGCGAGATGCTGGGGGCACGGCGATGTGAGCGGGGAGAAGTGGGGAGGTGAGCGGTGCGCCCCGATGGGCTGAGGAAGGTACTGGGAGGAAGAGGAGGGTATTCAGACCCTGCATGCGTTTTGGAGCCGGCGCGAGAACGACGGGAAGGAGACATTGGGGTTTCTTCTGGTGCGGTGCTGCGCGCCTTACCGTGAGCTCTCTGTTCCGATTTCAGGTATGGTCAGAAGAGCAGACGGGGAAGACGAACTCACGGCTCGGGCGGTGACGGTCTCACGCGACTCGCTCTCGACAGCGGATATGACGGACTTTTGTGGCTTCGATGGGGTGCCACTGACTTGAGAGGGAGGAGCTCTATGTCGAGACTTGGATCCACTTGTGCTGGAAGGGGGTTCCACGTTGATAGCGAGGGCTGCGGTGAGCGGGGAGGCCACTGATGTGGGGAGGGGGACTCTAGCGCCGGTCAGAGGAGTGCCGTAGTTGCGTTGCTAGGTTGTAAAAATGGATGGCATTAGCGTTGGAATCAAGCACAGGTGATGACCGGGTGGCGCACCTCCCACGGTTTGTGCCAGGGAGGTTCCCCGTTATGGCTACCGTTGTCTGGTAAAGGGCCAAAGTTGCCAAAGGAAGGTCCAGAGTCGAAGGACTCGTAACGGGGACCGGGTGGATCCTGGGGTCCAGGTTCATGCTAGAGTGCGCGAGGGGTGAGGGGGTTCAACGCGGGGAAGGAAGACAGAGATGCAAACTCACGAGTTCTGAGCGGTGATCGGCAGAGAGTTCTGTCTTACGACCATCCTGGACGTTGGATTGAAGATCGTCCTCGATGGCGGTGCGCTTTGCAAAGGGGGATGCCAGGGGTAAGCCACTTGATATGGGAGATGCCAATGTCTGAGATTCGCGCAGACCCTCGAGATAAAGCAAGACTGGAAGGAGGCTTGTCAACGAAGTCGAACGAGTGTGAGCGACGGCGAACCTTTTTCGTTTGGTGCTGAGAATAAAAATAAAATAAATGAGGAGGAGGAGGAGGAGGAGGAGGAGGTAAGAGGACTGACCTGGAGTGCTGGAGCGGAGCAGGATCGGCCTGAGAGACTCCGAGGCAGCTTCGGCGACTGACATGATCTCAAACTGAAGAAACGAACGATTTTGCGGGGGGGGAAGGACTTAAACAATTAATGCATTAATACATCATCGCGGGCAACCGAACACAAACAGAGACAAATACTCACTTTGCGAGCAAATTTGTTTTGCTTTTGGTCCGATCCAGGAGTCGCAATTTGGATATAAAGTGTCGACGTGTCCCTCTGACATGTTTTTTTTTTTTTTCACCTTCCAACGATATGCGCTGGTAGCAATGTCGACCCACTTCGTCGACCCCTCCTCTCTTTCTCTCCCCATGTCGTCTAACGAACCTCCAAGAAAACGTCCTCGCTCCGCCATTTCCCCAGAGGAGCGCAAGGAGGCCCGTGCACACCGTAACCGCATCGCTGCACAGAATTCCCGCGACCGTCGCAAAGCCCACTTCTCTTACCTCGAACGCAGAGTCGCCGAACTCGAGGAGGAAAACCATCGTCTCCGTGCAGGCCTCTCAGCTAGCCCTGCCCCTTCCACCTCCTTCGCATCTGACATCGAGTACGAACGAGAACATTCTCGTAGGCGCGCAGAGGAACAGCGCGAACGCGAAAATCAGGAGCTTCGAGAACGCATACGTTCTCTCGAGAAAGGCTACGAAGCCGTCGTCCGTGCTCTCGCAGCCCATGGCAAGTCCCTACCCTCCACCGACTCCCCCCTCGCACCCCATAACTCGACTTCCTCCGACAACGCAGCATCTTCCTTCACAGACAGCTCCCCCGCTCCCTCTCCTGGAACGTCAACCCTTCTGTCACACCATCCGTCTCTTCCACTTTCTCCTGCGCCTACTCATTCCACCATTGCAGACAGTCCCATCACCTTTGCAAACGACTCTCTGGACTTGCCCTTTAGTCCGGCATTTTCTCCCCTTCCATCTAGCTCGTTGCTCCTCGACTCACCAAAGCCTCCTCTCGATCTTTCCCTGACAAACGAGGCACCCACTCGCCACCTGGCACGGGTGGCGACCACCGCTAATGTTCCAGCGGTAGCCCTGCAGCGGGTGGGCAGTCCTCGGTTAACGACGGGATGGACGAGAGTAACCAAGCGTGTGCCAACGGTGCGACCGAGGTGCGTGCTTTTTCTCGCTTCTATGACGAAGTACCGTATGACATGAACGTCGCAAAACAGTCAGGGGACGAAGCTACATCAGATGCCGTCATCGCGCGTCTGCTCGCGGAGATCATCGCGTCGCCGCCTTTTGCTGCTAGCACTCTCCCGAGTGTTGGCGGTGCGTCAGAAGAGACGCGTGGCCCGCCGATGTTAAACGCGAGCGACTACGTTCCCTCGAACGGCAGCCCGGGTCTTGGACTTGGCAGCATTGGGATAGACGACATCGACTGGTCGCAACAGGTCCAAGCAGACACGGAGATGGAGAAGCTGTTAGGGATGTTCCCAGTTACGCAGGACGTCGACATCGACTTATCATCTTAGATTCATGTCACGATAGGCCCCCCATGCCTCTCCATCCTCATGCCAAGGACTCTATTTTTCTCTCATCTCTCGCATCATCTGTCTATCTATTCCCATACTCTATCACGTCTATTGTTCCCGGCTCTCGTCTATGGTGTTTGACTAGTCTGATTTCTTTTTTTTTTTTCCGCTCAGTTGCCAGGATCCTTTGCATCCCCCATCTTGTATGACTTTCGGGTTACCCTCACTTCCATTATCCCCACTTTGTCCGCCCATCGAATGCCCCCCTCTATCCGCTAACACGTCAGATTCCGATGCTGTCTCCCGCCATGCTTTACACGTTCCGTTTCTCCCCATATGGGTTCGACGAAATGAGCGAGTTGGCGTGTGTGGTGAGCGCTTGGACCGCTGTCCGTGCATGTGGTAAGGTTGGTGTCCGTTGGGTGTTCTGTTCGTCTCCAGTGTAGTAGGGGTTTGGGTAGCGAATACATTCTGCTTCTGAGACGCCGGTCATGTTGTAAGCTTGGCTCTGAGCAAGTGAGCTTGTACACCATTGTCTTCGGTTTGTAAGATGGGTACGTGTTTACATGTGTGGATGACTCATGAGACTGGTGGCGTGGTTCACACTCCGATTGCGTGTATCGTGGCTTGAAATTTGACCGGATGGGGATTGGATCAGAGCTGTTTCACTCGTTATTATCGTCGTTTGTAGCTGGGATCTGAAACCACGGTTATACATTTGGTCCCGTCCCAATCCAATGTTCGTTTGCAGCACCTGAAATGACATCTTCCATGGACATGACATACCAAACGGGGTCCAAGTTGTCACCGTCGATGACGACCCCAAAGAATACAAGTACAAAGCAGAGCTTCAAAAAATAATTATATTGCCGTTTCTAGTCATCTTCCTCGTCCTCGAGGTCTCTCTCTGTAAGCCCGGCCTTGGCGAGAGCCTCCGAAGATGTATAGTCGACTTTTTTGCCTCGTGTACGTCGACCCGTGATCACAGACGGATCAATCTCATCTAGGTCATCCTCGTCTTCTTCCATGTCTTCGTCGACCGCCTGATGGTAGATAAAAATGGTTTAAAAACGACCGTAGGGGTGTCTTGACGTTCCATACCTCTTCGTCCTCCTCGTCGTCATCCTCGTCATCTTCACCTTCGTCGTTTGAATCCTCATCCATGCGCGTGTCCTCTGAGGCGGCGGCCCTTTGCCTCTCCTTGCCTTTGCCCGGGGAGGCGGCCTTGCTGGCAGGCTTCTTACCCGGCGAACTGTCAAACAAGCTTCGTCAAACGAACACTCCAGAGAACAATAGAAAGGCTGGTTACCTGGCTGCAGACGACATGTCCATTCTTTGATTTTTTTGGGACCAGAAGAGCGCGTAGTAGGCGATGTTTGGATGTATTGACGCGGGACGGCCGGGTTTGAAGCGGAGATGCAAAGCGGGTGTCTCTCGGCGCCGTTTACACTCCGGGTGGTGGGTGACGATATGAGTGGCCGTCGTCGTCATCGTAGTGTGCGAGGACGGGCCGAGGACGGAGCAGGTGTGGGGCCGTACATACGAGACAGAGTCAGAGACTGTTGTTATTGTACGGAGGAATGTGTTGTTTTCCGAGATGCCCTGGTTGTCATAAGCGAGACGCCCGACTCTCTGCCGCATCGTCGAGTTTTGACTCTTCTCTTACTCTCACCACCTGACATCATGCTGCCGGCGTCTGTTTTACCTCTCGAGCCGGACAAGCAACGGTCCTACGTGCCCCCTCCAATACAGAGACTCTCTCTCCCTGCGACGTCCAGCTCCTCCCTCCCTGGACCCTCCACAGCATCCGCCTCCGCCTCCGCATCCACGTCAAAGCCCTCCAATATCTTCCCATATCTCCATCGACTGCAGATTTGCGACGGCATGAACACCCGTCACAGCAAAAGATGTCCTCTCCTTCTCCTCAGTCTTTCTTCCCCCTCGTTCCTCAACGCAGTCGCTACAGACGCTGGCTCAGACAAACCCCTCTACTCCGTAGAAACAGTCGCCTCCTCCTCCTCCATCTGGCGTTCGGATCCGTGGGGCCGCTCAGCAAAGGTTGCTGATATCCGCTGGCCAAAGGATCTCCCTCTCGAGGGAAAATGCAAGGACAACACCCATGGCGCTCGTATCCAGATGAACGGTTCCCCTTGGAAGGATACTACTAGTTTTCTCAAATATTGCTCCCTAGGAAGGTATGTATCGGTATCCAAGCCGTCCAGGTTACTGGTTACCCCTGCCCTTGTAACTCGCAGGATTCTGACCGTTGCTCATAGCTCACGCAAGTTTTACGTCCCCTGCCATCCCCATGCCCTCAAATGGAAGCGTTCGGGAAACTCGTACCAGGTATGTTCGATTGCCAGGAACCAACTGCGCATCCATGGTCTTATCGTTCCCCAAAGTGCGTGACGGCAACTTGTAAAAGCCCTGTCGCAACCCTCGAGTCCTTCGACGATGTCACCCAACCCAAACTCAGAGTCTTTGACAACTTGGGGAGCACCGACGACTCGGTTCCGCAGCTTGATCATGCTGGTATATCCCTCTCTTTCCTCGACCACCTCTTCGTTACAGCCTTACTTCTCGTCACTGAACCCGAGGACTGGATGATCCTTGCCCGTTACCCTATGTCAGACTCTACATCGACAGACGCATTTCCATCTTCCAGGGGCACTTCCCTCAGACTACCCGCCTCCGAACGCCAATGGCGAAAGATCATGTACGGCGAGCCCCTTTTCCCTTCTCTCAAGACACCCGCAGTGGACAAGACCACAGATTTCGGCGAGCCTGCCAACCCCTCGACTTCTTTCAAGCAATGGCGCAAGATTGTCTACGGCGAACCACTCTATCCCTCGCTGCGTCCTCGTAGCGCCGACAGCCTCGGTCTTCCCCCACGACCGCGGACAGCCTGCGACAACGCGAGCATCTCGTCTGACTCGGCGTACTACTCTGCAACGCCCTCGTCAACCCCTTCCACCGGATTCTATGATGCGTCCTCATTTGATGAGTCTGATCGGCTAGTAACCCGCATCAACACCGATCGACGATATGCCGCTTCCCCGCATTCCTTCTCGCCCACGCCAGCATCACCCATACCCTCTTCAGAACACGGTCCATTCTCACCCCGGTCATCATTGTCTCCGCGGACGAGTGCGAGGCGTGAGTTGCCGAATCCTCCCTCGGCTTTTCACCCGCCTCCATCGATGCAGCCGTGGCTACACCGATCGCGGTCGTCTCCGCGGCTTTCGCCTGGGACGCCAATGACTGAACGGCAGCAGGGAGAAAGCGAGGATGGCGTGCGAATAAGGACGACAACGCTTCTGGACGATCCAGACACACGCCACTCTGCCCTGTCGCCCTCGACAAGCGTGAGGAGGCGACAGCTACCGACCGTTCCTCCCCCGCCACCTCCACATCAGACGCCCCCAGCCGCAGAGAAGCGGTTATCGCAACAGCGAATGCTGCCACCCACTCCGGATGCTGTTTCACAGTCTCCGATTACGGCGGTCCATCGACATGTACAGTCTTATTCCCATGTGACGCCACCTCAGCCACCGCCACGTACAAGACAGCCGCGTCCGGCTACGGCGGGCCATGGCAGCGAGGGAAGGCAGGTTGAGCGGCCCCCGCGGCACGAAAAGGATCCTCGAGAGCTCGTAGACTGGATGCGAAATGTGAGTCGGGAGCATCACCGACGGGTGCTCGAGAACGTAGCTGTCCAGCCTGGCATAGATGATGCGGTGTATGAAGAAGCTCCACCCCCTGCATACAACGCAATAGATTTCTCGACACCACCACAGGCTCGGTCGCCTGGCGGGGCCATTGGTTGACTACTGGCTTTCTTTCTTCTTCCCCTGTGGTATGGGTGGTCCGTTTTCGACTAAAACCAGTGGGAACTATTTTCTTTTCGCCAATCATACAGAATATCGGTTTACGGGTTTATGTAAATCACCTTCACCCATTAATTTTGACACCCTCTTTATTTTTTGGTCTGTCTCGAATGTTTCCCCTATACCACCATTTTGAAGCTTGTTAGGTTGGAGTGCTCACATGCTTGGATATATAGAGATACATTGTAATAGCATTGGGATATATGTTGTAGTACCCAGATGCATTCCCATTCATTCTTGTTACCAGACATGCAGCGAGTGGAGTGCATCAGTCCCATGGAGGGAGATCGAAATGAAATCAATCATGCGATATTCCTCGTCGTGATGGTTGGTGGTTTCATCTTAGCATCTCTCAGCCTATGTTCATGATTCTGAACCTATGACAGGGGGTATCGGGGACAGGAAAGTCTACACTCGGAGCAGCCCTCTCCAACGCGCTCAAACTGCCGTTCATAGACGGCGACGATCTCCACCCGCCCTCGAACGTCGCCAAGATGACCCGTGGCGAGGCTCTCACAGACGAGGACCGCAAACCGTGGTTAGCCCGAATTCGCCAAACCGCTGTTAAAAGCATCCTCGATCAGCTCGGGGTACCGGCGAGCACAGACATAGAGCCATGCATCAATAAACCTGAAACAAGGAGGGCGATGGACAAGTTTGAGAAAGAGGGTATGCCGGTCGAAGAATGCAGAGGCACGATTTCACCGTTGCTGTCGGAGGTGCAGCACAGACCAGGCATCATCATTGCTTGCTCGGCACTCAAGAAGACGTATCGCGATATCCTACGCGGGCTAACTCGTCCGACATCTCCATCCCCTTGTTGCGAGGACTCGTCGGATCTGAATGCAGTCACGATTCAGACATGGTTTGTGTTCCTGAAGGGGAGCAAGGACATGCTCATGGACCGCATGCAGAAACGAAAGGGTCATTTCATGAAAGTTCAGATGCTCGAGAGTCAACTGGGCACGTTGGAAAGCCCAGAGGACGAGCCGGATGTGATCACTGTACCCATCGAGTGCTCGACGGAGGAGCAGGTGCGATGTGTTGTCATGGCTATCGATCTGTAGTATTACAGTAATAATATCCCAAGTAGCACTGCCACACGGCGGCGGCATAACGAACGCGTACACCACATACACACCGCACCAGCAGGCGCTAACTCATCCGAACTCACTTGTCCCGACGCACAAGTACTTTCTCACCATGGACCACGGCAATCACGAAGCGCACCAAATGCCTGCCAGGTGTGCGATGCACATGCTCTGGAACACTCAAATCATCAATACCTGTGTCGTCTTCTCCTCCTGGCACATTCACACCCACACTCAGTTTGTCCTCTCCATCGTTGCAATCGTCCTCCTCGGCATCTTGTACGAGTACCTCCGCTTCTTCCAGCAGTCGGTGAATAGACGCATCGCCACGAAGCTCGGCAAGGGCAAGAGAGCTGCAAGTCCCGTTAGCGAGAGTGGCAGGAGCACGCCTGAGAGGGGCGCTGCCAGCGAGGTGGTGGGGCTGTTAAATGGGAGGAGGGGCAGGAATATGGACGGGTAGGCGTGCTTCTCTTGAGTAGCCGCACGCGCTCTGATTTTTCTTCTTGGAAGGGTCGTCTTGCCTGCGCATCTGCGTCTGCTGAGAGCTGCCCTGTACGGCGCCTCCGTTTTCCTCTCGTTCTTCCTCATGTTGGTTTTCATGACGTATAACGTACGTGTGGATTGGCTGGCCGTATATTCTACTGTCCGTTCACACTTCTCTCAGGCATACCTCATCTTTGCGGTCGTCGCCGGCGCTGCGATTGGGCACTACATTTTCGATCGACACGTCGGATTCGACAATGCCGGCGGAAAGAGTATGGCGTGTCATTAGACTTGCAATTGAGTACCACGCGGACGGAGATCTTCCGTATACTATGGGATACCTTTTTTTTCTCGTTGGCGTGAACTCCACACCGTCGCAACACTTTCCTATGTAGTCCAAGCGTACATTACCAATGAAATATACTTAAGCGGGCGTCAGAAAACATGCGCGTTGAGAGATTGCATGCAGATCAGAGAGAAAACAAAACAGAGATACACTGGTTTCATCTACGATTTCATTTCCGTATCGTCGTCCTTCTTCGCCAGACCCTCTGCAACTAGTAAAGCATCGATCTCAGTGGGTCGGTAAATCTTGGCCTTGGGCTGCTTGTTGACCTCGTCATACGTTAAGACCGCAAATTCCACTGATAACATGAGTCGTTAGTAGCCATCCCTACACATAGCAGCCAACACAGGTGCCACATCCACAACTTACGCTTTTCGCTCCCAAGCGTGGGGCTGTCCATCGTCTTGCTCATAACCCTTAATACAAGTCCGATCGCCTGTTCGACGCTGATGTCGTCCTTGTACTCTTGCTTGAGGAGACTCTGTGCCGTGCCATTGTTCGCGCCGACGCAAGTCGCTTTCCACCCCGAATAGTTGCCCGAAGGATCGGAGTGATAGAGCTGGAAGCGGTAGTGTGGGTCATAGCCCGCGTATAGAATGGAGACACCGAATGGTCGAAGACCTAGAGTTACGAGCAAGTTTCATTCAGAACTGATGAACGATCGAACCAGACATACCACCATATTGCGTATACCCTTGTTTGAGATCGCAGAGCCTCTGTGCAAGGAGCTCGACAGGAATGTCATCGTTATACTGGAGGAGATGTTGCTGAGCCACCGTCCGTGCGTAATTTACCAAAGAGTTAGCGTCAGACGTGATACCCGCCACGCCGCCGATCACGTTTCTACCGTCCACGACCCACGTCAACTCATGAAAAGATGCTCACACAGTCAAGAGTGAGAGTGATCGACGCACGAATTGAGCAAGAACATCTTCTCGCCGCTGCCACCGTACCCACCTCCCACTTTCGCACCGGATAGATCGAGCAACTTGCCCGTTACACGTTTCTCCGCTGCAAGTACGACACCATCCTTGGCAAGTACGCCGAGCACGGTACCAGCATGGGAGATGGCTTCCATGGCATATTCGACTGTGGTAATATGGACATGAGTTGATTCGGTCCATGATGGACGTACGTACTCTGATATAATCTCCCTGCGGGTACTACGTGAGCAGACGATACGAGTAAGCAGTGACGTTGGACGCACCTTCAGGAGAGAATATAGTTGTCCGACCTGTTCGATTGCAATGCTTTATCGTCTCAGGCACTATCATGAAGCGTTGAATACGCACTGTCGTATCTCCTTGCCTGCGAATTTGATCAGTCTATATCTCCAAATGACTTCGATCTCGAGACTGACCATGATTGCTTAAGAGATGGATGTATTGTCGGGAGTAGTGACTGACGCGTCTACGAGGCATACGCGTCACGGCAATTGCCGTTTCTTTATATAGAGTCCAGCTGCGACGAGCGAGTCTGTGTCACAGTTGGCATTCACTTTGAGCACGAATCAAGTACTTTATGCAGAGAGATACACTTCAGATCACCCCCCTTGGCGCTGGCCAGGAAGTCGGTAGATCCTGTTGCGTGCTTCGGTGCAGGGGAAAGACAGTCGTGTGCGACGTAGGTATTCACCCAGCCCACCAGGGCATCACATCGCTTCCATTCGTGGATGAACTCGACTGGAGTACTGTCGATGCAATTCTTGTAACACAGTACGCTCTTCCTTGAATCCTGACGTACCAATCACAGGGCATACCCGCCCGGCGTTTCGTTGTAGTTTCCACCTTGATCACGCAGGCGCTCTGACATACATCACCGAAAAGGTACGTTGGATATTTAACTTCATAAAGGAAAGACGCTCTTCTACCGTACCGCAAGACCAACTTCAAGGAGGGAAAAGGAAAAGTGTATATGACTCACTCTACGAAGATTTTACATAAATTTATGATGCAAGATTACCTTCGCACCAGGTCGGGCTTCAAGCTACTCGGATCATTTCCTCTGATTTCATGATCTCGCTACCCTTACTAGCGCTTCGGCGGATGCCTTATTCACTTCCGAAGATGTCTCTGCATCCCTTTCATCCATCATTGCTGTCTCTGTACACGATCGCGTCTCCCTCTGCGCGGGAGTCTCTTTTGTACCCTACCACGCGGGGCACGTATTGGGTGCCTGCATGTTCTTGGTGGACATCGCCGGACTCAAGATTCTGTACACGGGAGATTATTCCCGTGCGGAGGATCGCCATCTTGTCAGCGCAGAAGTCCCGCCTGTCCGACCTAACGTTCTGATCGTAGAAAGCACATTTGGTGTCCAAACCCTCGAACACGGACAAGACAAAGAACGCAGGTTGACGGCCCTCGTCCGCACTATCGTTGGTCGTGGTGGGCACGTCCTGTTGCCTGTTTTCGCCCTCGGTACAGTTCAGGAACTGCTCCTTATTCTTGATGAGTACTGGACCGACCACCCTGAGTTGCACAACGTTCCCATTTATTACGCATCAAGTCTGGCTAGGAAGTGTATGGCAGTTTACCAGACGCAAATTCACGCCATGAACAAAACCATTCGCTCGAGGTTTGCAAGACGGGATAGTCCTTTCGTGTTCAAGTGCTTTCACGTATGCTTTTGGGTGTGGTGTGAAACTGATCACGCTTCCAGACACGTCACGAGCATTTCAAGAGCACGGGGATGGGAACGCAAATTAGCTGAGGGTCCCCCATGCGTCGTCCTTGCAACTCCCGCCTTCATGCAGGTTGGTGCGAGCAGAGAGTTGCTTGAGTTGTTGGCACCAGATCCTCGCAACGGTATTATCATCACGGGCTTCTCGGTGGAGGGTACGATGGCTAGGGTGAGTGGTCGACGCTACGAGAAATGTTCTGTTTGCCTATCTGCCGTGTTTATCGTAACAATGAAAATACATCCTTTCTTTCATTCTTTGACACTGCAATGGCGTGCCTCATGATCGTTTTGACTCGTGCAGGACATTCAAACGGAGCCTGAGGAAATTGCCTCATCCAAGGGGACACCTATACCGCGCAAACTCTCAGTCGACTACATACCCTTCAGCGCCCACGTTGACTATTCACAGAACGCAGAGTTCATCGAACTCGTCGATGCCGATCATGTTGTAAGTGTCAGTCCTACTAAGATGATAACAGCCGCTCTGCTAATAGTGGTCCTGTTGCCAGGTATTGGTACACGGAGAACAGAACACCATGAATCGTCTATGCACTGCTATGAAAGCTCGGTACAAGAACAAAGGGAAAGACATCAACATTCACACCCCTCGGAACCTCGAGCAACTTGAGTTATCATTCTCCCAAGACTACGTGGCAAAGGTCAAGTAGCTTCCGTAGTAACTGGCTCTTCCCTTACCTCACACTCACACCAGGCAGTTGGGGCTTTGGCAGCCCAGTACCTGCAGGAAGGCGATGCAATCTCTGGATTGCTCTTCTCGAAGAACGACACGCGTATGCTACTTGATCCTCAGGACCTCCATCCGTTCACCGGACTTTCTGCGTGTACTCTGAAACAACGACAGACGATCGCGGTAGCTACTGGTGGGGACTTGGTACGATGGCATCTTGAGGGTATGTTCGGGACCGTTTCAGAAAGATTCGGTCGGGATGGTCGGCTTACCTTGCGGGTACGTCTGTTCACCAATTGAAGCGCGCTTCCAGACCATCTTTTCCAGATTATGGACGTGGTCGACATCAGGCACACTTCCGAGCATGAGATGACCCTTGAATGGGAATCGAGTCCAAGCAATGACATGATAGCGGATTCGACGATAGCGCTCATTGCCAGTGTGGATCAAAGTCCTGCATCTCTCCAGCGTCAGTGCACTTTTCATGACCGATACGTTAGTAAATTAAGATGATTTCCCTCCAGTGACTGCTCTATCAACACCCTGCGCCCATCCTCACGCAACGACGCCTAATGACTGGCGTCTGCAAAGAAGACGTGTCGTCTGGTTTCTTGAAGCTCATTTTGGGCAAGTGACACTGGACGCGGGTGCCGACGCAGGGCAGGACGCAACCCCCAACTTGACTATTCGTTTTGACGAAGCTATCGTTTATATCGATGCCGACCGCGTGGTATGTGTCGCTGCAGTGGATAAGACGGAAGCGTGCTGATAAATAGTCTTAGGCTGTCGCCTGTGTCAACGAAATCCTGAAGCACCGTGTCGAGGCTGTAATTGGCATGGCTATTTCGACTACATGTTCACTCACGGACTTGTTTGTTACTGGCGCTCCCGTACCTGCCTCATAGACCATCGCCTACTTGTTGGAGCATGCTAGGGTCGTCCCTGTAATCGCACAGGAGTCAGTCGTTTTCGCACTGAGAAGACATGAGTTTGTACTATATGACATATGTGATGCTGTCCATGCTGTTAGTACATACGCGTGGGATGAATAGAATGTCTGTAACCACGTTGTTGGCACGGATAGGAGTCTCGCACGGCAGTGCATCCCGAGACGCTGCCCACGAGCGTCCCAAAACTGAAATGCTCCGAAAGAACCCTCGGAAGTACGATCGGCCAGGCAAGGAGTTTGGTGGTGAATACTTCGGAGACAGCCCCTTCTCGAGCGTTACGGACGGATGGAAGATCAGGTAGAGTATGTATTGGACGAGTGGCTCTGGGGCACATAGAAAATTGTTCGACCTTTCTCTCAGGTTCAGTCAGGAGGCTAAATACCGCAGAAGGAGCAGCTGTCTTTCGTGACCTCGACTGAGAATACTATGTTTTTGTGCGAAAATCGTCGAGCTAGTCATAGTAAACCGCCGTGGGCTTCCCCACCACCTGCGAAGTACTGTCTGATAACAGGTGGGTATTAGCACCTACCAACAACGCTGCACACGCTTTTGCGTCAGGCATCTTGTCGGGGAGAAGATGTCGTGACCCCCCCCCCCCCCCACACACACACACTCTGGCAAGTGCCCTTCTTCGAGCTCATCCGCAAGTGTAGCCAAGAGTTACGGTCCTCTGTCTTAGCGAGAGTAGTATCAAGTACTGGACCCTGAGTAGTTACCGTGGATATAAATTTTTGTTCCTCACACGTTGCCGATAAACCTTGACACGATGTAACGGGCAGTATGTACTAGTACATGTACAGTAACAAGCGTCGGCCCACGCCAGAAAGAGTCGATATACACTTAGGGATATCACTCGTCAGGCCATCTACTTGCCATGTCTTCGTCCTTAACCACCATGACCTCCAACAACCCGGATGTTCCCTCAAAACGACGTCGGACAAGCAGCATTCCCGGCGCAAATGGCGTGACCCAACCACAACTGGTCTCTCAGAACCCGATTCCTGCGGAGGGATCTACGCAACAAGGTCTCTCCTCGGTCTCCCCGCAGCCGCCATCTACACACATTCCAAAACGAGGTGCACGAGCTTGCACCGCATGCAGAAAGGGTAAAAACAGATGCGAAGGCGAGGTGAAGCAGCCATTTTCAACATGTCACCCGCTGGTGCTCAATCATGGCCCGATGTCCCGCCCGGCCCGGGAACACTTTGTATGACATTTTAGCCCCCCTGCCGTCGATGCAGGATGAACAATACGCCCTGCATATTCGAAAAGCCGGAGAAGAAAGCTGTCCAGCCATTGCCTACCGCAAGCATCGAGTACGTGTAGCCATTTCATCCATATTTCTTATGTCTGCTATAGCATGTTCTACAGGCGTCTCACCCGCCTCGAGGGCCAGTATCTGGTACAGTCTTCGAAGCTCCGTGTATGTGCGTGTCTGACGCATTCCATCTGTAGGTTATGCAAAGCCAGATGATTGGAATGCAGTCTTCATTGGACCGCATTTTGTCCGCTATTCAAATGCAAGCCCACCCCAACAACCAGGCTTATCAGCAATCGGTCGAAGCAGGGCCTAGTCGGGAGGGCAACCCCGGCTACCAGCAGCGTACCCGGTAGGTACACATTTTTTTCTGTCGCAGAACGACAGGAACAGCCCTTTACTTGACACGTAGGTTTCCTCTACTCCCAGGGTTCCCTTCGCCAGTGGGTCGAATTTTTTCCTACGATTATTTGAGAAGGGAATCAATGATATATAGCCACATAAATATGCCACGTATGGTATCGCGCCCAGCACCGTACTTTCGTCCGATGATGGATCGGAGGACACATTGCCGCGCTCTACCATTGACGCACCTATCGAGGCTCTCCAGGGCCTTGCCAACGCTGCTGCAGAGGCAGCGGCAGCCCCTTGTACTTCTTCACCAATGTTGGTTGTTCTACGTCGAAATCAGCGTGGTACTGAATACAACTTCAGAGTAAAAAAACGACCACGTCCTGAACCTATCCCAAGAAATGCCTTTCCCCATGTTGTTGAAAAGGCAAGTATCCCTTGTAGCCCAGTAGTTGTCAACCTTACTCATGTCCTTCGGTCAGGAATTGGTGTCGGAAGATGAGGCGAGACAGCTCTTCAACATGTAGGTCTTAAGGACGCGTGTATATTTGTGTTCGGGCTCATGCCTGCTAGCTTTTTTACGGGTTGTCATTTGTTCATTCCCTTATTTGATCCAAGTTACGATACATTCGAGAGTCTCATGGAACGTACTCCTTGGACCTTTGACGCTATTCTCACTATCTCGTCAAAAATCAAGAGCGGAAACGGCCCTCTGGCTCCTACTTTTTACAAATGTTTAGAGGAGGCACAGGGTATCGCAAGGTCGTCCCTTTTCGGTCCCGTTGTTAGGAAGGAAGCCATAATGGGTGAGCTTTTATCTTGGGCACATCCACTTGCGCGCTTCAACTCGTGTTCTCATCTTAGGGATGTTGTTACTCGCTGCTTGGAGTACCGATGGCTGGCTTCCGAGCGGTCATGCCATGCGCATGGCCCTTGACCTTGGGTTACACCACGCCCTTGACAAACTTGCCGATGATAGCGGTAAGAAACGATCGGACGAGGAAGAGAGAGACCTTGGTATACTTTACTTCTCTTGCTTGCTAAGTGATACTCATCACTGTATAGTCGTTGCAGCACGAATCTGGTTATGCCTTTACTGGTTCGACCATCAGTGCGTTTTTTTTTGGGAGCGATGTTTGTGCGCTCACCCGTTCAAATAGAATAAGCTTAGCAACTGGCAGGCCTATTCTCTTGCGAGACGAGAGCTCAATAAAACACTGTCACACCCTACTGACGCATCGTATGGCGTCCCCAACGGACATCCGACTGATATCGATGGTTGAGCTTATCGGTCAAAAGAGTCGGTGAACAACGCGGCGAATATAAGTTGAATGGCTGATGTTTCTTTCTAGCTCAAATATATGAGACACTTGCAACTCTCAATGGACATATCAATCACAACACGCTTGCCTTCATCCGCAGAGCCAATGTTGCCCTTGACAAATGGTTTACCGACTGTGACGAGCTTCACCGTGCGTATCTTCATCAGTCCGTGCAGCCGTAGCTCATACGTCTCGCAGGCCAGGCAGTGGATCAGGCGTCCTTGCTTCGCAGGATTCTTTTGAGTGAGCTGCATTATGCCAAGTTATGGCTGGTGTGCGTGGCGCTGCGTGGCGTGTCGTGGGAGAAGATGTCCTTCGAGCAGCGCGAGCTCGCTTTCCAAGCCAAGGATGCCGCATTCAACTGCTTATCGGTCTTTTTAGATTCAGCTGAGTATAGGTGCGCGTTCTCTGAACTAGCTATACCAGTACGTACATTCACAGGCCTACCAGAGCTGCCCTTCGATATGCAGTACACGACATTCTTGTGATGCTCGCTTTTTCTGGTCTTTTCCTGCTGAAGGTGGCCAATCTCTTCCATTCCGAGGTGGACTTAGCCACAATCATAGGACAAGTCGAACAGTTAGCTCAGCTATTGTCTGGTGTTGCAGCGGAGCGGTTTGAGTTTGTTTCAAGCACTACAGTATACGATGCTAAATATCTTCCTGGCCAGTTACGCATCTGCTTTACGCATCATGCTCACAAACTTCCGCCGCAAACTGGGAATGATCCCAGCTGCTCAGAACACACCTCCATCTGTCTCGGACGGCATATCTGCTCCATATGTTGATCCGCAGATTTCGCAAAGCGTACTACCGTCGTTGACAGCAGAGGACATGCGTCTCGTGCAACGAGGGAATGATTTCGGCCCGCCAAAAGCTTCCGCGATTCCGTTGTGGCTGCAAGAACAGGTCCGTCGCTCTCCCGCGTACCCCGCTTTCCTTTTTCTTACATCTCCTGTCCCGCTTCAAGAGCCTTGATGACCTTGGCCTTCCGGAAAGCGGATCGGACGGTATTTTTCTGTCTATAAGTGACGCGAGCGGATGGTTTGGAGAATTTGTTCCCGTACCCGAAGCTTGGTGATGAGCCAAGGCTTTCCACTGCCCGTCTTTGCAGGTCTATTCCGATCGTTCGGTTTATCCTGTTATGTATGTTCTCTCATCTTGCCTTTGTTTTTCCACGCCGCTCAGTTGCTTGATTTCAAACTTTCGCGAAAGCCGTCTCACAATATGTCCTATGTCTATTCTTGGGTATTGACATTATAGGTGCAGCTGTATGTGGACTATCCTTACAAAAGTAGTAAATGCAAGATATCATGTATTTCGTTCAGACTATCCTCAGAAGTACAATTAAATCATGCGCGGACGTGCTAAAGCGGGCTGAAGAGGAAGGGAATGGGGTCCACTACATTGCCTAAAATGACACGAATATTTGCGGCTCATCATTCTTCGTCTTCACTCTCTTCCTGTTCTTGGAGGAACTGAGTCACGAAGCTCACGTTGAGTGACACAAGAGAAGAGAGCATAGACGAATATACCTTGACAAGGGCCTCGGTGGCCTTCAGGAAGTATTGCCTACCTTGAGGCTTAGAACCCTTCTGATGCCAGTAGATGATAGCCTGGTCTGAAACGCAGTCTGTGTTGTATAGAACCTAAGGCACACAACTATCTCAACTCGGAGAAGGTACGGAAAACAAAGTGTTACCTTGAGCATTGGGGCGAACGCCTTCATTATCCGCGTGTCATCGTAGCAATGTACTTGCACTGCATTGATCAACGCCACCTCAACCTTCGGACTGTTGCTGAAAGCCTCAAGGACGGGTGCAAATCTCTGCACATCGTGAGCACAACATTTACTCGGTGACATCACATCACTGGGCGCACCCCAATTTCGCGCAGCGCAAGACCCTCGATCTGGTCTGTGCGGGTGCTCCAGTCGATGGAGGCCATGAGGCCCTGCCACAGGCATTGTATAAGCTCGGTATCTGGCAGCGGACTCTCCTCCAATTTGCTGCGCACGGATGAGATTATCTGATACGTGACCCTGTGAGCAGTACGCTGGGTGTCGTAGTCGACTCATACGCACGTTGTCCGTAGATTCCTCATGTGTACAAAGGTCTTTCAGCTCCGAGACGATAGTCTCTTTGGCGAGAGCCTGCTGTCTCTTGGTGTACCAATCCGCTACTTGAGGAATATTCTCCTTACGGAAGAAGTCGTCAAGAAATTTGCCATCTCTACGATTTGGCGGGAAGAAGATCAGAAGGTCCTTGATGTTGCCACGTTTCAAAGACGTGGCAAGGTGTTCCATAGATAGATCTGCCAGATAGGCACGGAATATGATTGCGAGTACAGTTATGGATGTGTCTGAGTATGTTAGTGGGGGGAACGTGGTTAACACGAGGGATGAAATACCATTCTTGACCAGGTGGTCTTTAGCCAGCGTTTGAAGACAAGTTGCACTGACGATGCCCTGAGATATGAGGAGCCCGACTGTCACGGCAAACTTGTCGCGCTGGTCCGGAGACCATCTATTGATGTACTGGAGCAGTGTTGGCAGCGACTGCTCTTCGAGTGGTTTCTGAAGATACTTGTATCTGAAATCATTGAGCGCAAATGGGATTTACTCCCGACGGATGGACATGCCTTCTAATAAGTTTATTGAGGACCTGAACATAGTTCTTTAGGTCGTCGACTGATGCAGGATACTCTGCCTGTAAGATGGAGAAGGGAGACAGGGGTGCACCGTCGTCGACATAAGAACCACCGGGCTGAATGAGACCGCCAGCGAGGATGATTTCGAAGAGGGCATCTGCATACTTCAGGAAATCGAGAGAGGAGCCCGCCTGGATAAGTTTGTTAGTGATCGCTTCGAAGTCGTGGCTGTCGACAGTTTCGAGATGTTTGTATAACTGATCTCTAAAGACTGATAACGAGGGGATGAGCACAGAAGAAAATAGACAAGTGGAGAGGACGTACCTGCTGGTTCGTGCTTTGCTTGAGCTTTGACTGCACCCTTTCTAGCTTTGATTTTGACCCCCTGGAGCGAAGGCTTTGCAGTGTTGGATTGCTGAGACATCCACCGTCTTCAAGGCTGTCGACAAACGCGGATGGCGTCGACGAATAACAAAAAAAGAAAACATACAAAATAATTAATTAATTAAGTAAATGGATGTCACCCACGTGATCATAATTGGAGTGGCGTCTCCTTCCAATCGCGTCTTCGTTGCTTTGACTTTTGTCGCGGGTACGCTGCTTTGGTCTGACGTCGGAATGTCGGAGTCCATCGTTCCAGACGGTGAGCACAGCTTTTTTGCTGCCGGGGAGGAGTCGCTCAATCCGTTTCGATGCAATTAATAGCCACTGCGTCATCTGGGTAAGGCCCCTTCTCAGATCACTTGTACCCTCCCCCACATCTGTCTAACCATCACCATCACCTCCACAGCGCTCCTCAAGACCCGGATACGACTATGCGTGCCGTACCCCCGCAGTTTACAGATTCCCCAAATGCACGCTCGAAGTCAATTACAACTGCAGATGGCCGCGACACGTATGGTGTACGTTCCCCCCTCTTGTGCCTGCCACTATCGTCGACCTCTTTCCCCTATGCGACAGATTTTGAACCAACATTCAGTCGGAAACACCGCGTTTCAAGTAGGCGTGTCCGAAGACAGAGGTACGCGCAGATACATGGAGGATGCGCACTCTTTCGTCATCGACTATGCCGGCGTCAGAGGCCAAGGTTTCTTTGCTGTCTTTGACGGGCATGCAGGCAAGCACGCAGCTGAGTGGTGTGGCCAGCATTTCCACGAGGTACGTGCCGCACTGGACTCCCTTTATCTTGTCACCTGCGAACACCCTTGACCCTTGCCATATTTGACCCGTAGTATCTTCTAAACGCACTTCGCACATCCCCGTCTACCTCCATCCCAGACATTCTCAATGAGACGTTCCATAATGTAGATAGGCGTCTCTCTCGACTTTGCGAAGAATCCGACGGAAAGATTCATTCCGGCTGCACCGTAGCAACTGCTTTCCTCCGCATCGAGGACGAGTACGGCCGTCAACCGTTCCTCAAATCCCCGCCAGTTACCTCCGAAGACAATCGGTATCACTCCAGCGGGTCTGATTCCCACAGCGGAGAGTCAAGCGAGGAAACAGGCTCGTCGGTTGCCAAGAATTCAAAATTGACGAAGAGTTTGTCATCGGGCAGCCGGATTGCCCGGGCATTCAAGAATCTAAGTGGAAGCGGTCCTCCCACGACAACTAATCCGCGCGGGTCTTCCCCACCGTCACCTCCTCCGACTGTCACCCCTCCACGTTCCTGTAGACGCGTCCTGTACACCGCAAATGCAGGTGATGCGCGCGCTGTGCTTTGCCGTGCAGGCAAAGCTGTACGTCTGACGTACGATCACAAGGGGTCTGACAGGCAGGAAGCGAAGCGCATCACGGACGCGGGCGGTTTTGTGATGAGCGGACGTGTTAATGGTGTCTTGGCAGTGACGAGGAGCTTGGGTGACTCTTCAATGAAAGAGTTCGTCGTTGGGTCCCCTTACACAACGGAGACACAATTATGCGACGAAGATGAGTTCTTGATCCTGGCCTGTGACGGGGTAAGTTCCGGGGTCCCACCTTGCCACAAACGTAGACTCACCACCCTTGACACAGCTATGGGACATTACTGGTGATCAAGGCGCGATTGACCTTGTGCGGCATATTGAGGACGCACAAGAAGCGAGCCACGCACTTGTGCAGCACGCGCTGTCGCGCCTGACCAATGACAACGTCACAGTTGTCGTCGTCCGTTTCAAAAGACTTGCGAGGCGTAACAGCAGTCGGTAGTCCAAATTACTCATGTTTTACTGGACTCGAGGCCACACGTGCGAGCAATATCATCGTGTCGTGGTTCTTCCGTGCATTGCATTAGCTACACGACGTTGCAACTCTGGTGATCCTGGCTTCAGTCCCCTTTGACTACTTACCTGATTTCTCTTTGTTTGTTACTTGTAGGGTGTAGTTTCTTTGTCGGTCAAATTAAGATGTGCATTTCCTCTAGCTTTCTTATTGCGCTCGGCCTTTGGTATACTGTTAATCCTCCAGATACATGGTCCAAACCCCGTGAATCCGTAATAGATACAGACTGACTACGCGTACCTTGCCTAGTGAACATCTGGTTTCGTGCTCGAGTAACGCGCTGTACTGTTGCCCAACTAAGCTATGTCTATGCTATGGAGCTCACCGCACTAGCTAGGTAACAACGCCTCTGTTTTACGCCACCCATAAATCCACAACACGGGCAAGTATGTGTCGAGTCCCATCATGATACGTCTGGTTCCGTCATGTGTTTCGTGCGCTTCTTTTCGCGCTTTTCCTTCTTACCATGCTTCTCGCCAGCTCCTTCCTCCGTACTGGTAGCCGTTCGGTCCTCTTTGAGTTTCCGCCTTTTGGCCTTCCTCTCAGCGCGTTCCGACTCTTGCCGCTGCCTCTCAGCTTCTTCACGCTCAAGCCGGAGATCAGTGAAGGTATCTTCGCCAAATTCTTCTTCTTCCTCCCCTTCGTCTGCAGATGGCCCAAAATTACCTAACACAGGCGACGAAGGAGGGATATTCGTGACATGATGATGGTGGGAAATAGGTGAAGAGAGAGCCGGTGGCCTTGGAGAGCTCGGTCGGTGGAGTACGTGTTCAGGTGAGAAAGGGTCAACTTGGATGGATCCTTGCAAAGAAAGCATTTCATTAGCAACTGTTAACCTGGCTCAATGCATGTGTGATCATATGGAATAATCCGAAAAGCCAATGCATACCCAATAACAGTAAATTCGATGTATCCGTCTGGGTCACCGAGCTTTTTGCCAGTCAGATGGTGTACCCACCGCCCGCTACTCTCTGACACTTGATCCTTCGATGGTTTCGTCACAGCGTCAGGTGAGATATCTTGCATCTCGATCTCCTGCACCGCAGAGGTAAGTGCGTCTCCTTCGGCTGCCGCATGTCCCTCCGTATCCCACCCAGGTCCAAACTCCGGGTCATTTTCTGCCGGACCATATTCAAATATCCACTGATCTTGAGGGATGTGGTGTCGAGGAATGGAAACGTTAAAGGTACGGTGAACTAGGACTGAGATGTGGTCTGGAGAATACAAGTTTATCTTCCCAACTACGACCGGTTTGCATATTTCATGTGCAAACACCACAATGAGACGATAGACGCAGTTGAAAAAAAATACCGCGTTGCTCACCCAATTTCATGCCTATACGAGGGCTCCAGACCGTCGCGTCAAAACCTACATTACATATTGCGAACGGGCAATCACCACAAACCATGGCGGTACGGCTCAGAAACCGCGTATTAGAATGTGCGAGGAAGACGCCTTGTAAAGACGGGATATAGCTAATGATACGTGCACCATCGAGAGGGTATCGGTCATCGAACGGACTGGGTGTCGTTACTGAGAAGACGTACCGCATAATCATACTGTCCAGCATCTCCTCCACGCCCGCACGGAGATTATTTGCAAATATAGGTGGCACGGACAACACGGTGGTCGCGTTGACGGTACAGAATTCGCTAATAGCACCGGATGATGAGGCGCGTTTTTTGTGCTTGACCTTTGGCGTATGAGGGGAGGTGTCCACTCCATCGGCGTGTTTCCGCTTTTTAATCTTGCGTTCAGTAAACTTGTTCGAGACCGGCGAGGACGACATGGCAACGACCATCGCGATGGGGACTTGGACTCGGAATACCCGACTCCTTCACTGCGATAAACTGGACAGGGAGAATTTTTGAGAGAAGGTCACGTGACCAGAACGAGCGGCGTGCTCTTCGTATTTTACAGTAATCACATCTTTCGTCCTAGGTTCGTAGTCAAAATACCAGGGCAGAGACGGGTTCATAAATGGTGCGTTATCCTTTCTGCAACACGGATTGAGGGCGAGATTGAATATGCCCTATGATAGTCTTCACCCAGGGTCATCGTGCAAATACTCATCACTGGTGCACAAATATTCGGAAAGGCACTTTACGAGGCAGGAAAACAGGCCGTGAAAAGTGCGTCTTCATTGGAGGGGGCGTATGCGCAAAGCTGATGCATTCTAATACTGCCCGCATCCTTCCTTGCAACCAATGACAACCCGTCTCATCAGATGCCAAACATTCGCCGCACGGCGGTATAGCTTCTGACATTACTGGCGTTCGCAATGCGACGTCCACCTCTGTAACAGACAAGTTGACCCGAGACCATCGCATGACACTGGATGAAGCCCATCTTATATTAAATGTTAAGCGGGGAGAGGCCATGGAGCAAATACTCAAGGTGAGCATAACAACCAGCCGTTCCATATTAGTGACCAGTGAATATGCGACCGGTACGTGGTACTGACCTGCAGTTGTAGAGTTATGAGCATCTGTTCAAAGCGAATTCCCCACGGCCTGCGCCAGATCCAGTAGCTGGTAGTCCACGAGGAGGCAAACAGCCGACGGCACCTGAATACTCCCATTATTTGCAGTCGAAAGTTGTCCGCGCACGAGAACGAATAGAAGCAGAAGTGGAACTTACACAACAGGAAGCCAGACCGCCAGGCGAAAAACAAGGGTTAGGCGCATCGAACAAGTCGAGTTCACCAGATGCCGGATCAAGTTGACAAGCAATAACATTGTCCGACGTACTCTTCCTCGTTGACTTCAGATAGAGATAGTCTTCATAAATATCCCCATTCACTCATTAGTTCATTCCATGCATATTACGACAGACACTAGTTACTAATGAACATACAGTGCACAGGCCACTTCGGCGCAGAGACAACAGCCGTGGCCTGTCGCCAAGCGCCACCAGACCGCCTCGGAGGTATGCCCGGTCCCTTCCAGACGTTTTGTGACTTGTTTAACCGAAAGCTTGTCACGAGCTCATCTCGTTCCCTGGTGTAGTTGATGAGGGTCATAAACGCTGAGTTCTGAATACATCAGGAGTCCCATCGTTGACATGCTGCTATAAATTGGCACAGCTAATGCGGGCAAGCGGAAACGAAACAAGAAAACGTGTGTTATATGTATGATCACTCCTCAACGAGTTCAGCACCTGACGCCTGAGGTGACTCTGGCCAGTCTATTGGCTCCTCGTCCTCGTCTATGGGCTGCGTTTCAACTACATCATCAACTTCATGAGGCTGGACCAAAGTGTCTTCGAACGTTGACGGTTTTGATGCTGTTAGTGTCTCCGTCATATCCACATCTGTAATCTGTGTTTGAGATTCCCCAACATTGCTCCCTTGCGACTCGACACCAGGTATTTTGCCGGTCGTAGCATTTTTCTTTAACTTGCTCTCCGGCGGCTGTTTGGAGGGTAGGCCAAACAACGTGGTTTGTCGGGGCAGGTCTTTTCTCTCTCTTTCTTTACCTTTGCCGTTCGCCGGTCCTGGGTTGTGGGCATCAACATTTGATCAGACGTCAGATAACCCGAGGAACTCACGTTTGTCTTTATCGCTCAACTCGACAGCCTCGACCTTGCTGAAGAAGCTTTCACTCTTCTGAATCGGTTTGTCAAGCTCCGGCTTTCGTGCAAAGGGATTACGTTTCGTGTCGAAACCATTCACGTTCTTACGCGCGAATGGATTCTCTTCTGGATGCACCATCAGTATAGTCCACACTGGCGCCGAATCTCAGGGAAAACCTCACTCTTTGGCGAAGGGATTGGTGTAGAGGCCTCACCGACTGCACACCTCTTATGGTGTTCCCGTTCCAGATCTTGAACCTCAGGCTCGTCTTCTGTGTCTCTCTTCCTCTTCCCCTCTGGAGGAGGCGTCCAGCTATACTCCTGCGCCTCAACACGCGTCCTGACCGCCCTGGCCGTTGCGTTTGACGCAGTGAATTCCGTATGCTCTACTACAGCGGCTGGCCTTGCAAGTGCTGGTCTCTCAATCTTCCTCGGAGGTTCAAAGTCCTGGAACGGCTTCTTCGGTGCTTTCATGCAACGATCTTCTTGCTCTAACTCTCTCCTCCTTTCCCGTGCCCTCTCCAGAGGCGTGGCCTCCTGCTCTTCACGCCACCGCTTGATTGCGTCAATCTTCTCCTGAAGACCAAGGAGCCTATAGAATCCGGCAAGCTGGGAAGCCGCACTGATCGAATGTGCAAAATGCAGTCGCTTTGTGAGTTCGATCGCACGCGGAGCCTTGTCGGCTTTACAAGCTGATTGAATGAGCCTAATGAGCGATTTGTCGAGCTCGATTTCACGCTTGTCAAGTTCGGAGTTCGTAAGCTCGTCTTCGAGCCCATCTCGGGCGAGGTCGATAAATACGCGTTCGCGTGCAACGCTACACGGTTGAGCAATGGCGAATGAAAGTATCCTCAGGTAGGACATTACCTTTCTTCGATGGACGCGTCGGCAGAGTCTTTGTTCCGGAATGGCACACGTACAGGGAGCTCCTGTATGAGTGGCCGAGGGAACCCGGGGTGTTCTTGTCTGCCCTACAGGATTGTCAGCCCACCTCCACAGCACCACATTCGTCGACCGCTGACTTTGAGAATGATGCACATGAGAGTGTCCTTGGATAATCCAACTGGCCAGTACGACTCGTCCCGGTTCTGCTTCCGCTCAAGCGTGTTCGCATCTAGTATTCGTGCCCAGCTTGCACGATTAGGGCGACGGAAGTTAAT
The DNA here is from genome assembly GCA_024663475.1 of Pisolithus thermaeus. Classification (NCBI taxonomy): domain Eukaryota; kingdom Fungi; phylum Basidiomycota; class Agaricomycetes; order Boletales; family Pisolithaceae; genus Pisolithus; species Pisolithus thermaeus. The sequence goes on from JANFAF010000001.1 coordinate 152,430, forward strand.
CATGATATGCATGTATCCGGAAGAGTCATATATCGCCGGGACCTATCATCGCGAATGTATTCAACACAGTCTGAAATGTCGATGGTCAACGTACCCCTTCATCTGTTATCCCAATCCACTTCAGAACATGCCCTTTCGGGATGGGGAGGGGCTTTTGCTGGAGAACTTCAAATTCCTCGAAGGAAATTAGCGTCGCGGTCAAACCCTGAGATCCTACATGCAGGAATGGCCACCACTCAGCCAACGAATAACACGCTCGACTCCGTTGTTCACCCACCATCAATCGTAGTCGCTCCAGGTCTATGGACAACCAGAACATACTCCTCTGCAGCGGCCATGCTCACGAACTCTCCTTCGAGTCCCAAGATGATTCTTTCCATCCCGGACCCACTCAAAAAGGTCAGGTCTCCCGCGCTCGTGGCAACCACGACATTACCCTGCCCCTGAATATCTCCACCTGACGAGGAAGGATCACGTAGAGACTTCGTTGGTCTCTCTCCCCCAGCCGCAAGACCGAGGACACGATGGTTAGGAGGAAGAACATATTCCCAGTCACCTTGAGTTGACCAGGTTCCGTAGGGTTTATAGAGAACCTGGGCCGAATGCTCCTGTTCTGGTGGGCATGCAAACAGGGCACCACGTTCGCCTGCGTGGAGGGAGCGTCAAGCACATGAGTTGTCAGTATAGAAAGAACAACATGCCGAGATATGCGACGTCGTACTTGAAGTGGTCTGTGAAATGGTATCCTTTCCGCGCTGAGCGATCATGGAAGTCGACGGTGACGATATGGTGCGTGTCTTGATCCGCTACCTCGATCACACCGACTGTATTATACGCTGCGTTGCGAGGTCAGTCCAACCCTCCAATTAGACTACAGACAGAAAGGAGGGTTCACCAAGATAGCGCCGCTTGTTTTCCATTGGAGTCGAACCAGGTTGAAAGGCTGGCTGCGCCTTCGTGATACTGACTACGCAAGGAAGTCTCAGTGTCTTCTTTCGTGCTTCAGTCTCCATCAACTTACCCATTTCCTTTACAAACTTATTTTCCCCCTCCGTTTTCCCATTCCCTTCAGCTTCGTCTTCCATCCCGTCACCAAGATCATCGATAATCCAGTCGTCTCCGTACTCGTTCCCGTCACCGTTCTCGCCAGCAGCAATACCTCTACTATCAACACCGCTCATGTTGACATCGTCGTCAGGCCCCCATGAGGTCGGGGGAATTTTATGCTTGATAGATCCGTCCTGTATGTTTGCTGCTCCACTCTGCTTTATGGGGTCAGGGGAGCCCGCGGGAACCGGCTCCCTCCACCAGGTAAGGATGCCCTCGTTATCGGTCCATGCAAGGAGATTCTGGGAGGGTGAAAAAGCGAGTTGAGTGATGATGGCATTTGGCGTGCCCGCATGCCTAAGTTGGATGGAAGCAAATAAAGAAGTGTCAGACGGCCCAACCCAGCTGGCATAAAATCCTTGCCTCCATAATATACGCCTAGTTTGTGTGCTCCATACCGCAATTTCCTCCTTACAGGCACTTGCGAGGTATAAGCCATTCACGGAGAGGGCAAGCGCTGTTATCGCACTGGTAATGCTCGAGTCCGAGAACGAAGGTAGTTTGTCCCAGTTGGGACGCGAGATGACGACGATGTCTGAACGGGGTGGAATCTAGCGCGGTTCCATTATATGGTGAAGGAGAGCTGTACGTACCATGGGTTCTCGATGAGACGTAGAAGTGGCCACCAGAAGGATGCCAAACCGCGGAGCAGTCGTGCATGAAGTCTGTAGACCTACGCATAGGAAGGTAAGCGACTTATAACGCAAGAGAACTAGAGTCGACAGACTCGGGGTCCGCAACGGCAGGAATAACACCATCGATGGTTTTCTCGATTCTTGGTTCCGGGCCTGATATGTCCCAAACTGACACGGTTCCATCAGCGCTACTGGTCGTCTTTGGACTCACGGGTCAATAGGGACGGTGATAGCAGGCAAGAAGAGGAAGGCGTACGAGTAAGTTTCCTGAGGGGTGCCAAGTCACCTTGCGCACGCATTTTTTGTGGCCAGCGAGTGAGATGACGTTGGTTATTTCCTTGATGTCCACGACTTTCACTGTTGTCTCTCTGCCACCCATTGATCGTGTTAGCCACGTCAAATAACAAGGACATGAAGCATACTCTGTGGCGATAGCAACCCGTTTCCCGGCGGGATCGACAGCAAGATCCCGAATAGACACCCCAGCAGCTTTCGAGATGAGTCCATGAAGGTCTGGTTTTCCGTGAACGTAGCTCCTGACTTCGGAGTCGTGACTACCCGAGAGCCAGTAGTCGTTCTTTAAAGACTGATTTGACATTTTGGCCGATACGTGAGAGGAAGGGATACTCACGGAGCTTGCTATAGTGGTTATTCCTTCATCTGCCTCGTAAGCTACCTCTGGCTCCTGGTACTGGTCCTTGTCCATGTTCCATATCCGCACAAGGCTATCTGAGCCTCCAGTGTACGACAGTCTGACGCAAGGACAAGGTTGAGAGAAGGACAGGAGTATTATGCAGCGTACTTACTTTCCATCCCTAGAGAAGGTGATACAAGTGTAGCCAGGTTCGTGTGCCGAGTTCGTGAGCGTCTTGCTGGCCATGGTGACGGCGAAGTCGAGGACGAGCCGCACATCGCGTCTGTCACGCAACGCGCCTCGTCACATCATGTGATTGTGACGGGTGCCACGATGGGACCCCCGCTTCCCCTGAGGAAGAGGATCACCGTTGCACCGAAGAGGGAAGGCACATTGATAGCAGTAAGTGGTCGCCCTTTTCGCGAGCAGTGTACGTTTCTCTCATGACCGTGACCAACGCATACAGGCTGCTCGTGTCGTCGTCGCCGTCGTCGCTGGCGATCTCCTCCGTCCTTCTCCTTGTCCTCCCCCCTCTTTCGCTAATCCTCCTCACTACGAAATGGCTTTCAGGACATCTCTCTACCTCCTCTGCCCTCTTTTTCATCCTACTCGCTCTGTTCTCCGCTGCATCCGGTGCAATGGAACTGACCATCTCCCAGCATGGGCTGCCACTGCTCGCCGACCTCGGCGCAGCCTTTGAATCTGCTTTCGAATGTTTATGTGAGTATAAAAAAACCTGCCCATCCTTATTTACGCATATGTATGTGCGTAGTATCCATCATTACCCTTGCCATCCTCCGCCGGATAGCTCACTACAAGCGTGTGTCCTTGCTCCCCCTCCTCTGCCTCGCTGCAGTATTGACCGTATGCGGTGTGTCATCCGCTCCTTTCCTTTCCGAATACACTCTTATATGTTCTCCCTCTAACAGAACTTGTATTCTCCACACTTCCCCAGTCACCTTTTCTTCTGTCACCTTTTCTTGCTGCTATGTCGCGTTTTCTTTCCTTTGCATGCCTTTCATATATCATACTTGCACGTCTCCCGGCCACAGGTGGGATCCTCTTGGAGAACGGTCAATCGGATAGGTATCCCCCGCGTGTTTCTTCTCCAACACCGGAAACATGGCCATTTCCTGCTTCTCTCGCTCGTCATCAACCTAAAGCGGACAGACAAACCTCGTCCATCGATCCGGCTATAGCACCTCCGGCTAGCACAGTAGCGAAGAATGACTTAGGGCGTATTCTCCTTGCCCTTGCAGTGTCACAAGTGCTCGCGTTGCTGTGTGCCGCCTTGGACATCGTTCTGGAAATAATCATCAGTCATATGGCAACCGACTTCAATCTCGCCAAGGCTGGCTCGGTTGTGCCGACCAGGTTGCTGGATTTCTTTATCGCACGCGCTGCCGTTACCTGTGCATGGAGCGTCGCCCTGCTGATTGCTATACATGGTAAGTTGGACGTTACTTATTGCTGCCCATAACGACGCATTTCATCTAGTCATGCCTCCCACCGCCACTTTGGGGCCTCCAGCACGAGAGCCGCCACCAAGCAAGGAAGTGATGAAACCTACCATACCCAAACGCGGAGTACATACTTCTAAATCATCTTTTGCCAGATTCGCACATTCCGATTCCGCTTCGGACTATTTATTCGTCCCCGATCCCTTCGCAAGTATGCCTCCCCCTCGGCTTCCACCATCTGCAGCAGCCCTAGGACTGGATCTAGACGACGTCGGAGCGAAGGCACTTGGTGTCCAATACCGTTTCGCTGCTCCTCGTTCCAAAGGTCGACGAAGGCTCGAGCCCAAGAAATCTCACAGCATGTCACGCGACGAGGCTCTCAAACACCAGAATTCCACAGAACCCTTTATTCCCCGCTATCCTCTGCCTTTCAATGTGTGCTTACACGCTGGTATGGCTTCCGGGATGGACGAAGAAAGGGACTGGAATTTAGGAAATGGAGCAACCCTGGCACAGCTGCTTTTGCAGTCTCTGAACCAAGACGTGTCCACTGGCGAATTACACAGCTCGCCCATGCGTGATGACGCGCGAGTCTCAATGCCACACCTTGAGCAATACCCTCTGAGATCACATTGGAGTTGTAATTCAACGTTGAAGTCGACGAGGGTGCATTCCAGATGTTCCTCCAGTCACAGGTCCGATGTATCGTTCGCGACTAGCGAGAGCCAATTGAAGCGGGGCGGGAGTATCAATATGACGTCGATGGATGCCCCCACATCTTGCCCTTCTTCCATCGGTGCATACCAAAGCGAAGGTAGGCTCGGGTCAATTACCACAGCAGACACCGCGAGGCCGTAAACCCCTTCTGCTGTATAGCTAATGTGGAAATGTATACCATCATTCGACGAAACGGGAGGGCACCAGACGCCGAAACGTATTTCGCCCTCACCGACCTTGTCTCCGATTCCAATCCACCTTTCGTCCCATCCACGTCATCGTCAAGCGCTTTCTGTATCACATATGCCATATTGTACAAGTCTCTGAATCAATCATACCACCAGCTCATAATCTCGACACGTCTCGCAGATTCGGCCTCACCCCGGTTTCGTCGAATCACACGCTCTTTCCCCTCAGTCTGCAGCGGTTACGCTTGCTTCCCGTTTCTGACCAGTCTCTTCCATTTTCGTGCATGTGCATCCTTCACATACCCTTCGAACGACTTAAGTTAACCTAACCTATGCAGTATTTAAATGCCCCTTCGATTGGCCTTCCATTTCCTTTCGGTTCCATTTGTGTAGTGTACGCTGAGTATTACTTTATTAGTCGTCGCTTGTGTTTAGAACCTTTAAACGTCGTACTAATCCTAAGCCATGCGGTGTCCACTTCCCTTGTTCAGAGTTCAGAGCACGACCTGCCTCATGCAACATGGTTTGCCTCTCGTACACCCTGCCAATCTAGAATGTCAGTGAGTGGGGCACACCGCAACTCCACACGGGACAGCTTCATCCTTCCACCATTTCTCATACGACCATGTACTTACGAGCGACCCGGGAGGGTCCAACTGGATACCGTCAGGAGCGGCTCCCACGACAAGCGATCGTGTGGAATGTCACATTGTATGCCGCAATCGACAGAGTGTAGCACAAGTAACACCATTTGCTACATTCGATAGGCTGATGGTGCTGACGGTATAAGGCATTGATGTTGAACGGACTGCTGGCATGGAAGTGAAGATACGATTTTTGGCGTGAACCGGTGTCGCGGCAATCTCTCGGCCTCCATCGAATATTGACGAGCTATGACCAAACAGTCATCGACGCATCGTCAGGCACAATTGTACTCTCGACTGAACCGGCAAGATCTCAACTGTCAGTGTTGATCCAACAGCGGTTAACATCGTAGGGGAAATAACGCTTTGCATGCCTTATCAGGCCCAGGCTTATAACGTCGTGATAACACTGGGAAAGCGTAGCGAGACAGCGTTTCAGCTTTTCCACCTGCGGCTGCTGGTCGAGATGCACACGATCGATGGCTTCCCAAAGCGAGCGTAGAGGACAAGAAATTATCGGTCCTGCTGTGATATTGACGTTTTGGGAGTTGAGAATCTCGAGCTGTTCAAGTCATAACAAGCACCAAAAGATCATGGATCACTTGCGGAAACTAGGGTTCAATGCCAGAGTATGTGCTTCGTTCCATGATACCCCGCGACGTTGGGAAATGCTTCCTCGAAGGACAGTGAGGGAAGAGTAAACTTAACCCTGTAGGACTTCCCCAGTCCATGCGGGAGTGCGGTCATGGCTTCAGGCACCTTCATCATCTATTTTTCGATGTTCTCCCTGTAACGAGAAAACAGGAAAGTTTGTCTCTCTTGTATGATCGCCGCAGGATTGGCTTCTTCAGTCGTGCAAGCGGCGATGGCCTCGGCCAAGCCAAGAATGGCCCGACCGCCTTCGATGTGACAACGTCGTCACCCAAGCAAAGCGGCGTGAGACCCTGGCATTCGTCGAATGCAGTGGCAAAGAGCTCTCCATGCGTGCTGGTCGTCAGCACAACCGCAATAATGTCGAGAAGGCTAAAAGTAGCATTAGCGTCGTGGGGCTGACACCTTGGCAAGGCCTCTGGAGGTTTGAGTATCGACTCTGGCTCGACTAATCAAGTTGCCCCAAAAGGTGGGTGTCATCCAAGATGTTCGATAGGGTGATTGACTGCCGTATCCTTGATGGAGTCAATATCATGGCAGCCAACTTGCTCCAACCACCCTAACACATCGGAAGGGGGAAATTTCGCAATGTTGCCACCACACTGAAACAAGTTGTAAAACAGTCCAACCTTAAACAAGACTCCTTGTGCCTGTACCACTCCCTTCGAGTGAGGGAGGAGCGTCAGCTCTGGGAGGAAGTAGGGAAGAGTGAGTGAGTCGAAAGGCCCGACCACCGAAGTTCCTGAGTTTCATTACATTTCTCCTTGTTTAATGTTTGTGCCGTTGCGTATTGTACATCCGAGTCAACGTTCGACATGCTTTGTATCCCTAGAGTTGAGGACATACCTGTGAACTCGCAGGCGACCTACTTCAATCTAGATCGGAGATCGGAGAAGCTTCGTGGCTTGAGGGTGCTTTTCCCGGCGTAGAACGGAGGCTTCGACCATGTACGGTAAATCCCCGGACCTTTGAACGGCAAACACACTGCTCTGACCGGCCAACCTCAACCCAAGCCGGACCAGGACATGGCTGCAAACGACCAACAAGCATCTAGCGCGCCGACACCGACGCCGACACCTGCTTCCAGTGCACCGACGACGGCCATGCTAGCGCCAGCACCGTCCTCCAGCCCAGCCAACATCATTACTGCACTCGGAAACGCATTCAAGAGTCAGAATGGCGAGCCGATCACGGGAGAGCGTATCGCCCAACTTCTTGCGCAAAATATGGGCCAGCTTGGAGAGCTTGCACGCCAGGGGAAGCTGAACGCGCAACAGATTCAACAGGTGTGTATATATCTTGTGGCATTGACCCCACTTAGTGTCTCGGATGGCGTGAAAAAGTTCGACTAAACATGCGTATAGCTGAAGGAATATGCGGAGAGGTACAAGACTCCTGCAGCCGGTGCGACTACGACGACAGCGGGAACATCCACAGCGTCTACAGCAACTACGTCAGCCAAGGTATGTACGTGCGCCGTGCTCTAAGTAGCGTCGATCAACGATGTACCACTTCTGTAGCCAGCCAGCCTGACGCCTACAGCAGTAACAGCCACCACCAGTGCGTTTAAAACGGGCTCATCCGCCCCTGCCCTTACCTCGACAACGGGGGACGGATATCCTATCAGTCAAACACTGGCTACCACCAACCCCGGACCCGTGCCGTGGCCCGCGGCGCAGCAAGGAAGACCGACTTTGACCGGTGGTATGACTGCTGGAAGAATATCTGGTCAGAAAATTCAATGACTTGCATTGTGTGTCACCCTGCCTGACCATACTATGGATGGTAGGCACCCCGGCGCAAGTAACTCGGTTGGGTGAGGAAACGACATTGACGGTTGATGACAACCGTACGAGGAGGAAGAACACGCCCGGAGATCAGAGCATGCGACGCTCAATCCAGGACGTGGTATTGAGCGTCGATCCCAACGTACGCATCGAACCTGAAGTTGAAGACGTATGTTGGGCTTTTGTTTCATATGTTCATGAGACTCACGTGAACACACCAGCTGCTCCTGCAAATTGCAGATGAGTTCATAGACTCGGTCACCAATTTCGGATGCCGGCTAGCCAAGCACCGAGGTAGCGACACCCTCGAAGTCAAGGACCTGCAATTGCATCTAGGTTAGTACCCATGGCGTTACATTTTTTTTCGTACCATCAGGAGCTGACAGATCGTGATGCTTGCTCAGAACGCAACCATAACATCCGCATACCAGGTTTCGCTTCAGATGACACGCGTATATCACTTTCCCAGTCTAATGTCGTACCGCCTGCACCTACCACGACAGCTAAGAAGTCTGCGCAAGGGACTTCAGCAACACTCCGAAGCCAGCGGCTCGCACAAGTACAGCAAGCCAAACGGGAGGGAAAGCTACTATGAATTGTCAGCTCACCGTAGTCTCCGTTGCCCGCTCGCGTATGTTGTATCGATAAGCTTGGTAGTGTACTGGTAAATCACGGTTTGAGACCATCCACTCGTAAGTAGCATCCCCCTGAATGCCAGTCCCGTGGCTACCAAAACAACACCTACGCCCAATGTTCAAGATTGCACGGACGACGTGAGTTGGTTACGCTGTATGATACGCACAGCTATTCATTGTACCGCTGCACGATGGCAGTGTTTATGGCACTGAACTAGAGGACCTACGCGACAGGTAGTTGATGGTGCACGCCTGAGTCAATCAACGTTCTGACTCTGATCGCGAGTTTGCATGAAACACTGGTTCATGTTTTCACAGCCTCAGTTTCGGAATGCACCCCACTTGGTATTGCCTTGTAATTGTCGCAGGTCTCTGCGAGTTCTTCGAGAGTAGCAACTCCTAATTTAAGGCCTGATGTCGGACGAATTATGATCAACATCTTCATGAGATGTGATTCTCCCAGTGATGGATTGGATGATGTCAAGGATACGATGTTGTTACACCGCGCGAGAACCTGTGCTAGTATCATTGTTGTCAACGAAGGTGACAAACACATGACTATCAATTCTCTAATAGGCTAGAGAGTAGGGGTTGGTGTATGTATAACAGTTAAACAACGACCGAGACCACTTACAGGATCAAGTGGACATTTACAAACTGAGGTTTGTGCTGGTCGTCGGCGGTGCTGCGCACCCACGTGAAATCGGTATCGAGGGGTCTTTCCGCATGGTCAAACGCATCACGTCTCAGCTCGGAGGCGGCGAAAATGTACCACTGGTGACTGAATATGGCACCGGGATCTAGCCACATGTCTACATCATGCACGCGTTGGAGAGTCTCTTTCAGCAAGATGGCTACTAGGCAGAGAGGCGGCTAGAGAAGATATATGAGCAGCGTCATCTCGCTGGGGAGCCAGACGGAGAGATAGAATACACAGAGGTTCTTCGGACAAGCGAAACAGGGCCGAACAGGACAGAGTGAAGCCAAGTATGCCTAGATGTTCGACACAACCATTCCAGCGCCTCATCGTCGAGCATAAAATATTACATTAGTAAACCTGACGTGTATATATACCCCACTTGACAACTTCTATAGACCCCAGCGTAGCCTCTAACGCCAGTGAGAAAGCTTACTCTACGGGTTTATCCTGTTGCTTGGCACGGGACCCCATTACGTAGCGACGCGATAGCCTCCCGATGCTGCTTGATAGCGAGTACGATGAATGCATGCCAGATCGCATGGGAACCACCCCCACACCAATCAAGATAGTGGGAGAATCTCTCGGAGAGAAGGCGCTCCGGGAAGCGTGTCGCATAAAAGACAAGTCCAATAAGGTAGGAAATAATGGATGGCCAGACTGGGTCTGTGTATATTACATGTAAACTGAAATCGATAAACCCAGACTAAGAACATACCGAGGAAAAGTTTGACTTGCCAAGGAGAATGCAAGTACGAAAGGACTGCTATCGGTGCTGCAGACGTAAAAGCTAGAGACACAAAAAAGAGGATGCGCAAATGCTGTTGACAAGTTTCATCGACCTATTCCCAACCCACATGAAAAAGACTCACCCTGTACGCAGGATCGTTGAACCACTGGAAAAATGGGAACGCATTTCCCGCCACACCAGTCAAGAGACAGCAAACGAGAAACACGTTGCCAATGTTGGGGTGGCACTGAAAGCCGTAGTGCACGACGGTGCCCACGGAAGCACTGATGAGCCTACCAAAATGGCCGTCAGGTTAAACTGTCAGGGAGGGATTCCGGCTCACATACCATCCAATTCCTACATAATCAATTCTAGCACAGAGGTCCATTCCCTCCGGATGCGCACAACCAGACATGGTGTGCCAGACAACGCTAGTGAAAAGGCACATGAGGGCAAACGTCAGGAACGCTGCCTCGGGTATATCTACAAATCTCGGGGTATTAAATATAGGAATGCAATTGATGAGCCACAGCAAGAACGGAATAAGATGCGTGTGAATATTTACTGTGAACAGATGAGCATTGGAATCACGCGGAGGGAGGAACGACGGACGGGTTTCATTGTGGATAGCGAAAAGAGACATGATGATGAGTGGCCATTTCTCAAGAGGGATGAACCTAGAGAACCAGTCAGAGGTTGTCCGAAAACCATTCCCAGACGTTAACCGACCGATATCCCCGAATGACGAAAGGGTTGTTCCTCCACTGGGGAGGCAAGTCTACGTATTGGATGAGCCGTGACCCCTGAAGAGACCGCTTCATGGCCCGGGCAATATCCCGCGCAGCGTGCTCAAGCATCTCCTCTGCTGCGTTCACATCGTCTGCCAACTCCGACACCAGTTCTGACGACATGATTGAGTCAAGAATCCCGGAAAAATGGGATCTGTTGCGGAGTGAAGGAATATCTACGGGAAGTATATCCATGGATCGCAGGTGAGCCTGAAACGACTGGAGGCGCGTGGAGATGGCCGATAATCGGTTGTAAAAGTCTAAGTCCGAAAGGCGAGATCGAACATCGTCAATATGTACATGGATGTCAGCTAGAGAGAAAGAGGCGAGGTGCGTTCGGACGTCAGTCAAAGATGGAACGTCTGGGAGTTCAACAAGGTGAGAGGAGACGTCTGAGCGAATGCCTCGTAGCATTTCGAGGGCGTCCTTGGCCCAGAGGCGGGCGTCTTCGATTGAATGATCACCTTTAATCTTGAACGCTTCCCCAATGCAGATATCAGAGAGGGGCGACTCCAGCTTGGAGAGTCTGTATTCGACGTCTTCCAGGTAAGACAACAAGAGGACTTTCAGAGTGCCCAAAGCCTGTCGTGCCGAGGCCGTGGAGAGGTCCAGTGCCTCCAGTGAGTCTGGTAGTCTTCTGCATAGAGGCAGACGAGCATCGCGCGAGGTGTCTGCAGTGGAGAACCGACGCCTACGACGAAGGTGTGGATCGTCGGTGGTCGTGACCGTCGTCGCCATCACTGGGGAACGAACAAAACAAACACGAGGATGTCGACTGATGTACTTCAGAGCAACCAGAGACATGTCCGCATTCGGTATATCACCGGCCCGGCGAGCCACTAGCCACCTCCCGGACTCCCATGACCACCTGGCCTCCACGGCTGCTCGTGGTTGGTTTGGGTAACCTCCCTTATCCTAACACTCGCCACAGGTATGCTCTCTATGCCACTATAGCCCAGCTATATCGATTTGACCCCCTTTTTAAGCGTCGGCCATGTCATCGTCGATGCTTTGGCCGCACGGTTCGGTGTCCACATGAGCATGAACAGATCTGTAGGAGGTTTCATAGGTCACTCCGACGTATTGTTCTCGGACGATATTGTGTCTCTAACACTCTTCAAACCAAGTGCGTTCATTGCACCGTTGTTCACGCTTACTTTCTGATACGTCTGCCTCAGAGCCGCTGATGAATATCGCCGGTCCATCCGTCGCGAGCGCTCTTCGTAATACCGTCAAGCTTCCTACCTCCATGGTCGTCGTTCACGACGCGCTCGATCGCAAAGTAAAAGTTCTTTCCGTCAAACTCGGGGGTTCTGCTAACGGACACAACGGTGTCCGGAGCGTGATTGATGCCCTCGGCGCTAACGCTGACTTCTACCGCTTCCGCATTGGGATCGGACGGGACCGTGCCGTCGACCCTGCTGAATATGTGCTGTCTAAAATGCCCCCAGACGAGCTTCTGCACTGGAGTGGTGTCGGTTTGGACAGGGTCTGCAGTGAACTTGGGAAGATCGCATCGAGAATTCGAGCTACTTGACACCTGACACCTGAGTATTCCGGTCGGCCAGCCTCAAACGTGACTGGGCACGTTATTCTATGTCTCTTTCGACCCCGCCTGGGCGGTGTAGTTTCTATTGTAATTGACCGAAGCAAGTACATGCATATGAATACACTTCTGTGACGAGTTGGTTCCAACGCCCCGGAAGTGGTTTTGTAACCGACCCGGACTGTATCAGGGTCTGATGCCTGTGTCTCATCATGAACACATAGCCTACAAGTATCGCATGGGACGTCCATCAAAATACGTCTTATCTCTCTTTCCTCCCTCGTTCACCCTCCACAATGAAGATGCTCCTGGCTGACAATTGCGAGGCTATGAATCATTGCGTCCGTTCGAACACATGCCTGTGGACGCATCTCTCGCGTACCAACGGCCCCGGAACCGATACACCACGTAGTCTCGCAACCCTTCCAGCAGATGTCCTTTTCGAAGTTTCTAGGTATCTCGACCTCAAAGCAGACATCCTCAACTTTGCTTTGGCGGCCAGTACGCTCCTCATTCGCCAGAAGCGTGGCTCATAAGTTTGTTTACAGGGCAATGGCTTACTCTTCAGCTTGCTTCCAGCGGTATACAACGACGTCTGTCTCGACTCTTTAGAACAATGCGAGGCAACCCTTGCAATGCTCAACCGAGAACCAAGTATAGCGCGTCACATTCAGAAGTTAACCGTCCGCTTCACCAGTTCTCCGCATTCCGGTGGCTTCCTGATATCGGATTTGCTCCGGACACTGGCACCTAAACTGGACGCATTGCATACTTTTATCTGGGATGCGGAGGAGATACCTCAGTGCGATGATATGTGGTTCGCGCTGCGGATGTCGTAAGAAAGCCAGTTTTGGGCGCGTGCTTCATAACTGAGTACGGGTGTTTCAGATGTCCACGGCTGCATACCATTGGTACGTCCTACGGTGCCAAGCTACCAGACAGCCATAGTACCGTACGTGTTTCGTGGAGAGGTTTTTTGTCGCATACAAATTCCGGTCAATTTATAGCTTTTCCAATTCAAGAACTTGCGTGGTTTCAGGTTGGCGCTGAAGCCGCCCTTTTATGACAATCATTCAGACAGTCTCCAAGGTATATTGTGCTAGGCATCTCTTGGTTTTGAACTTATGGAAAACAGAATTACCTTCAGAGTCCCGACTCTGGGACATGCTTATCCGCCGTTGTCCGAACCTCGAAGAACTCCATATTTCTGGTGCTCCCTTCCTCCCAGTTTCTGTCGTGCATCCCCTCTGCTATGCCCGTTGGCCAAGATTACGGTCACTGTCTCTCGGTGACATCGTGCTAGACTGGCAACCTCGAGGGGGAGGCGTCAAGCCGCCCTTCATCGCTTTCCTCGAGGCGCATCCCCGTCTGCAAATGCTAAGGACCTCTCGCGCAGCCCTTAGTCCAGCACTTTTGACATCCTTGGATCACGGAGCTCTACCTAATCTCAAGCGGTTTGCGGGCTCTCTAGAGCATTTGCAGGGCTTGGCTCAGCTTTATCCTCAGATCACTAGTGTGGCGATTGACGAGCCTCTCGTGATCAGAGACACGACTCCTTTACTTGCAGCCGGTGTCCTGCAGGGCCTGCACTGCTTAACCGAATTACGTGTGGCGTTCGTATTTCAGGCGGCATACGAGTGCGGTCGCTTGGTTCGTTCTATCGTGAATGCCTGCCCCCGCCTCACAAAACTAGAGTTGATATGTGCCCGTAGACCGTCATTCACTGTGGTACGCGCTGATTATGTCTGACAACAACGGATGACCTAACTACTTCGCATTTGTAGGACACTCTTGCCAAAATCGTCAGCGCACTTCCCCGTCTGCGTCACCTCCGTGTAACAATGGTTCGCGCCCGCAATGAACAATCCCTCAGAGAATGTGCCGCTGTCGTCGCGCGTTCAAACCCACAGTTACGGACCTTTTGCATAACGTTCATTTCCCCTAGCCTCCCTCTGCCCATCCCACTCAACGCGGATATCAGCGTAAATGGAGGCGAGCCAGGACATCCTTACCTCGAATCCGGGAACTATGTCCTACAAACTGACGAATACGGTCTGCCATCGTCGGTCGTGGGTACCGAACGCAGGAGGCTACATTCATGCTCGCTCCCCCCTTTTGGGATAACGATGCCCCTCCCAACACTGCCTCCGAAAACCTATACCACAAAGAAGTACAGATACCGATTTGACCTCCATCCTAAGTCGAAGAAGGGGTTGGGTCTGATCTTCGAGAAGAGTGTTGCAGGAGAGGAGATGAGAGTACTTGTGTTGATGTTGTCGCTAGGTGGGGCAGCGCTCTGGGTGTTCTTCGGTTGATTTCACCCGCCAGAGACCAACATGGCTCCCTTGAGCAATCATCGAGTGTCAAAATGTGCGCATTGGAGCGTTGCTGCCTGCAGAGGCTGTCGTGTTCGTTGTCTTGTTACTACCTCATTGTGTTTTTACTGCTGCTGCGCTGTATTTCTGTATGTCATTGTTAGCCTGTACCCTTGTGACAATAAGCGAATCGTGTTTTGTGCGCTTTGCACTATCCAAAAAATCCATCCGACTGTATACGCCCTGCATACTATCCATCGTGGCCTCGGTTCACTCCTTCGCATCTTCGGTCTCGTACTCTCGGCATGCCATTTCTTCGGTGACATCCATGGAAAGTGTACTTGCAATTGGTGTCGGGCTAGGATTGCGTATAGTCGTTGATGCTGCCACGGACGATCACAAAGTAGGAGGTGCGTTGTTCTCTGGTGGCTATCGTGTTCCGTAGGCCATTCTTTCCTCAATATGTTCTAGGCGTCCTTGTCGGCCTATGGGAAGGAGTGGTCTTGAATCATTTTGTGCGAAAAATGCCCCGGTCCTTTGACCCCTACATCGCCTTGGCCTTCCGGGTATTCGTAGACTTCTTGTTCACGCAATCGCTATCTCGCATGGCTCTAGTTGCCTTGTGGACCTTGGTGGGGATGCTCCTTGCGGATGTCACCCCGAGCATTTGGCGTGACTCAGGTCTACGACGCCTCTACCGACGAGTCCGCAGAGAAGCTCGTCACATCAAACGAGCAATCCCAGACATCAGAATAAAAAATGACATACCCCGTGTGCGGCTCTTCTCCCATAGGCGCAGGTCGTCATCACCTGTCTCGATACGTAGTGACAGAGCTGCCCCCGCACAATCCCCCCCTCCTGGAACTGCACCCATGCCTGGACCCCCAAGACGACCCAGTGGTCGAAACCCTCCGGGGATGTTCCCAGGTTCTTCCGGCTGGTCAGAAACGGAGGCAGAAGTTACTGCCCTTCGCGATCGCGTCGTCAACTTCCCGGGGCCATCCCCATCCCTTATACCCACTCGAGTCGACGCTCAGCTTCAACATTTGGATTCAAGTGACCTCCCCGCGCACGGAGCACAATCGGAGGTTTTCGCTGCTACGGAAACCCAAACTCAAACCATATTGTTAGAAACGTATGATACCGAAACTAATGCCCCACCGGCACTCATCAACCCAATCGATGAGCCATCCAATGGTGGTCCACCCGCAATACCCGATGACTGGGTGAACGTTACGCCTCCCCTCCGGCCTCAGTTGGATCAACCTGCCGTCCCAGCCTTTGTAGAACTGCAGGAACCGCCACCATCTACTCTTCAACTACCAACTCCACATCGTCCCTCATCCATTGCTGAACCAACACCCCTTATCAGCACCATCCCTGACATACCAGATGCGGATACTAAAGGTGGCAATGCGCCTGCACCTCATCAAATACCCCTGCCTGGATCTCGAGCTGCTACTGTCATTGGCGGTGTGGAGGAACACCTAAGCACTGTGCACGTCGCACGCATGGAGAGGGCAAGCTCGGAACTAGGAGTTGACTCTTTACGCCCCGTTGCTCCCTACCCGATATTAGCATCCACCAAGCTTGAGTATTCTTTGACCGAGAGCGCCGCAGATGGTCCATCGGAAGTGAAATCGACCAAGGCACCTTCGATAGTTGGTGGCCAGGTCGATGTTGTAAATGTTGACGCTGTGACCACAACTCCCACGCAAGTCGACCCGCCTGTCGAGAGCACTGCGTTAAATACCCCTGTGGACGCACCGCCTCTTCCACCGAAATCGGAAACGCCAGTTCTGCCGCCTGCTGTTCAAACTACCCCTGCAGACTGCGGTAATGTAGATTCTAGCCCAGGGCCTTCCAGTGATAACGTACACGTGGTCTCTAGGCAAGATACCGCATATTTGGATCCTGACCCGGCCGGTGATCCACCACCACCGTTCACCGAGTTCCCTGGCGGTGAGGGCAGTACAGGACCCAGTGCATCTGTCGCGCAGGACGAACAAGTCACCGAGCTAAGTGGGGAGCAAAAGGTTGCAGAAGAAAGACGCCAGAAGTTTTTGCGAAAGGAGCTGGAAAAGTGGGGGTCTGAACGAGACAAGTTGCAAATGGAGCTGGACCGCATACGTGACGAGGGATCTAAATGTGCCCTGGACTTGAGAACGGAGTTAGGCGAGCATCAGGATACATTGAAACGTCTGCAGGCGAGACTATCCAAAAAGGGATTCTCCGGTGAGGAGGTGTTGTTCACGACAAACATTTTACTAAATTTCGTGACAGGCACACAGGCTCCTGTTGTTGTTGAAGTGAAATATAAACCGAATAGCGACTTCGTCAAGGATGTCACCGAACAAATTCTGGAGGGAATCCTACAGATGGACGGCATCGGTCCCGTCAGATTTGAAGTGATGTTGCCTACCGGCAAAGGACGAAAGCTCAAAATTGACGCGCTTCAAGCATTCATCTCCGAGTGTGTACATTGTACCTGGTCGGACTTGCAGACTAACTGATGTCCGACGTCACAGGTTCAATTTCCCCTCGTTGATACAGAAAAACATGACGATTATTACGGTCTAGGGAAGTTCCTCGATGGGCTTTATTTTAAGTTCTGTTGTTGATGCTTTCAGTGATTGATGAGCTAACGGATATGTACATAGTCCTCTGTACTGGTATTTAATTCCTACTTGTTGTGTCAGTGATACCGCACTCACCCGCATTTCATGTATTATGCTACTACTATGTTTAATTGTCTTCCGCTGGTGACCTGCTTCGATACTCGCAGAGTCGCGTATTGAATGGACTGGGATTGCATGAGAAGATCTGCCAAAGTCTCGCATACCAGGCTCCTATTCCCAAATTTAGTCAGTCTTGGCACGCTCGCACTCGACCAGGTCCGCTTTTTTATTTGGGGTTCTCTGCTCATCAGTGGCAGACAGATGGTGTAAAATATGCTCCCATGTCACGCCCATTCCTTCCTACGACACAACCTCTGACGATTACGAACAGGGGAACTTCGCTGACATTCGCCGAAACCTTTTCTTGCGGTATACTCTCGCCGTCACAGTGGCGGTGGATGGGTTGGGTCTTTATCACCTCCCCCAGCCCCAGTTTTGAGAGTTGAAAATGGTACCTCGCCATTACAGGGGTACTCCGTTGTGCTTCATATAACCTCGTGGTGGTGAGTGCTACAATCGCCTTTCATCCTCGATCCATATTTCTTGACATGCCTCGAGCCTTTGCGCTCGTAACGTCCGTAGTTTCCCTCTGTTTCGACCTCCTTATCTTTAGTGGGCGAGCTTCCGGAGTGCACTTAAAGCCCAGAGGGCAATCACCGCAGACAGACTTTCTGAACAACTTTGAAGTGGTCGGGAACAGCTATGCAAGCGCCCAGCAGGTGGGACATCCACGCCAACTTGTTCGTTGAATCATCTGGTCCTTAGAATTAATCAAGGTATTCTTGGGGACGCTGGACAAAGTTTATATCGTCGACAAAACGGAAAATAATCCATGGCAGATAAACGGCCATCCTGCTTGGGCCAGTGGTACGTCGCTTCTACCCATGCAATCGACAGGGCTGCTTGATGTATATATGAAGAATGGTCGATAAGTTCGAGACAGACGAGGGTAATGGATGCCATCACCAACAGCTTTTGCGCAGTGAGCACGTCCCGGGTTCCCCGAGTTTCTTTCCCATATTGATTGGATTTTACAGGGGGGAATAGTGCTTGGCAATGGTACCTGGCTCAACGTGGGTGGAAACCAAGCGGTGACCTATGGAGGGGCCGCTGCCGCGAGTCAGGCAGGGGGACCGCCGTATGATGACCCCGACGGGAGACAGTCGTGCGTACCATCTCTTAATGATGATCTATCATTCGTGGCTGACCGCTTCGTTACAAGCATTCGGTGTGTTTCCATGACATATATTGATAGTGCGCTGAACCTCGCTAGATTACTGAATCCCTGCGATGATGGTAGCTGTGACTGGATTCTTGGTCAACCTATGACAACGCCTCGGTGGTATCCGACGCTGTGAGTATTTTTAACGATGTTGTAGGAAGCCCAACCTGATGTTTGTCTATCAGTGAGACTTTGGAAGATGGAAGTGCGATCATTGTTCGTTTCTTCCCTCGTGGTTGTGTGTGATCTTGAACTCGGACATCAGATAGGGGGTTGCCAATCGGGGGGTTATGTCAACGATCCTTCACAAGATAATCCTACCTACGAGTTCTTCCCAAGCCGCGGTCAACCTATTACCTCGTCGATCCTCCAGAACACGCTCCCTGCCAACTTGTATCCGTTGACATGGTTGCTTCCGTCAGGAAAGTTATTCGTGCAGTCGAACTGGAACACTGTCCTACTCGACTACAACCAAAATCTGGAGACACCCCTGTCCGACGTGCCGGACGCGGTGCGCGTGTACCCCGCAAGCGGTGGATCCGTAATGTTGCCGATGACGCCTGCGAATAATTATACGGCTAGTATCATGTTCTGTGGTGGGAGTAATGTGACACCGGATCAGTAAGGCACTCCTTCGAAAAAATGAGGTCCCGTACTCATTCCATGAGCTGCTAGGTGGACTGAAGACTGGGACATACCCCATTACCCCGCGTCATCTTCGTGCGTCCAGATTTCGCCAGAAGTTTCTTCGAGCTATGAGGAAATAGATGCCCTGCCAGAGGGTAGAACGATGGGTAATCTGATTTTACTGCCGGATGGTCGGATCCTGTGCCTGAACGGCGCGAAATTAGGTCTCTTTTCCGTTCTCGTTTTGGCAATTTTGTACGCTCACCTCTTTCGCGAAGGCACTGCTGGCTATGGAAATACGACGTACACTATCGGACAATCATATGCCGACAAACCCATATTGAGCCCTGTCATTTACGATCCGAGTGCTCCCGCTGGTAGCCGCTGGAGTAGGGATGGTCTCAACCCCAGCAACATAGATCGCATGTATCATTCCTCCGCGACGCTGTTGCCGGATGGTGAGCTGCTCCTTTCGAAGAAAAATTCTTATATAACGAGTTATAGGATCTGTACTTGTCGCTGGATCCAATCCGAACTCTGATGTCAATACTTCCGCAACTTATCCTACCGAGTATCGCATCGAAATCTTTTATCCTTCTTACTACAATCAACGGCGACCGGAGCCTCAAGGGCTCCCTAATCGCCTGACATACGGAGGGCCGTTTTTCAACGTCTCGTTGACCACCGCAGACTTATTTGGAAACGTTGATAATATCCAGACTGCAAAGGTCGTACTGTTGCGCACTGGATTTTCTACTCATACAATGGTAAGGCATATTGGTATACCTTGTAACTCTTGATGGATAGATCTTCTCAGAACATGGGTATGCGAGCTGTGGAGCTTGACTGTTCGTTCCTGGGTAATCCTGACGGGTCGGGAGTGCTGCATGTTAGCCAGCCGCCGCCGAATCCTGCGATCGTGCCTCCAGGTCCTGCACGTGAGTGTTTTGTGTCGTAAACCTAACTTGACTTTCTAAGTTGCCTAGTCGTTTTCGTTGTCATCAACGGTGTTCCATCTGTCGGCGTGCAAGTGATGGTGGGTTCCGGGAGCATCGAGCAGCAACCTACTACCCCCAATGAGCCGTTACCCCAGTCTGCCATTACCCCACAGCAGCAATCTCAGGGACCGTCCAAGAAAGGTCCGGGCGCAAGTGTCGTTCTGGGTCAAGCCAATGGGAATTTGGTACACTGGTTAAAGATAGCTGGTGCATTGATGGCCGTCCTCGTAATACCTTCGTTTTGTTAGCATAATGACTTATCAAGAGACATTCTGCGCTGGCCCAAGGCCTCCGGTGGTTGAAATTTCCTGACCCAAACTCTCGGGAATCTTTTTTTCTTATTCGGGACTATGATTTCATACTGGGTTCATAACTGGATTGCATGGAATCCTGGCATTCGGTCTCCAGTGCGTCATAGACAAGATAGGTTACTGTAATTAACCAGTACTACGAGTGGCGACGTTGAGTGTATGTAGTTGCAACGGCGAACGGTGACCAAGTCACGAACAAGGAAATGCTGACGTTGAACGGGTGCATGACAAGTTGTCAGGGCCATGGCGATCGCATCACGGTTTCCTCAAATATACAGGGCCATCCCACCATTATCTACCCGGCGCTGTATGATACCAGCATAGCGTCCGTGTGCGAGTGCAATCGACTCAGATAACGAACGTTTGTTGTCATGTAAATTGGGAACCGGAAGTGGGGAATATTTGATCCCGCCGATCAGCTATATAACACATGCTTGTATTACCATACTGCGGCCGAGTGTCCATTTCATCCAACCGTCATAACAACCCTGTCGTCCACCATGCCCAGGGCTGATTCCGTCGTGGTCGAGCCCCTTCCCTCCCAGAACCCTACGCCCTTCATACAACCTATGTCACCCCTCGTGCAAGCGGCCAAGATGTATGTCAAACGAGTCTCTCTCACTTCAAAGAAGAACTGGTGGATGGGTGCGTATTGGTACTCGATCGTCGGCATCGTCATTTGGTGCTGTCTGACCTACTGTCTCTGGCATATAGTGGAGATCGATCAGGAGGAGTCGACCTCGAAACCGCCTCTGCTTGGCTCATCTGCCGACTCTTTCTCGTCCTCAGAGGAGACCGCGGTGGCACCTGATGACGGTCACTACAAGCCAGCCGCCAACGTACATGTAAAAAGCCCGTCCCCGAATCCATCCATACCTATCTATAAACCACCCAGGCATCCAACCGCCATATTCTCTTTCCCGACCCCCACGGCGTACTCCGCCCCACCCAACCCAACAGCAAATCTTTTCCCTTGTGCGCAGGGTTCTGCATCTGAACTCTTCAAGTGCATTGTCAAGAAGCCTGATGTCATACAGCTCGAAATCAATGGTGAAATGCAATCCAACGCGTCGGACGTGACCACCCAATTCCTCGCCGAATTACGTGTGTACACGACAGCGGCTAGACATCGTAACATTGCTGCATTTCTAGGATGTTTGGAGAACGTGGGGATGGTTCTTGAGTATGTGGATGGACGAACCTTGTACGAGGTCATCCGCCAACAACCACCCCTCACGAGAGATAAGAAGATCGATTTCCACAACCAACTTCTTGCTGGCCTGACACACCTCCATTCGTATGGCCTGAGCCACGGTGACCTGTCGTTGTTGAACATACAAGTCACCTGGTCCTCGGATACGATAAAACTCCTCGACTTCGGGCGCTCTGTCTCCATCCACTCGATATTTATACCGCCTTCTGACGAGCCTGCTGACCCATGGCAGCACTTTGCGCGCAAGACAGCTAGCCCAGGTTACAGTACACCACAACAGAGGATGGAGCAGATTCATCCAGGTACCCGGCCCTTTGCGGCACCAGAAGTGCTACGAGAGGAGTGTCAAGACCCCCTTCTCGCGGATGCATATAGTTTTGGGATGATCCTCATATGCATCGACCGATGTGAAATGGTCGATATGAAACCATGGGAACAACGCAAAGACATAGTGCCCGACCATCTGTTCGTGGGGTGCGAGATTTTCGAGGAACGGGCGAGGGAGTACCTAAGGAGATGGGACTTGAGGAGAAGGTTGAGCAGGGAAGATGCGTTTCCGACGAATAGCTGAGTAAGGCGTACACGGCTGTCGAACTCCTGGGCACGAACTCGGTTGGTTTCTCTTTGTTTTACCGAGGCGCGCGCATGATACCTGCATACCCACCGCCTTTTGATGGTCTTTCTTATACGTCCCTATTCTCATGTCACGAATCCGCATCACGACGCCATCACTCAATCCTCGATTTGTCTGGCTTTTTTTTTTTTCTATTTTTCTGCCCAGCAATTTTGTTACCTCCCCAATAGTTGTACTCGTGTATTATGTAATGTCTTCCACCACTCAAATGTTCTCACGCTACCATTAACTCAGCCTACGATCCAGATGGCCACTGTTCACCCCTCCCGCATGGGGCTCGTCCCACAGGATCGAAAAGACGTTTATCAAGCTGAACGGCGTTACCAACGTTCACGTTCTAATTCACCTGGAGGCAGAGGTTTCACGACGTATGGGCGGGGTGGTAGTAACAGGGAGGGTAGTCGGGGGAGGGATGGAGAAGTGTTCGGAGAAAGCGATCAGCGCAGAGATAGATACAATGACAGGGGGAGGGAAGGTAACAGAGAGGAGTCGAACGACCATGATAGGGGGCGTAGTAGGCAAAGAAGTCGGAGCGGCGGACGACCTCGCTCGTTCTCCAGGCGTCGGGATGGTGAGGACAGGAAGCATGACGTGTCAGGGGATCGAAGAAGGGATAGGGACCGCGAGAGTGACGACGAGGGCCACCGAGAAAGGCGACGTCCTAGCCCCGAGTATTCAGACTACAATCGGCCCCCCTCACCAGGCCAAGCGGCACCCTGGAGACAACAGGAAAATATGTACCCTCCCCGTACTTATCGAAGTCGGCTACCTCACGGACATGGCGCACAAAGCACAGATTACTTGGAGAGGTAGTACTTCCTAGAGCTTTTGGCGTAGCGAGGATTAACGTGACTTTTCGTTTTCCAGTCGGCGCTTGCAAAGGGAGGCTTCCACCGTTAGTATCTGGCCACCTTCACCTAAGGGGCCTGCAAGGCAACTGTGCGTCTATTTTTACATCTCTTTCTTTACGCTTTGGCTAATTACTCTGCGAGAAAAGGTCTCCGGTAGGATCGTCCCGCAGGAAGTCCAAGCGCGACCGCCCAGAAACATCTAGCGGCTCGGACATTGATTCCGAGTCTGAGTACGAGCGACGTCGGCGTGAGCGTAAAGAACGAAAACGTCGAAAGCATAGAGAGCATAAGGAGAAGAAAGAGAGGAAAGGGCGGAACCGTAAACGGTCGCGGTCGCAGAGCCACGAGGGCAGCGGCTATGATGTCGACCGGCGCCCCAGCAAGTCCAGGAGCAAGAGCAAGAGTCAACAACCTCGTAGTCCCAGTCCGAGCAGGACGCCATCTACTTCGGTCGGGTCTGAGGAAGAGGAGTGGATCGAGAAGCCTGTTGCTGCTTCAATTGTTTCGCCGTCTCAATCGAGGAACGATATGCCACCTCCTGGTACCATCCCTACGCGCAAGAGTACAGAGCTAACGTCAACGTTTGTCGATCCCAATGCCGCGACGAACGACGACGACTCTGACGAAGGAGTCGGTCCGCAACCATTGATTAAGGTCAACGCCGCGAAGAAGGTGGATGAACGTGCTTATGGTAGTGCCCTGTTACGTGGTGAGGGCAGTGCAATGGCTGCCTTCCTACAGGACAGCACGGACACACGTATCCCTCGTCGTGGTGAAATTGGCCTGACATCGGATGAGATTGCTTCCTTTGAGGCTGTCGGGTACGTTATGAGTGGTAGCAGACACAAGCGTATGAATGCAGTGCGTATGAGGAAGGAGAATCAAGTCATCAGCGCAGAGGAGAAGAGGGGTATATTGAAGTTGCAGAAAGAGGAGAGGGCGAGGAGGGAAGCCATACTTAGAGAAGAGTTCAGCGAGCTCGTTCAGGAGAAGCTCAAAACCCCAGAGGGGAAGCCAAGGCGGTAATTCATGGGTACAGTACCATAACATTGTCAAGTACCACTGCATAATGGAGGTCTCTAAGGGGTGACGGCTGTAACCGCAGTGGGCAGACGTACATGAACAAGGACCCACACTAGAGACGATACGTCCAAAGTTTACAGTTCCTCGCGTCTGCCAGGTTCCAGGCCAACAAGTTCGACATCGAAAACCAGAGCAGAATTCGGTGGGATTGCTTTTCCGGCGCCACGAGAGCCTGCATAATAGATAAGAATCCGGAAGCGCTCAGAACGGCAAAACGTACCATACGCCAACCTCGAAGGAATGGTAAG
The DNA here is from genome assembly GCA_024663475.1 of Pisolithus thermaeus. NCBI lineage: Eukaryota > Fungi > Basidiomycota > Agaricomycetes > Boletales > Pisolithaceae > Pisolithus > Pisolithus thermaeus. Next base: position 176,829 of record JANFAF010000001.1, read on the forward strand.
GGTACGCTTTTCGTTTACGCACATTCCTTGCAGACCTTCATCCCACCCTTTGATCACCTGCCCGATACCAACTACCAGCGGATACTTTAATCTGCCCAAAAAAAAGATGAAACGAGGGTGTTGGAATACTCACGTTTGAAATAGAGCGGTTGCCCACGATCATGGCTGTAAGGAGAACGTTAACACTACATGGGGAATATGGAGGCACTCGGCAAAGTTAACCTTGAATCGAACTTCTCTCCACTAGAGAGGAGTGTCCCAGTCTAAGACACATCGTATCGGTCAAAGCGAAGAGGGTGCAGCGGCGACTCACATAGTGGACTCTGACGGCGTCGCCTGACTTGGCCTTCTCAGTGCATTTCTCAGGTAAATGAGTAGTGTCGATCACGAGCTCCAACGGCTGCTCTTCAGCGAATGCAAAGGCCAGCAGGGCCAACAACGACAACCAAAGCTTGGTGACTTGCATCGATGCTAGTATGTAGCAGCTTGAAACCAAATTATTAGTCGGAAGTAGCCAGTACGCGTGAGAAAGCATAGGCTGTTGCCGATTTGCTGCTGAGTCAGCAACTATACAGCGTGACTGCCCTGCTAACTTTATTTTCTGCATCCACCTATCGCACCAACGACGCTAACCCGCGCCAACGACCAAGGACAATGGTAAGCACCTCTAATGATTTGACAATGATGCATTGTTGTGTGGCTAACGAAGATGTGTGGTTCTTGTCAGCCGTCGCAAAAGACCTTCAGAACTAAGCGTATCCTCGCCAAGGCTGCCCGCCAGAACCGGTGAGCACCTGGCTTGTCCCGGAGCTCAAAGACGGTTACCTGACGATAAATATCCGCAGGCCTATTCCCCAATGGTTCCGTCTAAAAACTGACACTAAAATTCAGGTGCGCCCTGATCCCTACTTTCCCGCATCTGCGTATCTGACATCGGTCTTATTGAATAGTACAATTCCAAGCGCCGGCACTGGAGGCGGACGAAGCTCAATATTTAAGCGCTCCCACATCATATCCCTTCATCCTGTCTCCGGTTACTCCGAGTGTCAAGGGGAGGCGGAGTTCTGCAGAAGCAGAGACGCTTCAATGGGTTGCACCGCAAAGCGTTTAGGAAATGCAGCATATTGCTCTCTTACGATGTATATGACCATGCATCCAAACCTACATACAGCAATGTTCCATCGTTTGTATAAGTTCGCAGTACGAAAGAAGTGGACATCTTACACTTGCAAGTGTGACACGCTTGCAAAGCAGAGTGCGAAACGTGGTGCTCTCGGTTCTGTCTGCCCATTGGTCTTGCTCTAGAGTGATTGAGTGTGGGTATTGGATAGAGTACCACCAGATGTTCGAATAGTCAGTGAGGCATGTTCGGAAATATTTCAAGTGAGCGTAAACGTGTCTGTGACGTTGGCCGAGTTCTGGTCTGCACAGGTCCAATATTCTTGCGTGTATCCGCTCTTCAGCTCTTGGTCCGCGATGTCCCTCATATTCACGATCTTTGCCTTGGTCCTCTTTGCTGAGCTGGTATCATGGATTGGCCATAGCGTACTACTCGACTTGGTATGTCTCACACTCTCGACTTCCCGCCCTGATTGACCCTTGCCACAGGCATGGGGTGTCTGCTGCAGGATACTTTACAGTGCTTTGATCACCAGACAACGAGAGCTCAAAACAGAGCTGCTTACGACCAAGAAAGAGCTTCTACAAACGAGCGCACAGGATCAGTTTGCAAAGTGGGCGAAGCTGAGACGGAGCGTCGACAAGCGACTGGCAGAACTTGAAAAACTCAGTGAGTGTTGCACAATGAGACATATCTTTTTGCTGGTCAGCATGCATGGTGGCCGTTCCTTTGAAGCTGACTTGGCATGTTCACTTCTCTACTGCACACGGCAGATGGCGAACTTGCATCGCAGAAGACCGCTTTCTCGGTCAAATTCAACAGCCTCGTCTGGATATTGACGACAGGACTGCAGTTTGTGATTGGATGGTGGTACAGGAGATCTGCAGTCTTCTACCTTCCACCCGGCTGGTTTGGACCACTTACGTGGTGGCTTGCTCTTCCCTTCGCTCCGAAAGGCCAGTACATATTGAGAATGCTCTGTACCACCAGTGATCGCTCATGATCACGGTCTCTAGGCTCGGTTAGCGTTGGCGTATGGCAATTGGCATGTCGTAGGGTAATCAAGGTGGGAGAACGAACAGTCAAAGCATTCATGAGTGGGTTTCGCCTTATCCAGTTTGTGGCCACACTGACGATACGCTGGACAGTGGACCCCGGAGTCACTGAAGAGAAGGGTGGGTCGGATGGTACATCTACTAGTGATCCGGGGAAAACATCATAACCTTGGGCACCCTCGGAGGATTGGCACTTGATGATTTTTGGGTATAATAATTACTACTACAGTCCGAGGTAGTGCTTGATTATGACCGTGCTAATGGAAATCGGCTGAAACTTCTCGTGCCGATGAGTTCAGGAGCAAACTTTGACGGCACCAAGAACAAAGGCGACAATAATGATTCAAGGCAGCTAGGTACGGAAACTAAGACAAGGGCTCCGGAAGTATGATGTCAATGACTGTCAGAGGAAAGAAAGACGGCGAGTCGAGGCTGAAAAGAGGGGCTGTCATGTGCAAAAATTCAAACACGTGAAAGTGCTCTTAGAAACGGAATGGTCGCGGAGCCCCGCAGGGGTAGTACTTTAGCTGCTGTGAATATCCTACCGTGCTTTACTCACCCCCCACCACCATGGTCTACGGTGTCAAAGTACTCTCAAAGGTCGCTCCGCAAGCTCAAGCCGAGATACTCACCGAGGATGCTTTGACATTCCTCGCGGCACTCCATAAAACCTTCGAGCCCACCAGGCAGAACCTCCTTGTCGCGCGCGACGTAGCCCAGCGCAGGTACGACTCTGGAGTTGTATTCGATTTTCCTTCCGAAACGGCACATATACGCGCTGACCCTACGTGGCACTGCGCACCTCCAGCACCAGGTCTGGAGGACCGCAGGGTCGAAATCACGGGTCCCACCGACCGGAAGATGGTCATCAACGCTCTAAACAGCGGTGCAAAGACCTTTATGGCTGACTTCGAGGGTAAGCGAGGGCGCCAAACTTTATCCGCTCATCGCTGAGTCCCGCAGACTCGAGTTCTCCGACGTTTGCTAACATGATTAGTGGACAAGTTAACCTTCGTGATGCCATCAGACGTCAGATCGATTTTGAGATAGGCGGCAAGACATATAAACTCGTCGCGAAGCCGGCGGCGCTTATAGTCCGGTACGTCTCTTCTTCTAAAAGTAATCAAAGCTGCCGTTCACAGAGACGCAGACCACGGGGTTGGCACCTAGATGAGACCCGAGTAGTGATTGACAATAGCCCGGTCTCTGCTTCAATCTTCGATTTTGCACTTTACTTCTACCATAACGCCCGTGAGCTCGTCAAGCGTGGTTATGGGCCTTACTTCTACCTGCCGAAGATGGAGCACTATCTCGAAGCCCGTCTTTGGAATGACATCTTCTTATTTGCACAGTCATACATCGGACTCCCCCACAATACTATCAGAGCAACGGTTCTGATCGAAACTCTTCCGGCCGCTTTCCAGATGGACGAAATTCTCTACGAGCTGAGAAACCATTCCTCGGGACTGAACTGCGGAAGGTAAGTTCCGTTTCCAGTCGTGTGAGGCTTGCGCTCACATTTGTAAACAGATGGGACTATATTTTCAGTGCCATCAAGAAACGAAGGGCGGACAGAGGGACCGTGTTCCCAGACCGGAAGGATGTTACCATGACCGTTCCGTTCATGGATGCGTATGTGCGCCTGCTCATCCAAACGTGTCATAGGTACGTCTGGGAGCTACCGGGCTGCTTTTCTTTCTTCTTTATGTCAACGATCAATGCAGGAGGAAGGTGGCTGCCATGGGTGGCATGTCTGCCCAAATTCCGATCAAGAATGACCCCAAGGCGAACGAGATCGCTATGGAGAAAGTGAGAGCCGATAAGTTGCGTGAGGTTACCGCTGGCCATGACGGCACTTGGATTGCGCACCCCTTAATCCACGACATTGCTCGCAAGGCCTTTGACGAACACATGCCAGGGCCCAACCAGGTTAGTTCATTGCTGCTCTCTCGACCTCCCGGGCTGATACGATATCAGTACCATGTACGCCGCGAGGATGTCAGGGTTGTAGCCGCCGATCTCACGAATGCCGATGTTCCGGGAAAGATCACCGAAGAGGGCGTTCGTTCAAATGTCTCCGTCGCTTTGGCGTACTCCGCGGCATGGTTGGGAGGGAATGGCTGCATTCCCGTCAACCATCTTATGGAAGATGCGGCGACCGCCGAAATCGCCCGTGTCCAGCTCTGGCAATGGGTCAAATACGCTGCACGAATGAACAATGGCCAACCCGTTACAGTGCCGTTCGTCGATCAGGTAATTGATGAGATGACTCCGACGATCAAATCTGCTGTCCCGGGAGCCAAGGATGAACACCTCAAAATCACGACAAACTACTTGAAGAGTCAAATAAGGCAGCAGTGGCCAAGCGACTTCCTAACAAGTGATCTGATGCCGTTCTTGTCTATGGCAGATGGAGTGGAGCTGAGGTGGCAGCCTAGTTTTTTGTAGGTTGCGAATTCAGGCTTGTTTGTAAGAGCCAGGTTGGTCAAAATTTAGTCTTCCCTGGACATGAGACGGACATAACATACTCTGTCAGGGGTGTGTCGCAATGGTATATGATCAGTCCACCGTTTTGACTTGCGAGCTTTGATGCACACAAGAAGGTTTCCTAGGGCTGAAGGAGTCTTAAGTATACATTCCGATAAGCAGTTATCGATTATCTTTAGTTACAGCAGTTTGCGAAAATGTCGAGAATGGCAAAATATTTCGAGCAGTGAGTTGTTCCGGAAAAGGGAATGTAGGAAATTGTAGTCAGTACGCGAATAGCACTACCCCTTTACCGTAGTTGCCTCGTCGTTCTGCCAGTGAATGGCCTAGGCAGTCAGCACTTCAGCAGCGGCCAAGGAGAAGAAGCTTACCATACCACCATTCCAGCACGCTCCGACTTGGACCCTCTGTCACTAGTTGACGATGTTGACAAGCAGCTTGCCCTCCCACTCACTGGTAGTTCCGTATCTCCGCAACCGAAACCCTGGCAGTCGTCTTTCCTTAGAAGAAAGGCAGACTTGACCATGTTGGGCACGTCGGCGGGCTTTACCACCTCGGCCGTGAGTGCATAGTGGATACAGGGGCGAAAAGCAGGAAGACCCGACAAGTGCACTTCATAGCTTGGAGGTAGAGGCTACGTGAGCAATAGGGCTGAGTGACCAGTTGACCGATAAAAGGAATGGAATGCCATGGGGGAGTACAGTTACCAGAACGAGGCGACTACAGTAACATGGTAGTGCTACTAGCGTACTGTACTACAATTTCCTACATTGCCTTTTTCCGGGACAACTCATGTGCGCCCGAAATATTTTTGTGATTCTCAACGTTTTCGCAAACTGCAGTAGTGTAGAAATATGTCAGTGACCTATCAAATCTTGGAGAGGTTAACTACTGCGCCATGTGTAAGTGCACGGCTGTATGGACAAGCCTGTATGTAAAGCGGGAGGAAATGATCGACCCGAGCGTAGTAAGAGTGCAAGAATGCGGACGTACCTCATGCGCGGCCTTGATGAGTGCCTCATCTTCGACGCCGCCGACTTGGATGTCAACAGCGATGCCGAGCCCACCGAGTTCTTCTACCTCACCGAGGTGTACGCTCGTACGAACGACCACGTCCTTGATGACATCCGCCTTGCCTAGACGACTGGCTGTTGCTTGGAGCGCCCCAAGGAAGCATGCTGCTCAAGTGTTCCCGGCGGTTCGGCTACAAGATATGGAAGATGAGGACGTACATGCATAGCCCATAGCAAAGAGTTGCTCCGGGTTCTGTCCGTCACCATCACCGCCCAATGCTTTGGGCTTGGAAAGCCGCAGCGAGAACGGGACCTCGTCGTTGGAGATAACCAGGCCATTGCGCCCTTGTCCTGATGCGGCAGCGTGCGCAGTATACTAAGTTTCAAAGACTGAGCAAGATTTAGGCCGATACGAAAAATGACAGCCGGACCTTATGATTCTTGAGGGTAATATTCTTGCCAGTGCTGTTCTGGGTATAGGATCGTGCTCGTACGGCAACAGCGCGACGAGAAGCGATGAGGTGAGTGCGAAGGGGCACGGTGAGCATTGTAAGTACTGAACGCGGACTCTTGCCGTGCGCAATCGCAGCTAGCCAGTGGTTGTGCCTGGCAGGGCCTGGGACCCAACCAATGACGTAGTTGTATTTTTGCAAGTGTATCCGCGACAATGACTTCAATTGCTCTCGTTGACGGACGTCCATAGAGTACACACAAGTTCGTATAAGCTATCTAGAAACCGCTTGCGGTGATCCTCAGCTGCTCTAGTTTCTTCAGCACCTCTCCCACCGTGCGATCCAATTCGCCAGCGATAGAACTTTGTTTGGAGGCGGTGAGCCGGGCATATGTTTCGCAGAGATCACCATCGACAACAGCCTTGACAGGAGCGTAGTAGCCCCTCCATGCGAGGTGATCACGACCCACTATGCTAAGTTGTTCTGTCCGCATGTGTTGCTCGAGCGTTGAGATGAAGTCCACATCTTCTTTCGACACGAAAGGAACAAGAACGCCGATGGTACCATGAAGACCAGTGTACAAGAGCACTTCTCGTCCTCCTGCAACAAGAGATACCTTGTGTATCGAAGTTATCAAGTCACCAACATGGAAGTGACACAGCATTTTGGTCTTGTGCGGAGCACCCATCAGCTGTCCTTTCTCGTGTAGTATGCCAGCACCCGTTGGGTCGTCATCTACTTGGTCAGAGACCTTTTGGTCCAGGCGGTTCACAAAGATGTTTCCGAAGCGATCACTTGCCGCCACGGTGCAGTAGTCTATCATCGTGGTAGCGACAGTCCACCGTGGCTGCATATCATCAGCGAAGATCAGAAGTCGATTTTCTGGTGCTTTGTATACGGCATAAAATATCGAGTCTTGCATGTCACCAACCAGAATTCTCGAACCTTGGGTGTTGAGAGTAACAATAGGCGACGAAAAGGTCTGAATCCATTCTAAGTTTCGAGGCGAGAGAGAAAGAAATAGCACAAATACCTTGTTCTCCACTTTCCGAAGCAATTTTTTCTTGCCCATTTCGTATAGACGTAGAGCCTTGCCTACGCCCGCGACGAGTCGCCCTTGGAAAGCTATTATGGCGAGCGGTACGTCATCGAGCTCTGTCTTGTGCAACAACTCCAGACCAGTCCCGTCTTGTGTGAATGAGTACGTGCGAAGAAAACCACTAGTGCATGATCGGGGCGCCAGGTATGTGTCTGACGCAGTGCCCACAACAAGATGCAGTTCACCGCCCCGAGCGGCGAATGGAACGACTGCTAGACAGAACGCAGCTTCGTTGTTATCCAGATGCACTATCCCAACAGTCCTTGCCTACTAGTGGATGAACAAATCGATCCGATAGATGAAACAATTTCCTCGCACCTCAACGGGATCGATAATCCGTATTGCTGATGCCCACGTCCCGGCTGGCGCTCTGACTCGACCGAACACCTCAGATGGAAGTCGGAGCACTTCCTCATCGATAGGTTTACCAGCTTGTCTCTGGCAGTAGGTCATGACATGCTATTCCTGCCTAGAAGTAGAGTGGCTTACCAGTTGTGCCAGCTGCCGGGTAATAGCATCCTCACCTAAGACACGGTGGTCACCCTCGATAAGATACAAAAACCGGTTTGTTGGATGCGAGATAAACTTGCGAGGAGTACAAGAAAGTTGAATGGCATCTTGCTTCAGTTTCATGCCGAGTTTGGGAATTTGGAATATGCTAGAGGTAGGCGTCAGTTTTCGGTTCCAGAGCAAAGACATGACATATTGTAATTCAGTAGGAACGATTGGTAAAATGAGATGCTATTTTCAGCATGTCCTCCAAAGAGGTTCTCCAGGAAAGTGGTTGCATCCTAGGTAGGAACATAACTGGCAAGAACTCACCGAAGTACACTTCCAGTGATTCCTATGAAACCCTCCGGACTAAGTTCAGCAGAGAAACTCCAAGCATAATCCAGGTTCTCAAAGATAAGAGGGGTAAAATGCATCAAGTTTTGGTGAGTGTAATTCAGCCACGACCGCGAGGAAAGCGCGAGGATCGCGGGGCTTTGCTCAATTTGCACGCGAAGTAGCTTGATTGGGCGCGTACCTAGGAACCTTAACAAGACTGTAAGTCAAACAGGGGCGCTCATATGTACAAGTCATACCGTGTGCGTGTATCTGTGAGCTGACCATTGATAGGATCAAGTACAGTACGCAATAGGACTCCGTTTTGCAAACCAATATTGACGAACGTCGTTGGTTGCGCTTTGTTGATACTTGCATCCAGCATATCAGCAATGCAGATTGCGGATGGTGGTGCTGTCAACGCTTGGAGACTTATGGTCTCCAAGGTGTTCTCCGGGTCCAGGGAAATAATTCGAACAGTTTGGTCCTCACACCCGACTGCCTATGACAGGGATTAATGGCCTTGAGAGAACCCCTACTTATTACGGCTTACCAGATAAGGTGTGCGCTGTCGTCCCTCAGGGACTTCCGCGATACTGAGGGCAAGAACAGTGGAGCCCATGGCTTTCCGATCCTGATATTCATTAAGTTGACCGTCTAGGTCAAGTTCAAAATAAACAAGCTCAGCGGAGCTGAGCGCCACCACCACCTGGCGTTTATTCGTAGTCGCAGCCACTATAGTCCTTCTATCTGGCACACGCCACTCATTTACGCGCCTATCAGCAAGAACATGTCGTATGCCGTGAGGATGGACTTGCAGAAGAGCATCAGCGCCTATCTGTTGAACGGCAAGCGTAGGCGCAGATGAGAGGAAACCCGTATCTTGCACTTCCTCGATCGTCTCCCCTATTGATAGCACGAGCGTACCATTGACGAATGAAAGAATGATGTATGAGTCAAATTCATCTGCAATCAGCGCTTAGTACGTGCAGAATGATCTAGTGTGAAACCACAAACCAGACTCCCGCTGCTTGGTAGTCCATACGGCATTTGGGATTCCAGGCAACTCGGAGCTGACAGATTCTTCGACATCTAAGCCGTGTCGGAGCATTCTGAAGGTACTTCGGGAACCCCGCCCACAGGCCGCGAAAATCTGCGGAGTATCGGAATTGGGCAGTACATTCATTACCTTCGAATCCATGATCGGGTCTAAGGATTCGAGCTCGTCAGCTAAGGCAAGATTTTCCAAGGAACGAGGCCGGAAATGGGCGTGCGGTAGTGGAGCCGTAGGATCGGCCATGCCGTGACCAGAGTACGATGTCGAACTGAATTCAGGTTCATCATCATCATCACCCAGCTTCTGGAATTGATATAGGTGGCTGAGGGAGCCGTCAGTGATTGGCCTTCACTAATCATCTACAAAACGCTCACTGATTACCGAATTCCGCAACGACAAAAAGGAAACCAGATTTGAGAATACATAGACTGGAAGCAACAGGTACAGTGTCAAAATACTTGACTTTCAATGCTTTAACTTCATCTTCTTCGTGGTCGATTGTCACTTTAAAGAGATCGCCGTCTTCGCTTTGGAGAAGAAAAAAGAATGCACCCTAAATACGCGTATTGTGAAGGCTAATCTGCGCAGTCTTTGACGACAAACCTTCATTTTGTGCATGACAGCTGCTACTATAATGATGCCACGCGTGGGGTCTTCAAGAGGATGATTTCTGCGTGGAATAGGCACTCGGTGCTGGGGACGGTCCATATGGCGGTAAATTATATGATCTTCACAACAAACCAGAACACCGGAAGGCCCATCAAACCGGTCGGATGACGCTACCTGGCCACCTGGTACTTGCACAAGCAAATTAGCCCTGGGATCCGTTGGCTCACTCCATTTCCGGACAACATGGTTGAGACCGAGGTCCAGTTCATAGTAAGTTAACATCTACGGTTACCACTGTTAGATTCAGCAACGACAGGAGTGGCATGAGTCATACTTTTTCTGCAGTGTTGAATGCTTCGCCAGTAGGATCCTGGTCGGACTCGGAGTAATCGACCTCAAGCGCCGCGAACAACGGGTTCTCGAACCCAACGTCGAGGCCGACAACGTTGTGAATAATAGCGTTGTTTTTGTGTGCTTCCAAAGGAGAGGAGATGGTCAAATTGGACGCAGCATCGCGATTGAGGATATACACTAGTTTCGCTTTTTCCACTGCAGCTATCATGACGCTACGTCCCTTAGGATCTGTAGCCAAGTATTGTCCAGGCACTATCCGCCGCGCTCCAGACTTGCCGAAGGTTTCTTGGTGCAATTTGACAAAGCTGCTGGTTTTTGGGTCATAATCCAATATCACTATGCGGCCTGAATCCGATCCTACGATTGCGTAGTCTGAGAATAGAGTATGAATAAGACTGAGGTAAGGGCATTATACGTACGAGCTCACCCTTCGTACTGCCGGTTAGCCGAAACGCTGCCAGAGAACGTATTGAGCCAAAGACATCCGTAGCGATTACTGTAGAGAGTTTTCCTGTCTGGACGTCAGGTCGTAGGAGCTCAAGGCGTGTGCCATGAGAAATAATTATTTCCTGAGTCCGCGCCCCAGAAAAGTTCCCGACAACTGCCTGCGTCACGGCTGTTGGAGGCTGCAACGTCAGATTGTACAAGTGCATACCGAAAGTTGCCCGGTTGCGGGACGACAGTCGATGAAATGAGCGAGCGAGGCCTAAGTTGACGCGTTCGAAGTGCAGGAGACACCTATTTGGTTTTGTTTGTAACTGGGAGCGGCAATATAGTAACTCAACGATTCCAAGGTAAGTACTGTGAGGGACAGGGAATAGTATGCGCAATTGCCAGAAGTTCAGATAGCATATCTAAATAGAGGGCTTTCATCGCCCATATCCACAAATTCACCCTTCCGATCATCAGTAATCCCCTCTTCACGGCAGAGCGCATCCTTCTGCTTGTTAATCCGCTGATAATTCCACATCGCGAAACAAGATAGTAGTATCCTAATCAAATAGCCGTGAGTCAAGAGCGTCACTACCGCAGAGAGTAAACCCACGAAAGACTAAGGAAGCCAATCATTGTGCCGTGGCCAATGTGGAAACGAGGAGGGTCCAAATAGACGAACGAAGAGCATATCCTTCGGATGCCATGAATATCAGGCGTTTGAAGACACAGGAGACAAAATGTTACCCTCCCAAGTTCCCAATGCCAATGACCATTGCAACGACAACACCGCGTTTGATGTCCCCACCGGCATTTGACGACGCCCAAGCGAGGTCAACTGCTATGGTCGGAAAGACTCCCACAGCAGCCAAAACAGCTCCGACATAGGATGCAGCGGCACCGCTTTGCGTATAGAGGACGATGTAACCAACTAACGAGACAAATGAGCCGCCAATCACATATGGCCCACGCAGTTTATGCTTGTCTGAAAGAACGCCAACCAGGATGGTAAATATACAGCCGCAAACGAATGGGGGAACCGAAAGCAGTTGTGCATTCGCAGCAGAAAAACCTAGTTCATTAATGATTGTGGGTGTGAAAAGAGAGATAGCGTAGACTGGGACGAGTAACCTGATTATCCAGCCATAAAATATGAGTAACTCGGAAAATTGAAGAATAATCTAGGGCCACGTACCCAATATATACACCAACTTGAACATAAGACTTGTAATCCCTCAGAGCCTGGAGGACGAAGCGCAACTGATAGTCAGTGGAGAGGTTGTTCGAGTCTCGCTTGAGCATCTGAATGACATAGTGCCTCTCGGCATCCGTCAAGAAAGAAGCCGTGTCAGGGTACTGAACAACAGAGTTTACTAAAGCTGCCAACAGAGTAAGCGGGATCCATACATCGTACATGAGGAAGAATGCGGCCAAGGCCGCTATGATCGTAGCTGTATGGGGCTAAGTTGTGTCCAGAAGACCGTAAGAGCAAGCGACTTACCGATGCCTTCCAAGCAGAACTAGCAAAACCGGTCAACTTTCATCAAGCTGGACCAAAGTGTGTACTTACAATCCACTGCCACCCATGGAGACCACCAACCCTGTTTGACAGATGGTCAGCCGAGCCGATGAGTAGAAAAAAAACTTTCACACCCTTCCATCTTCTCGATAGCGTAACTGTGACGGAAAGTTTGAGCTAGGACTCTAGGCCGAGAAAAACTACACTTACGCCAGAATACCACCGAAGGCACCTTTCCGACCTTGAGTTATGCACCATGGTTTAGAATGACTACTCACCTGCGACCGTCGCTGCAGAGAAGAAGAGTGCGATGCGCAATGATCGCTCGCCCCTTGGGTACCAAAGGGATATGTAATATGTCACACCAGGAAACAATCCAGCCTCAGTCAGACCGAGAAACACTCGAGCACTACCAAGGAAGCAGGCGATGAGAAATCAAGACAATCCTAACAGTGATACTCACACGACAAGCCCTTGGAAGGTATTAACAAGACACATCAGAGTCATAATTAGACCCCATGCGACCATGATCGAGGGTACTGATGCGGCGAAGTTAGAGGACCCAAGTGGCAGAGGTAAAATATACGCACTCCATCGTGAGGGCCTGAAGACTTTGAGCGCGATGTTTCTGATGAGGAGTTCATTTAAGGTAAATATGGCAGTCAAAAACCAGACTTACGAGGGCACCTCCGCAAAGCTATAAAGGATCTGTCATGATATCAGCACTCCTGAATGGTCAGGCATCCTGTAACATACAAAGAAGACTGCGGCCGCTATGTTATACCTATACCCAGTCAGGTTCAGATCAGTCGACATGCCAGCAACCTTGGCATTGCCTGACACCGATGTCCTCATGCATATGTGAGTGCTCGGATGATAGTCAACACAAACACTTACCGACATTTGACCGATCACTATCGTGTAGATGATGTCAGAAGATCACCGTACGGAGGGCATACGATGCCTGTCTTCACTCACAGAAACGAGAGCAAATAGAGGAGCGAGACAATCGGCAGAAGATGCCAGTCAATCTTTCTCAAAACCCGCCTACGCTCTTGAGCATCGAATCCGACGTCTACGGGGCCTTTTTCATTGCCAGACGCTGTGTCTGAACTAATCCTGGGCGACGAGGGCATGCCGTCTGATACGAGGGAAAAAAGAACTACAGCGCTTCAATAAAAGATCCCTTCATTTTATGCATTCTCGATTCCGCGCTCCATACATAACGTGATGTGTTATTATTCGCATAATGATCAGTGCCATTTACTGGCCGGTGATGACCGGATGACCGGTGATGGCCGTTTGCTTACAGTTTCTTCCGTGCCAGTGCAAGGCAATCGGCTGCAGTAGAGACAGAGACTCGCGGATGCCATGGCAGGCACACAAGGTGTGCGTATGTCTGTGAAACACTGGCACGGTGAGGATAAGCAACCGACATACAACGGTAGACGTGACGCGGTTGGACGATAGTCAACATTACGTGATATACGGGTGCAGTCTCGATTTAGCTCTAGCAAGGGTTTTAAGTTGCAGTTCTTGTGCCCGGGTGTTCGGGTCGACGAGGAATCGCGTATTTAGAATTTCGAGACAGACATTATGTGCATAGCCTGGACACGCGCTGTACAGCCATACGACACTGCCCATCCGCTAAAAGTCGTCCGGAACTCCAAACATCCCATTCTTCGTCTTCAAGTCACGTTTAGTCCTTTTAGCACTGGTACTTTTTGATCCACTCCGATTAGCACGGGTAGTCTTTGCCCTTTTGTTAGTTGTTGACGAGGACGACGATTTTGCACGTTTTGACGGCCCAGGGCCACCATTTTCTGGACAGTCTGCATGCCGTATCATCCAGAATGCCTCGTGCGCTCAAAGACGGATACATACCTGCAGTCCAGTGTCCGAGTCGACCGCAGCTGAAGCATTCATCACGCGCCCCCGTCTTCGTTGAACTTGTTGTTCCTGAGTGGGCTCGCAAAGGTACACCAGGACAGGCTATAATAAGAATAACTCAATCAACCATGGCGATCACAACCCTCACTAAAGTCGTAGTGGGCCGGAATGCTTACAACTCATGAAATGACCTGGCTTCCCGCACCCAAAACATGTATGGCTATCCGCCGATACGTGAGTGTTTGTACTTGGCAGTTTCACAGTTGGGCATGCTGTGCATGTGATGAACGCAGATAACAATCTACTATGATAGTCTTACCTGCAGCCCAATGACCTTCTTGATCGCACTGCGGGGGACTTATTAGACAATATTTTGCACACATAGTACGGCGTACCCTAAAACACCTGCCAGAAGAGGAAGCATTGTTGTGACTAGTCGAGCGTGTTGGCGACGTTGATTCTCCTGTTAGCTTGCCAGGTTCATCATGCCACTCGAAGAACCGACATCCCTCGTCTCTGCCCTTTGAGCAGGCCCAAAAGGTACGTCCTTTGTTGACACCATCCTTAGTGACGGTTCGCAGACTGGCACTCTCCTTACATAGGCATATCGGGGTTGATATACTATCTGGCCCCTATTGATATATCAGTACCAATGCATGTCGTCACAGCGTCTAGGCTCACGCGTCGACTCGCTCCCAGGGCTCGCTTCACGGGCACGAGAGGTGCGGGTACATCGTCTGCAATATTAGCCGCCTCTTCAATCCAGGCTATGAAATCGCACTTGTCCGCACTGCAAGCATAGTATTCTTTGCCGTGTCGGACAGAACTCTGGGTCGCTTTTCTGCGTGTAGCGGGGAAACCACAGCGACATTGTGGTATTTTTGTCGATTTATTAGATTGTGTCACTGGAGCGCCGACTTGAGCTTGAGTGTCTACTGAGCGCGTGGCGGGTGCATCTGTGCGCAGAGGGGGCATCAATCTTGCAGATGCTTGAGGAGCTTCATCCAAGTTTGCAGACGTTAGCCCCTAGTAAACACGTGTAGGAATTAGAACCGAACGTACCAAGCTTTGGAGGGCAAGGTGGTCCAGGTGAAACTCGGGTACGCCCCCGAGATGAGCGCGTTTGACGTCCTGCACTGCGAGTTTGAACCCTGCCCCCATGGCCTGGATCACTGTTGCCGTTATCGCTATCATGTTCGTCCCTCCCACTTCCTTGGTCACCACCATTGCCCGCACCACCACCACCTCCGTCAGGATTACGCCCACCGTCACGACGTCCAAGGCCCTCTGCCCTATTGCCTTCGATATACCTTCGTACACTCTGAAGCCATCACTTCCGAGACATTCCATACCAAGACAGTGAAACTTACAGAGAGAACTTTACCAAATTCCCTTTTGGCAATCAAGTATATCTCTCGGTACTGTTCGATGGTTTCCATGAGGATCTGATCCTTGGATTTTATTCCTTCGCAAACTTGAACCATGCTGCGTTCTGTCTGCCAGTAGTCCCACAATAGTCAGCGTCATTATCGTCCGGTGACACCGTCCGTGTGAACAGAACTTGCCTCACGCCGTAGTTGTGGCTTTGACAGGCTGCGATCAAACCCAATCTCGTTGTATCCCTCCACCAACCCGATGCCAAGGGTCGAGGGCAGGAGGTGCTTTGTGGTCCCATCCATCCGCTCAATCACATACTCACGATCAATGATAGTCTGTATGTGTTGAGCAATAGTCGCATCCGTCCCTGTAAAACATCACCCGATTAATCATAGTTTTCTGGAAGTCAGGGACACCCACCTATGCCATTCTTGTCCATTAATGCAACCAGATCAGCCTCAGTGAGCAAGGACGGAGGTGTCGTCTGTCCCTCGTTGATCTCACAGGATGTAGGTTCAAACTCCTCTCCGTCTCTGAAGTCGGGTATCTCCTTTCCATTCCACTTATCATACGGATAGACATCCAGGTAATTCCGTTGTAGCACGATCAAGCCTACTCGGGAATATGGCAGCCAATGAGGCGCACACACCGTGAGCAACTGTGAACATCTAACAAAGTGACCAACCGACCAGTAGCATAAAACTCTTCCCCACCATACTCGACTTCGACAGTAGTCTCGGAGCCTTCAGCATCCTTGGAACAACTCGCTAGGAATCGCCGCGTGATGAAATCGTACACTCTTTTGTCATCTCCAGCCAAGTTTCCAGCGTGCGCAGTGGGATGGATAGGGGGGTGTGCTTTGTCGTTGTTCTTTCCCCGGCGTGGGGTGTTGAGGCCACCGTCTTGCAGTCTGATCACATGGAGAGATAGAATCGAGGTACCAGATTATCCACTCACCCTTGTGCGAACGTCCCCCAAGCATGATCCACAGTCTGTTTTGCGATCAGGCTCATGAAGTCAAACTTCGGGTCATATTGATCCGTCTCTGTACGTGGGTACGACAGGAAACCTTGCTGATATAGTTTCTCTGAGATCTTGCGGCGCGTCAGAACGGATATTACGTGAAATGGAGCCTCGCACATCTAGGACTTTCTTAGGGGCCAGCTTAAGCAACCGCGAACCGGCCTTCTGAAGTTCGACGGTAGTCAATGGCAAAGGTTTCCTAGCATGTTAATGAGACAACCAGGCAGAGAGAAAGTGGTTTACTGAGTACCATTTTTTAACATTTTTCTTCGTTACTTTCGTTACTCGCGCTCGCCGTGATTCCGCGATATCCTCATATATCTCGGTCACTACATCAAGCGCAAATAGGTGGCCCCTTCTCCATGTGAAACCAACCTTCTTGTTCTCGCCGCCAATCTCGCGATCCAATGAGAGGAGGATGTACCAAAAGTCTTCCGGCGTGAAAGACTTTACCTGATTATATCTGGCGACGACAAAGCCCAACGTGGGGAACTGACAAGGCCCTATTCACATTTTGAGAGCAGATTGTGGCTTGAATTGGTTGTCTCATACCATACGATACTACACGCACGTCCCGAAACTGGGGCAAACGTTGCTGCAGAGTGAGGGTTTGCATGCGAGTGAACGCCGCACCGATTCGCAGATCAAGGATAATCCGCGCTTCTACGGCATCTGCTTGGGCTTTGTCAAGGTCTACTGGATGCTGCGCAGCACGATGAATTTGCCTTTCGTTTTCTTTCTGTGAACAAGCAAGAGCGGCGCATGCGACACATCAGACGTACTGTGCAATAATAGCGCTGAACCTGGCCCGTTTGACAACGATATTCGGTCGCACTTTGCGACAGACGGTCACGATCTCCCACCCAATATTTTCACCTTCCCTGTCACAGTCCGTCCAAATCATTAGCGTATCCGCTGTACGTGCTTCGGCCAAGAGATTCCGTTCGATGGCCTTGTTGTCGGCGCGAACTGCGGCATGTAACGGAGCATCGAACAACGCGAACGGATCGCACGAAGACCAACGGTTGTATGCATCTAAAAAGTTGAACTCTAGCAAATGCCCAGCGACGGCAGTCACCGTGAAAGCGGAATTCGTCTGTGGATAGTCAAAGTCGAAATTCCTGATGAATTTACTTTGAGTTTGCCTCTGGAAAAGTGACATTCAGTTCATCGATGTCGATCATAATTTGAAGACGACATGCAGTTGTCACCCGACCACCGGATAGAATTTGGCTGATCGACTTTGCAATGGACGGTTTTTCGGCGACACACAACACGCGCATGGCAACGTCACCGTACTACCAGTGCAATCGACGTCAGGATGATGTATGAGAAGAGTCAGGGTAAGCAGTGAAGCGAGGAACGCCACAACTCGTAACTTGTGGTGGAGTACATACAATGTAGCCTGACGGGCCCGTCTCGCCGCACGACGCGTTGCTTGCAAGGACAAATCACGTGGATGATGATTTCGAAGACCCGCAAGTGCCATCCAAGTGCATTGAATAATTGCTCTGTGTACTACATCACATCGCATGGCTGCTGAAGACGCCAATTCAGCAACGACGAAGCTTTTGACACTCTTGAACGTTTCTGCTTTAAAAAGCCGAAAACGAGACCGAGGAATCGATGATCCGCACACCCAGACAAAAGGGAACAGACGCAGGCGATCCGTCGCATTCACCGAAGACAGTGCTCTGGAAACCACGTCTCCTACCTCCCAGGAGGATGCCAAGCCTTCTTCCGAAATTGTGAACGCAAATGATGGGACAGTCGTCGTGGACGACCGGGGTTATGGTGATCCCGAAGGTATAGTCGTCTATTTCATGTTGTCTGCTGCTGCTAACATTTTACAGATGCAACTTCATTCTATGAACGGCACTTTGGCGCAAATCCGAAAGTGTTAACAGAAAAGAGCAGGATGCATGTTGACCAAAACAGTTGGAAGACTACAAGAGAGAAAGTTGGAGCACTCACCGTCGTTGCCAGCTTACCCCCAGGGCCTACACCACTCGCCAAAATGCTTGCTAACAGGACAGCGGTATGTATGTCACTTCTTAGCCACGGAATTACCCTCAGAATAAGAGAAGATTCTAGAACGCCTTCGGAAACCTTTTTTAGACCGCTTGGCCAAGCAAACGCAAGGTACCGCGGCTATCCTGTTGTCTCCTCACGCTCTGATCCTTTGCAGAGAGCGTTCACGTGCAGAACGAGTTGCTTTCTATTCTCCCCGCCCATTTTGACCTCTACCACCCAGCTATCCCTCTCGATCACCATCAAAGCATTCGAGAGGCCATAGCTTTGCACGCCCTTGACCATGTCACCAAGTATGAAACATTTACAATAGCTGTGTACTCGAAGCATCTGCTGATTGTGTCACAGGAAACGTCGCCGAATTCTCAAAAATAATGAACGTATCTCCAATGCAAAGGATGCCCCGGAGCCACCGGAGGATATCCAGGACCAGGGATTTACCCGTCCATCCGTCCTAGTCCTCCTTCCCTTCCGTTCATTTGCCGTCCATTGGGTCAACGCGTTAACGTCGCATACCCCTCGTCCGTCGTTCCAGATAGAAAATCACTCTAGATTTTTGTCAGAATATGGGTTACCACCCGATGCTGTGGATAAGCTGGCTACAGCCGAAAAAGGGACGTACCCTGATGACCACGTAGAAATGTTTAAAGGAAACGTGGACGATAATTTCAGGATTGGTGTAAAATTGACGAGGAAGAGCGTAAAACTTTTCGCAGAGTTTTATGGATGTGACATTATACTTGCCAGCCCTCTTGGCTTGAGAATGTCCATCGAGAAAGAAAAAAAGTAAGTCCACCTCGTTAACCCTGCGACATCCTTCTTGACAGACATTGTAAAAGCGCCGACTTTCTGTCCTCCATAGAGATTCTAGTGATGGATCAAATGAACGCAATGGTTATGCAGAATTGGGACCACATTGAGGTACTATTGTAGTTTACGCTGCGCTTCAGGCAACTAATCAGCTTGGTGTCCTTCAACCCAGTATGTGCTTTCTCACATGAACAGGTTTCCGAGCGAATCGCATGACGCCGATTTCTCTCGAATTAAGCCTTGGTATCTTGACGGACAGTAAGTAATTTCCTTAGATACGGTTTCCCAGTGCTGAACTCCTGGTAGTTCCGCCTACCTGCGTCAATCTATCCTTCTGTCACCTTTCGAGACCTCTGAAATTCGCGCGCTATATCACCGCAAACTCACAAACATAGCAGGGAAGATCAGAGTGGAGAAAGTGTGGCCTGCGTTGCAAGTCCCAGGGTCATTAGAACCGGTTAGGCCATGCCATCTTCCTCGCCTACATACCATACTGAAAGGTCTGTGCTTGAGCAGCTTTTCGCTTCCTTCGACTGTCTTAATCCACAGGATGAAGCTGGTAAACGCTTTGACTGCTTCACTACCCAGGTTCGTCGGTTTGCTACACCTCTATATGGTTGTTGAGTTCATCTTAAGCTTCTACCAAAACTTCTGAAATCCGCCGTTCAAAGTTCAAATGCGATTGTTTTCATACCGTCATCGTTTGACTTTATTCGGGTACATAACTATTTCCGAAAACAGACAGGCCTTGATTTTGCGACGCTTTCCGAGTTAGTCATTCAATCCAGTCCCCTCTGTTGGTGGGATTTATATGGATTCCATTTAGGTACTCCTCGAATCAAGATATCTCACGTGCGCGCCAGGCATTTTTTACTGGCAAAAAATCCTTTTTGCTCATCAGCGAACGGTTTCACTTTTACCGACGGTGCGACGAGTGGCTTACTTGCATGAAAATTCTGATGTTTGATGGTGCAGTTACAAAATTAGGGGGATTCGTAATATCATATTTTACGCTCTCCCTGAACACCCCCAGTTCTTTTCGGAGTTCCTCTCTTACCCCTTCCTCGACGATGGGGTGGATCCAATTGACGTGAGCTGTCAGGTAATGTATTGCAAGTACGATTGGTTCAGGCTGGAGAGGATAGTAGGCACTGCTGGCGCAAGGAGTTTGATGCAAGGATACTCGTAACCTGTAATGTCGGCGCACAGCTTTGTGTGTGGTGCATGCACCTCTTGTTCTTTGCATAGTCTGACATGGAGGGCCTACGGAATGTTGAAATGTTTGGAGCTGCCATATAGGCACGAAGCAAAACAAATGACCTGACCCTGGCTCGAACAGGGGACCTTCTGTGTGTTAGACAGATGCGATAACCAACTACGCCACCAGGCCTCACAGCGACTGTCTCCTCACCGCTACTGAGCCACACTCTGCATAGACGCATTCAATACTAACTCAACACGACACTACTCCGAAATCCAAAAAGTGTAGGTAGGCTATACAGTAGCAACGAGCTCTGGTGAAATGGTACTGTCGCCAGGCAGGAACGGGTAGAAATTCACAGGAAGCATTCGGGGTATATCCGACTACAAATGGGTCTAGTAGCAAGTTAAATGAGGGAGAACTTCAGGGAGCATAACAGACGCGTCCCAAAGGGGAACAAAGGCATGGCGATATCGCAAAAACGTGCAAGAGGACATCTAAGGAATGAGTCCGTCAGTTATGTGATTGGTACTTGGAAGTGAGGGGGTGATGACGAACCTATTGCTCGCTCTCTTGTTTGCCCTCTGATGATCCTCTGGGCTGTTGCGGGCCCTGCGACGGTTGAGCATCAGGATCCTGACTAGCCCTGACGGTAGCGGTAGCACGTTTCTTTTCCTCCTTTGCTTTTTTCTTCTCCTTGTACTTTTGGTAGGCGTATGCGATGATCATGGCGGATTTGGGCAATACCACAAGGCTAGTAGGAGTTGTGCTGTTGATGGATAAGAACTGTCGGTACCTTGAATGTGTTTCAGCTTATATACCTTTCCGTACTCAGACCATTGGACGACGGGTACAGTACAAAAACACCCGCTTAATGCTGTGATCACGCCAACGTGTGTGATGACTTGGAAGTGAACAGCCTCTCATGAGTCAGGGTCCGATACATGATGTCCGGATGTTTAGGTTCGGTTTGAGTGGGTCTATCGATGACAGGCAAACGCCGAGACTCGTTGCACGCAGGTGAGGTCACGTGAAACAACTCGCGTGGCCGTCGCATCCGGGCGGGTGTGCGTCTCGCTGCAAGTCGGCTCAGCCGAGAAAACCAACGTCTCTTCTTCTAACCTCCACCACTGCTGTCAGGTGAGCTGCTGTTCCCTCGGAGTCCACAGCGCGTTCGATATGCATACTTAGTACCTCTCTACAAGTTACGCCAGACCATTAGACGCCCCCAATGTCTGGATCACAACCAATACAGCATCGCACAGTTACGCACGCCAACGGGCTCGATACGTCACAAGTCAATCCGGAAGCCATGCGCGCCAAGTTAAATGGACATATCTGTGGTAACTCAGAACAGATTCAAATCATTAACGAGGAAAAGAATTTCACGTGAGTAGAGTTGACTCTCCCTGGACACAAGTGCTGGTAGTATGCGCCAGTTGGTGTTGTTTGTCATGCACTCCCGTACTAACAAATCTTCATTAACAGGCCACACCTGTCTGCACAGATTGAAAAGTGGGGGCTTCGTGATGCTGGGTTTAGCTACAATGTTGTAGCTGTTTTTGGTTCGCAGTCAACAGGAAAGAGTGAGTCTCATAACCGCCCGCCTTGTAAACTTTGTTTCCTGAGAACTCGCTCACTTGGTGTGCTCAGGTACGCTGCTGAACGGGTTGTTTGGGACCACGTTCGATGTCATGGATGAAACGAAACGACAACAAACGACGAAAGGTACGTCTGCCTGGACCTTGAAGTTGCCCCACCTACCATCCACTCCATATATTTTTAGGTATTTGGATGTGTCGAGGCAAGGACATGAGCGTATTGGTTATGGATGTCGAGGGTACGGATGGGCGAGAGCGTGGAGAAGACCAGGACTTCGAGCGTAAATCGGCGCTTTTCTCCCTCGCCTCTTCAGAGATCCTCATCATTAACTTGTGGGAGCACCAAGTAGGATTGTATCAAGGTGCCAACATGGGCTTGCTGAAAACTGTGTTCGAAGTAAACTTGGGTTTATTCGGGAAAAAAGCTCAGGAAGGGTGAGTGGCGTCCTTTTCATATATACACGTATACGCATTCAATTTGCTCGTAGGCCTCAGTCCCGTACACTACTTCTGTTTGTCATCCGTGACCACATTGGCGTGACCCCTCTGGCCAATCTTCAGGCGACTCTGACCGCAGACCTTATACGAATATGGGACTCCCTCACGAAGCCCTCTGGGCTTTCTCAGGCACAACTCTCCGACTACTTTGATCTCTCTTTCACGGCTCTTCCTCATAAAATTCTTGAAACCCAGAAATTCGACAATGAGGTAGCTAGGCTGAGAGAGAGGTTTGCAGACAAGACAATGCAAGATTACCTCTTCAAAGATGTATATCATAAACGGATACCAGCAGATGGTGTCGCAGTATACATGGAAAACATTTGGGTACGTACGCTTCTCGAATATGCCATGCTTTACCTTTAATGTCGCCCCTTTACTCTCGTTGAACAGCAACAAGTTCAAGATAACAAGGATTTGGATCTTCCTACTCAGCAAGAACTCCTGGCGCAGTTCCGATGTGACGAGATAGCATCAACTGCACTCAGTGAATTTAATGCACAGGCCAAATCTCAGAAACGGCCGATCGAGGCTGGAAAGGTTGTTCAGGGGCTAGGCGAGTTGATGAGAAATTGGAGGGATCAGGCTCTCGGTACGTTTGATGCTTGTGTATATGACACGCTCTAGGACTGATTCTTGTTAGCACGTTATGACCATGACGCCTCACGGTACCACAACGGCGTCTACACTCGCAAGCGTATCGACCTCTGCGCGACGATAACGTCCACTCTCAGTCCGCTGTTCCTTGGTCAACTCAAGAACCTTCATAAGTTGTGTTTGGCTACATTCAAAGCCAGCTTGCAGACCTCGCTGTCACCCGGGGCAAGAGATAACGACTTTGCTGACGCTATTGGTAGAGCGAAGAGGGAATGCGAAGAGAGCTTCCTTACCGTTGCTCAAGAGGTTTGCATCGAAGAGAAGGAATGGGCCTGGGAAGAGGAACTGCTACTGCTAAGAGAAGAGATGGGAGCTGTGGCTGAGATCTTCCGAAAGGACGAAACAAAGAAAGTTGTCAACCTCGTCGAGGTTCGTTTTTATTTATTTATCTCTATGCACATGCGTTGGCGTGAAGGCTGACTCGTATACAGAGACATTTCAAACTGCAAATATCTGAACCGGTGGAATTGCAACTGAACAAAGGTTCTAGGGACATGTGGGATAACGTGTTGGGGGCGTTCAAGCAACTACTGGACAAGGCCGAGTCGTCGTACCTTGGCAAAACTAAGAGTGAATCACCATACTTCTCGTGCTTATTTACATGCTCATCACTTATTCAGCATTCAACTGCACCGAGGAGGAGAATTCGAGTTCCCTTACGAGCGTGCGAAGGCGTGCATGGCAAGCCCTTCGCTCCAAGATTGATGAGCAAACTACCGACGCTGTCATGCTTTCCAAGCTACGCGTTCACTTTGAGGAACGATTCCGGTACGACGAGCAGGGCATTCCGAGAGTGTGGACACCCGATGATGATATCGATGGAGCTTACAAACAAGCTAAAGAACAGGTTCGCTGACATCCTTGTATTGCTGGTTATCAGATATCTTACTTTGTCTCAGACACTAGCCCTTATTCCTCTCTATGCCAAGATTGCACCCCACGATCCTACTTTTGAGTATACACTCCCGCCCTCCCTTCCGCCCTCACCGCTGGAAGAAGAGATAGATTTCCAGTCTTCACTCACTATCTTTTCTGAGACGAAGTGCCTTGATTTAGCAAACCGTTTCCGCAGAGATGCCGATGCCTACTACGTCGAGGCCAAGAGAAGCACTGTTTCTTCAATCGCACAGGTGCCCTATTGGATGTACGGCGTAATGGTGGTACTTGGATGGAATGAGGCAATGCTGGTGCTTTTTAATCCGCTGTATTGTATGCTCGCCATCGCAGCGACAACATTGGCGTGAGTGTACTCCTGGGGCTTGTAACTTCCAAGGCCACGACTCTGACACTCGCTTACTTCACCAGATATCTCTTGTTAAAACTTCGATTGGTAGGCCCTCTTCTCCAGGTATCGAGGACAGTGGTGGGCGAGGTGTGTTTTCGGTTGTATTCTCCTTTTTTTTGGATGTCTTTGACGCAAAATGTATGTTAGGTTCAGCGACAAGCGACAGACCGTCTCCGTGCACACTTTTCGCAGCCTGTACTTGAGGCACCCGCACTCTCGTCACGCCGCTCTTCTTCGGGACAGTCTCGCCCCGAATCAGACTCGGGCCCAATAGTCCCTAAGCTAGGTTCTTCGTACACGAAGATCAACCCCACAGCAAGAACCAACTCAAGTTCGACTTCGTCGGCTTTCCATGATGTTGACGAGGAAGAATTTGAGATGAGACCTGTGGGAGCTTTCTAGCCATGTTTTGAAGAACATTGGGTAGTTGGCTGCAAACGACGTTGACCGGGACCTTTCATCTGTACGTTGATTCGTTGGTCGACTGTGATATGATCAAGTCGCTTGAGTACATATGATTATAGTTCTGTAATAGAGTTTCGGTCTTTGGCCGCTGGGGGCCAGGACAGTTGCAGGCAAAACGTGTTGGTAGCTAATATTACGGGCACTGTATATATACTGTGCCTCGGTGCTCAGTTTATCATTGCCTCCCCCGTGCATCTGAGCCATTTGAACGACATTATTCCTCCCAAGGTGCCATCTTTGGAGAGTACCGGTGGGTCTGTAAATAATAAGCGCAATCATGGGCTGCCAACCTGACCTCCACTCCCGGCCCCAAATCCGTAAAAACCCCTTATGTGAGTCCCTTCGAAAGAATCACTGATTGAGAAGTAAGAATATCTATTATAAGGCGCAGTACAGTTGCTACAACCCAAGGTTGCCCTCTGTTCAGACAACTCCGGTCGTTCTCCACCAGCGGGCAAGAGTCATACTCGATACCAGTGACCCTTCTTGCCGATGAACCAGCATACTCTCATTTCCTCTTGCTCGTCCAGGGTGCCCATCCATCCTGGTACTTCCCTAATCTGCTCCAGGACCTCGCTCGAATCGCCAATCTTCGCCTCAAGTGTACCCTCCTGTTCAAGAAATGATATGGCCTCCACAACTTCTTGGCGGTCGTAGGCAGCCTTGAGTCGCCAACGGAGCTCCGCTTGCGGGATTCCGGGACGTAAAATGACAGTACCCACAACGCTACGCAGTGCAGCCGTCCATAACTCGTCAACCCTGGATCCGCGTATGTCGAGCCATCGACGAGGTAGAACGCGCGTGAGCGGGTCCTCCGAAAGGGTCACAGTCCACAGTGCGCAGTGCTCACTGGATACGACCACCGGCGTAGTGTATCCCGTCATTATGAGGACTGGAGGTGTGAGTGACGCCATGCGTTGAACCAGCATGAGGACCTGCCCCGGATCGCCACTGAATTGCTGGAGGTACTCATAAGCGTGCGCCCGCGCTATACATGCAAGGAAATTACCGGAAGCATCGTTTTCGTCAGTCCCAAGCTTCTCGAGTCCTTGACTCTCTCCAGGATACATAGGGCCAGTTCTGCATCTGATTGGTTAAGACCAGTCACAAATTTAGAGAAGCTGACAGCAAGGCAACGACTGCAGTTGACGAGACCATGTGAAGTCTTGAGTCCACACGCAGCGATGTCCCCGTGCAACGTTCTACCATGATCAGCGTCGTCGCCCATGGTGACTAACGTGAGCTCGGGCTCTGCCAAGGGTGTCTCAACTTGAAAATCCTCCACAACTTCTAGGTCTGTCAGTGCACTCGACGAGAACTTGACACGTATACTCGTCTCGATGTCATCATCGTCTGAGGAGATGGAGTCTCAGTCTTCGAAAAGCACATATGCCACGGGACGACTACCTGCCCTCTTGCTATTCCAATCAATCCGTGAACGGACAGAGCGTGGGTGTGAGGTGTCTAATTGGAGAGAGACCTGATGGAGGTTTAATCAGCTAGGCTGTCCAAAAACCAATCTTGCTGGCTACCTGGTTTTCGGACACTAGCTGCATCAATATCGCAACGTCCCCGTCATGAGCCTCCAAGGACCACTCCATGTCGTCGACTTCTCCTTCTCCTACAATGTCTTCCAAGGCGTTTGCGTCCTGAAAAAATTCACGAGGAAAGGGACCTCCAACGATGTTCAAATTACTAAAGCAAATAAAAATCAGCAGAAGTTGCAAGAAACACATTTTACGCTCACTTGTCGGATATCTTCAGTGTCCTACCGGGTTTGGGTTTCTTTGGATCCCGCACGAGCTTGGATAAGACGCCTTGACTTAAGAGGTTGGACATAGCAAGTGATACGTGCTCCTTTCCAATACTACGGAGAACACGAGCACCGCCATCAGGATCATAAATCTCATTTGGAGTTCCAAAAACCATCTGGGACATCGATAAATCGTCCGATCACCTGTGTAACAAGAATGGGGGCATACCTTCAGCGCTGCCTCTGCAGTAGCTAGGACATCGTCTTTCACTTCGGAGGTAACTGTTCCTAATTCTTTGGTAAACGCACGAGTCATAAATTGTTTTTCTCGTCCTTCCTCCACAGCAGAATTCCACATGAAATCCCACACAGGGAAGGTGATTGGGTTCTCTTCCACCTCGAACATTTCGGCGAGTTCTTCGGCTGTTGTTGGTAATGTCACCGCCGACGCCTCTTCCACAAATCCGACTCGCCTGAGCAGATATGAGGGCCCGTAAAGGAACCGAGACTCCGCCGACTCACAATGCATTCTTGTCAACGTGTTTTCTAAGAAACTCCAAGTGGTTCACAATGTCGAAATTTGATGGACTTTCTGGGTGATCATCTGGGAGGTGGGAAGATCCCCTGTGCTGTGTCCACGTTGTATACCATTGATCTTCAAGGCGTTTCATGTAAAGGTCCTGTGCGGGATTTCCTCTGAGATGCGCGATACGCTGTCTGACGGAATTCCGAGGCACAGCTGGGAAGACCTGATCGAAGGCGGATAAATCTAGCTTCCCCGCATCTCGACATCGGGCGCGGATGATTGCAGACGCGTCACGAGCGAGTTCGTCAAACTCGCGAGTCCAGTGAAATCTCTGTCGCCGCAGTGATCTGGTTTCTGTGTCTTGGACCAAATCATCATGTCCCAATGAGTGTAAAGCGACGCCACTAGGACAGTAAGGCAAATTACCTTCTTTTTGCTTATCCTTCCCTTTGCCTCCGGAGCTTGTAGTCTGAGCAATGGGTGGCCCCTGCTCTGCAATCAAGGATGCGATCGTCTTCTCGGGCGGATTAGCCACCAGTGGAGGTGGCCCCCCAGACTTAAAATAATTAGCTGGCAACTGCTCCGACCTTGCAATAATCCTCCTTGCTGGTTCATTCTCCATGATAGCCGCCTTTATCTTGCCCTCCCATTGCTCCAAGTCCCCAGTAAGTGTTGATTGCATGAACTGCTTCCGAATTGCACGTATTCGTGCCGCTAGACTTCCCTTCACTGGCTCGGTATGGACTTTATTAAGGAGTTGCTCCCACTCGGCCGCTCTCTGATGCCTTGCTCCTTTGACCTGCCTCAACGGAACTGCTCCAGTCTCAGTGCTGTCCTTTACATTGGTACGCCGTCGTCTCCGTCCAGAGGGAGGGGAGCTTATTGAAGCCTGTAAATCTGGAGTAGAAGACTGATCACCCGAAACTTCTTCTTTGTTTGTGATAGGCTTGGCTAGGCAGGATGGACGCTGTAACCCACGGCGGCTGGCGGCCCCGAACTCAACTGGCTCACCCAGCGTTTTGATAGGCGGTGGGGCAGACGTTGATGGAGTGGATTGATTAATTTCCCGAAGGTAACTGTTAATCCTCTCCTGTGGAGTATCAGGGAAGTATATCAAGCAAGCAGGCTTGCTTGTGCCTGACGCGACTACAAGAGAAGTCCTCAGCATTTTGATGCGTCCCCGGCTCTCCAGGCTTCTCAGAGTAGATTCCAAGGTGCGTTTGTCGGGACGAGTTCCCACTGGTGCGCTAGTAGGTTCTCCGTCTCGGGTCATAGTTTCCAGTAGAGCAGTATGGGCCTCATAAATTTCCTTCGTATGTAGGTTAGCAATGCCACCTAATTCTTCGATAACATGATAGAGTTCATTTTCCCGACGAAGCGCGGAAAGGTTAATGCCTGAACGCGCTTTGCTACTTGGGTCTGTCCTTGGGCGTTTAGCTGGTTGGCCTGAAGGGACATAGGGAGCACTACGCTTCCCAACCGAGCCTGCTAGATCTTCTTCAGGGGCAAATGATTGAAGCGCAGAAGGAATCTTGGAAGACGTAAATCAACTGTCGCAAACATGAGTGAGGAAAGCCTACTACGGGTAATGTGTAGTCCGTGGAGGATTCTACGGTGGAAGGCACAACAACTGAGGCGGATGCTGTGTCAACAGGGGTGGGCGGCTGTTCATTTGTATCTATTCTCTCGTCTCCCAGAGCACAGGGACTTTCGTCTGTTTGAGCCTCAAAGAACGAACGAGTTTCAGTTTCTCCTTCCTCCGCTATTCCTGCCATACGACGATGCAAAGCTTGCATGTCCCTCTCAGTCACGGACTCTGGTTCCGTTACACGCTGCAGGGAACCGGGTGTTGGCACTTGAACTCCCTCAACAATGCCTCTGGGCGCTGCCGACTGTGAAGGAACTTCTGAGGTAACATTCAGCCTCATCACTGGGGTCTGAGGAGATTTTGACACCGGTTCGTTATGGTCAGCCTCCAGAGATCGACTCCCGTCAATAGTTTCAGGCACCACTTCGATATCCCCTCGATGGATCGGATCTTCTGTAGTTGAGTCGGCCACGATGACTCCCTCTCTGATGAGCTCGAATACGGTTTCCCCATCCAACTCCATAGAGACATCCATAGGCCTACCTGGGCTGCCCCGACGTTTCTTGTTCGGAGGTTGTTCCCGCTTCCTCGGGCCCTCTTCAGGTAGAGGATGCTTACGAGGCCTGCCTCGCTTCCTGGGAGCTTCAGACCGAGAACTATCCACCACAGCAACTTTACGAGGACGTCCCCTCCTTGGAGTAGAGCGCACTTCCTTTTCCTCTGTGGGAACTTCATCTCCATCGTTCAACCGTCTGCGCTTTATCTCAGACCCATCGTCCTCCGGTACCTTCGCCCTCTTTAAGTCGGAGGTCACGGACGAAACGAAATCCGCGTCGCTACCATAGAAAACTCCAGGATCCCATTCAGCAAACCCCCCGACATGCGAAGAGTCCACCTCATTGCGGGGGGCAGAGGCATCTTGAAGGTTTTCTGAAGTGAGAACAGCACTGTACGTTGCATTTGTGAAGTATCTGTGCCGACGCTCCCTGCCGTAAGTCTCCATTACGTCCACAGTGCCCAAATCACGGAGGTGGGAAGGCGGTAGAGCCCTAGCAGCACGTGTGAGGAGCAATTCAATGGTGCGCTTGTCGAAATTCCCTAAAGAAGTGCAAATTTCCTTGTCGGACGTAAGCCAACCGCCCACGAAGTTGAGATGACATACTCACCTGCAAAGTAAGCCCGGATGGCCCAGCTTCCTCAAGTAGATCGGACACTTGTTTGTGAATCGTCAAATGAGTCTTCACATCTGTACAGGTTTCTGATTTCTACGTTTGTTCAGTTGCGCTTGGCCTAGCTAGCAGCCTCTTACCTGACAGTCCAAATCCCACGTCTTTCTCATCGCCATCAACGTCAGGAAGCGTCCCCTCAGGGAGTTTACTATCCGGCTCTACCAAGCGGATGCACTTCACCACGCGACCCGTCGGCTTTCTAGGAGGAACTAAAACTCGTTCGATGACTCCTTGCTGAATCAATTCCCGCAACCGGGTCCGGAAAAACCGCCGGTCAGTCTTGGTTGGATTGTTGAAGCCCTGAGTGGGGGGTTAGCAGGTGCTAACACGTAAATCGAAGACGTACGATCGCTACCAACAAATTGTTCGACGCGTGTATGTGGTTCATCGATGCATTGAGTAGCCTTACGACCCTGTTCTTTATAAGGTGTAAGCTAGAAAGGTGTCTGCCATCGATGGTATCGAACATTATCTGTGGCGATTCACCAGTAAGTCCAACGTCATCGATTGTATCGGGTGACTGAAGGTTTGTGCCAGTGACGATAACATCACCCTCGCCCTCTTCTCGTTGAATCCGTTGCCAAAGCGGACTTCTCTCAACAAAGTACTTGTGAATACAAGTGTAGTTGCCAACTCCACCACGGCGTACTTTGATACTAGTGAAATGTGAGCAAAAATAGCCAGAATGAACTAAAGGCTGCTTACACCAGGTCGAGCTCGACCAGTTGCTTTATGACATAGAAGCAAGTTTTTTGATCGTATTTGGTCTTGCGACCAAGTTCTACAGTGGTGATACCTTCTTCTCGACCCCGCGTAATTAATTGCAGCGCGCTATACACCATGGCACTGAGCTTCGCAGGCTGAACAGAGCACCTTCAAGGGTGAGATTATACAAGATGGACGTTGGTACGTACCCTAATGTGAGAGCCAGTTATGGCAGCGAAGCACGTCTGAGGATCGACAGCGATCCGGAGATCATCTCCATACTGCTGCTTCAGTTCTTCCAGAGCCTTTCCGCGAGCATCTCCGATCACCTCGAGAGAAGGTCTATCTTCCGCAAGCTCCTCACCCGTCGCTGCAGCCTTGCGTTTCGTCTTGATTTGCGGAGCAACGTACACCTCTGACGTTATGCCGGGAGGCACAACTCCAACGCGGACCGCCGGTTGTTGCACGACAATTGACCAAACGAATGCACAAAATGCATCATCAACGACTTGCTGAAGGCCGTCAGAGCTGTTGTAATAATTGACAATGAAATCTTTCAAACGGGAAACGTTACACCCTATATACTGATTGTGAGCAACGAAAAAGTACAACCAAAAAAAAAGGTAAGGAAAATATACAGCAAGAAGCGGCAGCCGAGGGGTTCGAACTTTCTCGTTCGCCCGCAACGTTTCAATCCGTCCCTTGCCACTGGCACTTGCGCAACTCACCGAGATCGCCATCAAACGACAGCTCGCGTAGACAGTGGTGCACGAGGACGTCCATCTGGACCGCCTGCTAGTCACCAGCCTCTCGTCCTTGACAAGTGGGAATCCGGATCCGAAGGTTCCTTGTTTTGGCTGCTTGCAGACTCCAATCAGTTTTGATGAGATCTCTATCCGAGCCCAGCAGCACAAGTTGAGGAGTACCGAGGTCAATATACCGGCGGGCAACGACTCGACAAGCGGTGGCAAGATGACGATTAGTAGTTGGCGTGACGTGGTATGTAACAGAGGTCGTCGTCACTACTAGAACTTCTACATCTATGATGCAAGTAATACGATGGAAATCCATATTCTGTTGCACGACTTCGCAAACCATGTCATTTTCCCTGCGAAAACCTCATGAGTCTTGTACGGTTCCTCTGGAAGGTGGAAAACTTACCTGTGCATTGCCTTTGTCCTCTTTCACTACTAATAGGTGGTTGAGGCACCTGGTTACCGCACAGATGCCTTCTTCAACTACCTTACGTTCCGACTCTGGAATTCTCTGAAGCAAGCGACGGAAGCGATCCGGATGCCACCGCAGTAGTGCTGAACGTATTCTCTCTTTTCGAGACTGATGCAACGAGTGTGCAGGGTGCAGTATGAATGTAGTGATCTTGTCGGCAGTGATGTCCGCCGCCTCCCGTGGAGGGACGAGAACAGGCCACGGGATTTCTTCGAAACTGAGGGCCTCGCAACCAGACGTGATTGCGGCCCACCGTGATTCGTAGCCATTCCACGCTTCCAGAGCTGCCCTGTTTAACCGTTCCTGCTCCTTTCTCTGCATCTCCATCGCCTTCTCCACAGATCTCCTCCGCTCCTCTGCTATCGCCTGCCTCTCACTATCCCGTCTCTGTCGCACCCTGGCTTTAATCCTGGAGATGTCTTCTTGTACGGCCTTCTTTCTGCCTTCCACCTCTCGTTCTCGATCTCCTTGCCTCATCTCTGATTCGTGCTTCATCCATTTCTGCGCCTCCGTTTCGTACTCATACAACAATTCGTCCCACATCCGCCTTCGTAATTGCTCCCTGTCCAGCGGCTGCCTTGTCTGCCGGTCATTCAGGCGATCGGTGAAGTGAATTTGCTCATCGACCCATTCCTCTGTTGTATGCCTGCGGGGGTTATATCCGTCTGTGCCTCGTTCTCGTCTCCACGTTTCCGACAAGTCTTTCCGGTGCACTGGGTTCGGGGTGGTTGCATCGTAATGATGTTTTGTGCTATACCGCTGAGGAAACTGGAAGCGGGGCGTAGGAGGTGGTGAGGGGTAGGTTTGGCCTGTCCCGGCGGAGTATGTGGCAGCTAATTTAGAGCGATAATCGTGGGGGGATGGTTTCAAAGTGTGGGTCCGATGCTGGAGGCCTGCCTCCATGGTCAACATGGCTTACCAGCCCAAAAGTGATTCTGTAAAGGGATAGAACGGGCCACCCAGAGGACACTTATATCTTGGGTCCCTCACCTCCATGGCACGGCTAGCATGCTTTAACGGCACGCTTTTGACTCAGACTCCCATTTGAATACGTATGTATCTGTCCTCATTGCAATGCTTGCCGATTCCCACCCATCCAACACAAGATCAACACGTTTCCGCTGATCGTGGATGTCCCTGATGCGTTCCGTGAATATGACAACACCGCCAACCTTGGACATCACTCGCTCCACAAATATTATTACAGTGAGCATCTGCGATCGTACAGATCTCCAATGTACCTATCTCAAATCAACCCAAGGCCCCCGGTTTCCTACATGGAGCAGAAGCCAGAATCACTTACATACTCTCCGAGATCCCCCTTGTGGGATGCCCCTTCTAGTCTGACCACGTCTGCAAATAGTATATGAAACATGAAAGGCTCGCTGTTGTATCAGACTCCAACTTACTAAAATACGCGTGGCTTTGAGCTTCTCGTGCTGTTAACCGTTGGCGGTGATCATATCGGAGCATTTTCTCTAACAAATCCATGGCCTCGGGGGTAGCTAGTTGTTGGTTATCCGGGGTAACGAAACGTGTCCATGGCTGTTTCGGGTACCTTAAAGTAGACATTGTATCAGCAGAGAAAAGTAACGGCAACACAACACACGGACTCCTGCAGGAGGGCTTCGTGGCAAGTCTTAAAGGTGATGTCGTACACCTTCAAGTAGGAGTCGAAAGAACTTGTTCCGAGGACCCTCAATATTCGCAATAGTTGGTCGTCGTTGTCCGAACCACGGAAGAAGTGCTCCCTTTTAAATAACTACCGCGGGCCCGGGAATTTAGTCTGTGCCATGCGAAACCGCCAAGGAAGGCCAAAACATACCATTGATGCGAGCATACATCCCACACTCCATATATCAAGGCTGTAGTCATACATCTTATACCCCACAAGGAGCTCGGGAGCCTTGTAATATCGAGATCCAACACGAATGTGGTATGCGACACTAGGATGATAGAACTCGGCCAACCCCCAGTCAATAAGTCGCAGCTGCAAGGACATCTGTATTACATGGTGTAACATCAAATTGCAGAACAAACCTTGCGGTGTCGATGATCAATCATAACATTTCCTGGTTTCACGTCGCGATGCATGATACCACGCGAGTGGACGAAATCCAATGCCTTGTCATAACTTGGTCGTGAGTGGCGCATCAACGATTTTACGACAAGGTACGCACGCACCTTCAGAAGTTGGAAGGTATAATATTTAACGTCGACCTCCGTGAAGACGGTAAGAATTACTTTCCACTCCACGTTTTCTACGTATTCCATGACCAAACTATGGTATCGGCCTGTCCGGTCTTGCACGACGTCGAGCAGGGCAATTATGTTGGGCCCTCCAGTAAGGTTCCTCAAGATTTTCACTTCACGCTTGATTTTCTTATCCATCACCGGTTTGAGAACTTTTATGACGCAGACATCCGAGTTCACCATATCGATGCCCTTGAAGACCTAGGCAGGATGGCTGTCACCGAAGTTCAACCCATGCTGTGTATACACACCCACCCACCTCGGAGTACTTCCCCCCTCCTATGCGGTCAATGATTTCATAACGCTCCGGAGAACTCCATTCAATGGTAGAGTTTTCTAATAATCCGTGAATAGAAGTGGGGAAAAGTGGTGGATGTTTCGATGCATGCTGACCATAGTCGTACCACGGACGCCCCAGTGCGTCATTTACGTCGGCGTAAGCTCTGGCCATGTTCACTGCGATAGAAAAGGAACAGGGAACAGGAAGTGGTTGCAGCCGGTAAATCAAGTCGGAGTGGACATTGGGGTGAGAATTGACAAAATTGAGCAGCCTGAGGAATCGTGGTCGTGCCGGGTCGCAGTATGATGTACGTAAAGGCACCAACACTTGGCGTCTCCCGCTCAAAAAGACGCAAGATAGAATGTCGAGGCCACATCGCAGTCAGCGACACATTTACTGTAACAGAAAACTGAACTGAGAGATTAAAGACGACCAGATACATGCATGTATATAACCGTAGTAGATGACATAGGATGCCCCATGAGCAGACGAAAAGTGGAGGGTACACGTGGCCGATGAGATGCGTGACTAGTAAAGGAAAGCAACTAATAGATAATGACCGAGGAATCGATGAAGAGGAAAGCCTGGAGGAAAGCATGAGCGCCCCAATGATGCATATGGCCCATTAAAAGTAACTTACCAGAGAATGTACGTCATGAAGATGGAGTCACAGCTTCGGGTGTCATGGGAAGTAACAATTCTAGTACTTGCGTGATGGAGCTATTCTGTCTGCAAAACACCTCCAAATCCTTTCCTGACCATATTCGATCTCCTCGCCTTGATTGCATGGTTGATTCGTCTTCATGCTCTTCACCAAGATTTGAAGGTTGTGCCGGGGTCGAATTGGTATTGTCAAGTTCGAGTTTCCCCGCTCCATGACGATAATACGTTCTGCTGCGGGATTTCGACCGAACAAGATCCGATGATAAACCGCCAGCGTCTTGGTGGCCTGCGCAAACCTGGGAGCCATTACGAACATAACTTGGAGGAGCGAGGCGTTTAAGAGCATCCTTCAATTTTGAGGCGGAGGTCTGGACAACTACAACTTCGGGCCCAATGAGTGTTTCTTGCAGTACCCTGAAAGCGATATTGCCAATGGCTTGATTGAAATCGGCCTGCGCTGAAGGCAATGAACCCTTGATTCCAGTGGCAGAATGGGTACAGACTGCCGTGTCGGTCAGCCTTTTAAGTGACGTGGTCCACTCATGGCGAACTAATGGATCGGCAAAACTGAACATGTACCGGCGTTTGGTATTAGCGTGGTTCAAAAACGCAACTTGGAAGGTGTTCCGCATGAATGCTCGCTCCACAGAAATAGAGAAACTCGGCGGAAGGCCAGTGTACAACAGTGCATTCGGGCCACAACGTAGCATGGTCACAGTCCTGAGGCCAAACGAAGTGCCAGTGATTCTGAAGGAAACTTCCGGCGACTTCGCAAACGTGAGAATGGGTGGCTCGAACGTCAAGTCATGCCCAAACAACTCGATAGCGAAGTTCGGGTCCGGTTGCGGGATACGGAGGATGACAGGCTCAGACTGGACACGGTATGTCAGCCGTGGGGGTAATGGGCGTTTGAATGTGATGGCGATGTCGGCTGGAGTAGAATTGGAAGGGTGGCGCGCCTGGCATAGTCTCTCGCGCCGAATTGAGTCATAGACGTCCCCTATCAGATCGTCCGACAACAGGCTTCGAGGATCTTGCCTGCGGAAGGCATCCAAAAAGTCTCGTGCTGTAACGTTCCTCCTTGCGTATCCCGTCGGACCAGGTTCCGAGGTTATCGCACCATGCAACACTTCATTGAGTTGGACAATCGCTCTCGTGAATCGATATGCAAGGTCCTTGTCGTAGGCGACATGGGACGCGTTTGCTTCATACCATCGGCTCGCGAAGGAGTCTAGCACAGTATCAAAGGCACTAGTCCCATAGCTGGCTTGGGTAGAAACGTGGATGGTCTGCAAAAATGTACGCAGGGCTTTGTCCACTCTCACGCCAGTGAAGCCAAAAGCATCCAGATAATGCTTTAGCACGACGCGCGATGAACGCTTGGACAAGTAATTGCCGAGTTGAGCGCGATCAATTTCTGGCGTGCGGAAGAGCAGTTGTGCCAATGCTGCAGGGTCTTCCTGTTGACCACACTTGTTGAAGAGCGACACTATCGCGCGGTCCGGATCCCTGTTAAACTGTTCTACGAAGGGCTGAACATGAGTATTCTGAGGTATACTTTTCGATTGTGGGTCCTCCCGATCTCCACTGAAGCACAAATTGCGTAACAAGATAACATTCTTGACAATAAACTTCCTGTCAGAAGGATTGGGCTTCGTGAGCTCGAGTAGGGCATCGGGCTCTTGGACCACAGGCTTGGCGATAACCAAGAGGTCGCTGAACAGCATAAGAAAGCGGTCCTTAACCGTATTCGCGTTCACAACCTGCAAAACAGGAGCAGCGAGAATGAGCCTCCGTGGAGGATCATCAATCGCCGCTGGCCATGTAGAGCTTCTCGGTCCACGGCTAACCATTTCGTTCAGGCGCTCCATGATCACAGCGCCTTTTGCCGGATAGTCAGAATACTGAGATGACGTATTGGAGGAGGATTCGGATGTAGTCGGTGGAGGATAATCAGAAAGCGAAGACCACGGCTCTGGCGTTGCAGACGAAGCTAGCTCGGGTGGCGGAGACGTAAGAGGAGAAGGTAACGATGGAGGTGGGAGGGGCGCTGGAGAAGATGAGAAAGTATCATTGGATTTCGCAATCTTGCTCGCTCGTGGGGTCTTCTGAGTGTCTTCGTTGATAAAGCTGCCATTTGTGCTGACAGGAGAGAACTCCCCGCTAACGGGCTTCCCAAGGAAAGTTCCCCCGCTAGTACTGGTTGGAGTACGGGCTTTCTCAGAACCGATCTCTTCCCAGTCCGAAGTAATATCGTTTTCTTTCCGCCACCGTAGGAGGTCCGATAGAGACGGCTTTTTGGAAAACGCAGGACGAACTTGGGATGTAGAAGTCATAGAAGGGGTGACCAACGACGGCGTTGACTGCCCGAATTTCGAGAGCCATTTGCGAACGCCTTCGCGGTTAGTAGGCAATTTAATGGAAACCGACGCCGCTGATTGAGGTGTCGTTGGAGTCTGCCCACCAAAGTGGTCTCGCGAGGACGTAGATGCGCTAGTGGACAGTGGAGGTGAGCTGAGGTTCTTGAACTTGGACAAGAGATGTGTGTCAGACGCCTGATGCGAGAGGGTGCGATCTCGTTTGATATCCGGAGAATTGGAGGGAGTGTTGTTGGAACTCGATGGCACTGGAATATCATTCTCGATGGTAGGAAGTGACTGGACAAAATCTGGGGTAGACGACGACACTGACAACCCCCGATTGCGACGCTGTTCCTCAAGTTTCTTCATGCCAGGGAAAGGGAATAGTTTGGCATCTTTGTACCTGGCAAGATCGGCAGATGAAACCGGCGGAATCGGCGATACGCCACTCCTCGGCGGCGTCTGCAAAGCTAAGGACTGCATCGACGCAGATGCGGACGGAGATAGCATCACTGATTGACTCGGGGGATGAGCGGATGCGATACTTTCATGCTTGTCCACTTTGGGGCTGGTGAGACTTCCTCCACTTTCCCGGCTTATGCCCGAGTCCGTATTTTGTCTTTGCTCTCGAGTAGCAAGGCTGTTAGTCCTGGATCTGCGTCCTCCGCTGGAAGCGCTTCTCGTGAGAGCGCCCATGATCCTTCCCCACGTACCAGTAATAGAACCATCCCGTTTCAACGGCGTCTCTGGCGGAGCACTAACAGGGTTGTCCAAATCAAACTCGGCGTTCAAAGGGGAGCGATCACACTGTATGCGAGATGCAACGGAGAGCCGCTGAGGGTATGCTGGTTGCGACGAGTCAGATTCGTCACTGCTGCGCAACGCAGAAGTCGTATTGGGTGTCACCGCCAATGGAGAAGGTGCAGGGGACGTAAATGGAAGTGCTGGTTCAGGGGATAGCTCTTGTTCCACAACAAGATCTTTCGAATCAAAGGACTGGCGAGGAGACGATGCTTCGGTCTGAGGACCGAACTCTTCGCGGGGAGACTCAGGTGGTTGTTGGTCATCCTCCTCCTGCACTACATCGTGAATTGGTTGCACCTCGTCGTCATCTTCATCCTCATCATAGACAGGTAAGCTTGATTCGGGTACTAGTTACTTTCTGAGCCAAGGGAGTCGTAGCGATATAAAGATAGGACGTACCTGGATCAGCTATCCAACTGATTTGTCTGTTAAAGGCATCATGGTACGGTGAACGACGCAAGTTGTCGGCCGTGTAGACAACTTCTTCTGGATTCTCCGACTCGACGTCCTCTTCTTCATCACGGGAAGAGATAGATATCTCCATGTGTGGAGTGGCGAAGGGACTTGACGGGAAAGCATCTTGCCCCGATGGAGTCCCTTGTGTAACTGACAAGTACACGGGTACACCAACCGCTCCAGGTGTAGAGTTAGAAGACGCGCGAGATGGGGCATCCGAGGAATGAGGAATTTGAGGGGAAGCAGTTGGAGAGGGATGCTTCGGCGTTGCTGGTAACCCTGGATAAGTACAATGAGGCGGCACTACGTCGTCATCCGGTTCAACCAAGACACTCCTTCGTTTCCTCTGGCTAGGGGGATCCGCGCGCACCGGAGTGGCCTCGCGACTGCCTGTGATAGTCTCATTCAGGTTTATTGTGAGCGGTTGGGTAGGGATTGGTGTTTCAGAGGCGGTGCGCGCAGGCTCAACGATGGTCCCTTCATTTGACAGGGTGGAAGGGAGAGGCGCAGGAGGAACAACCGGCGAACTGGTCGACGTTGGTACCCCGGATGACTCGTCCGTCGTTGGAGCTCGATTGGCGGCACCAGCTGAATGTCGAGCTGAACGGCGTCTCCGACGTTTAGCAGGCGCTTGGACAAGACGTTCGCGGTCTTCTCCACCACTGGTCCCCTCCACATCGGCCTCTTTGATCCTCTCATTGAGGGTGGTGAATAACTTGAGGCGAGCAGCCGAACGCTCGCCACCCGAAACCGTGTTGTTGCGCCCAAGTTTACCAAGTACCGGCTGGGGGGATGCGGACGGCGAAAGAAAGGTACCATCTTGGGGATCGACGTTCCCTGTGAGTTTCTGCAATGCTTGCATACGAGCAGCTACGCTATTCGACCGTATGAGACCTCTTTGTATCGCATCCAAAGTCGGCATCATGGGAGCGGGGGATGAGGTGCCGGAATACAGAGGGGTTCCGGGAGATAGAAAGTTCGGAGACACCAATAATCTTGAAGCAGAAGCAACAGCGAGATGAGAGGGTATGGGGGCAAGAACAGATGGCGGGGGTGGCGGGGGTGATGGAGACGAATCGTCCGGTGAGGAATCATTGCTAGGGGTGACAGAGACGGGAGTGGGGGACTGAGGTTTGAATTTTCCCTTGAAGTCCTTGGAGCCCCGAGAACGAGAGCGAGATCTCGGACGGCGTTTTCGAGCCGCTGCTGAGGGCTCAGGCGTGCCTGGTTTCCGCTCGGAGACCGTCTCAGGGTTGGCTTCAGATGATGTAGGCAGTTCTGCCTGCGGTGGTTCCACAGCTTCACTCTGCAGCTCCTCCGTTTGAAATTTCTCCCCGTCACTGACAGCTTCGACACGCATCGGTGGGCGTCTGCCGTCTTTCATGCGCGGCAGTGAGGCAGCGCGCCTGAGTTTCGCAACGGCATTGGCTCGCTGTTCAGCGACAGATGCTGCGTCATTCTCCATAGTCGAGGAGATGAGGGCAGCAGGACGCTAACGGTGGATGAGAAAGATGGAAATCAGGAAAAGAATTGACGTTATGATTAGGCGTGTACCTGAACAAGGGTGGTCGTTTAGGACCGTGATGATGCAAGAGATCAAGGACGTGTCGGACAATTCTTGCAGGCAGTTGAGCTTTGTTGGGCGTTGAAGAACGACGAAGGGCGTACCGTAAGGAATGAAGCAGAGCTGGTATGAAAGAAAGAGAGAAAGAAAGAAAGAAAAAAAAGGTTCGCAGTACTAGGAGACCGTTGAATTAATGTGGCGAGCCTGGCAGGTTTCTCCTAATACACGTGGCAGCAAGGCCCCGCAGTCAAGGCTCTTTGCGTATTAAGACTTGCGCTTGGACCCCGGCTGGGTTAGACGCAGGCGAGAATGTCTGCCATTATATGGGTCCATGTTTATCCATTCATCCCTGGGAGCTCTCCGTCCCCGACTGCGGTCGTATTTTTGACCCAGCAGCACTTTCGCCTCAGGGAATCACGACTACTACATGCTGCTTCATTTCTAGCGGTGAATTTGGGAAAACGCGTGGCCCTTCTGTTCTTTTCCATTACCGCCTTTCACACTGCGCCTTTGCAAAGATCGCCCATCGATTACTGCAACCCAGGTCGGAGAACTACATCCAATCCTGCTCTATTCTGGCAGCTCCAGGAAGAGCTCGACGATTACAATCTACCAATCTACTGCTCGCTTGCTCGCCACCCGCGAACCAACGCCTCTTGGGTAGCACCCTCGAGGGAGCTTCAATAACTGTGGTTCTCACACAACCATATCATCGTGCACCAAACCACGCTCCATGCTCCGCTTTGATTTCGCTGATAGTGCCGATGGACCTTGTGACTTGCACGTATCGTTTCGGCCCTGCATTTTGTTCGGGAGTTTCACTTATGACTCCGTTCTCGTGACCCATCGTAAGCTCGACCATGGCTCGAATCTTCGGAAAAAGGTCCGACTACTGTGAGAAGTCGAGAGTGAGGGAGCTCTGCCACTCACCCTGACAGGATCGCGTCCTTGCTCCTCCCGTTCGAATATCTTTCCGGTCCGGCCTAGGCAACCCGAAACCTAGGCGAGACGCAGCCCGCTATTCAGTCCAAGCTTATCAGAACGGTGCGATTTGTGGGTACCAAATGTCGCAGGTATGAAACGGCTGCGCAGCGTACAACACCTCCCAGCTAGTAGTCCACCAGCAACAGGTAGATCTTGATTTCATGCTCTGCACGTTTCAAGTTCTACTACAATACTCCCCTGCGCCCGCATCATTCAAGATGGTAAACGTGGTAAGCGAGTATTCAACTCAGCACACTGACCGTACAACGCGTTTGTCGCTGGCGTCGGCTCGTGCTACCGCAGACGTGGAGTTGGTCGGCTTCATACAGAGCGTGCTGATTGCGTCGGCCGTAAACAACTCTGTAAATAGCATATTCTCATACAGCGAGGAGTGATGGGCAGCTGATCAAAGCACATATGATATATAACAACACTGGGTTACTTGACGGGAACACCGCTGGGAACCTTGCAGGAAGTATGTACTCCTGCTCAGATGATCTGGGCCTGACCTGGTAATTGACATGTGCGATCTGCAGCGTGGCCGCCCACCAAAGTGGTTTGGATTGTTGATCGCCACAAAAAATGCTCGGTGGCCATCGAGGGTTCAACGTTCATGCCACGCTCAATCTCCCAGATTAATGAGGGTCACCGGGTTTTCTGAATACTCTGGTCCCGACCACGTCGCGGCTCTCATTCACAGGTTGCTTTCAATGGCCAACTGAGCATTGCAGGCCACTTCAAAAATACTCAATGTCTGTGTCCTTCAATACGTCATTAGACCTTTTCAGGCAGGACGAATTTTATCTTGGACAGAGTCACCTATCTTGTTCGATTTCCGGTTAAGAACCACGAAAGTAGGAAAAAGATACGCCCGTGGCCCCAAGCTTGAAGCTGGGCGCTGTCGAGTCCTGACTCAGAACGCAAGTTCCGCATAGGCACTACCCAACCATTCTAGCCCAGCATGGTCGAGAGTCTGCATGGAGCATATGCGTATCATGAGGCGTTGAAAGCTATTTACTACGGGCCGGGATGCCTCAGAACGGCACTTCCTCAGCTTCTTAGTGTCCTGGGTGGTAGAAAGGCATTGATTGTCACCGGCAGGTCTCTTCGGGAAAAGGTATGTCCGTCATGACGATTCGATCTGCATAACAGCTGATCGGTGCCGCTTCCGATACGTACTGAGAGACGAATGTGGTCTCCAACGTGGAAGGTGTCTTGAAGGACAAGGGTGCATTCGGCGGAACGTTTTCGCAAATTGGCCAACATGCGCCCATTCAGGGTATCGTCGACGGAATCAAAGCTTTTGAAGACGTTGATGCAGACATCTTCATTTCCGTCGGGGGTGGGTCTCCCGTTGATGCAACGAAGGTTATGGTAAATCGCCTACACGAAACCCGGGGAAAGTTCTTCAGTCATATAGCCATCCCGACCACGCTCAGTGCAGCCGAGTACACGGTAGGTTCTTCTACAATTAATTGTCAATCATGGTATTCATCACGTCAGTGCGGCGCAGGGTACACAGATGAGCAGGGTAACAAAACTAGTATCGCCAACCCTATGATGGCTCCTTCGGGGATCATCCTTGATGCGGAACTTACGCTGGCGACCCCAGAGAAATTGTGGTAAGTGCGAGGACATGGCCACTTCGGTGTATCGATTGGGCGTCATTGAAACGGAAATGTAGGCTATCGACCGGTCTCCGTGCACTCGATCATGCTGTCGGTAAGCCATCTCATATCCGTCCGAGGGAAACCGCCAACGAACGTCCCCTGTAGAGTCGTTGTATCGGCCTGGAGTAGCGCCTCCTCTCAAAGTCCTCTGTTACGCTGCGATCTCTGATCTTTTCACGAACCTTCCGCTGAGTCAAGCGGAGCCTAATAGTTTGGACGTGAGACAACGCCTTCTAATCGCCGCTTGGATGAGTTTGTGGCCCATGAGGGTCGAGAAATATGGGTAAAGGTTAACGATGCACGGATTGCACAGGTCTCTGACTTGTACATGTATCTTGCAGTTCCTTAGGTCTGTCCCATTCCCTGGGCCATAAACTCGGAGCGACCTATGGTATTCCTCATGGCGTGACTTCCGTGAGCGGGAACACTCGTGGATATTTGCCGCCTCGATGACAGTGCTGTTTAGTGTTTGACCCTTGCCGCCGTCGTTGCGTTGAAGGCGGAGACTGCGACAGGGGAAGACAGGGCCGCTCTCGCCCACGTGCTGTTTTATCTTAGGGAGCCTAGCACCGGCACTGCCGTTGGGGACGTCGTACGACTGAGCTCGATGATAAACGAGTACGCATTGTATTGCGGTGAGCATTTGGATC
The DNA here is from genome assembly GCA_024663475.1 of Pisolithus thermaeus. Classification (NCBI taxonomy): domain Eukaryota; kingdom Fungi; phylum Basidiomycota; class Agaricomycetes; order Boletales; family Pisolithaceae; genus Pisolithus; species Pisolithus thermaeus. Next base: position 220,401 of record JANFAF010000001.1, read on the forward strand.
GTTGATACTGACGGTTTCACAGGCTGGTTGAGAAATTGGGCTTGCGAAGTAATCTCGTCACTTACGACGTCCCAAGGGAAGATCTTCCCAAAATCGCGCGATTGGCCACAGGGAATGCAGAGGGTCCGTTGTACTCCAAGGTCTTGGAACTGTTAGAGAAGATTTACGAGTAGATTCATCTTCGTGTCCGAAACAACGATGGTTGTACACTAGTAGCAAAAGCCACCAGAGACCTGTGCTAATAGTAGTAACTAGTGATGACCCGTAACAGTAAGCCCTTCCGGGGCCCGGCAGCCTTGGACCTGTGACTCCTATGCGACTGCACAGGGTAATGACTTGGCGATGACCTGTTCTTCACCTGTGTTAAGCACCTGCACAGTAATTAAGGTCATAACGCGGGTTCACTGTTTTACAATATGAACCCCCGCGCCAACATCGGAGCTTGGCGACGTGTCGTTCTGTACTCGGTTCATGGTAAGCGTGGGCCACCGACTTGCCCACCGCTCCTCAGGTCGTCGCCTTTGTCAACTACCACCACTGCTCACCGCGCGGTCCTAGGAACCGCTCTGTCCCCAAGGTATCGCTCAGGGTCGAGGTGCGACAGTTCCTTACAGCATAGCATGGGCATATTTCTGAAACGCAGTGACGTGTCGTAGTCGTCCTCCCATTTCTACCTCACGAGTGTTTTACATCCCGAGAATGTCTCAAAAGCGTTCCAAGTCGACAAAGTCATCATCGAGTCCTCACGAGAATGGCGCTCCATCGCATCCTCATTCACACAATCACTCCATTTTCCACACACATTCACACAATGGCAACGGCCATGGCCATGACGACACTGCGGGGTTGCTGCAGGCACTGCAGGGTGCAGGTACGTCGAATCAATCCCCCAAAGAGGTGCAGAAGACTAAGTAAGGAGCTTCAGGCGATCGCGGCAGTCGAATAACACTCATCGGGTTGTATGCCAACGTCGTATTGACTGGCGCCAAGGGCATAGCTGCCTGGCACATGAATTCTGCATCCCTATTAGCAGATGCAGCTCACTCCATGAGTGGTGTGTGGCTCCAGTTGGACTGGCCTGCCGTTCCCTCTTACGTGTCTGGCAGATCTTCTGGGCGACTTCGTTACGCTTTTCTGTTGGAAGCTGTCGCGCAAACCGCCATCGTCACGCTATCCCTACGGTTTTGCAAAGTTCGAGACACTAGGAACCACAACCGTCTCACTGATGCTCATTGCTGGGGCTCTCGGCATAGCATTTCACTCTTATCATCTCCTGGCACAGGCGTTGGCCACGTCGGTTTCTACACTTCCTCCGGGTCTACTACATGATCTTCTATCCCAGGTGGCATCTGTTGCACAGCATACGCCATCCATCGGACACTCACATAGTCATGCTGGGGGTGTACTAGATCCGAATGCTGCCTGGTTTGCTGCCATTAGCATTCTCTCAAAGGAGTGGCTCTACCGTATAACCAAGAAAGTTGCCGATGAAGAGCACAGTCCTGTATTATATGCCAACGCTGTACACCATAGAAGTGATGCATATTCGAGCGTCGTCGCGCTCGTGGCGATTATAGGATCCTGGTTACTCCCAACACTTCCTCTTGACCCTATCGGAGGTGAGTTGCAAAGCTACAACCGGTAAATTGAAGTTAAATTGGCCTTTGGCCACAAGGGATGATTGTGTCCGCCGTCATCCTGCAGCAGGGCTATGCGCTCTTGAAGGATGCATTCGCCGAACTTACAGACGCTGGGGTTTCGAGGAGTACTCGTGACAAGCTTTTGCACGCTCTGGATCCCCTCTTATCAAAAAGCGTCCAATCTAGCCATGGGGCTTCCTACATACTAGCAATACGGGACCTGCGAGCGAAACGCGTGGGGTCTCTCATATTCGTGGATGTGACTGCAGATGTTCCTAGCACACTGACGGTATTGGATACATGTAGGTTGGAAGAGCAGATTACACGCAGACTCAGTGAGGCTAGAAGGGAGGTCTCTGATGTTAGAGTTAGGTTTTGTCCTGTAGACGCTGAGATAGGGTCATAACTATTCTTTGTTCCTCTGTGATACCTACCAGCTACGTCGTCGAGCGTTTCTATGATGAGGACGCGTTGCGAACTCGTTTGACTTCCTTTTATTGCACTCACCGTTATGAGCGGCATCGACATCAGGTTCTCCCCATCTACCACCCAAGACGCAGGCTCATTCCGCCTGATCGAACTTCCTTCCGAGCTATGTCAGCTGATTGAATCGACAGTAAACGCGCCCTCTCGTGCACAATCCCCGTAGGTCCACCAGGGAGACGCGTTCTGGATGCTCATAAATCATGCAGATTGTGCATAAAAGGGAACCTCACCGAGGATGCGGTCTTGTGCACGGCGGACGAAACATACGCTCTTCGTTCGGTTCAGCTGTCTAATACCTTGTTGGTGACGACGCCATCAAGGACAGATCCAGGGGGAACCGTGAACGTGAGGGATCAGCTCCATGAAGTTTTGGAGCTGGTGCCATCTGTCCCAAAACTACACAAGTTGCCCATGCTACTGAAAGGCGCGCAGTACGACGACAGCGACGAGGAGCAACGCGTAAGTAACCATAGCCTCCCATCTCCTATCTAATCTCCTCGAGTAGGCAGCATTCGTAAAGTATAGTTACAACCAAGCGTCGAGTGAAATCCAAGCGAGCGAAGCAGAGTTTCAGCAGGGCCTTAAGGAGAAGCGTATCCTCGTCCTTGACGGTGAATCACTGACCTCGCGTTTCTTTCAACGATTGCACGTGCTAAAGCGGTCCAGGTTACCTGCGTCCCATCGTTCCTGCACACCTTAGCACGATTTTGGAGCTTATTCTCAGTTACACGGTAACTCTGTCTCTGTCATGCCAGGCAGCAGAGGTAGAGGAACTCGTCTCTACGCTTGCGGATGAGCACGAAGTTCCTCGAGAGGTCTCTGCCCAGATCATTTCCTGGTTCGGGACTGTCAGGGAGGGGCTGTGGGAGATAAATATCGGGGCAGTGGTCGCCGAGATTGGCTTGGAGATTTTGCGACATTACAAGGTACGCCATCATGTTGTAGATGTATCTGTGGCGGTTTTGGACGTGGTAATGTTAGCACGAACCCATCGTGGAGTCAGAATTCCTGTCGAAGTGGAAAAACAAAGTTGGTGACACCTTCGAAGCCTCCGTCGCACTGGAACTGCTTACAGTATGTTTCCCCCTGAACTGACAGGGAATAGACTTATACACTCCTGCAGGGAAACTATCTGCGGTCTGATGACAACCCTGGTGGTGCTACATTGACTTATTTCTCCGCCTTTGGGCTGCCAACGGACCCCGCTGCGCGCTTTACTGAATTATTCCTGACCAAGCAACGATGGAAGAGTAACGACATAGAACCTTTTTTGTCAGACATCGCCGTCAACTCCAAGGAGCGCGACAAATTGCTGCTAAAATATGCACGAACCATAACAACACCTGAGGGTACGTGGTACACCTCAAGAGTAGGATACAATAACTAGTGGTAATATACTGTTACTCCGATGTTCTGTCACCATACACCGGCAAATCAGCCCCGGCCGTCACTTTGTCTGGCTTTGGCACGCGTTTTTGTACCCTGGCCAAGGCTTCTCACGGGCGACGGGCGATAGTCGTCCTCGTCCTCGTCAAGTTGTTTACGCTTCTTAGCGCCGGATGAGGGCGTGTGGATCGAGTGTAGGCTATTACCCAAAATTTGGGGCCCAGAAGGACCCGTTATATTGTCGATAATTTTCCAAAGCGCTTTGCCGACCATTCCGTTGTTGCGAACATCTAGGAATTGCTCTCGGATTCGCAACCGCATATGGAGGACCGCGTTTGCTCGAGCCTCGTACGAACGGTCATCCAGAATGTAAAGGAGAGTACCTACAAGTGGTCAGCAGGCGTGAATGGACAATTACCAGATATTTTCACCAATGAAAACAAACTCTACAGGAGCGACTCGTTTGTCAACCTGCTTGAACGCGGCGTTCAAACGGTCTGCAGTTGCAACATTCCAAAATGCGTCCAACGTATTGCTGATTCGTGTTTTGAAAGATTGCGTCGGCTTGTCGATGCGCGAGAGCCATCTTTCCAGCTTCTGTGCTGTGGGGAGAGCGTGCTCTGGCAGCGAATCACAACAATATACCATTTGGGCGATGCATTGAAAATCTCGTCCGCGTTTGGTATCCCATTCCAGCACTTCCGCTAGAGCGCCTTCAGCATTAACATGCCTCGTATGAAGATCTGTTATCCATTCAGCCCATGAAGACGATATGGCCTGTAGTTTTTCTATACCCCACTCAGTCACCATCAACCTAATCGAAGGTAACACACCTGCTGCCGTCAGAGTCATTCCAAGCTGCACGCGCTGGAAAATTTCCCTCTCGGTGCCAGGAGCTAAGTCACGATACTCGACTACACAAATTAGTTCGCCGCTGCCCATACTCGCGATTAGGACGTGATACTGACCACAGGTAATTCGTGTGTCGGCGAACTGCCGTTTCCAATGCTCTGGAATCTCCAACCGCGTAGTCTTCTGTTGTTCAGATCTCACGTACCAGAAGCTCTTCTTGGACCGTGAGTCGCGGTCTCCGCACTCAAAATCAATGACGACGAAACAGGATGAAGCAGCACTCGGGTGACTTACGGGGTATCTATTATCGCTGACACAGTAAAAAGGCCTGGTACGAAGGAAGAATTGAACCATGAACTCACCAAACCGTCAAGAAACTTTTGTATAGAGGTCAACCGCTGCTTGCCATCCACGCAGACGCGTACAACTTCTCCATCATCATCCTTTTGCACCGCAAATATGATGGGAGGTATGTAGAAATTGCGGAAGATGGAGTCGATGAGACCAATCTGCTTGCTCTCGGGCCAAACAACGTCTGGGTGTTTGTGGTCAACGACTGGACGCGACGGAGCGGGGCAGACACACCTCGTTGGTAGCTCGGATTCAAGTCGATATAGCCCTCGTGAATAAGCGCTATCAGAGTCAGCTGTAAGCCACATAGTCGGAAGTCCTTGGAACTTACCGTGCAATTCTTTCGCGCTGTAGCTCGTGGCCGAGGGCGGAGTCAAAGGGTCCGATATTTTGAACACGTTAGGGTCCGTATGTCCGTCGTCTGACTGAAAGTCATCATCGAGTTCGTCGACTTCCCGGTCTTGTGTGTCGTTTTTGAGTCCTGCCATCTTGCCACCATCAATGATGTAGGCCCGCCGGGTAAAGACTTGATGCTGTGAATGGGGTCGATCAGAACTGACACAGCCACAGAACCGTCCAAGAAACTATGAATGTATTACTAATATGTCGCTACTCATGTAGGGATTAGGTAGACAAACGGAGGTATCTAGTCTATCTGGAGCATTTCCATTCATTAGGAGCATCCCAAACGTCATTGTCGAAGGTCTTCTTCGTCTTGCATCAACCGTGAGCTCTCCTCGCCGTCCGCAAAGTCATGTACTCGGGATGCATTCACGCCCCTCCGTGGGTGTTGCCCCGGAAGTCCGTCATCTTCTTCGTCGCTCACATCCCCTACCCGCCACATTTCCCCTAACGTTCTCTCGTTAGTTTGGCTCCGCAAGGCCAACTCTTCGGGATCACCATTGTCGGTGGCGCAATTGACTCGGCCATCTACCTTGATGGTTGAACCCGCTCCACCACGCAAGAACGTCGGGGAGACCGGTAAGCCACCAGGAGCGTGCCTAGACCGCTCGGGTTTCTTTGACGTCAGAAGCACGACCCCAGAAATAAGCAGCAGGATTGAGCTAAAGATAAGGAAAAGGATCCACGGTTTGTACGCGTCAACTTCGTTGTTGAATATCAACGAGTCCAGGAAACTGGATATAATCGACGGTCAGTCAGTAGTAGTGCCCCGCCATGAGAAATGCGTACCCCGTAGCTGTGTAAACACCGTAGAAGACCGGAACTACTAGGGTGGAATCATACGCTTTTAAGCCCCGGTTGAGACAAATGATCTGCAAGACTGCAGTTACAGCCAACAAAATGATGGTGAATATTGGAGCCGCATGGCCGAATTGGTTGCCTGGATTTTCATGTGAGAGACTGCCTGTCAAAAGCTTAACTCTAACAAAAGGTCAGTGAGCGGGTAAGCGGGCGCCACCGTTCTAAAATCTGCGTACGTGGCTTTGGCGAATACCAGGCAACCCCCAGCGAGGCCGCCGCCGCAACAAGCCCACCCAATCCCAAGCACCCATGCAATCCGATTATCGTCTTGTGGTGCCGTCCATCCCTCGAGCCTCTCCCTTATCCGGGCCATTAAGAGATTCCACTTAAACTTGATCTTCGCCAGAAATGTCGTATTTGAACCTTGCATTCGTAGCGACGTTGCGTCAGCCAAAGGCTCAGAATTGATATCCGACCGAGCGGCAAGTACAGCATCCAGAGAATACGTGAATATGAGAACCAGAATAAGAGCCACGCTCATGCAAAAGAAGAACACGAGCCATCCGCCTCGCCTCCATAGGGCGGTGAGATGTTCAACGTCGGTCTCCGACGACAGACCGCTGTTGATGTTTCCGAATGCAACGATACCAATCACGCCCAGCACTACTACAATCGTACCCTGGAACGTTTTAACGTTTTCAATGAGTGGCCGGTCGGAAAACGATCAACTTACGTGTATGTCTGTCTTCGTGACCGGAGTTCCCACCAGAAACCTAGCAAATAGGAAATTAAAAATAAGTGAGGTAGAGCCTAAAGGTGCGACATATTCTGGAGGACAGGGTATCCAGGACGTTAGATGTAAAATACATTGGAAAATGGCAGCTTACCTGCTCTCATGTAGTCCAGTGCTAGTGTGCTCCCAATAAGCTGAGACAAGACATAGAGTACCATACCCAACAGCCATAGCGGCCGCAGCCAATCCTGCCTTCTGGCAGCCTTCGGAATAGAGCTCGTTCTTACCTAGGGCAGTCCGACACATGAAGAAAGACCCCGTTGGAAGCATGGAACCACTCACGTGGTCAAGTTTTGTGAGGTTCAGTCCTGCAGCGTTGAGAACAGAGGCGAGCAAGATGATCCCAAAGCCTATGATGAAGGCGACGACTGGACTGGCATGCTGACTGGTGTCATAACTGGATGTCGAGGATCCCAGAGACGTTGCAGAAGCTGCCGCCGATGCGACCGACGTGGAGAGTGTGGAAGAGTTCATCACACGCTGACCCAGTCCACCGCCAGACACCACCAAGGTTTACGAAAAACGGACGAAAGAGAAGCGACAAGTTGACTGCTCCGATTGCGTACGAGTGGCTCTTACAAAATAAAGTTAAGACGACGTTGTGGTTAGGTCGACGTCACGGTGGCAGTCAGGGTTGGCAGGTCAGCAGCAGTTGATTGAGGTCATAATATCATGGACAACATCATTCAACGTCTCAAAGTCAAAGCCGAAGCAGCTCCGAACAGCACTTTACTGAAGGATACAATATCATTGTTGGAAGACTTGCAGCGTAGTCCCGAAGATGTACGTCTGATATCCTGGGACGCTCTTCGCAGAGACTTTGACCAACTGCGCGAACGTGGTCTATGGGAACGGTCTGCAGAGAACGACGGTCTTCTCGATGTCCTCCGAGATTTCTTGGTCGCTGCTCCGAGCAGCCCTACCAAGCCAACTCGACCGTCTGTCGCTTCTGAAGCGGAGTCGGAGGGGGTTTCGGTAACCGTTTCCCCACCCCAGGGTTTCACCTCTCGGCTCGTATCCAACGATGCCTTGGTCCTACCCGTAGAGCTGGTGGAAATATTGGACAGGACGTATTTCCTCCATCTCCTCGCAACCGACCCTGAACAGGTCCTCCCACCTGGCAAGTCCTTGTTATCTATCATGTCTCGACCGCATGTCGTTGCCGAAGGTGATCCTAAACCGACACTACGTCGTAGAGTAGAACATATAATGCACAAAGCTTTCTGGGACGAGGTGCGAGTCTCGTTAGTTCAAGTTTCCGAAAGGCCGAACCTCACGTCCTTGTAGGCAGCTGAAAACCTGTCCAATCCAGAGCCTGCGACTCAGCTCGCGCACTTGAAATTATTGTACAGCGACATGAATGCAGCTCTTTCTACCCTCCTCCCGCCAAGGCATCCTGTTTTAGTCACGATGTCTGCGCCCCTTCCTCCGACGTCGTCACCGTTGGAGTCGGCTGTGTCGTTTCTCCGGGAAGTGCTCGTCAGTTTGCGAGAGCGTTGTGCTCCTGTTCATGACCCCGAAATTGAAACAGTGCAACAAGCCCTTGACAATCCCCCCATTCGTACAGCTCGTCCACGGGAACTTGCCAAGCTTGTCGCTGACACTATCAGGTTCATTCTCGAATTTGTGCAGGTCATGAAAGATGACTTGTCCGGGTTCATGTTCGGAGGTATGACCGAGCAACAGCTGAGGTCCGTAGTCGCTAAACAAGCGAAGGCGACGGAAAGAGAGGTCATTCTTGACATTTGGCGAAAGGACCGTGTTCTGCAAGACTGGCGATCATGGTTGGAACACTCAATGCCGTCTTTCACTGTAAGCGGCGATGCGACTGAGCTTCGCTTCCGATGGATCGTCCGCCTAGTGCAATCGCTAGGTGCCTCCCCCTTGCCAGTTTCATGTCCGCTCCCCACAAGAGACATCCAAATTACTCGGACTGATCTTAATGAGTCTGAGCCTCCGATGGTGTTGGATCTTGACCGTGCTCTACCGCCCATCTTCTTCTTCACTATCCCAGCCCTGGTGAAATTACAGAATTACCTGCAGGCTCTTGTAATCACTGCGGCACTCCGCACGCTTATTCGGCCGCCTCCACCTGCTGGCCCTTCTCACGTTGACGTGACGACTTTTACTACACGCGTTTGGTCGATTCTTCAAGCTGATATCACTGAAGGGCCACAAGCAGAGTACACTAAGCTTGTGAATCTTGCGGACGAAGTGGTACGTGCACGAGCTCAATGTGGACCGACACTTTCGAAAGAGGAGGAGAAGCGATTGCGGGAAATCGTCGACCGCACATTGAAGCCTACCGACCCGGTGTTCGTGCTGTTACGGAATCGACTGCTGGTTGCTCTTGTGACGGCTCTTGTGCGCCTCCGGATGGAGTCCCGTGATTTGAGAGTAGTCCCAAAAACCTTACGGTCTGGGCTGGATAGGGAACGTGATATGAAGAGGCCAAGGTTGACATTGGATCCCCATTATTTCGACGAGCGGCCTTTGCCGGAGGGTAGTGTTGAGGTTATGGTAAAGGGCTTTGAGGGTCCTGTGCTGAATCGTGCGATAGCAAAGGTGCTTGGAGAAATGGATATACAATTAGAGTGGCTGGAAAGTGTGTGGGGGGATGTGATTGAACCGAGTATTGAACGAAACAAATCCAAGAGATAATAATGACGCGCGACGGGGCGACCTAGTTGTAACTTAATTCAATGTCATGGAGGAACTCCCGTTTATATTGAAGACCGTTCGATCTCATGCGACTCCTCTGAAGTCGTCCACACTTGCATCCGTGCTGCCATAAAGCTGTGGTCTGCAGGCAAAACTGCCAACATCTCACGTAGAATCCTGACTCGGACTGGAAGGTAGTGTTGCCGCGAACCAGACCAAGTCGAATCGAAGTGGTAGTTCGGCCACACTTCGACTTACCGAAGTGTAACGAACTGAGCTCGAACGAAGTCGCTAAAGCGTTCCATCCAATCGCGTTGTTGCGTGACAACAAGGCAAGGCGTCGAGTGGATATATGCACCGTCGAACTATACCGAACTGACGTAGAGTTCGAATCGAAGCGAACTTACTTCGAGTTGAGCTCGGTTCGACGGCAACACTACCTGAAGGACATGTGTTTCAACAACGGCCACATGTTGCAGGGTCAAAGGCGGACATGAGGGGTCCCAGCACTAGTTTTGCTGTACGGGTTCCTGCTTGCATACTTCCCTGAATTTATCACTCGTTCTCACATGTTCCCTCACTAGTGCCAGGCTTTCTGAAAATTGCACGCCCTGGGCCCACTCTGGTACCAGCCCTCGCTGGAACGGGGTTGAATTATATTACATCTTCGCAGGGCTGGTTTCAGCGGTAACAAATATCATACTTCTCACTTCTGCTGATTGAGTAAACAGGAGGCCCATCCGACTCCGGGTTTATTGGCTGCAGCTTTCGGCACGCTTAGGAGGCAGACCGCCAGGCTGCGTGCACGCAAATGACTGATGCAAATTCATAAATCATGCGAAGTTGTCTTGCTGCGGAAGCTGGAAAGCACTCCGAGAGAAGGTACATTCACGGTACGGAGTGGCACACGACGAGTCCATCCAACTCCACCGCGATAACATCGTAAAGATGGCCTGCGATTCGACGTGCTAGACTCACCGCAATATCGTTTACACCAACAGCATGCTGTATTCAAGTGATTCAATGTGCGCAGGTGATTACAGGCGCTGTGGGGCAGAGTCACACGCGACTCTTTCATCTTCCACAGTTGAGTAATCTTGCAGGGCTCATGATCGTGCCATGACACGCATGACCCCACATCCTGTACATAGTAGGCGTCTCGTCACGGAATGGACGCGCAATAAAAGGTTCGGGGCCCGGTCGCCTAGGTAGGACGCGATACTGTAGCACCCCTCGAAGGCTCGTGGAGTTGAGTGCAAGAACCCCAGACCGTGTCATGGAAGTAGACCTCGCAGTGAGTCTTCTAAGTCGTTCTGGTGGCTCGTGCAGACTTGAGCCGTTACAGTTTACCCCACCTAGCTTGGCATTCATATGCTTGGGTGGGTTCGTGGTGGTGGTACGTCCATTTTGCGTACCGATTTCCTCTGATGGTCAGCACCGGTAATTCGCTGTTTCGTTGACAACTGTTCGTTGCCGCACGCGGTCACTCCATTATCAACACTATCGTGTGCATGGCTGCTCTTCACCCATCCAGTTCTCTATGATATCTCTCCTGGTCAAGGAAACTGTAGGTTGAAATGCTTTCGCAACACATTTGTAATGGTTAACCCCTCACAAGCTTTATATTAACGAAGTCATTCTTGGCACTGCATTTGGCGTTCTCATAGGCCCTTACGGTGTCAACGTGTTTGATCCCAGGTCCTGGGGCGATCAGCAGGATGGAATCACCTTGACGGTGATGAGGCTGATACTTGTCTCTGGCCTGTTTGCTGCGGGTATTGAATTGCCGTGTGCCTACATGAAGAAACACGCCAGGAGTTTACTCGTTATGGTTGTGCCTACTATGACGTTTGGCTGGTTCGTGGTTGCAGGTGGGTTAAGGCTCCTCACCCCTTCAGCAGTATTTCCGACGATAGATGGGTATGAAAGCGGTTCAGTGTGCTCTATTTCCCCAGCTGCATCCGAGCTCGGCGCTCTGCATTGCTGCGTGCCTTACTCCGACAGACCCGGTTACTTGCGTTGCAATCACTCGTTCGTATCTTCTCGCTAGCTAGGGGATTGCTGATGACCTACGTTGCAGGCGGAAAGTTTGCCGAAAAACACGTCCCCGAATCCATACGTGATATATTAACCGCAGAGGCTGCCGCAAATGATGGCCTTGCGTACCCGTTCCTCAGCATTTCCATGTACTTACTGGTCGACACGGTTGGGGTTGCGATAGGGAAGGGGTTCGTCATTGGATGGCTTTGTAATGCTTGTCTTTTCTCTTAGATGTTTGCTGACGCCGATTGTTTACATTGAAGATGAGGTCATGTTTGGTTCCTTGCTGGGATCGATCATTGGTGGGTTCTTCATGCCTCAGCTTGATTAATGGCTTGCCACGGGTAAAATTTTAGGGCTACTGTTCTCTAAGCTAATGAAACTCAGCCACCGCAGAGGTCTCATGGATAGAGAGTCATACATTGCACAATATCTTGCTCTAGCAATCCTTACCACTGGAATCACAAGTGGTCTTGGCGCGGATGATCTTCTCGCCTCCTTCGCAGCAGGTAGTTTCGATGGCAAAGTTTGACAAGAATCTAACTCTAAGTGGATGTCTCAGGCTGCGCCGTTGCGTGGGACGGTCACTTCAAAGCACAAACTGAAGGCGACACATTTGCATCCGTCATAGATTGCGTTCTGAACTGTTGTTGTTTTATCTACATCGGTGCTTGGTTGCCGTTCAGTTCCTATAACTCTGCAGAACTTGGCATCACTCCATGGCGTTTGGTTGTTCTCATGATAGCCATCCTTCTTGTCCGTCGCATCCCGCCTTTGCTACTACTGTATAGGTTCGTGCCTGAAATACCCTCTTGGAAGGAGGCACTGTTCTCGGGACATTTTGGTAAGTCTGTTTCCGCTCTGGGCGTTCTGCGGGCGCTGTGACGCTTATATGCAGGACCGGTGGGCACTCTTTACCACTTCGTGCGTGGTCTGTGCCAATCTTCTGAGGTTCTGCAGATGGGTGTGAGTGCCGTGTTTGTGTCAACCATGGCTCGCACACGACTTCCCCTCCCGCCCGTTGGTCTGCCGGAAAATCCGCAGCAGATGCTGGCTGCTACCATCGAACCCATCGTGTCTTTTGTAGTCCTCGGTTCTATCTTAGTCCGTACGTTACCTCTCATTGGATCGTTTCATCCGCGGCCTTACCGGTTGCGTTGGAGACGGTCTTTCCATACCATTCTTCAATGTAGGCAGAGAGTTCGCAAGAAGCGTTACCATTACCTCGGTTAGCAACCGTGTTGTTATTGACTTGGAAGCCTGCGGAAAGACCGGGGACTCTGGCAATGGCGAAATAGTTGTGCCTGGAAATGGCGAGTGTCGGTCTCCCCTTGTGATTACGACGGGAGAGGGGGTCGCTGTTTGTCAGGACCATGTAGAGGGTGGAATACTTGTTTCCGTTGGGAATGGGAAGGTATGGCTTGTCTTTCTTCGAACTCATCTTCCTCATGGAATGTTATCTCGAGGTCGACAATGCATCCAACCCCAGCTAACGAAACTCCTCTGAGAACCCAGGCGATGACATCCCTGCTTGGCGCACCCACGTCCGGGTCTCTATCACGACCCTACTGCACGTAATTCATCAGCGACCTGTTCGTGTTCGAACAATCGTGTTGTCCTTTACGTCGGACTGCAATCTATGTATTCATTCGATGTTCGGTCTCATACTATACATGCGCTTCTAAAATGCTCGGGGGTGACCAATAAGGCAGAACTAAACGAATGTACGAAGGTACGTCGGCGAAGCCCCCAAAAAAACATATGGGCCTGGCTCACGAGTGTCTATTATAAAGAAGGTGCGTACGTTGGGCAACGTTCCAAAGTTATTCGAAAGGGTTTGTGCGGGCAGCCTGTTCAGGTGTAATAAGTAAAAAATGGACTAGTTAAACTGACGTAGTTCATACCTGGTTATCACCGCCCCGGTCAGGTCCCTCTCCACAGCCACATAGCCATTCGTGCCACCACCGTACCTGCTTCTGCGGTTCCGGTTCATGCAGCGATGGGCTGATGGCCAGAGGGGGTATTGGTGATGGTGATTTCTGGTTTGGGGCACTGGGGGGGACATGAGGAGGAATGGGGACTGATAGTGGCGAGTTCGTCAGCAGTCGAGGAGACCCGTTAGCTGGTAATCGTGATATCAAATTTGCGACGGCAGCGACTGGTGGGGGCGACGACAGGCGTCTTTCCGAGGGGTGAATAAACGGATTGGCGAGGTTGGTTGTGGTGCTAACATTGTTACTGTCACCGATGGATGGTGTCGGCGAGTGCACGACGCGTTGGGGGGAATGGTCCATGTCACTTAATGGTACAACATCGACGGAGTCGCGTGATTTCAAGGCGCGGTGGTCCCCCAGCCCACTAGCTCGTTGTGGGGGATGTCGGCGGGACAAGATGAGACTTGCTTTGCGGGTGACGTCTCCGAGTACGGATGGTCCGGTAGTCATTTGCACCGATTCACGGGCAGCCTTCCGGCGTTGCCGTTCGGCCACTTCCCATCTTTTCAGAGTCTGTTAAGGGAAAGGAATCAATGCGTATCCAATGTAGCTCAACAGGTGAAGACGGTGTCGAAACAGAGAAACACGGATGTTAAGTACCTCTTCTACTCGTCGCGTCTCGGCTGCTGCATCCCCGGATGGTGGGTATACGCCTTCAATGGTATCGTTGTCGCCTTCTTCCCTCTCTTCCTGTTCTTCATCTGCCTGGTGAAATAGTTGTTTTTCCTTCCCTTTGACAACGCATGAGCTGGATGAATGTTGCTGCTCAAGTTCGAAATGGTCTTCATGCGAGGCTCTCCACTCGCGAGATCGATTGAGACCGTCTTCTGAGGTTGGCGAGGGTGGTAGGGAGGGTGAGGGCTCGAGTACTGTCGGGCCTAGTAGTGAGTTTGTCATGGCCAACGACGACGAAGACAGCGACGGTGCTGTGGAGTCGGACGTGCTGCACTTGTTCGGTTTCAGAAGTCCCAGTGCCCAGTTGCACGCGTCACTCGCTCCAGAGTTAGTGGTCGATCTCGAAACAGACTACTCAAGCGCAACAGCACCCGGTCGGTACACAATTGACGTCTGCGGCGCGCGTTTGATGGATGGGGTCACCGGTCAGCATACTAATGTGTTTTGGATGTGCAGTGATGCTATGTAGTTACAGTGTAAAAAATACTAAACGTATTACAGATAAATGACAGTATACATAATCGAAATAGGACTAAAAGTCCTCATCTAGAGTACTATCCAATTGCCATCAACCAAGCGTCGAGTCCTGGAAATGCACAGCACTTACAAAGTCTTAGCAGAGGGTGTATCTAGGCTTCGCGCAGAGCGAGTAAAGTTAGCTTTCGAATAGTCCGAGACCCGCCTCTCAAAAAAGTTGGCCTTTCCTTGCAGCGAAATCATGTCCATGAAATCGAAAGGGTTGGTGGCCATGTACACCTTCTCATTACCAAAAGAAACGAGTAAACGATCTGAAACGAACTCAATGTACTGACACATGAGCTCCGCATTCATGCCGATCAGACGAACGGGCAGCGCGTCTTCGAAGGAATTGAGCGCGCTTTCCGAATCCACGGAGACGCGCTCACCGGTTAGGAACTCTTGCTCGATTTTGACAGCCTCGGTGATGATTCGCTCAACAGTGTTTGGATGAGGTCGACGCCTAAGGTGACTGAACAACAAGCAAGCAAAGTCCGTATGTATGCCTTCATCACGACTGATGAGCTCGTTGGAAAAAGTCAAACCAGGCATGAGACCACGTTTCTTGAGCCAAAAGATGGCCGCAAATGACCCTGAAAAGAAGATGCCCTCCACCGCAGCAAAGGCGACCAGTCGCTCAGCAAAAGTCGACCGTTTGTCTGAGATCCATCGAAGCGCCCAGTCAGCCTTTCGTTTGACGCAGGGGATGGTCTCTATGGCATCGAACAAGCATTCACGCTCTGCAGGATCTTTGATATACGTGTCAATGAGAAGAGAGTAGGTTTCAGAGTGAATGTTTTCCATCATAATCTGAAAGCCGTAGAAGCAGCGTGCTTCAGCTACCTGTACCTCAGTCGAGAAGCGCTCGACGAGATTTTCGTTGACGATACCATCTGAAGCAGCGAAAAACGCAAGCACATGGGAGATAAAATGGCGTTCGTTGTCGTTCAGACGGTCGTTCCAGTCATGCATATCCTTGAGAAGATCCATTTCTTCTGCCGTCCAGAAGGAAGCTTCTGCTTTCTTATACATTTGCCACATCTAAGCAACGAGTGAGCAGAAATCACAACAAAGTGGCTAATTGCCCCACTTCGTGATATTGAATGGGGAAAAGTACGAACCGCCGTTTGGACTCCTTCAAGAGCGGCTCTTCGCCTGAGAAACACGAGCGTGACCGGGTAGTAACGGGTGGTACGGCAAACGGCTCACATTCGGGAAGCTCGACGTCACCAACGAACCTCTTTCGCAGAGATTCCAGGTCATCGTCTGATTTCTCCTCTGAAAAATCATCGACTGGAGCCCCGCCCAGTGGAGAGGGGCACTTCTTGTTGCTAGTTGGGCTATTGGTGCGGCGAGGCCTTCCCGGGGGGTCTAATGAGAATGCTTCGATGGCGGCGGCAACCTGTGGTTTAATATGAGCGCATGGACTACGGACGAGTAGCATGCACGACTTACCTTCTGGCTTGGAGTCGGTTGTGACATCATGGCCGCAAATCTGAGTCATGGATTTCATCGAAAAATATGTCTTCGTCCGTCGCAGAGCGCGGGAAAAACCGCAATTACTGTAAGGATCGCGTATCGGGAGAAATTCACGATATACTATCGCAGAGTCTGTACGAGTAATTGTAAAATAATTGTAAGTATATTGTAAGTCACCTTCAGTCTCGTCCCCGGAATTCCCCATCATCGATCACATAGTTCCGTAGCCCACTAGCACCGTATGGCGATTGTTGTAGAATAGGCAAGGACGAGTCATCAGACGTGGCAGACGCAGCACGCGAATACATAGTATTCCTGTTGCTGTTATGTCCAGGGAGCGACAGTATGGACGTCCGTGCTGTTTCGCGCATTTGAAGAATATTCTGCCGGAACGCGTTCTGTTGCATACACCACGATATGAACGTGAGCCAGCATCTTAGCCTACAAACTCCTTACCTGTTCGCGCCAGTACTGCTCGCGCTTCTCGCGCTCCTTGTCGCGCTGACGCCGGTGGATCAAGAACAATGAAATGAGTGTCCCAGACATTCCTGCAGAAATCCATCAGAAAGGTGCTTCGCCCTTACAGATCACTTGGCGCACCTCCAAGGATGCCTACCCCAACTAAGACATACACCCAGACTCCAAATTGGTTAGGCGTATCAGCACTCTGACCGCATACACCGTTGCTTTGGCAATTGAAAGAGCTGCACCTACACTCCCAACTTGTCAGATTCATCTACTCGTAATCAAGAAAGAAGCCGCACTCTTTGTCTCCATCACAAGTCTCGCCAACAGCCTTCATGGACATGCAAGTCAGTTGCTGAGAGTCACAGTACAACCCAACTTGACAGTTTCCTCTAAGATAATTCCGAGTTCGGATACGCCAGATGAGACAGTTGGGATTGCACGAACCTTGACGCCACGTCAATGTACTCGCTACTGCCTGTATAAGCGATATAGGCCGTGTTTTCTACTTCGCATGGTTGGCCCACCGTGACATTTGCCCACCTATGGGTTGCATTCAACCAAACAACCCCCATAAAATGCCACTTAACCTACATGCAGACATTGTTGAGACATACGGCGCCGTTGACGTTACGACCATAGTGTAACGTGTCAGCAAGCTCTGCGGCGTTCGGAGGAGGTTCGCATTGGTCTGAAAACACCGACAGAGAGATTAGAATGTCACCATCTGGCAGACAAAGCATTACCAGTGATAACTCACCATCGCGGTTCAATTGACAGGGACTGCCAACGATGAGGAGGGGTTGGCACGCATCAGCCTCATCGGGGCAGAATTGACCACTTGGGCAGAGTGGCGGAAGTTGGGAATCCTGGGCATAGCCAAATGGGAACTGATCCTTTCTGCACCCCTTGGGTTGACAGACACCATCCGAAGAGCAGTAGTTCTGGGAATCGCAATCACTGTAGAATTGATATGTCCCTATCTGGAGGCGGTTATCAGTAGAGGAACAGTTTTGCCCTTTGGTTTGGTAGCCAGCTTTGACGAGGAGCTGGGCAGACGTTAAAATGAGCGTGAGGGGCAGCCAGTACATGGTAATAGGAAACGGTGAAGAATGCGCGGACAGAACCGAACACACTAAAACGCGCGGAGTCCCACCGCGTCCCTCGGCGGACCGCTCGCGGGTCACTTGTAAAATTAATTTCTATTACATATTTTAATTTCTCGTGCTAAGTGTATCTACTATACAGAACAAGTTCACTTGCCGCAGCCTGGACAGCAGTGAACGACATCATGTACGAAAACATCGCATTCCGTGCAAAAATCGTGGTGACAATCTGGACAACGGTATCGGCCCAGCGGGCTGAGCCCCTCCGTCACAGCTCCGCTCGAATGTGCTGCCGGAAACGGTCTGGCACATGCATGACAAGTGGTGGTCGACTGGGACGTGTATTCGAGTGATGTCCTGGTAGAACAGACCCTCAGCCAAGTCATACGAACAAGAGTACAAGTACGAACACGGCTTCGTACGGCTTGACAGGGAATAGGTGGTGGTAGCTTCGTGCCAGATGGGGTGAGCTCACAATCATAAGGCCACAAATATCGCAGTCAGTCGGTACGTCGCACACTTTCGCCATGCAACGTGGACACAGAAATCCCTCACTCTTTAGGTCCGAATGGCAAGCGCACAGGCTGGGAGGCGACGAGTCCGGAAGGCGTGTCGGAAAGCCCATCATCATTAGATCCGCAGGTGGATTTCCACTTCCACTGCCTGCATTACGGATCGTGGCTTGCTGAGCTGGAGGAGGAACTAACTCGAACAGCAAGTCTTTGAAGTGACCCTCGTTCATAGCAACTCCAAATTTCCCTACGTACCTGCTGGTGAAGAAGTCACAAGAATTGACAGTTATCTTCACTTACCTCCTGCCTTGTCGCTTAATTCCCTGCAAATTTTCATCTCTGCCGCAAGAGCGACGACAGAAATCCTAATTCTACTCTTGATACAGACCTCCAGAGTCTCATGAATGTTACCAGGATCACAAGTACTCAGCGAGCCAAAGACGATAAGGATTTCGCGAGATGACTGTGTCGGTAGGTGACTATGAGCGTGAGCGGGTCACATGGGACGACTTGAGAAGCGAAAAGTACCTCATACTGCCTCTTGCCATCTCTATTGCATTTTGTAGGCTTGGTTCTCCAGTGGGCTCCAATTTTGCTCTGTCACTCAATGACCTTAGGACATCTTGAGGGTTGCCTACAAAATCGTGTCAGATGAACACACATCGACGATGAGACCATCCTACCTGACATTTCGCCGATGCGCTCTCCAAGGCCAGAACGCATGCCAACAACGCCGATTTGTCCAAGAGGGTTCTGGTCAAACCACTCTGTCACAAATTCTCGAGCGTAGCGAAGGGTGAGGTCAAATCGCGTGGGACGGAAGTCACGGTCCATCATGGAATTTGAAAGGTCCAAAATCAAGACAAGGTGCCGGATGATTGTGCGCCGTATGGCAGCAGCAGGCGCGAGGAGTCTGTGTACGTTCAACCAGTGAGTCGAGCGTACACGATAATGCAGCATACCTCCTTCGTCGATCCCTAGCCATCAAATCCTCCACAGCCCCTTGCAAACTCCCAGTTTCGTCTTCCTGAACAGTATCCCATGAGCGCGTATAGGAGGCTTCCCATGTGTAGGCTTGCTACAGCCAGGTGTTCTTCAGCTGCCGTCCTCCGGGCCAACCGCCGACACAAGCGTGACTGACCTCCTTGGTCTTTCTTTTTACTTTCCCCTTCTTCGGCTTTTCCGATGCCCTTCCCTTACCTTTACCCTTGACACGCGGGTCTTCGTCCCCAAAAAGGGAGATGTCAGAGTCAGAGTCAACATCCATTGTGAGAGTGGGGCGAAAGGCGTGATTAGATAATACAGCGAGTTGCTTGTCCAGGTAGTCCGTGGAGTAATACCCGTTTCCTATCAACTCGCTTCTTGCGAGTTGCCTGACTCAAGGATCAAGCATATCGAAACTTCATTGGCAGCAATGAATGATAGCTATTGAACTCAATATAACGAGAAACATGAGCTTCTAGAATGTAGGTATCGGAATTGCAAGAGTAGCACCAAGCAAGAAACATGGTGTAAGCATACGCCAATATTCCCAGTTTCCAAAGCGTAAGACTTCGTAACAAAGCATAGGGATCATGTACCGTATCATAAGCAACTCTGTGTCCAATGTGGACTCCCAGTAGTTGTTATTGAGCGTTTGGAAAGCGTACAGTTTTCACTTGGGAGCTGATCGGCGAGGCCGTCGAGTTTTCCACTTGGGTAGTCTCAACCTCAGCTGCGACCTGTATACCGTAGTCGATTAGCGACACCTTCAGTAGACAAGTAACGACATCGAGATGCGCACCTCGACGCGACTGTCCAAGCCTGTAACCCCATCCTCTCTGGGCCGACGGAAGGGGCTCGTTTCAGCTACCGAAACCTCTTCCCTTCCCGTTGTAGCTAATATCGTTTCGGAGTCACCACGGGTCGCTTCTCCATTGCAGGGGGAAACATCCCCGGACACTGCCACGACACCACGTTCAACGTCGGCCACAACTGTATTGGTAGCACTAGGCGTTGCGGTTGCAGTGTCAGCACGGCGTGCCCAAAGGACCCAATCGGGGGTAGGGCGGTTAGTCCAGGTCCAAGTCAAAGATAGACTGGTAGTGCGTGAGTGCACCCCACGGCTCAAGTTGAAGAAGGGAATGGAAAGTCCATCTTTAGGTTGTCAGCCGATTCCGCCGAGAGAAACAGACGAAACGCACGAATCACGATGGAACCGAGGACGACAAATGACACTATAGGTTGAATCATTGCTGCTAACAGCTGTTGCTGATCCGCTGGGGGCGTTGCAGGAGTAGGAAGGCGGTTTGAAGCTAATGCAGAAACGAACACCGCGCTGACACCCATCTACAAATGTCGTTCAGGTTCGACACCCTAACGAGAGACGACCACGCACCGGTCCTGAAATAGAGTCAGCGATTCAATCACTGTCAAGATTCGAGTCAACTCACCAAAGTGTCCAGAAAACAGTGCCTCTTTCCAGGAAGATATTTCCGGAACGAACCTATAAAGCAGTAACAAAGGGGGGATACGGCGAAGAAAGAGTATGGCGATCAGTAGACAAAATAGGCGCCAGAGGGTAATCCCCAGATCCGCGGAATTATAGGAACCAAACGGTAGCCAAGCGCCGATGTAAATGAAGCAACCACAGTTCAAAACATAATCTATGACAGACGCAAATGCATCACCCTCGGTTTGCACATTGAAATGACCATCCCATGAGATTGCGGAACCTGCAAAAACGATGAACGAGATACACTTGCGGACACTCCACCACACACACCTGCCGCAAACGCTGCGAGGAGGTCATCGGCGCCGAGACTGCTGGCGACACCGATGGTGAAGATCGCAAGGGATAAGTACTGAGCGATGTAGGATTCACGGTCGATGAGACCTTTGCGGTGGCTGAGCTTCATGAGCTTAGAGAATAAGAGCCCTTGATGTTGCACAGTGAATGAGGTTCTGCGGTGAGGGCACGTTCGAGCTTACCGAGAATTGCGCCAAGGACGGTGCCAAAGATGACTTGATCTTTATCACAGAAGAAGTCAGTTTTCCGATCAACAGCGCAAAGCGATATCTCACATAGCCAACCAACGAGGAACCACTTTCCAAAGGCGACGCGGGTGGATGTTTCGAGAGTCAGGTACAAAGAAATACTGAGGAACGGATAAGCCAACCCATCATTCGCTGCAGATTCGGCCGACAAGATGCTGCGAATCTCGAGGGGGACGTGCTTTGCAGCAAACTTTCCGCCTGGGATACGAAGACTCTCAGTTCACCGTCCTTTCCTCGGTGGAAGCTCAGATTACGTACGAGTGATGGCAGCGCAAGTGACTGGATCGGTAGGAGTAAGACAGGAAGCAATACATAACGCAGATATCATATCTAACATGGGAAAGAGGCCATGAAGAAGACCTGTCGCAGCGAAATAAGATCACACATGAGGCGGGAGGATGAGAGACGCTCACTTGCTACAATGATCCAACCGAATGCCATGGTGGGCACGACCATGATCAACAAACCCCTGGCATGTTCCCACATGTAGGCACACGGCAGCTCGACACCCACGGCAAATAGGCCAGTCGCAAGGACGATTCTCATGACCTCAAGTGTGATTGTGTTTTGGTCAGCGCCCCAGGACCTAGGATCAAACACGTTGGCTACGTAAGGACCCATGAGTACGCCGAATCCCGTGCCAAGTACGACTTCATTGATGTATAGCTAACAAAGAGGATGAGATTGTCGAGCAGATTAAAGAGTTCGGCCTCACCTTCTCCTTGACAAGCAGGGAGATCATGGAAAACTAATGGAGAGTAAGCATTCAAGTTTTCCGGGATGCGCGCTGGGACGACAGACTAGTACGACGAAGCCGCCGAGACATAAGTAGGCCAGACTCTGCGGTGTGACCTGAGATGCCAGTGAGTTTGACAAATGGAACGGACAGGAAAACTGAGGTGAGACCACGAACTTCAAGGACATCGATGCTCATTCTAGAGAGCCTGTTCCCGGTGGACACAGCAGAGTGCTTGAGTGTAGCCGAGAAGGCAAGCCTGGGACTGCATTACATTGCACAAACAAATAAGCCGGGTCAACCATACACTCGCTGTCATCGACTCCGATGTTGGTCAGGCCAGCCATCGCCGTCCACGGATTTCACGGAGGCTCACCGGCACCGGCTATCAAGGCGCTGGGATGCTCCGCAGGTTGATCTCTACGATGATTGTCCAGCGATCGAAAACAATTCCAATGATTCAATCGACCTGACAAGGTCTGAAGGCAACTGCGACAACAATAAGGAAGCAATGACGGCGACGTCACTTTCCATAGGTACTACCGGCCTCCGATAGGCTCCCATTTCGTGAGTCCAGCCTCGGCGGGATGCCGCGACAATATCAATTCCGTGTCCCTTTAACGTAGAGAAACCACCCGGCCTCCCTTTCCCCTCCCTTTACTTTCTCCCCCATGAGTCGCGTCTTCAGAAGCATTGGCGTCCTCGTATTGGCCATCCTTGTCGCTGGGTACATACACCTTAAGCCGTACTTGGCAGCGATGGGCATAGGAAGGTCCGTGGAATCCATCGGGACTGGTAATTGCAGCATTGTTCCGGACCTCCAGGCATGCGAGAGTACGTTCTTTTCTTTTCTTCTCTTGTCCCCTTGAAACAGACCATGTCTACACAGAAATCGTACTACACCAGCCGTCCGGCCTGCTTTATTTAGCGTGTTCTACACTCCATAGCCGACTCCAATGGATGCCTGCCATTGGTAGGTTCAACGCGACTGGAATGTCTGAGGATGACCATGTCGCTGTCTATGATTATGAGACGAACTCGATTACACGGCTCACCTTCACCGGTTTGTCCTCACCCAGCGGAATTTCCCTTCACGGGATGGATGTGGTTATTTCCACCCAGGAACCGTCCACTCTTTACGTGTATCTCGTTAACCATCGGAAACCCGCCTCCGGTGACCCCTCTAGGGTTGGAGCTGATTCTGTGATCGAAGTTTTTGAAACCCGACTGGGGGACAGCGAGTTGAGGTACCTTAGGACTTTCGAAGATCCTACTGTTATTATCACTCCGAACGATGTCGTTGGATCTCCTGACGGGAAGAGCGCATACTTCACAAACGACCATGCCCAAAAGTCTGGACTTGTATGTCATATCCTTATCACATCATACTAAATTAGTGATTCCGACGCAGAAACGGGATCTTGGTGTACTGATTCAACCCTACGACACGTCGGTTGGCTTTTGTCACGCCGATTATGGTTGCACATTTGCATACCATGGACTCCACGCAAGCAATGGCATTGTCAAGGGACTTGGTCACGACAACGACACGTACTATATTGCGGATTGTATGTTGGGAGAAATCACGGTTTTGAAGAGAGGCCCTGATCATGCATTGCTGCCTAACGAGGTCATTAAGACAGGTAACGCATCCGAATTGTATTCTGTCGGTATTTGTACAGCTCAGTTATTTGGCAGGTTTTGCAGCAGACAACCTTGCTATTGACTCCAATGGAGCGCTTTGGGTCGCAGGTCGGTTATTACCGGTTGTCTGCCGCATTCGAAAGCTCACACGTTGGTTCACAAGGCCTTACAGACGTTCTTGGGTTTATCTCCAGGAAGTTCGAGGACCCCTCTGCTCACGTTTCCTCAACGGGACTTCGAGTAACTGTTAATAGTGACCTTGGTCCCGCTTACGGGAAAAGGTACAATGTTGATAAGGTGGAGCCATCGCCCTCCTTTTGTAGTTTATCATTGCTGACCTTCGCGATAAGGTTTTTGAAGATTCAGGTCGACTGGCTTCGGGGATCACGTCGGTAGTGTACGATTCGCAAAGAGAACGTTTATTCATGCATGGTAATGACCCATTTCTCACCTCATACCGAAGACCCTAACTCCTAGATATTTAGGAGTCGTGTCTACGCATCTCACGGTCTGCAAGTTATAAGACTTCGTACCAACGAACCTTAGTAAGCAGCATAGCCTCCTTATAATCACGTAACCCGCTTGGTTGGCAAATTCGAGAAACACTGTCACCGTACCGATAGGATAATGAGGAGGCTGCTGGTGCTGTGCACCATTTTTTGGGTTGGCGGGATCACTGTGTGGCTGCCACTGACCATTAAATTTTGTTTTCGCGGATCGATTATGTATCCTATCACCCACATTGTGTGTGTGCGTGCGGCGTGCAGTAAACTCGACGGCGCTGGCGAATGCGCGCTACCGACAATCCGCCAAGTCCGGTATTAAGGAGATATGATCGATTAATCCACTTGGCCGTTATCGTTGGCAAAGTGTCGTATCACCATGGGGTCACCGTCAGATACCGACACTGCCCTATATAAGTGTTCTTCTCAACAGCTGCCGCGCTCCCAAACATAAGGCGGGTTCCGGGACCCTTCTCGGTTCCCAGGTCCTCAGTCCTTAACATCCATCATGGGTGGAATCGTATCTAAAGCCGCCAACCAGCAGCCAACTAAGTCACTCGAGCGCGAGAGGCAGTCGACAGACGAGAAGGCCCGACGTGCGTCGGAGAGCGCCCAGCACACTGACGTGTTCCTCCCTAAGTCGTCCAATGGTTCTATATCCCTCTCTAACGTCGAGGCATGGGAGTCGACTGCTTCAGCGGACCCCAAGATCCAACTCGCTCGTACTGTTCTCGCCCACTCCAACATCAAGACAACGCTGACGTCCCGTGAAACGCGGATTGCGGTTCCTCATGTGTTCAGTCACGAAGTGGAGTTCCGCACCGGGCCCGTCACGAACCAGAAGTCGAGTGGGCGTTGCTGGCTGTTTGCAACGACCAATGTTATTAGGTACGAGGTCATGAAGAAGCTCAAGCTCAAGGACTTCCAGTGTTCCCAAGTTCGTTCACCGTGACGTCGCTCGGATGGCATTTTTTTTTCCTGATATGTTTTTTTTCTAGTCCTATCTGTTTTTCTGGGATAAACTTAACAAGTCGAATTATTACCTTGAGCTGTCTATCGAAAACGCGCATCTCCCGGTGGATGACCGTCTTGTTAATTTCCTGGCAGCAGACCTCATTAGTGATGGTGGTCAATGGGACATGGTAGTCAACCTCCTCGAGGTCAGTGCCCGTCACGCGTTCACTAGCAGCCAGCGCTTAGCTCATCTCATTTTTTGACGTTAGACATACGGTCTCGTACCGCTGCCTCTCTACCCGGAGTCATTCCATTCCAGTGCCTCCAATTCACTGAACAAACTTCTCAAATTGAAGCTGCGTGAACATGCACTAACGCTCCGTAACTTGTCTGCCACTCTCCGGGCCAGCTCCTCGTTCACGTCTGAACAAGTCTCCGCGATGTTGCGTGCTAAAAAAGAGCAACTTATGCAGGAGGTTTACACCATCATGACCGCGACTCTTGGTGTTCCTCCCAAGCCGGACACTCCATTCACGTGGGAGTACTACAGCGAGGATGGCAAGTATTCCAAATGGGAAGGTACTCCGCTTGAGTTCTACAAGGCGTTTACTACCAGATACACGGTCCGTTACCATTTTCACGAGCGCCTTGTGAATTGTTCCCTCTAAAAATCAGCCTTGCTTAGCCTTCTGAGTGCTTCTCGCTCATCAACGACCCCAGAAATGAGTACAACAAGCTTTACACCGTGGATAAGCTTGGCAACGTCTGGGGTGGACGTCAGGTTCTGTGTTAGTCTGAAAGCGGTTACACTCGATTTGTGCACTGATTGCGCGTACCAGATGTAAACACTGGGACCACGGAGCTCAAGGCGGCTGTCGTTCGGGTATGTTAGATTCCCGATGCCAATACAAGTTCCCCTAACATGAATGTGCTCAGTCCATCAAAGCCGGGCAGCCGGTGTTCTTTGGTTGTGATGTCAACCAATTCTCGGACTCTTCCCAGGACATCGGCATAATGGATCTCGACTACCATCAGTATCAGGTAAGTACGGTGTATGTCCTCGAGCCCACTGCAGCTCTGTAACTCTCCTCCAGCAAGCATTCAACATCCAGTTGAGCCTGACTAAGGCTCAACGTCTGCAGACCAACGAATCTTCGATGACACACGCGATGGTCATCTCGGGTGTCCACGTCGATGAGAAGACAGGCAGCCCTATTCGCTTCAAGGTCGAGAATTCGTGGGGAGAGGACAGTGGCCACAAAGGGTATATGGTCATGAGTGACAAGTGGTTTGACGAGTACGTGTTTTCGAGTTGCAACGATTCCCCCGGATAGGGTCGATGACGAATGGCGTAGGTTCGTATACCAGGTTGTCGTACACAAATCGTTAGCGCCAAAAGAGCTCGTCAGAGTATTTGAATCAGGTGACCCAACGGTTTTGCCTGCTTGGGATCCTATGGTACGACCCTTTATCGTTAGTCTATCTGTGATCTGCTGACGGTATATCTGCGTATTTAGGGTGCATTGGCATAGATTCTATCATCCTTTGTACTTTTCGATTTGGTTCTGATGCAATGATACTATCCGTCACTTCAGTATACACTTCTCGGTGACGTTGCCACTCAGCATAAGGATCCGGAAGTACGGTAAAACGTACGTATCTTATGAGTCACGCAACTTTCTTTGGAGATATCTTGGGGACAGGTGATGCGGTCATGAGACTGAAAGCTATCTTTCTATTCGGGTGAAGGCTCGTTCTGACATTTCACAACGCATTCACTGCGTTCATTCAGATGTGAGCTGAAAAGTACTATAGTATCGATCCTTTCACTGCGTCGTACTCACCCGACCACCCCGGTTTGATGACGCACGTTACATTATCGTTCCTGAGGCCTGACGGGCCACCTGATACCATGGATCCACCCTTTCATTCACCCTGTTCGCTGCGTGTTACGGTCCCTCTGGAGCGTTCCTCTACGCCCAGAGGAATTTCGGCAATGAGGCATCTTTGTTATTGCCAATTTGTTTCTCTGTGAAATATCCGGGAACAGTTGCTCAGATGTTTGATTTTTGTCTCTTGGGTCCACCTCATGTACACAGCTGACAGATACCGTAAGTGGATTTCCCCGTAACCCCATGGTCCTTTAGTGCGGGGAACGGGCCATTCCGCCGTTCCGTATCTACAGCAATATGATGCACTGCATTCATTGACGGAGTGGTCCTTCTTCAAACGGTAAGAGTGCACAGCTCTCAATATCCGCAGTGTGGGCCATAAGAGTGCAATAAGTCATAAGGATAATGACATGGATAGACGGAGTTCGACATGCTGTGTGAACGGTTTCAAGGGATGAGCGAAAACCAGTGCGATGCAACATGGCTGCGCAGGGTATCGTCTACATGCAATAGCTGCTCTCATTGTCCAAGGAAGTGTTAATATAAAGATCAAAAGCGTGTCCGTGGTCGCACGTATACTGGCATGAAACTACTCGATGGGAGTGAAATATCGTCGGAACGATGTCGACGAGGTTTAAAGATTAAGACGATAATCAACCCAAAAATGATGAGCAATAAGAGGAAAATGATTTTCCGTCGCCCCGTATTCTTCTGGTACCTATCAGGGTAAGTGGGCGTGACAGGCAAATTAGTGGTATGAGAGGAAGGAAGCGTACCTTGTTGCGATATTAAGTTCCTTCCCGGCTTCGGCGATCTGCACCGAAGTCTGCTCGATGTTATATTCAATACTGTCGAGCAGGGTACCCTGATCTATCACCAGATTGGAGAGATCTTTGAAAAGGTCTGCTAATGATGCTATAGAGTTCGCGATTTGGGTCAACTCGCGGTCTCGAAGTTGGAGGTCATGCGTCTGATCTGTTTCCATAATTTGTGCCTGCTAAAGACAGTTGGTGTGAAAGGTGGCAGGATATCAAATACTGTATGTGAAATGTATACATACAGCAGCCCGCATATCATCGTCAAGAGCGGAGAGGCCCTCTGAGCCCCGGGAAGTGATTGTACCTGAAGCTATGAGGACGTCCTGGTGTTTTATCACGTGGCCTTGAAGACCTAGAACGTGAGAAAAAATGACGTCAAGATAGATTATGGAATGTGCGAACGGGGAAACCACTGACGTTCCATATAGACGCGTTGCTTCTTTCGGAACGTGGAGCTGAGGTCCTGTAGTTTGGCGGCGAGACCTCTCTGCACATTTTTGGCGGTAAGCGACTCGTGATAGATCTGACTTGATGGAGGGAACGAGTGGCTTTGGTCAGCGCCGATACGTTGTATGAGGGCGTGACAACGCCTGAAGTCCTGTTTGGGCTAAGCATGAGTGGGCGCGTGCACCGCGGAACATGAATTTTACTTTGGTGATGTCGACAGTTGCTGCCTCAATTTCCCGTTCCTCTGCCGTTCGGTCCGCGAATCCGGGAAGAACACGCTTCGCATGGAGTTTTTCAAGAGCGTTCACTTGCAACATGGCTTGTGAGTGATGGCCAGACTGACGAAAAAGGACAGAAGAGCGTACGTTTCGACTGGGCCCCGACGAGTATGTCCTCCACCTGTTCCGAAATGTCGACCCTACAAATGATGATCAGGTAAGAACCGGGGCCCTGGACAGAGAGCAGACCTACCATTTTGGAGGCAGCTGAAGATCGAGGGTGAGGTGCTGTTGGGATATGAGGCGTTGGTGCTCGTCGTCGTCGTCGGCTTGATACGGATCGTCATATGACGAGCGGTGTTTTGAGGAGCGGGTCGAGCGTATTCTTGAGTCGCGATATGAGATGAACAGAAGCGTCCTCGAGCGTGTTGTCGGCGACGAAGACGAAGACGATGGGGATGACATCCAGACAATATGAGCAGCAGACTGCGCGGGGGGGCGGTGTATGTCATTGTTTGTGGGAGTGGATGCAAACAAAGCACAAACAAAGAGAGGGAGAGTGAGAAGGGCCCGGAGAGCGTAGATCCGAGATGGGATGGCCCCGGTGTCTTTTGCAATCGGAATCGCGAGCTGTCCCCATTATATACACACACACACACACACGAGTTTTTCTTTTTATCCCCCTTTGCGATTTGCTTCCACCGTGACTTCCCCACACTGAGCTTGCTATATAATATCCCCCCCCCTTCCCCTTCCCCTTCCCTCCCCCCCTCACCTCGCCAGCCTCGCCCACACCACTCTCTGCTTTTACCCGCGTGTCTCTCTCATATCGTCCTTGTGATAGGCGCCCAACCAATCTTCTGTCCGGGATAGGCAATTCGTTCTTGTCTTCTCTTCCTTTTTCGCCGTCGTCTACATGTGTAATCTCGAAACGTGCGTCCGTTTCCCATTGGCGGGCTTACTTCATCCGTCCTCGTTGCAGTCATTGATGGCTTTGCCTCTACTTTAGCGAGGGCACCAAGTATGGCTGCGGGGTAAGGGCTTCGCTTGCCGTCTACCGCTTCCCCACTCGCTAACCTCTGCTGCAGCACTACCAGGTGGTATGTCTCCGCTTCCTTTCCCTTTACTCCCCCGCCTGAGAGGACCGCAAAAGACACGCAAGGTCAGAAAAATCGACTGTAACAGCCCGTATTGCATACACTCTGTCCGTCATTCGCCAAATTGCATGGATTGTCATTGCGAACGAGTGCGTCGTGCCCACCCTTCTTCCGCGCGTTTTCTGTTGATCACAATGCCACCCCCAAGTATCTCGGTCCGGATCTCAAGGAGACGATCACTTTCACGACGACAAACTACTGTGCCTCCTGCCAGTACTGGTTCAAAGGACCCGGTGCCCAGCATATCCGATAGCCAAACGACCCTTCACGTACCGTTACAAGTTGTCCGCATCCGCAATCACTTGGCCCACCTCGATCACCACGCATGCATTCGATCATGTCACCGGCACATACTTAGCGTAGAGCTACTATTTCTGTTGCATATTCCTCTACCACCCCCTTTCACTTGTTATCCCTGTGCCCATCGCAGCATCTCTATCTATATTCCAGATGATACACATGTAAAGATACATACATCCCTCGTACTTAATGGCAAGCACCTCGCACCTCGCCTTCTCGATCCAGTCACCCCGTCGCATTGTAACATCAAGGGTCTCACCACTTCACAGCCAAACCCACCACTTCACTTTCGACCGCTCGGTACTGAGTGCGGAAGAGTGCCCGCCGACGACGCTCAGCATCTGCATCCATTGCAGACGACCAACAAGCGTGGTTGGCAGCATCTTGCGGTTGGCACAGTTCCACCTTGACGCGAAGTGCGAGTCGGTCCAACGCGTCCACTAACGAATCTGGCGGTGGGGATGGCGGCGGGGTGGGCAGGTCGTGCCAGTATGCCCTCTCCACTTCCTTGGTCCATTCCTTGTTGCCCCACTTCGGCCCCGCAATGGTGTCCTGGGGTCGGCCATCCTCCATCTCCACACCATTGTATCCCCAATTCCGGGGGTACCCTTCCGCATCCACCTGCTTCTGCGACGCTTGTGCGATAGGTCGAAGCTGACCGCCCCCACTGACACACCCACCCGGACATGCCATCACCTCAACATAATCATATCCCTTCGACTCGGCCTCTCCACCTACACCCACTTTCCGAGCCCGCGCTCTCACAGCCCCAGCAATGCGACCAGCGGCACCTCTCCCAACTTGCACCCCTGCCTCCTTACCCACTTTCCGTACGACATTCTGTAGGTTGCGAAAACCATAGCACTTCGCGCCCTTGAAAACAACTTCGCCCGTTCGCTGATTCCGAAGTACGTACTCCTCGTAATCAGATGACCGGATCGTCCTCGTGCTAGTCTCGAGAGGATCTGGCGACGTACGCGTTATCGCTGACATCAGCGTGTGGAGATAGGAACCTGAACTAGATCCGGGGTGCTGGACGAGCTCAGGCAAAACAGGCTCCTGCACTGAGTCTGGCCCAATTAAGGTTGGTTGCCGTGGAGTGGTCTCACTATCAACGGGAACTGAGAGGTCCCAACCCCTCTCACGCATCAGAAGCTCCAGCTCCCCAGTGGTGATGACACAGTCGACGTCTCGTGTGGAGTATACCTCGTCGTAAAAATCCTGCCGCGAAGCTTCTAGTTTCTTGTCGTAGCATGGCATCACAGAAACGTGGTATATCTGATCAGGTCTGGGAGAAACATATGAGAACACCACCAAATACACAAATACGACTGGTACGCACCGTTTCCTCCATATGCCACCCAACCACGTCTTTATAAGGGTACCCATGACCTGCTGTGGGCTCTTCCCTCTTGCAATGAACGGCAGCATCTCCGCATGGGTCTTCTCCGCATAGCATACCCACCCTGGGCATGCACTTGCCAGCATCGGCAGACCTGCCCCACCTTCATCGCGTTTCCGCTCCCAAAATTCTTGCGTATGCTCGAGCAACGCAATGTGACGAGCAAAGGTCGTATCATACACACGCTCAAAACCTAACACTCCTATACAAAACGCCTGCACGCGTCGCAAGATTTGCAACAGCGTTACAGGAAAGTGAGACGTCGAAGACACAGTAGCTGCGAGCGAGGCCAAGCTCTGTGGGGCAATGGAGATTACAGGGAACTTGTGATCGGGTGATGACGGAGGCGGGTTAGCACCCAGCACATTTAGCACTTCGTTATGCGACTGGAGGGTGATCAGGACAGATTCGGCCGAAGTAATGCAACCGCTGGATTAGCAGACGGTTAGACTAGCTGGAGAACGGGGCTCACGGAGCTGACTCACCTGCATGCAAGGCAATCGTTGAGACTAATTTGTGCCTGTTGAAGTTTGCGCTCTGCACCTTTAGATGTCGAAGTATCCTGATTGGAGGACACTTCGTAGTACGACCCGGTGGAATCAATCTTAATCTCCGTCTGCCAGACGTGTAACGTCAAAAAAAATACTAAAGGAAACGATAGACTCACGAAAGCGGCACCCGGTTTTTTCCCATCCTCCGGAGTGCTCAGCACCTCGACGGGTTTGATACATGCTTGGGAAGGTGTGATGAAGTCATTGAGATCAGTCAACGTCTAGGGCAGTCAACTCAGGGAAGGCTGCTGAGAAGGACCCACGCATCATCTTACCAGTGCACCTGAAAATGCCATCGACGTCGAGTGCGAAAAAGTTCAACGGCCGGACGGACAAGCTGATTCGGACATGGTCGTACATATCATAGTTGCTTAGTAATACAGATGACTCAACTCATAATAGCGATGAGATGGCAAGTGCCGCCGCTTTATATACCATACCGCTTTAGACGCAATGCGAAAATAATCAAAACTACCAGGATCGTAGTGGGAGTTAATCTGAGCGGACGAGCCGCGTTACTACTGACTTGTTGCCCAGTAAGGTTGGATGGCAATGAACTACCATATAATTGGAAGTTGCGATAGTAAGTATTCACTGGTTGCAGAGTTGCCCAACTATCGTCTGAGCCTTGAAGAAGGGTTTGGCATATCATATACGTGAAACGAGAGTTGCTCTTACCACCGAAAAAAGTTCTAGCAGAGTGTAATCAGTACTTGGTCAGCGTGAATCTGAGTGACTGACGAAAAATATAACCCGCCAACGTTGACGGCAGTCCCATTTCTGAACTGCAAACCTTGTTGCGATATTATTTGAGAATCATCGAAGCTACGATCAGCGTTCAATAAATGGGGCGAAAAGACAAGTGGTTCGACCTGCTAAAGAACGAGGTTCCCATTCGCAACATCGGGAGGATCGTTCATTTGGACGACCATAGTTATACGCATCCACCTGAGAATGTAGTCTATTAGCAGTACACCAAGACGGCTTACCCGAGTAAATCTCACTGTCCCGTCGCGAAGTAGAACGATCCGCGATCAATACTTATCCCATAGTCGGAGTTACAGATGATGCTTCCTTGCGAACACAGGTTATTCGGTTGCAGCATATACGCGTATACTGGAACACCGTCAGCCATAACTCCCAACCAAACCATAGCCCCTATACCTTCGCCCGCACCCCCTGTCCGCCACATCAATCGGGTGCTAAAGCAATCGTTTCCCGTTGGTTGACTGCCGCCTGAACAGCTATTCGTGTTTGGGCCGCCTCTCAGCCCTGGCAACTTCCCGCCTTTAACCCAATTGAAATTCGAGTCAAATGCGAGTTCATATGACAACAACATGCTGTTGAAAGTAGTCCCATCAGAAGCGTTCCATTGCGTATACCACTGCGCCCCGCCTGTGCCACCTGAGTAGCTTCCTGCCGGGTAATTTATCTGGAGAACGGGATTCGGGCTAGTAGCGCTGGAGTCGGGGACGGGATTGTTCGGGAAGGGATCACTGACGAACGCGAGGGCAGTCCCACCCCAGGAGAGGCGGCCATTGGAGAGAGACCACTGCGATGTTATAAATGTCAAGGCGTCTTGGGATGACTGAGTGGCAGTAGGGAACGGAAGGGAGGTGCTGGTCGTGAGGGAGTATTGCGCGGCAACGCCGGCTGGAGAGACGGATACGGATGCCATCACCTGTACACAGCCTGATACTAGTATACTTGCAGTTTAAAACCAAGGTCGCTGCAGCAACACGACGTCAAAAGATGTCCAAGTAGTTTTATAGCCCCGTAGGGTACCCGCCACACGGGCCGAGACTCGTACACCGGAAACAGCGCGGATGCAGGTTGTGTACCATTCACCTACTCAAAGTAGGCCTCAATGCAGGAAACTACCCACAGTACAGCGGCGATGGCGTTCAACGTTGAAACGTCGGTCTGGCAACGGCTAGCCCAGCTTGAAGATGACGAGGGGCAATGAGAGGGGCGCGTCCGGGTCACGTGCGGAAATATCATGCCTGCGCAACTAGGCACTGTTCTCCAACAGAAACAGCCATCTACTCAGTCCGTTTGTGAAACAGCTTATGGATTCTCGCTAATCATGTTTTCACAGAAAAAGAGACAGGAAGAGCGGGTTTCTGGAGTAGATGGCGACGTGAGGCAGCCTTTGCTCGAAGGGAATGACGAGGACCAAACACAGCTACTGTTTTCCGCGCAAGATGTTGAAGACAGCGGGGGCGAACCCAGTTCCTCTGCGCATTATTCAGATTCTCCAAGGCCCACTGTCAGGTTTCAGGAGGAACCCCAGGTTATTGGGCCGCCGTTGAGGTCAACCACGCAAAGCAGAGAGGCCGGTGCGTACGTTCATGGGCCTAGTTCAGCTCGCCTCAGGACTGCTTACGCAGAGTTCGAGCTTGACTCGGACGACTTTGATGAATCCACTCTGGAAGACTCGGGATCCGATCGAGCCCGTTCGACATCTCCACGGCCCCGACGGTCAAGGCAGCGACCCACTCCTCTTATTACTGGCTTTATAGACTCTCAGGGAACGCAAGGAGCCCTAGATACCATAATACCTATGTATGAACCTGCTGCTCGCGAAGAATCCTCGATAAGTCCCATCGACATCGAAGAAACGGCTGCTAAACAACAAGCCGGTGGAAATATGTTCGATTCCGTGGCGAACATGGCCAATTCAATTCTCGGAGCTGGTGGGTCTTTTTTTTTCCTCCGGAGTGCGCTCTTTCACCAGTTTTTCCAGGTATAATTGGTGTGTTTGTCACCTTTGACCTTGTGCCTCGTAAGATGCTCATACGACAACGTCAGGTTTACCATATGCAATGAGTCAAGCTGGCTTTTTTTCCGGGATCATTCTGTTCGTCGTTCTATGTGGTGTCACGGATTGGACTATTCGCTTGGTCGTGTTGAATGCGAAGTTAAGCGGAGGAAATTCATACATCGAAATCATGCACAACTGCTTTGGCTCGAGCGGTCGTGCTGCTGTATCATTATTCCAGTTTACGTTTGCTTTCGGGGGTAAGTCAAGTGGACACGTGTGGCACCTCACGCAGACTCATGGTCGGATCACAGGCATGTGCGCTTTCGGGATCATCATTGGTCTGTAGCAGTTACATATGGACTGCCCTCATCAAGTTTGCCGAGGAATCTGACATCTTAAACAGGAGACACAATTCCCCACGTCATCCGTTCAGCATTTCCAACATTGTACAAGATACCCGTGCTGTCGATATTTACAAACCGGCAAGTTATCATAACACTGTGCATTCTCTGCGTCTCGTACCCGCTATCCCTATACCGTGATATCCACAAGCTGTCCCGAGCATCGGGCCTGGCGCTTCTTAGTATGCTGGTCATAGTCACTTCCGTTCTCATTGAAGGCCCGCACGTACCCCAGGAGTCAAAAGGCGACCCGTCAAAGCGATTGACGATCGTTGGTCCCGGCGTATTTCAGGCTATTGGCGTCATCAGTTTCGCATTCGTCTGCCACCACAATTCCCTGTTAATTTACGGCAGTCTTCGAAAACCCACTCTGGATCGCTTCGCGCAAGTCACCCATTTTTCGACAATCATTTCGCTTGTAGCTTGTTGCACTCTCGCTATTTCTGCTTTCTGGAATTTCACGGATAAGACTCAAGGAAATATATTGAACAACTTCCCACCGGTGAGCCAGGATAGGGCAAACAACACGGACGGCATAGTGTTGACAGTAACCCTCCCAGAACAATACCCTGATCAACGTAGCCCGATTTTGTTTTGGATTAAATATGTTCACCACACTCCCCTTGGAGCTCTTTGTGTGCAGAGAGGTGGCTCCATTCCGTGCTTTTCCCGGATGACGTACTCAGTTTCCACAGGTTATCGAACAGTACTTCTTTTCACATGAATCCTTCAGTCCACAACGTCATCTGTTCTTCACAACGACAATCGTAGTTTCATCTATGTTCCGTAAGCGTGCCCCATTTTGTCTTTTTGTCCTCGCAACCTTAAACGTCCCGCAGTTTCTCTCATCACCTGTGATCTCGGTGTTACTTTAGAGATCACAGGTGGTGTTTCGGCCACCGCCTTGGCCTTCATCTTTCCGACTGCTTGTTACCTGAAGCTGGCAAATCCGTCTTTACCGTGGTACTCTCGAAGTAAGCTTCCAGCTGCAATTTGTTTCGCATTTGGGGTTGTTGTTATGGTAGTCTCTCTATTCCTTGCCCTAGGGAAGGCATGGACACAGGAAGGGGAAGCCAAGATATGTGTATGATGTGCATACATCCATATATTGCCATCTAGAGTAATTTAGCAGGACTCTTCGCATAATCTTCGGTTGTTATGGCTCTTTCGAGGCCGCGTATCCCGGCCAACTCCTCGACGCGTGCACCTATATCCATGCTCTGCGTCGCCAAGAGAGGGGTCACTGTGCGTTGCTTGAAATCGCGCCAGACTTGCTCGACGCGGTGTAACGGCGCTTCCGACGCATCCTTTGACTCGAGCACAAGGACCCATATGGCGTCATCACCGCCGGCTGGTAGGCATTCATGAGACGAGAAACAATGCCGAGATGAGGATACACGTACCACCAGGCACTCCACCAGCGATAACTCCTGCTTGTGCTATTGACTGGTTCAGAAGCTCGGTTTGGGTAGGCGGTTCGATGTCTACGCCTGCGTTTTCGCCCATTTTCCGCATTAGAATACGGGTAGCCTGAACTCTTCAGCATGCATCAGGGTTTTCTACAAGTGCTCGACGTTACCTGGCCAGCTTGATAGACTCCGTAGAGAGCTTGAGTTATCGCCCTCTGCGCCCCTGACGTGCCCACCTCCGCCCACTCGGAGGGCGGCAGGAAGGTGAGGCCGTGGACCGCCGCTTCGTATGCTTCCGTGTCTGTCGAGTACAAAGAGGAAAGCTCGCGGAGGCTATCCACCAAACTCTTGTTCGAAAGGTCGATGCTGGTCCACAACTGCTTCGCTAAGAAAAAAAATGGTGAACAGCACCCAGAGGAGAAGCAGCGTTGGTACCATCTTGGGCATTTTTCGAACGCCACTCATTGACTTTCCTCACCAAGGAAGGCGTGCTACTTCCACCGGCGACGTCTGCAAGTACAAGCCTCACTAATGGCGGCAGCTGGAAGGGTATTACTCTCGAGTTCCAAGTAGGTTTGTCCTGACCAACTGCTGTGCTCGGGTCTAGGACGGACCGCAATGGTATGTGTGCGAACTGTACGAGGCATCAATTCCCGAACACGAAAGAATTAGGGGCATGATCACACATTTGAAAAGTCCTCCGTTACGTCCATCAAGGGCGCCAATATTTTAGGATCGAATCTTGTATAGATATGGCTTCCGAAAACGGCCGCAGAGACATCAAACCCACTGCCCACTTTGCCTTGTGCAAGGCAGTGGACTAATTGGGCGGTGTTGTGTGCCAGCACACGGTCGCTGCCGTCCCGCCTTGCGAACCCTTCCTTGGATATCACGCCAAATTTAAGTAGAAGCGCTGATACGATGGAGGTGATCAGTGCTGCGGAAGAGCCCATGCCCGTCTTCTGGACGTCCGATAGTGTCACGTTTAATGGACAGAATGGGGGCATCCCAGATAGTGATGCAATTGACGGGCATGCTTCCCCGGGTTCATGCTGGGGAGTGATAATCAGGCCACAAAGAGTACATCGTGGCACAACGTTCCCCACCTTCTGTGTATAAAAATCGTTATCGGCCACGGCAGCGATATCAAGGCCACGGGAGAGAAAATACGCGAGATCTTTTGGATTCCATTCCGATACCAATTTCAGAGTGAGTTGCAATGCACAGTGAACGAATCTATTCCGATTGGAAGAACTGGCCCTGTGTTTGCATCATCTAGGGTATTGTTGGAATCGGTCATACCATACCTGTGTGGGGATTCGCTGACAAGAACATCATCATTCTCGAGGGTCACCGTGTACTTCCATGTAGCATCAATGAACTGAGGCGATCGCACGTAGATCTCATTCGGACGAACGGAAGGAGCCCCGTCACGGATGACAGTGTAGAAGCGAGAGGATACTGAAATCACCAGCCCAGAATATGCTGGATCCAGCACCAGATACCCGCCGGCCAGAAGGGCCTTCCCAGGGGCTGAGACGACGATGGGAGCAGACATCTACGTATCATCGTGTCCCATCTTCATCTGGATCTAAATATGCGTAAATAGCGCTCACCGAGGCACACTGTAGTGCTTAGTCAGCACATGGGACCCGATTAGTATTACGTAACTAGGGCGTAACGCCATGGCTAGATTTTCATTATCATTTGTATAATGGCATTGTAAACGTGTAGTGATCCATCCAAGGTAT
Source organism: Pisolithus thermaeus (assembly GCA_024663475.1). NCBI lineage: Eukaryota > Fungi > Basidiomycota > Agaricomycetes > Boletales > Pisolithaceae > Pisolithus > Pisolithus thermaeus. The sequence goes on from JANFAF010000001.1 coordinate 258,543, forward strand.
GCAGACTGCGCAAAATATGTGATCGTTGTGAAGCCAAGGCATGCAAGGTGAGGGCACGCTGATCTAGTACATGTCCTATCGTCCACCCCGAGAGAACCAGTGTTTCTGTTGACTACAAGTAGCGGATTTACAGCCAGGGCAGCGCAGACCCATCTGCACGCTTGTCGGGCCAATTTTCCTCAAAGAGTAGTCGTTGAGGTGCTGTGCCACGATGTCGGCAAGGGCCCGGATAAACACGGGCGACTCGTTGAGGGATTCTGAGCGACGTATTTCCATGCCAAGCTACGCCATACAATAACGCCCGGATTAGAAGACGACATGGACGAGAGAGTTAGCCTTCTTACCTCCTTTCCCTCCTTCATGTATTCGATATCAAGTTCGTAAAGGGTCTCGATATGATCACTTGTAAAGGCGATCGGCACTAAAATCACCTGCTTTTTGCCTAGACGTGCTAGCCCCTTGATGGCCTCGCCGGTCTGCATACCTAGCCAGGCAGATGGCCCTACCTGTGATTGCCAGACCAACCGATAAGGATTGGAATGCCCTAATCGGTTCATAACGGCGTTCACCGAAGCAGAAACCTCAAGGACGTATGGGTCCCCGCGGTTCACCACCGACATGGGAAGCGAATGTGCGGAGAAGAGTAAGACGACGTCGGAACGACTGGAAGGTTCAAACTTGGATAGCGTGGCTTCGACGTTCTGCGCGACAGCCTACATTCACAGACTCAACCACGTAGTCATGAAAAATGAACTCGTCCGTCCAACCTTGATGAAGCCTGGGTGAGTTCCCCAACGGTCAATCACGCTCCACTCAACTTCCCCCATCTCTCCCGCCCTTCCTCGTCTGAACAGTTCGTTGAGGCTGCTACCGGTTGTACTGCAACTGTACTGCGGATACTGTGTGAAGGCTACGGCCCTTTTTACACCGTCTTCTCTCATTCTTCTTGCCGTCTCCTGCGTTAGTGGGTTCGCGTACCGGAACGCGACGTAGTGTTTGTGTGGCGCAGTCTCTGGATGTAGCTCATCCAACAACGCACACATCGCCGTGCCTTGGTAGTCTGTATACCGGAGAATTGGAGACCCTCCACCGATGTCAGCGTACTGCTTCTCAATTTGTGGAGTTCTCCGCTTTGCAATAAGTGGTGCAAGAACGCGTTGAAATGGCAGAGGAATCAAATCCCCATCCATGAACAGATTCCGCAGGAAGTCATAGGTCTCTTGCACCTGAGAAAGAGAGTCGTACTCCACGAAAGCGTCAAATTAGAATGACATACCCTGGATGGACCACCCATATTCAACATGACCACGGCTGATACACCGTCAAATATGCAACTTCAGACATAGAAAGGTAGAAGCCTAACCTGTAGGGCTATGGCACCACATCAGAACGGTTCGGGGTGTCCTCAGTGTTGGCGCATGACCCACCTCTTGGCTGTTGTCGAGAAATTACATGACCTGGTAGTTCTGTGGCCCCTACACGACGGGATGTGCTTTCTTGCGATAGAGGACAACATTTAGAGCCGTCTAAGTTAGGTGGGCGGAGGAGACTAGGGATCCCTCTCAAGCTGTTCGTAGTCATCACTGCAAGCTGGCTTATGAGAATGTGGGAATTACGTAACTGACTAACTTTGAAGTATCATGCGAAGTGACTGCCAACTCGGTATCTACTTATATTTCGTCCCCCCTTCTACAGTAACTTTATAGCGCGATCTGTGAAAACAAGAGAACATTAGGGCGTCTCCTGCTCTTTAATCCCTTGTTGACCCGTTGAATGTGTGAATACTGTAAACCAGCCTCTCACGGTGACAGAGAGTCGAGAGAAGAAATATGCGGATAACGTCCTAAGGTGTCTGGCGCCGTGTAACGAGGGCGCGCGATATCAAAACGTGAATAGGGAGGAGGCGGAACGCCATCGTCAATTCTGCATCCATCCTCCAATTCTGCCCATGCTGTTGCAGTTGGACAGCGGTCGCCACTGCGGAGTTGCTGCACAGTCTCTAGCGAGCCGCCTGAAATACGGGAGGGCTCAGGATATCTATTCTCACCGGTGGCAGGAGGGCGTAATAGATCTTCGGGGACATAGGTAGGGGGTTCGGGTAGGACAGCAGGAGCACTCGGGAGATAGGGAGGATAGAGGATATCCATAACACAATTCCGAGAGGGTAGGCTATAATTTTGCTGGGGCCCTGGATCGTAGTCTCTTGGAACGTACACAGTGTGAATATCTCTGGTATTAACAGCCTGAGGAGTGCATCAAAAAATCGGTGGGGCAGCGCAATGTCAACAGACACGCACGTTTAGGGGTCGCGAGTAACGGAAACCACGGCCGCACCTAGTCTCAGTCATCACGGATTCCCACTGACGTTGCCATTGTATGGTCCTCTCATCTAAGTCCTTGGGAGGCTGTGGCCCATGCGAGGCAGGCTATGCGTTCGTTGTGAATAAAACTGCAGCTAGAAGAAAGGGGAGATGCATGCCTCCGAAGTACCATCAAGTGAACCTTCCATGATCCTCCCGAAGGTGGCCAAGACTGCAAATATGCGTGTAAAGACCGCCTTGGTCGAGGCAATGAAACTCATCGCATCAGATAACTATCGAGTGGAGACAAGCCGCGAAGAGGGCTTCCGGGCGGTTAAGTACCACATAATCGCGGAAGCTCGGAAAGAGGGTGACAGTAGCGGAACGTGATACGAGCGTTGTGGTTGCAACGCTGTTAGGTACCATCTACTGAGGGCCCATGGATTGGTAGCATTGGATACTTTTCCTCCCCAGAAAAAAAGGGATGAAAGTCTGTCCAGTGAATCCTGCGTGCACGAGTAGTGGACGACTTGAATAGTTAGCGAGAGTCGTTGATCTGATCCGCTCGGCCTCCGCCACGCCAGCGTCGGCGATAACCCAAATTCGGTAGGTCCGCGATTTCAATAAATTGTCGAAAGATGATAATAATTTATACAGGAATTAGGGTTGTTACATGAAACATTTTAGTTCTGCCGGACACCACAAAGATAATACGGCTTTGGGTTGGGAAAAACGCTGCAGACTGTCGCCACCCACTCCCACAAGAGATCCGGCTTGCGGGGATCTATGTCACACGATATACGAGGGGGCGACCGATGACCGGTAACCGACCATTGTATGTCGGCGTGCAGATCGAATACATGACATGCGACGAGAGGGGATAATACAACTTGTCCGGCCTCGATGTCATACCTTGCAAGCTTTTTCGCGTCCCAAAAACCAAGATGTTCAACTTCATCCTCTCCGTTTCGTCTTCTTGGATTCCACATCATCAATCTCGACAGGGCGTTGGCACACTGGACATCGCCCGGAGACGTCGATGAGCCACGGATCAATGCACGTTTTCTACTCGAAGGTTGGGATCAGACGTAAACACGGCCAAGAAACACCCACGTGGAAAACATGGCCGCATGCAAGTAACCGCAGGGGCTGAGGTCCTTCACCAGCATCTTGGAGCCGAGGCATTGCATCCCGTTCTTCTTCCGTGATGCGTTCAACGGGAATTTCCTCTTCTCGTCCGAATGGTTGTCGTGCAGTAGGAACTGGTTTAACTTTCCCTTGCGAATCCCCGTCATTCACTGCAGTCTGCTTTTTCGGTTCTTCAAAATCCATCAAGCAAATGGCGCAAGCAGCACGGTTTCCATCCAATCTGACAAACGGATACTGGCTCTGTTCCCAGGTATCCTCCCAGGTCTCTTCTTCCGTAGCGTCAACGGGCCTAGGAGCCGTTATCCTGTTATCCTCTACCTGGCTCTCGGTCGAACTGTCTTTTTGGCGCCGCCTGGGAAGGAATGCAAACCTCTTTCTTCTCAGCGAAGTGGGTGGTTTGGGCGGATAAGTATGAACTGGCTTTGGTAGGGATATAGGTTGCGTTGCGTCATCGGGCGGAGGGGGGATGTAGATTACAAGAGGAATCCGATCGACAATAGATTTGGGCAGTTTTCCAATTTCAGGTTTGATGTAGTGTGGATTTTGGAGCGGATGGCGCCCCAGACATAGCAAGATGACACTGTAAAGAAGCTGCAAGAGATGAATATGGTTGCTCAACAGAAGTGGCCAGATGCTCACCATTATGAGTGGTAGAACCATAAACACGAGGAACCCGAAGAAAACAACTTCCAGAACAACGAAATACATGGTACAGAGAATTGCAAATGTAAGCCACCACACCAAAGGAGTAGAAAGTCGACAAGTCTGGATAGTCGTATACTCCAAAATGTTTGCGGTAAGGAACCAAGCCAAGCTAACCATGGATGCGAAGAGAGACAAACTAGGAACGAAAATACAGTCACATTGCATCGCATTATGACAGAAATGACATACCGAGCGTAGATGTGGTTATAGGGCAGATTGGGATCCGTAGATTCCGAACTAGGGGAGAGTGTCGGACCCTGTGAACTCCTTGCTAATCTGCCTCTGTTGCGTTGATTCACATCCTCGCTGCGGGAAACCTGGCCAGTACCGGGTCTAGCAGTGGACTCAGAATCTCCCCGACGTGTGTTGTCGCTGTCGATTGCCAATCAGAGGTAGCTTCAAAACACTTCAACTAACCTACGCTGTTCGTATCCGTACAAAATGCCAATATGACAATCCAGACGCCAAGATCAGACGCGCTATCCAGATAGAGTTCCAAGCGACCAAGGGTCGTCCGCAGGCGTTGATTTGGTTGATAGAATGGTTTTGGGGACTGGGTGTGACCGACGCGATACTCAGGATTATTATAATGGCGACAGCCTAACGATCTGGACATCAAGCACAGATCATACCAAGATATGTGAATTACACAGACCTGCAGCAACGAATAAGAGAGTGTGAGGATAAGCGACACGAGAGCCTTCCGCGTCCTAGAGGGGTTGGGCCCCAACCCAAAGAAGTGCTTGAGTCTCTCGTAGAGAGAGGATGCAGGAGACCTATCGGGTTGTTGTGTGCCTGGTTCTTGAGGCGACGGTTGGCCTGCTTGCCTGAGCCAAGGAGTGGCCGCACTGCAGACATAACACGTCAGCAGGTATTGACATTCTCGATATCGAATCTGAAATACTTGGGGGAAGTATTCGAAGTGGACGAGGCGGTAGTCCGATGAACACTGCGGCCTGGGCGGCTATTGGAGGCGGATCCCCGCGCCCGAGAGGATTGGGTGGGCTCCCGCGTGGGGATGTCGCCAGTGGACTGTGTTCTCCTTAGCGATTGTGCATCGACGGCAGGCGCTTCAGACATGGCCTCCAGACGAAGGGCGATGGGAATGGGAAGCAAGCGTTAAGTTCGCGGTTGGAGCGTGTTGCCTTTGGAACGTGACCGGCTGCTTATTGCCACACCGTCGCGAGGCAGGTGCCAACCCACGTCTCCCCAACTTATAAAACCCCAGTTCGTTTGTAGTCTTGTAGATATCCGCTTGAGTGATTTGAAAGTCGTTGGAAATGGGGTAAAACGACTCAGGGTTGCTCACCCGCCTGGGAGTGATGACGCAGTGTGTACTCGAAACTAGCATGTACTGCACACGTCAATTATTTCAAACGTTATGGTCATCAAGCTCGTCACTTTCGATGCGCTGCACACTCTACTCGCGCCCAGACGTCCTGTCTACGTCCAATACTCAGAGGTTTTCGCCCCCTTTTTAGGTGCGCTTGACCCAAACTGCATCAGACATTCTTTCAAGTCCAGTGAGTCACTGTTCTCGAGGGAATTCTCTCTCATCCCCTGCAGCCCTGAAACAGATCCAAAAGGAAAAACCAGCCTACAGGGGGCAAGCAGGTGTCTTAGGTTGGTGGACGGAGGTTATCAAGGGTACAGCCATTGGGGCAGGGGCTCGCCCACAAGGTAAGCGTAAGGACATTTCAAAATTATTGTAACGTTCTAGGCAAGATGCACGTCGCCCTGACAGCCGGATCCTCAGCTGTAGAAGAATCTCTCGGTCAGATAGTTCCCGTTCTAATGAAGCGGTTCAGCTCGAGGGAGGGATACAAACTTTACGACGACGCCCTTCCAGTACGTACGTCAAAACTTCCCTGCTGACGTCGAGTTAGACCCGATTGACTACCGTCCGTGCGTCATGAACAGTGTGGCAACTACGTAAGATGAATGTCCGTACAGCTCTAGTCAGCAACGCGGATACACGCATGCGTACGTGGTCACCCACACCCACGAGCAAGGATTTTCTAGATTCTGCTGACAGGGCTTGTGCTGAATGACCTCGAGGTATCATCCCTTCTGCAGCCTTTGCTTCTGAGCGACGAAGTGGGCATAGAGAAACCCGATTTAGAAATGTTCAGAATGGTGCGGAAAGATTTTGCGCTGCAAGGAAGCATCCGTGCAGACGAGAGCTTACACGTTGGTGATGAACTGCATAGGTATTGTTGGGCCTCTTTTGGATTGCATGTCACTCACTCGCGTGTAAGTGATTATCACGGTGCGCGAGCGGCAGGCATGCACGCTATGCTGCTGAGACGACCCGGTCCTGATGGTGATGGCGAACATAAGGAAGTAGGAGAGGATTTACGACATGTAAACGTGGTGCCCAATTTGTTGGCAGTATTAGACTGGGTGGAAAACCAGAATGACGATTGAGGAACGGCGACTAGATAACAGAACAAAAACGGCTTCTAGGGTTGACTAGCACCAATAGAGAACGCGACGAGCCTAGGAGCATCAAAAGTAACGATACCAGTATATACAGATGAGACCACCTTCAAAAGTTAAGCCCAGACCACGAGGTCGAGCCATCTCTTGGCGGGTTGAGGTAGTCCGTGCGCGTTACGGTCTTTTCCCGTGGAAGCACCACGTCTCCAACTTTGTCCCCTTGTTTGACCATCGTCCACCGTATCACGCGAGGATCCCGTCGAATAACACCGGTCAGTGATTTGAGTCCGTGGGGTGAAGTATCAAAATACATCGTCCAGTAACTACACACGAAAATCAATGAGTCGTGTAACGGAAACCAAGGTGGATTCTCCGAATTGATGAAACCACTCACTCTCCGATGGTATATACCTGTCGGTGCCTCCGCATTGGTTGCGGAAGTGTCCGAGTACCCCAGTACTCGATATTCCGCACCACACCACCTTGGTCCATTACATGTTTCGCGGACATGGTTACAAGCTCCTTGATGTGTTTCTGCCCGCCAAGGGACACTAAGCACTGCAACGTTGACCGCAGGCAGCAAGGGCACCTACATATTCCCGAAAGTGACTGGCTATACATAGCATCTGGTAGAACGGCATGTTCGAATGTGGAGGTGTTGCGCTCAAGTCGAGTTGAAGAGAGCAGTTAGTTGTGGGAACGACCTTCCTTAAGACGCGTTGTCCCTCTAATTGCCGGAGCAGGCCCCAGTTATTTGGGTCCGACGTGAATTGTCGGCGTTGGAGGCGGACCCGGTGGGTACGTTCCACAAAGGTGTAATAGAGCAGGGACATTTTGAAAGGCTCAGTTGACCGCTTTGACCCTTGCCGGGAACATGTCTGCTTCACCGCCCCGAACTCGCGCAGAACGGACCAGGGCACTTCTGTCGGTGTCCGGTCCTACTAGCCATTGCACTCTGATAAAACGGCGCAATGGTTGCCACCAAGATCAAACCCGTTCCCTGTGTAGGTTCGTTCCACTGGCTCAGCTTTGCTATGTGTTGTTTCCGTGTTGGACTGGTTCTTTCCTTGCCCATACATAGCCGCATGCCGCATAGCGTGCACAGGTACATCGTGTCGCCCTTATATCCCCTGATCCGATCTGGCATTTCTCCCTTTCTTGTGATCGCCGCCGTTCCCTTGTACCCGACCAGGTTTCGATCTGTATCCTGCTCGTCTTCCCCCTTCGTGGCTCCCCACGGATCCCAAGCCTCTCTTCCCGTTGCGGCAACGCGTGAGTATCGTGGATGTTCTTAACCCCTGGTTTGCTAACCCTGCTTCTCTCTACGTCGAATTGCGTGGTTATATTAATTTTCTGTGCCCAGTTAATCAATCTTGTGATCTTCCTTTTCCATCCTTTTCTCGTTCTGCCGTCATATAAGTATCACTCGTGCACTTCTCCTCGTCGTCTTTTTCCTCCCATCATGTCTGCTTCCCAAAACACCCCCAAGGACAAAATATCCCGTCCCCCGCGACTGCAGCCTTCTCCGTCCCTCCCTAACCTACGGTATGCGCGATATTATTCCATTAAATGCTGCATATATTCACCCTTAGTACCTTGAAGCGGGGGGAACGCACCTCCGGTTCCTTCTACGACACACTTTCGCCCGAATCCCCACAGATCTATGTCTCATCTCTCCTTCGCTTCTACTGATTCCACACCAAAGACGATGCTCAGAGGCGACCGTCCTCGGAAATCCAGCAAACCTCAGCATTACTTGACTCCGCCACTGACCCCATCATCTTCCCTCAAGAGCGAAAGTACTAACCCGGAATCTACCGATTTAACTACATCCACTCAAAATCAATCCACTTCCGCTACGCCCACCTTCGGAGATGTGCAACAAAACCGAATTCTAATTGCAAGTTGACCGAAGATTACATTTTCCTTGAACTAATCTCGTTTCGATAGATCGGGAATGTTCCGAGCGAATTGCCCGAAAACGTAATCACTCAATATCTCTGCGGTTTAACCGCTTCTAAGAGCGATGCTTGCTCGGCTCCGTCTGCCAGCCAGCAGGCGCAGGGCCCTTCCACTGCTGACACAAGGATTCAGACTGTGGATTTCCGCTTCCGCGATAAACATGTTGTTGTAGTCGCGTTTTATGATGTCCGCGACGCCGATATAGTCAGTCACTTGGTCGCCAGGAATGGATGGAGCTTCCAGTCACAGATTTGTGGGAATGTGAAGGCGCTGCCCGACAAAGCACACGGAAGGCCGTGGCAGGAAGGTCTAACCTGCCGGTCCGTCAAGCCAAGTCATCTCCAGCTGGTACGTCTAAAAGGACTACTGCGTCTACGGGACATAATATCCATCTCTCAAGCTTCTTGGGGCACCGTCTCCGGGAATAGTGACTCGTACAGAGGGCACGTTCTACGTGTTGGTCGGTGACGCGCTTCCCGGACGCGAGAACGAGCCTTCAGCCTCTTTTGCCAGTCAGGGTCACGTTCCCTTCCAAGTAAAACTCCGTAATACTCTCTCCAAGAATGGAGATATTAGAGCGTTTTACCGTCTGGAGAAGAAATGTGATGAAGACAGTCAGGTGAGTAAATTAGTCTGTCGCGGGAGGCGTGTTATAGGCTTCAGGGGCCACAGCTACCTTACTACTGTGTAAGGGGAGATTGGTGGTCCTCTTTCATCGCTTCGAATTCGGAGGCGGCCCGCCATCGGTGCTTCTCTTTGTTGCTTGACATAATCTGACTTTGTGGCTTTCACTAGTTATTTGTCGTCAAGTACTTCGACATCCGCGCCGCAGAGGAAGCATTGGAGGATATAGAGGGGCAAGTAATCGACAACATAAAGCTACGACCTGTGCTCTGGAATAACGTACCTGGAAAAGATGGCGGAATACAAGCATTCATAACCGAAGGGCCTTCAGGTGGTTCGGAAGACCATTTAACAGATGATTGCGCCGCGGAGCCGAAGACGACCACGGCCACCTTACCTTCACCCCGATCGCAGTTGGCTGGTGTTCCGTTCGCTCTCCCTAACGACATCGGTTCTACAGATCACGGTCGTAACCACAAGCGGCCCAGTATCGACACTTCATGTAGCTTTTTAGAATCGAACAAACATCTTCCGCAGCTTCCGGTGCACCAATTGCCCCTATCGCCTCATCTGGAGAAACACGATGGCTTATGTCGCGCTGGCCCTCCGTACCGGCGCGTATGTACTGCAACTGCCGTTCAGCCAGGCAGGTGCGTTTCGAATAACACTGTTTTCGACGCCGTACGCACTCCTGAACCGTCCAGGCGATTTGGCTCTGCCCAACGTCGACCGTCTGCAATGAGTGCCGATAGCTATGAAGGTACACATCCTAGCCCGGTCGCAGTGGAACAGTGGTCCCATGATGATACCGATCTGCACGGCACGCCGCACTCCGGCAGTCAAACTCAATATGGACACGGTTCGTTTAGTCAGGCTGAGTTACCTGTGTCGGGCGCATCTATGCAGACGCCCTGGGTGTCTTCGTTCTCCCATGCCAACATTCCCATACAGCATCCGTTAACTCCCCTCTCTGCTGGATCTTCAATGTGCTGGAATCCAGCGACCGGCAGCTGGGTTACTTGGCCAACACAGAGCCTTGTGGCCGAACAATGGTCTATGTATCCGCATCCCTCCATTTTTTATCCTGGACCCTCGCCTCCTGGAGCGCATTACTCGTATATGCAACAACAGTCTGCCCCAACTCCAGTACCTTTGTATACATCTACCACCAGCCACGCATCTGTCCCAACATTAACAACCTCACCGCGCGCTTGCCCTGAAAACAACCAACTCGACATCGAAAAGATAGAGCAGGGGGCGGACATGCGGACAACGGTCATGATTAAGAACATCCCGAACAAGATGACTGACAAGGAGTTGCTCGAATTTATTAACAATGTTTGTCCCCGGCGCATAGACTTCCTGTATTTGCGAATGGACTTCAAAAACGGCATGTGTTGTCTGGTCCCAGCGTAGCTGTTCTGCTAACTGCAAACAACGATAATCACAGGGTGCAATGTTGGATATGCCTTCGTCAATTTTATAGGCGTCCAGGACCTCTTGATGTTTGCCAAGGCGAAACTGAACGAGAAATGGTAAGAGGTGAACCTTTTTTAGTCATTGAGTGCAAAACTTTTAAACTGCTTTGTGCCGTGAACGTGTCTTTTCCCTCCTTAGGAATATGTATTCGAGCGAGAAGATCTTGCAGATGAGCTACGCTAACTATCAGTGAGTTAGCGTTGTTTTCTCAAATGCAACTGACTAATAAATGCGGGCTCAGGGGAAAAGAAGCTTTGGTGGAGAAATTCAAGAATTCATGCATCATGGATGAACGTGAAGAATGGCGTCCCAAAATATTTTACTCCGAACCCGGACCGAATCAAGGACTTCCCGAAGAGTTTCCCAAGCCCACGCACATACGAAGGAAGGAGCGTAGCTCCTTCAACCGCGGTGCACTTTTTGTACCCGGCATTCCTATAAACCATAGATCGTGCTTGACTATGAACCCAGTTCAGCAGCTTTCGTCCCAGCATCAAGGGGCTGAGCGTCGTTTGCGGCGTGTGCATAACGGCAGTAAAAGTCATGCTAATGCGGGTAGCTTGAGGTGATTCTGCTTGCTCGCAGACGGACGGTGGTGATGATGGTGATTCTGACCTGCTACGGACCTTCAGTGTACTATGTTCCCACATATACCCAACCGCCAGCTGCTTTGGCTGCGGCTTTTCACCTGACAAAGCGAGTTATGTAGTATCGTTATGTTACAGTAACCAAGGCCAGTTTGTAACGTATTCCCTCTGTTGACATGGCTCGTGTGCTTCCACGTCATGAACTTGGAATTCACCGAAGCCTGTTGATGTAGTGCTAACATATCAAGTATACGATCTAATCAGTCTTGGGGTTATTATTCCCTCGATCGAAGATCCAACCCTGCAGGGTTCGCGGAGCCTCCGTGCAAGTTACAGTACATAAATGTCCAAGTCTCTAAATGCAGAGATTCTTCTTCGGGAGTTCACTCAGAAATGAAACACTGCTTGACTCCAACATACATGGACACACGGCATACGTTCCAACCGGACGATTGGTGAGCACATGACTTTCGAAGCGGTGGAGGTTCACTGAATATATCAATCGCTGCCAACACAATTATTTCTATTAGCATAAGTGTAAGACAACCACTCAAAGGCGCCAGGATTACTAGCTATCGTAGGGTTATGTCGACTGCCTTCATCGCCCTGCAGTATAAATTCGAAGACAAGAGGCTTAAGCTGAACAGCCATACATGCCTGAACACCGGGAGACACAGAATACGCAGTCACGATGTCAGTAGTGTAGAGGATGCATCTCCGACGGGCGAGAAAACAGAGCCGCCAAGTAAGACATAAACGCACCACCCACAGTAGCCATGGAAGGGAAACGTATGCACCAACAGTGTGGATAACACGGGAGACGAGCGACACGAACGTTGTGGGTTTTGAGTACATCACCGTAGTCACCCGTCGTTCTTACCTTTGCTGGACAAGGGATTCTCGTGTAGAACACGCTTCTAAGATTTCTTCTAAGAGAGTAAACAACACGTAGGTATAGCCAGTACTAGCTGTGTTCCCTGATAGTCATGACCTATATCCCAGTTAAAAGATGTTTGCATTCCGAAAGACGGACTGAAAACACACCACCGGTTCCCACATCCCCAGCTTCTTTCCGCAGCGCAGGGAATATAACAGCTAGTGATGTGCTTCCCGAGCGAGTTGAGCCGCGTAGGGGTTTTTGGGGTCTTTGGCATAGGTCTCCGCTGTCATCCCGAATGTTTCCATCACTGTGGATGAATCAAAGTACTGCACACTTACACCGAACACCCATATCCTGCATGGTTTTCACTAGATAGAAAGTGATGCCAGAAGCGGCAATGAAGGGAGCCATGGGCCTCAGAACCTATGTTGCATCGTGTGGAAAAAATGTAAGGCCCAACCATACGACAGAGTATACATGTGAGGGTAACCCAGCAAACGGACTGAGCAGCTACGCACAGGTGTAGGCCATTTGCGCAAACCGAGGAAAGCCATTTCTTACTTGAAGGAGTCAGGAGACTGTCTGGCATTGGTTGAGTATCAAGCCCTGGTTCGCTAATGCTAGACCACTTACGAGGGAAAAACGCCTAGGATTTGTTGTCGTGGTTGACGGAGCGCAACGGAGGTTGATTATATAATCGAGGTGAACCTCTACATAGATCTGTATGTATGTACAATTGCACGTGCAATGAATAGCTAAGACATGTTACAAGTAATCAGGAATGAAATGGAGTGGCACGAAGAATAGAGCGGTATGCTAAGTAACTGCACAGAACTCCTGCGCGGATACGCGAGTACGCGGAAGCGTGTCTACCGAAGTACATACACATGTTATGACTTTGAATCCGGACTGTTCTGGCCACACGCGAGTGAGGAAGGGAGGAGAGAACAGATGACCGATGACAGAAAGTGACACTGTTGTGCTTCCGTAGATTCGAGCTGGAAGAGATTCTCCTCGCTGGGAACAGCCAGAGCCGATGATCATATGGCCACAGGAACAAGACGTCTCGAGAGGCGGTAAACGCAGCCCAAGTCACGTCTTGCCATTGACGCACCAATGACAGGATAGAACTCAGCCTGCAGCTGCAGCTGGGGGCTGTTCGGTGCGCAGCACAAAGTGCGCACTTGGCACAGGTGGCTTCCATGCCACCATGTAGAAGACTCCTATCGTGGTAACTTCCCCAGTTTGCCTTGCGAAAACTCCCTCGCTACAGGGACGACTTCGTATTTGACGTCCGTCGCCAGGAACACAAGGCCCAGAGTCTTACCGCCCAGCTGGTCATTGACCTTGACAGTGCGCGCGGGTCCGTACGAGACATCTCTGAACCCGGTTGATACCGCCTCACTGCAACCCGTCGACGTCTAAAACCGTCGTCTTCACCATGAGTTTGGATCGCAACCTCTTCACGCTCCTCCTCACACCCAATGCAGCAGCTTCTCGCACAGATCAGTGCGTTTCCGTCGTCGATCTCATTGACCCATCTGGGACAGTGCACTATCGAAAGCAACGCATCAACGGAGGAGTGTACAAGGCTGAGCTATACGGTGAGTTCCAGGTGCACGATCCACGTCTCTTCGTTCTCTCGCAATTCTGAACGCCCGCTTTCGTGCTGTAAATTTAGAGCCAATATCGGACTTGCTGTTGGGGACCGTAACAGCACCAAGCGCTACGAGCAAGCATAAAACAATGGAACTTTATAACCCTACGAAAATCGTTGAGCTTAAGTTCACAGGCACTCTGAGTTTCAGGTGGTCATTCAAATGGGAGGAGTGAGTGTTACCTCACAAGATTGTCCTCACCGTTCGGGCCAATCGTATTTGCTGATGGCCTATTTGGCGGTTTCATTTTTACCACAACCCGGGATGTGGATGGACAGTCATGAGTTTGAATGGAGGCGCGAAGAGTGTTTCATCGTCCGCAAACCCGATCCACCAGTACTCGTCGCCGTGACCAAGGAACCCCCGGGGCGGATTAAAACGTCCTCCGTTCAGATCCTCGATTACAATCTGCACAGGTGTGTTGATGTTCACGCCATTCGGGGCATGGATTTTAAACGCTGCTCTATTTCTAGATTCGATATCGAGGACCGTAAAGGTCTCGAAATCGTCATCCTCTTTTCCCTCCTTACATTTCAAGATTCGAGCGATGTTTACCATGAATCTACCGCCATTCCGCCTATTGGAAACACTGCCGTTCCCGCACTGGCAAATTCCAGGAGTACCAAAGTCATACCCGCAGCAACAGCGCCACCACCTCTCCCTCCAAAACCAGCCCCAAAGACGGGCGTCGAGAGGATCGCCGAACTACAGCGCGGGCGCGGGCTGGTGAATGAGGTCTCCATCATGGAGGAGGGACATGTGAAGGATTATGCCAAGTATTGCTTGCAGTTGCTTCTGGTAAGCTTCTCAAGCCATTCATGCCATCGCCGCGTGTTCGTTTCCGCATGTCCGGCACTTCTCTGATGGCCACATACTCAGGATGATGCCATGCTGTTCATCAGCGTTCGGTCCGCAGAGGCGGCCCAAGTTCCGAAAGTCCTACAGGTCGTCGAGGAAACCAAGCGAATGCGATATAAAGCAGGTTAGTGATTCGCTCCTTTCTTCGTATCGTTGTCGACGATCATCATCGATTGACTTGTCAATGTAAATATCTCCCACTTACATTGCATTATGTAGGCGACTCAGAGTTACACCAGTATGTTCTCTATGATACCCAAAAGGAGATACCACAGAGAGGACCGAGAATAATCAAACTTGACGATGGGCCTTCCAAGTCAAAAGCGAAGGATTATACTCCACCGGACAGCCTGATCGTGCATCTAAGCAAGATCGATATGCCCGAGCTGAGCCCGCGTGGTGTGCGATCAACCCCCGGTCACTCCAGGGAAACAGACTCCGGAAGGAGTAAGGGTAAAGAAAAGACAAAGGAGAAAGAGAAAGACAAGAAAAAGCGAAAAGAGAAAGGCAAGGACAAGAACAGCGAAAGAGTTAAAAAGGGCAAATCATCCTCCCCGTTGCCCCGCGGGAACGGCTCACCCCCCGGAGGAGATTCATCTAGTCGATTCACGCGTCCGCAATCGCAGCACTTTCAGACATATCCCTCTTCGCATACTCACACTCATTCCCATGGGTATGACTCATTTGGAGTACCCGCTCTGCCCCCACGCCCGCCAAAGCGGCACGCTCAGTCCCAGCCGGCATATCGCCAGTCGACGTACGGCGGTTGGTACGGTTATCCTACAAATGCGCCGCCACCTCCTCCCATAACGACAACACCTCTAGCATCACCATCCCAGCAGACTTCTACTGGGCTCTTGGGGCGGCTACTCGGGACGCGATAGTTTTTCACGTTTGGACGTGCGACGGTGTTGCGTGGGCTGAGGTTCTGGCGTGCCGAGGAGGGAGAGAAGCGGGCCAGCTGGCATTGCATCTTTGAAAATAAGATGTAGTAACAACCCCCTTGTTAATTCCAAGTCCTCCTGAATCTCTCTCGAGGATGTTTCCAGCCTTTCCTTCTTCTGGACCTCGCAGGAGATAAGTTTATGGGATCTTCTGAACCCTGGTACATGATCGACTACGTATTTATCGCGCTAGCAGAAGCCAATTACATACTATACCTGCCTCTCACTCATGCAAAGAGCTGTCAATTTTTCCATGTTATGCTATTTGTACATTCAAATATTTTTTGATTCTTTTATGTGGTTGATGCACTGTGTAGGAGGAAAGCAGGATTTTTATGTAGTGATGACTTTCCGGAAAAGGCAATTGTCGGTAAAGCGCTGGGGTGCCGCCGTTCCACAACCCCGACTGACCGTCACTGTCTAGCATTCCCGACTTGCGATGGAAACAGCTTCTTTACCCAAGGTAGACGAAGAAAGGCTTCGTTACACAAGGCGTGTCAACCTCAAGGAGTTGAACCTGCGTGGGGACACCCAAGGCAAGTCGTTTTGTGTGCTCCCATCTCCGTGACCAACTCATACGGGCAGCCCAGAGTCTTCAAAGCTTGATCACTCTCTCAGGCGACATACCGCTCTTATCAAGCGCATGCGTCAATCCATCAGTGCAGATAACCGTGACCAGGTCCTCAAGGACATCGATTCCCTCTCACTCGAAAAGTACACCGACGAGATCGCAGGTGCTGTGGTCGAGGGTATCGCGCGCTGCAAAACCGACAAGGATGTATGGGCTGCGGTAGAGGTGCGAATTTTTCGTTGCCGTCTCCGCCTCCGTACCCTAACGCATTGGTCGATGCCAACAGGTCATATGTTCTTTACATCGACGGTTTCCAACCTCCTTCACACCAGCACTGGTAAACTTACTCTCCTCGTCTCTAGCAGCTCCACCTAGGGCGACACTTTCGACACTGACTCCTGATCAGCGTGAGAAGGAAGACGCTGTGCGGGTGTCACGACAACGTCCTGTCCTTCGAGTATGCTCTGAGCTGGCTCTGGTAGGGGTTATCAGAGATTCTCCGACTAGGAGTGGTGCAGAATGGATAATGAGAGTTATCAGGGAACTAGTATGTTCCACTCCCATGGTGTTTGTACGACGTCAACTGACGGCGGTAGTTATCCAATGACCCGTCATTGTCCTCCCTACCGCTACTTTCTACCTTCCTGAAATCATATGGCAGGCCGTACTTGGGGCTCACCCCTTTGCAAAGCAAACAAATACCCAGCAACGCCGAGCTTAGTAGGGTAATGGACGAGGCGAGCAATGCTGCTATTGGAACTTTCGATGAAGGAGAGGGATTAGTTGAGCAAGACATGAGAGACCGCTTCAAGCGAATGTGTGAAGGTTACTTTGAAAATGTTGCTAAGAAGCTTTCCCTCGAACACAAGGTAAGACCCGGTGCGCAACCAGATACTCGTCTCAATAGATATTCACCGTTTCTTGTCGGTTTTCTTGTCCCCGGGTAGCGTCTACAAGAGCAGGATCGCCGAAACCACGAAGCTTACATACGCTCAGGAGAGATATTCGAGGACAGGCAACAGGCGTACGAGAGGATGACCAAAGGATATGAGAAACTATTTGCAAGTTGCCAAACGTAGCTCACGATCCGCCTTCCGTTTCGCGTACTTACTGACGTTCACGTTGCCAGCCTTTCTGAGCTACTTAACCTTCCGATGCCGGCGTTGCCAACCGCTTCTCAGAAATCGGACTCTATCCAAATCGGGGGCAACACTGGTACAGGCGCTGGCGATGACGCCGACATTGCCTTTACCACTTCAGGGGGAAAGTGGGAGGATGAAGAAGAGCGCAAGTTCTTCGAGGATATCCAAGATCTCAAAGATTTTGTGCCCAAGAATTTCCTTGGTATTGACGCTGAAGAGAAAACCGACTCTGAAGAAAAGGAGAAAGCCGAAAAAGAGAAAGCCGAAGCAGAGGCGAAGAATCTTGAAGAAGAGCTCAAATCCCTCGAAACCAATGGAGACATTCACAACAATAACATATTGTTGGCAGAGCCATCAGGACCGATAGATGAAGGGGATAGGTGCGCTTCCAGCGGTCTAATTAGAAAGCTGCATAATTGTCTCACTCAATGCACCTTTAGCACTGTGACGCCCATTCCGACGTCACCGAAATCATCCACCCCCCCGTTATCTCCCCAGCTGGCTCCACAAGGGCCCTCACAACTTCTAACTGCCCTACTGGCTCGACTACCCGATGCGACAAATCGTACTTTAATTGATCAAGCCGCAGTTGGTTTTGCCTTCCTAAATTCCAAGGCTGCCAGAAAGAGATTGATTAAGGTGATCCCTTCACCATCGCCATTACAGGAGATCATAACTGACGGAGCGGAAAAGTTTTTGTCTAATGTTCCGAAGAATCGTACCGATCTGCTGCCACACTATTCTAGACTTGTGGCTACTTTGGACAAGTATATGCCGGATATTGGTTCCGACCTTGTTGTTTCTGTGGGTTTGATCCAAGCCGACGCGTGAATTTTAGGCTGACTAAGCATCTTCCAAGCTTGAGGAGGAGTTTCGGTATTTGCAGCGGAAGAAGAACGTGGTGAAGGAACTCTCCGAACTTCGCCTCAAGGTATCGTTTGTATTTTCTCCTTTGCCAGCCGTCTGCTAATTGTAACCAGAACATCACATTTCTATCTAACTTGACCAAATTTCGGGTCGTGCCAACACATGTTATCCTACACATCTTCAAAGTCTGTCTGGACGACTTTTCCGGGGCAAACGTGGAAAATGTCGCCCTTCTGCTTGAAGGATGTGGTCGGTTTTTGTTGAGGAGTGAAGAAACCAAGGAAAGGTTCAGTACTATGGTGCGGCATGTTTAGATCATGGATGACATGGGGCCGACGAGAACACTGGTAGCTCGAACTCATGAGACGGAAACAAAGTATGCAACACTTCGACTCGAGGCAGATACTTTTACTGGAGAATGCCTACTATCAGGTTTGGACACCGGTTTCTGTTGAAGTGCAATGCTGATTCTCTTCAGTGCAATCCTCCAGAGCGCCCGCCTCTCATCGAGAAAGAGAGGACACCTGTCGAATTGTTCATTCGCCATATCATCTACGACGTCCTTTCAAAGAAGACAATCGACAAGGTATTAAAGCTCATTAGGAAACTTGACTGGGACGATCCGACCGTCGGCCACTCGCTTCTCAAGGTCTTCACCAAGCCATGGAAGCTCAAGTATAGCAACATCGGTCTTCTTGCGATGTTGACATACGACCTGCAGCGATACTACCCCTCATTTGCTGTCGCTGTCGTGGATCAAGTAGTAGAAGATATTCGAAGAGGGTTGGAAGTAAACTTATATAGTGTTAACCAACAACGGGTGGCGACCGTGAAGTATCTGGGTGAACTATACATCTATCGGGTGGTAAACTCCAGTTTGATCTTTGACACCCTCTGGTTGTTGGTCACATTTGGTCACCGTCAGTAAATCCACGTCATATTCAGTTTGCTGCTGACGCTTCTCGCAGCGGATGGTCATCCATTACCCCGTCTACCTTCGCCGTTAGACATGCCTGATGACTTCTTCCGCATTCGCTTGGTTTGTGTTCTACTGGACACCGTTGGGATGTGCTTCGACCGAGGACGCCAGATGAGAAAGTTGGACAACTTTCTCGTTTTCTTTCAGGCAAATAAATTCGTCCTCGTATCCGGCTCACCTTTCCACTCATATGCCCTTACCTAGTATTACGCGCTGTGTAAGGAAGAGCTGCCAACGGAAGTAGACTTCATGCTGTCCGACTCTCTAGAAGTGAGTGCCCGTTTTATACTTCATGAACGTCTCGGGAACCGCCAGGCAGGCGGTCCGTCCGAAACTTTTAATTCCCAAGTCGATCGAGGAAGCTGCCAAGGCTGTTGATGATGTGTTTAACGTTGCGATACAAAACGCAGGTCGTAAGTTAGATTCCGACTCTTCACGCTAACATACTCAAACACCCTCAAGTCACACAGGAAGGCGAAAGCGGCGAGGAAAGCGATGATGGCAATGACAGTGAGCGGCCACGAGAAGACGAAGACGATGAGGAGGACAGGAGTACCGCTGGCCATGAATCCGCTGTAGGTTCTGCGTCTTGCTAGGCAATCATGGGGTCTTACGTTCACCAGACGGACGAACGTGCACCCTCCCCGGAACCCGTAGTCGTGTTATCCGCCCAGGAGCATCTAGGTCCCTCGCAAGAAGCGGACGAGGAGTTCGCGAAGGAGCTTGCCAAGATCATCACGGAATCCTCCGCAGACTCTAGAAAGATTGACAAGAAGAGTGCATGGTGGGATAGTGCCGTTCTGGCTCCTAGTGTACGAAAGAAACGTGTGGAAGAGACAGAGCAAAATATTGAGGGCGACGCTGACCATCCTAACGGATCGGTGATGAATTTCACTGTGATCACACGAAGGGGCAACAAACAGCAGGTGCGTTTCTTCTCCAATAAATTTCACTTTGAAGTGCTGGACATGCAACATAGACCCGAAATTTACCCGTCCCTGCCGAAACAGCTCTTGCCATCCACACACGCTCAGCACAATTGCAGGATAAAGTGGAGCAACAGCACCTCAAGCAACTAGTGCTGAACTACGAACAAAGGGAGGAACTTGAAGAGCTCAAGGGTACGCTGATCGATTCTTTAAAGGGTTTCTAGGACCTATTAAAGCTGATCTCCTTCGCCTTAGACACCCGTAGCCGAGCAGGTCAACTGAAGATCCGTCTGGCTGGCTAGCATTCGCAGCGACGTCCACGTTCCAGCGTAAGACGAGACTCGCCTCATCGGATCACAACAGCTTACCTGCGCCCCCATCATGTCGGAAGTCAATCGGGCTTCCTCTTGCGGGATAGTTGGTGTCACCGAAAGCTTGGAAGCAAGCGGTGAACCAGAGCTTCTCGTCCATGACCCGGATCGTGAACCTCGCCTACCTGCATCACCTATACTGGATGGTGCCGGACGTAGCTCCAGCTCGGCTTCGAATGTAAACTACGAGTACTAGACTGAGTTTGCCGTTTAGTTCTTTCGATTCAGCGCTTCCGCACTACCTCTGACTGTACGTATGTAGTTCATTTCGCTCGACTCCAATAGTTGCGACCAAACAAAGCCAAACCTGACCTTGGAAGGCATCCCCTTCAACAAGCCTATGCCCCTCGCTTCATTGACAGTTCGTCCACTCCTAAAGGTCGCTACATGTCATGGAAGGAAGTTTTCGAGAAAGGCGTGGGCTGTTTTCGAGATGGGAAGCTATCAGAAGCGCTTCTATACATGAACCAGGTGCAGTAGTTCGTTGTGACGTCGCCCGTACGGTCTCATGTGCCTCTAGGCAATCGACCTTCAAAGAGACAACTTCAGGATTTACGACTCGCGAGCAGCGGTTCACGAGAAGCTTGGGAACTTCAAAGCCGCCCTTCTCGATTCTAAAAAGGTCATAGATCTCGCACCGGCACAGTGGCAAGGCTATACTCGTGCGACTCGCATATTTATCTCTCTCGGGAAGCATGCCTCGGCCACCAAGATGGTAGACCTAGCCTTAACTCGTCTCCAAAGTGATGATTCCAAGCGCAGAGGGAAGCTACTCGAACTACGGGAAAAATCTGTACAAGCTCAGGTGGCTGCAGAAAGGAAACGCCAGTCACGTCTCGCGAAGACTGCGTACCACGTTGGAAAGCTACCAACGGAAATTCTTGCGGAGATATTCGTTACTCTCGTTGATGCCGATCCCTGTCAAATCGTCAGGCTCTCCCATGTTTGTAGTCACTGGCGTCGCGTTATTGTTGGTACTCCCATTTTCTGGCGTACCTTGGTACTTTCGAACCGACATCCAGTGCGCAAAACAAAGATGTGGCTCGAACGCTCAGGGTTTCGCATTACCACGTTGACTGTACGCCGTGCGTTGTCATCTTCGGAGTTTCCGACTATCCTTGCACACCTACGTAGTCTTTCCTGGAGTCATCTTGAAGCCCTCCACGTTCATAGCTCTTTTTTCCCCGAGCTTTCCCTGTTGCTCTCGGGAATGTCCATGGCCCATATCTTCTCAGATCTTAAACAGATATCACTGGATTCCTGTGGAATACTCGACTCTACGCTCCTGCCTGTACGTGAGTGGAAACTCAGAGAACTGAGTTTGGTGGGAAAGACACTGTTCCCTGAGACACACTGGCGATATTTGACACAGCTCCAAGTGCTACATATCCGTCAGCTGCCAAACCATTTTCTCTTGTCCACCATCGAAGCTCTTCCGTCGGTCGAAAGTCTCGTGCTGGATTTTTCTGCTTCCTCGAAAATTCTAGGCACAGTTGATAGGCCCTTGCGGATGATTAAACTGAAAAGTATCGAGCTTCGGAATGTCGAAAATCCTTTCAGTTTATTGGGAAATATCGATGCCCCTTGTCTAGAAGACCTCACCATCTTTGGTGCCGTTTCCAGAGTGGATGAGGCTCTGCTTCACGTATTTCGTGACGAACGGGATGGCCTTGTTTCCTTGCGGCTCGGAAGTTGCTCCTTGAATTCTGGGACTCTTATTACTATCCTCTCCAGGGTCCCTTACCTCGAGACATTCCAGATTTACTGCATCGACGGAGTCGTCAACGAGACGCTCCGATTCCTTGCTGGTAAAGACCCCTTATCACCACCGCAGGCGACCGTCCAGCAGAGTCCGCCGTGTCCCGCACTGAAGCATGTGGACGTGTCTCGTTGCTCGGATCTCTTGACGAGTAGTGCATACGCCCTTGTCAAGAGTCGTTTGCAGAACGAACTGGGCGCTAATGCGGATGCGGAATCCTGCCGGCTCCAGTCGCTACGAACAGATGGGTGTCTGAAGATGGATGGCGACATGCTGCAGTGGTTCAGATCAAAGGTTCCGTATTTCAGTTGCGTTTACATGACCAAGAAAGAGGCCAGTCAACGACACTGACTTTTACTGAATGTACTCTTCGAATGTCTCTGTTCAATCATTTCCAGCGCGACCGTGACCTCGCCAGCAGGGTGTAGCCACCGGGATGGGATGGAGTTTACTGGGTATGCTAAGTTATGCATATTTACGATAGTAAATACCTTGCCAGCCTGGACAGGTACTGACGGAACGGTACAAGAATACGAACCACTATTACCACTACAGTGTCATCGAAATTACATAAGGCAGCAGACCAGTAGTCACCTTACATCTTGATGCCTCAGGACGAGGACGAGGATGATTATCCTGACTTCACTCTCGACGATAACACCCTTGCCCTCCTCCTCGAAGAGGAGTCCAAATTCTCGCGAAGTGCTAGCCTTCAGGCGGTCACCACTACCTTAGCCGCAGACACTAGTCCTCCGACCAAGCGTCGAAAGACGACGACGCAGAGGAAATCTACGCGGACTGTCCAACGAAATGGATCTACGGACGAGGTGGAAGATTTACCAGACATATCCGTATGCGGAGATGGAACGTACCTACTACAAGACAAGCCGAGGCATCTCGTCGGCCAGAACCAGAGACGGGACACCCCCGGACCACTGTGTCCGGCAGAATCGTCGACCTCATATAATCCTGCAGTGTCTGGAGAACATACACAAGCGTTTGGCGCTCGATTCACGACAACGGCACCAAGACCCAAACCATTGTCGTCGCGACCGCCGCCTTCTACACGGCCGGTTCAGAATTACACTACAGTATCCCTCTCATCACAAAGTGTGCGGTTGTCTCAGTCCGGACTCCCGCCGCGTGCAGGTGTCCCTGTAAATATCAGTTTTGGTGATGCATTACTTGCCGATCTGCATCGTGAAGTCGAGGAGGTTTGCTCTTTCCGCTATGTTTATTTCCCATGTCATTACCTGTGGATTCAAAATTGCCCTCACAGCTTCGAAAAAACTACGAAAAAAGCCGAGCAGACAATGAAAAGATGCAAGCCGACCTGAAAAGCTTGGAGACCAACCTTCAAAACGCACTTGATGCCAAATTTGCGAAGGACGGCGAGGTCACAATGTTGAGGAAGAGTATCGAAAAAGTGAATACTGGCCATTGTCTCCTGTGGTAATGATTAACAAGCTCTACTGCAGAACACGCAGGACCACGCCGCCCAGATTGCAAAATTCAATACTGCAAGAGAAGAGGCGGATAAAAAGTACAACATGCTGCAGAAACGGTCTGAGGCAGAGATAGAACGCATAAAAACGGAATATACGTTCAAGGTACGAATCATCTGTTCGGCGTGACCCTCTACTCGTAACATGCGTAGCAACACGAGCTGGAGATTGCTCTTCGAAAGCCTCCAGGCTCTGCAAAACCCAGGAAAACCAGAATAGACCCCCCACCAACACCCGTGCCTGTACCTTCGCAGATACGTGCTTGGAGGCAAGCCAGTGGGACCTCTGCTCCCTTAAGGTCGACACCTGAGAGTCCTTATCACCCTCGGTTCGGCGATATCTCGAAGCATGAACGACCAAAGAAGCCTTCGTTCCATGACAGTCGCGGTCTGCCACCCGGATTTCAGGCGTCGTCTCCAACCCGCCCGCAGTATGGTGGGAGCAGTCAACCGAGAGGGAAAGCGGTATCTTGCGAAGTTACTTGTCCCTCCAGGACGTTGGTACTGACCACCTCCCAGCCTGTGCCGCCATCAACCCCTGGCATTCAATCCGCCCAATCGGCGCCTGATGATCCAAGCCAGCAGATCGATGGCTTCGCTGTGCAGTTAGAAGATGGAGAGGGGATCTCAAATAACACTCTTCCCATCGATGTTGACACTCCTCATGATGTGGAGATGGAAGGGGCAAACGTAGTTCTGACTCCAGAGGTAGAGGAGATCGAGCAGCGGGAGCTTCTGAACTGGAATATAGCTGTCAGTCTCCGAGCATTCTTGGTCCTGACTGGCTTATACTGACTTGGCACAGATGCACCGCACTATTCTGATGCACACCGTGGAAGGCTCGAGGTCGTCGACGTTGCAGCTACTGATGACTGTGTCCTTCACAGGTCCTGATTATGCTAAGACATACGCCGACGCGCTGTCTAAGATACTAGATGTCCTTACCAATATACCCAACCACTCGTTTCGGAATTTTGACCAGACTTCTAAAGCCGTATGTGAAGCGTTTTGTGACATGGTGGCGGGGCTGGCAGCGAATTCCATGGTGAGTGTTGCTCTGCCATTATCGGGCCTTGACTACCGATTCTAATTCGCAGCTTTCGCCACTTGCTGCTCTGTTCGACTTGTTGACCAATCTAACATATTCCATACCGCGCTTTTACGCACCACTGTTACCGAGCACGGAATCCGGTCAAGATGACCCACCGAGGTTGTTGACCACATTGTGCAAAGCCATAAGGGACGAACTGTGTAACCTTACCGAAGTTAACGAGGTGCAGAATTTAGGTCTCAGTACCTTCGGGAAATCCACTCTCTGTCTCCTGGAAGCCTTGGCCCACAAGGCTACAGGAGACGCTGAGTCTGCGTAAGGGTCTCCTCAGATTTGAACTCGTCTCTATCGATTAACTTGCGGACAGTCTTGCGCTTGTACCTAAAAGTTCATCTGTCCTCTCCGTCCTTTTGCACCCTTCCCGTCCGCAGTGGTTTCTTCTCGCCAGCGTACGCTTTCTTGCATGGATCTCTACCAGTATGCATCTATCTATGCTTGATAGGGACGAGCTGTTGACAAGATGATTGAGTGCGGGGCCTTTTTCGGCCATTGTTGTCATTTCCCGAAGGGGAACATGAGAACGGAGACAGCGAACCGCGAGACTTGACTCGTCTTCCACAAGTTGATCTTTTATGTTCCCTGCTGACAGATTCTAATACTGTTTCGATGGAGGTAGGTGGGCCCTTGATTCAGGGGATATCTTGGATCTTACGGGAAATAGGCGGATAAGTTGAAGGCCTGGATTGTATTATTCTTCGGTACGCTCTCGGTCGCGCACCCGGACGCATTCGCCATACTCGTCGAGTCTCAGACTTTAATACCGTCCGTCGTCCTTAGACTGTGTCACTTGGCCGACCGTGTTTGGGAAATGGAAGAAGACAATGCACAGGTGATTTCCAGGTAAAGCAAGAGTCCTTTCTGAGAATGTTTCGTCGTCGACCTGTAGTGCGAAACAGAACGATTATGATGCTGGTCCAAACAACGAGGTTCTTGCACCACCTCGTCATCGGTGGAAACTTCAACCTTCGGGAGCGCCTACATCGCGCGTCGATGCGCAAGTTTAACGGACTCGTGCATGTCTTTATCGAGGTATTCGGGCGTCTAAGTTACGCAGACCGCCCGGACTGGATTGACGACGCAAACAAGCAGCACTGGGAGAAGATCGCCGGCACGTAGTATGACCTAGCTGCTTGGTGTAAGCTGACTCGTTTTTCAGACATAGCTAGGACCCTGCTTGGCTTGGTCGTAGAGGGTCCCGAGGCCGATTTAATTTGGACTACATATCAAAACGAGGCAGATGAGGGTGGTGACACCGGCACGGAAACAGACGAAGATATACAAGCTGGGATTCTAGAATAGTCGTGTGGAGGACTACAGTCTTCCACTGTTAGTTACAATACTGTAAGCTTCTACTCTGAATGCAACGAGAATGGCCCGAAATCACACGGCAGGTTGGTCAAAACCAGTGCAACAGTGGGATGCAGTGCCGTGGGAAGTCGAGGAGATGTTTCCATTTATGTCTATCGACCCCTGAATGCTGTATACCGCAAACTGCCGGAAAGGCTGCGGTGAGCTTGCTTGTCGAAGCGCCGTTGGAGCTGCCAACACCACCGTCAACACTGGTGTCAGCGTATTTAACCACCATGTTTAGCACCAGTGCTACTACCCTGCATCACCTCTACCATCTCATGTCACTGACGTTTCGGTGATACGACACGCACAACCCACGAGTCTGCAACTCGGAATTCATTCACAGAGCATAGCTTTCGGACACCAGGAATAGCTGTACCACTGCGGAAATTCAAACTCGCCAGAGCGTCCATATACTTCCGTCGCCTCTTATACGGTTTTTCCCTCGCTGCGTGGAGCAATACAGTCCTCCTCTACGCCATGAACGAATCCAGGTTCCAAGAGCATCTCTCTTCAGATTATGCTGGCAGCGACACCTTGTCGGACCCCTCATACTCCTCCAGAAAGGGTGCATCTAGGGATGGCGCTGACATCATCACGCAGATACGGGCGGCAACCTCCGCACCCTCTCCACTCACCAGCTACCTCAAGGACCCCGCCATTATCAGCGCACTTGATGGCTCAGATTCAAGTGACCGCTCGAGAAGTCACAGTCGTTCCTCCGCCTCTGGCAGCCGTCGCACGTCATCCCTTTTGGGACTGGTCCTTGCAGAAGAAGAGAAGCAGGCACACCACCTCAAGTCCATTTTGCGATCGACCGGTGACAGACTTGATCGGGAAATGCGCAGAGCAGATCGGGCGCTCGCCAGAGCTGAGCAGGCTGAAGCTCATGTGCTGGAGCTCACTACTCGCGCAACAGCTGCAGAGTCGGGCAAGCACTATGCAGAGCTAGAGGCAACACGAGCAAGGGACGATATCAAATACCGCCAGTTGCAAATAGAGAGGCTCGAATCAGAAAATCGGCGTCTTCAGTCACAAGTGAGTCTGCTAGAGCGGCAAAAGAATGAAGCAGAGGACAGTGCTACACGCGCCCGCGAAACTGCAAGACAACTACAACTTGAACTGCGGACCGTCAGCGCCAGGGAGGCGAGTAGTGATGAAACTCGGCATTTTGGAATGCGCAAGTGGTTCAATTCGGGCCGTATGGAAGGCTACGATAGCGGTCATGCTGAGGGGTTTGAGAGTGGCCGGGAAGAGGGTTTTGATGAAGGCCGCGAGTATGGTTTCAGCGAAGGGGAAGAAGCAGGATTCGCAGAGGGGCGGAAAACGGGGAGAAAGGAGGGATATTATGAGGGATGGGAGCAAGGTCGGAAGGCTGAACGTGATCATGCTCTACAGGCTTTTGACCAATTGCTTACCGCAGAGGGTGACCCCCGTGACAACGAGGTCAGTAGGAGGATATCGCTACGTTGAAGACATTCTAGTTAATTCAGTGCTGGCAGACAAAGAAACGGAGTAAAAGATGGACCAACTGGATGAACCGCTCAACGTCGACCCCATCACCGACGATGAAGCCCACAGCGCTACGTCGACAACTCTACCCCGAGTCACCAGGAATTCGCAGATAGCTCAAACGCTGCCCTGTCTATCGAGATCATTTATGGATGTTCTACTTTTATTGGCCACGGGTTGACGACGGACAGACTTACATCTATGTATTCGACGGTATCTCTTGTTTTTCTTCGTTCACTATACTCCGAGATTGTAGGTTGTATGATGCGATACTCTCTTCCTGGTGCTTCTGCAGATTTGAACAGTGTACATTGTGGATCATACTCGTATTTTTCTTGTCGACGCTGGGTGACGATCCTGTGTTCCTCGACCAGCTAATATACGTCGATCGTCGGCCAATACTGTTCGGTTGCAGAGCGAAACGAGCTGGTGCCATTTGGCTTCCTGATTCTGGAATCTGAACCGGCGCAAGCACGTCTTTTGTTCCCAAGTTGGTTCCAGCAAATATCGCACGACTCTCGTCAGATCCATCATCATGTCACCTACTCCATCGCCTATACCATCCCCCAGACTTGCTAGCGGTCGCCGCAAGGGCCCCAGAAACCTTCCCAAGTTGCCACTGTCTGCGTTCAGCCCTCCAAACACGGGGACCTCTGACACGTTTCCCTTTCCGCCAACATCCAGTGCTGTCGTGCCAACCGGAATCATCGATGCCCACTTGCGCATTTCTGCAATCCCAGATGGCGTCAACCGCTACAAGGGCGACATCGGACAGCTTGTCCTTGAGAAAACCGAGGGGGTTGTATTAATAATTGAAAATCAGCCATCAGATGATATTGCCGGCTTGGTACAAGGGTCAGCTGCGTCTGTCCGTCCTGTTATAACTTTGCTTAGTCTCACAGGATGTAACAGACTGCCGCAGCGCATCGATTTGCCAATATTGTCCGTTTCAGTGCCGTTTTCTCTCGACGGCACTGCCCCCGCTGAACCTCCCTCTTACCTCGCTGGAACGAACCCGCCGATAACCCTCTGGACTACATATACAAGTGCCACTCCGGAGGCAATCGCCAACTTGAGTTGGGCTCTGGAACATGGTCGCACGGTTGACATAGATATCCAGTCGGATATCATGGCGAGCATTACGATTGGTGGTTCCTCTCTTTATGATGCCTTCGAGGACCTGCTCACAAAGGCAACCTCACCTGGCCCACAAGCCACGGGGAATAAAAGGAAGCCTATTGTCCTTAGTAGGTCACATCTTTTTGGGAAGCTTCCTACAACCGACGAAGCTATGCCTAGGCAACATCTTTCCCCCTCCCTTGAGTCTAGATGAACCAATCGTCAAAAGCATGAAACACCCGGATTATCTACAATACCAGTCCCGTATATCTTCACTCTCGTTGTTTGAGGATGTGCACTTGAAGATTACCCCACCCATGCGGGGCACGTCTGAAACAGGGTCACCAGATGACCTGAAGGTGTGGAAAGGGAAACTGAAGCTGTACAGTAAGTAGAGATGCGCAGTATAGTGGTCGGCGCAGAGGCTGAACGCTCGATATACAGTTGGACCCGTCCTCGAAGCGTTTGGCTTCGAAAGGATGATCTTTGGATCGTCCCCTTCGCTCGCAGGCGAGCCATTCAATCTACCCGTTAGTTGGTACGATCTCGTCAGGGAGTCGTTCGCGGAGCTGGGCGTCGAACAAGACGCTATCGATAACGTCTTCATGAACAACGCAAAACGTGTATATGGCGGGTCGTCTTGATAGGATCATGGTTTGGACTTTTGGTTTAGTTACCCAAACTGTAGTACAGCCTACAACAGGTCTAGATTCCCAGTTCGTGTAAGTCTGTTTGTGCTGGAGCGGCAATGTGTAGGTCTCGGTAGTAGACACCAATGCCTATTGTTCAGTTTGAAGATCTGTATTCGACCGAGTCGGTCTTGATTGCCTTTTCCAGGTATATATAGCACAGCGTATTAGAGTGCTAATTCTCATCCAGTTACCATTCTGTGCGCACCACACTGCCAATTCAACCTCAATCGCATGTAGACACGGACGTAGCTAACTGCCAGCCATCTCGTCCGATACTCGTCCAACTTTTTTTGTCACGCTTAGTGTTGGGTCCGGTGTTGGCAGTACCAGTTCTGCTTCTACGATGTCCAGCGATAACGAGGCTGCGTATGGTGTCGGAAGACGCGCAGCATCATCGTGAGTATACCAGTGTTAGCTTTGGTCGACAGTCTATTCACAGCCGGTTCTCGACTGGGTTAGGAGTAGCAGGGAGTCGTCTCCAGCGTTGGTAAGGTTCAATCGCTATGCTCGACTTCATTTTCCTCCCTATCCATTCGGAGACCCAGTCTCACACGCATATCTACCTAGAAAAGACAGAGACGCTCGTTCACGCCTAATTCAGACGACGGGGATCTTGTTATACCTGTAACGAACGACGGTGATAATGATACGCCGGAACCAAGGAGTGCTCCTCTCCTTCGAAAGCCCGTTGGCTTCTCGTGGACCCCATCTACTGCTGCTACTATTGAGACATACGAAGCCGCATTACCTCCTAAACCTACGAGTAACTACTTTCTACCTGGCCAAGCACCCCCTCTACCGCCAAAGCAACCGAAACGCAGGTCGAACCGCAAGAAGAAGGGCCAGGAATATTCTGCTCAGACAGGACGCTTCAGGATTTCGGCACCTACGAATGGGCTGTCCATGGTGACTACAACGCATGCAGATCCACCATCTGCATCGTCATCCGTGGGCCCAATGGTCGCTAATGCAGGATCCCCTGCAGGAAACCTTACAACTAACACGCAAATTCAACCCTTCCATTCCCCGTCTACCCCAAGCCCTGCTACCGGCCACGCGCACGGCATTTCTGTATGCCAGCACGCCACATCCGGTGCACGCACTACGGATTCCAAAAAATTAGCTAACGCCCAGACGGGGTCTCAGGGGCGTAACAAACGGCCAGCGGGAGTAGACTTACATGACTCTCGGTCTTTTAATAGATCCTCCCTTCAGCCAGCAGGCCTCGAGTGTCCTACACACGAGGTGTTGTACGATCGCCAGAGTGGCCTTGAATCCTCAGACTGGACGAGTAGCAATATACCTTTACCTGCTCGTAATACCCCTGGCCCATCGTCGAGCATAGCGTCTGTCGGCTCTTCGACTGCACGCGATTGTTCAAGTGCGGAAATATTTTCACGTGTGCCATTGTCCGTACCACTGACATCCTGGAAGCAATGTCGCAACGCAATAATACAGATGCTCAGCGCCAGCCAAGGATGGTAACCCTGCTGATTGAAGACTACAGAAGTGGCGTTCAAGACTCACAGTTAGCGGAAATTACAGTCCCCCTAAAAGCAGCGGAAAACCCGGAGGATGGCTTTTGGGCTGATGCTGTGGATGTTTGTGATGCCCTTCAAGCGACCCCGTCACGTATTGATGGTGGGCTCCTCTGCTACTCACTCATTTACGGTGCTTGACTTGTGCACGCTAGGACCGGCAAAGGTGTATACGAAGAGAGCGAAATACCGACAGTTCTTCATGCGAGTGGATCAACATGATAACCACCATACCACGCCTGCTTGTCTTGGAATTTCTAAGAAGAGGACTCTGCATGTCTTTGTGGAAGCAGTGGGTTCATCTCCTGGTTTGGTTCTGATTTGGAGTGTTGAGATGTCACATCACCTTCCCTAGCCGGTGCCTCAGGGACAGTTACCTCGCCCTCCAAGATGTCCTACAGCAATCCAACTTGGACACAGGTCTGATTCTGATTCTGATCTTTCGATGTCCTGCGCAGGTACAGGCACGTCCGCGCGAGATGAAGGAGTCGAGGCTCTCTCCGAAGTCAATCATACAACATTGAAAGGAAGGGCCTCACAAGTTTCAGGTAATAAGATCCACAAGCGCAAGAGAGGCACGTCTTTTTTTTTCAGGTTTATGGTAGTGAAATCATCGCTCACAGTATGTTGATGCAGGTTGGGGTAGTATGAGTTCTATCACACCTCTCTCTTCCCACTCTGCAGAGACGGAGGGAGAAAGAGATGGTGCGATAACCAAGTGGGTTAGGTCACAAGTTGAAAACCGCCCAGAGTTTCCACACTACGTGCAGTCGAAAGCAAACCTGCAAAGCGTGTCGGAGGTGTTAAAACAATTCGACATTGTTGACCTCATATCTCGGCAGCTATCGGGGCTGACAACGCCAGCGGATTGTGCTGGGGCGCCTAATTGTTCTGTGAAAAGGGTGAGGTAGATTAACCTTGGACCCGCACGAACATGTCTGCTAAATCACGCCTCCCAGGACCACATACTGCGATCCCTCGGCCTAGATTCTGAGTGGGATAAAAGGTGTCAAGAGATTCTAACCCTTGTCTCTTTCTATGGCAAAAACGGAACTCGACACGAAGACTCCCGTGTCGTGGACATGATGAACAGTACCGTCGCGACAGAGCCGAATATGATAGACAGGTTCTTCGAACTGTTGAAGAGTGTTCACCAGACCTTTACGGCAGGGGGGTCAGGGAATAGTGACAGTGCCAAGGAATGACGCTCATCGATTCTTTTATCTCAAGATACACTATACACTAGTATACTGACAGTAATTCATACTCATTGGTAAAGCCGCTGTCTCGGGACCCACATTGCATAACACGCGTTTGGTCTGCGGAAGATGCGGGACTTCGCTACGAGGAAATGTTGACCGTATTGATCACTTGTTTGGAAATGTCCATTCTGCCAAACTCGAAGTGAGTGGGGAAACTTGTAACAAATACAGGTTTCACAAGTTAACAGTGGCACAGGGGCGTTTCGTGCTCAAAAGGTTTTTCCGCATAAGTACCTCTGCTCATTCAGCGACAAGATGACGACTTTAGATATGCAAGGTACTCGGAAAGTCGGTGAGGGAAACGTGTGGCAATCAGCTAAGCGAAGGAAGGACGAGACAATCTGTCCTCTAGATCCCTATCGCCGTGAACCTCTACTCTGACGCCGACTCCAGCGGGTACACAACCTTCTCCCAGAGCAGACTCCAGGGCCACCTTGCAGTGAAACCCGGAACAGTGCATAGGAAGTATGTATGTTGGGCCGGGTCGCAGTTGATGGACCAAAAAATCCACAGTAGGTCCGATGCGAGGAGCGAGATCTGCACTACCCAGGTGTAGTCCGCCAATGATCTGGACACGAACGTGTCTAACGAAGTGAGACTAATGGAGTAAGATCATACCTACCATGTAGATGGGTCTTGAGAACCTTTGAACGGCGTCTTTGACGACATTCACAATACCTGCATGGGAGCATCTGCCAAAGTATAGCAGCTCAGATAGCACCACAGAAAGGACCCCGCTGAGTAGACTGACGCGCTGAAGATGGTTATCCCCTTCCCAATCACGTCCACCGCAACATAGCGCTCATCCATGATGTGCTAGAGGACTCGGAACGTCACGACGATGCGGAGCATCGAGACTACTTACTGGTTCCGAAGTCCAATGTCCAGGCTTTCCGTCTTCCTCTACGAATCTGACCGCTCCTGGTAGACCCTGTTCGAATGAGGTGACCCTCGGTATCTCACCACTGACGTATATTGTCGCGCCAGCTACAGTGTGACCTTCAGCATGCTGTTCG
The DNA here is from genome assembly GCA_024663475.1 of Pisolithus thermaeus. Taxonomy (NCBI): domain Eukaryota; kingdom Fungi; phylum Basidiomycota; class Agaricomycetes; order Boletales; family Pisolithaceae; genus Pisolithus; species Pisolithus thermaeus. The sequence goes on from JANFAF010000001.1 coordinate 291,850, forward strand.
ACGACTCCTCCAGCACTTGTGATGAGCTCGAAGGTCGGATCCGCTGGTAATCGGCCAATGATAGTCTCGTACGTTGGAGGGATCGCAATCCCTCGTGCAGTTGGTCGATCAGGGTGAAGATCGACAATACATTTGGGTGCATCAGGACTTCGCATTTGCAAGAATGACAACATACCACCCGAATGGTCGCTGTGCCAGTGCGAAAGAACCACCCTCCCGATCTGGTCCACGGGAGCTTGCATTGCCATGACATTGCGGACGATAGACTTGGAATCCGGACCCGTGTCGAACAACGTAAGGTGCCTTTCTTCGTCGTCGTCTCTTTGAGTCTCCTGTGTAGAGCAGCTATAAGAAATCACGGCAGTGAAGATTGGGACTTACAATCAAAGCAGAGAAGCCATGAGCTCCTGACAGCACGATGGTATAAGTGGTTGAACATGAATCACGCAACCTGCGATAAGTGACGGGACGAACCGCAACAAAAGTCTTCCAGGTTAATGATAGGAACTCCTGTCAGTGGATCGATCACGGTCCTTGCATCGGAAAGATGCTGTGGCAGCTCAAGTTTGAATCCAGGAGGCAGTTTTGCGAACCTGAGTGGCCTCAAATATCGTCATCGCGCTACCGTTAAGAAGCCCCGTATTTACCATTCGACGCTGTTGTCGACGAGAAATGTAATTGTCAATCGGTTGACTGCAACCAGCCCCGCCCGAAGTCTGGAGTCGTAGGCAGGCGACATGAAAGCCTAGCTTCTCCACAGTGGGCGTTCAACAGATACTCATGATTGGAGCAACTCATACAACTTATCAGAAGATGCAGAGCTACTCTTTTACCCGCCCAAAAATTGTCAATTGACTTTGGGATTTGATAATTTACTGTAACGTGCAAGATGGTATTCAACAACTAAATCCACATGGGCGACGGTGGTATCAATCGAAAGCCGCTGGCTGCTCCCTGCTCGATAATCGTTGAGTGCTATGACGAAACTTTGGCGACGATCATCTGCTCAATCATTCTGCGTTGTTTGAATGCCTGTAATGCCCGATTTCAGTGTCCGTGACTGACTAGCACACACTCCTGCTTACCTTGCGGTACTGTACTCGCTCGTACGTGACGAAGGCGACAAAAGTAAAAGTAAGAGCAGTAACTCCTGCGTAGATGCACAAGCCAACAGGAAGTACTTGTAAAGACCTCCCTGGCATAACAAAGGCTGCCACGACTGCCGGCGAAGAAGACGCTGCCGATTGCATAAGCGTGCCCTGTTTTAAAGAAGTATTAGCTCATTTTTGTCAAAAGATGCGACAGTAGAGACCTTGCTTACCGTAGGTGCAGGAATAACGTTGACGGAGATCGAACTGGCGGACGGGGAGGGCGTGACGATTGAAGTGGCTACGTTGAAACCACCCGTAGCCATAGTACAGTTCTCGATTTGTTGGATGTTCTGTCCATCGGGTACAAAGATGAGATCACAGGTTTCGACAAGGGGACCATCGGCGCTGTTGAGGTGCCAGAGGTCAGGATACTCGGCCAGATGTGGAGGGAAAAAGACTTACGTTTGAATGGTATTGTTGACTATGATAGAAGTGGGGGAGGGGAGTGGTGCAGGAATGAATACAGGACTTTCTTGGCGAGGGCCAACCTCGGCGGTGGGAAGAGAGGACGATACAGCAGCAACGAAACGCGACAAGAGGCAAAGCACAAGTACAGCACGGGCAAGCATTACGGACCACAAGAACTCTCAGAAGAAGAAATGTAAAAAAGAGTGAAGAGCCAGCTCTCAGAATCCCAAGTCAAGGTCGCCACGGAATGGTGGTGGTATAAAACGAATGAAGGAACACAATTGAATGACAGGGGAGGAGTGATGCGACACTGGTCTTGTCGCTGCCTTACATATTACGTAATGCGCATTGTAAACGACAGATCGTTACAAAGGAACTGAAACGTAGCAACAACCTCCCATCAAGCAGAGTTATTACGGACATCATGTTGTCCAGGCTATAGCACACAGCGTGAACTGAGGGCGACGTACGCATGTCTATCGCATTCCCCCTTCAACTGCCTTGTACGCCTTCCCCTCTCGGTACCTCTTTCGCTCACGATAGTATGATTGCAACACCCTAACCAACTGCAATATCGCCTGGCCCAGCCATTGCTCGAATGCAACGGAAAGGGCAACGTTGATCACCACGAATACCGCCAGCCATAGCCTTGCATCCCAAGGAAGGTGCATCAACTCGAGGACCAGTAACAGGAACTTGGGAGGTCGGAACACCAACAATGCGCTAAGCAGTGACAACCCAATGACGAATGCCATCAGCCAATCTGCAAGGCCATCGTCAACTTGCTTGATCCGCATGAGAAGCGGAGACTTACTGTTCGTCCACATAGGTCGTCGGTAGGGAGGACCTATGCTAAACACAGCAGCAACGAGTATGTACTGGAAACAAGACACCAAAAACAGTACGGTGTTTTCGTAGTTTGTTGCACTTAGATGTGTGTCTCTACCACTTGCACCCTGAGGCGGTTTGTACCTGAAATTTGATATAGGTTGCCTACGGAACTTCCAGTGGTTCGTCTCACTCACCACTCCTGTCGACGAACCCAGAAAAACGTCCAAAATTGGACCGCACTCGTGATAAGTATCTGCCCAACCAAACTAATAAGCACTTTTTTCGAGATGAGGCTGGCAGTAGGACGCTTTGGGTAAATCCTCGGGTAGGGAAGGGTCCTCCCCACTGTAAAGGGCGATCAGAACGCAACCAAAACGGTAGCACGAGGTGTACTTACTAGAGACCGCAATTGGTATGATGATGAACAGGTCGATATACAAGAACTGTAGCAGAGGGTGTTCGCTCAGTCATAATGGTTAAGAGTCGCTCGCAACTTTCCTGGAAGTCTCCCAAAGAGGAGGCGAACGAGTACAGCAAAGTGATGGTCGTGAACTGGATAAGGGAATACAGCGCCCTGGAACAAGCTAAGCCTGATTGCATAGGCGAGAAAGCAGGCAAGCACTCACATGTATTTGAAACATGAAAAGCTGGTGGCCAGAGCTGCTCTGCCCTCTTTGATAACTTCGATGACACAACTGATGTCCGGTACACTGCTTGTAAATGGCGCAGCAACCGATGCTTCAGCCTCTGAAAGCGAAATGCCAACATCAGCGGCTTTGAGAGCGGCGCAGTCATTTGCACCATCTCCACACATGAGCACGGTATAACCAAGGGCTTGAAGGCGTTCGACAACCTCGTTCTTCTCATCCGGAGACATACGAGCAAATACCTGAGTCTTTACCAACATCTGTAGCGAGCATCAGTGCATGTGTGTGATCCCCAAGCATCGTACCCACTCGTTGAAGCGTCTCTAAAGGTGCATAATTAACCATCCACCGGAATGCGTCGCCCGTCACGACGAGAGCGTAATCCTGGTAATCGAATTCGCCATGTTCGACAGTGTGGTGGGGAGGAGGCGTCAGAGGCTTAAGATTGTAGGAATCCAGTTTCCAAGAAAAATCTTCCATACATGACCATTCCAGTTTAGAGAGGGGGGTATTTGCGTCACCTACAGAAGTACAGTGCATGAAAAGTGAGGACATGACAAAACCGAAACCCTAGTGTACGCACCTCGAATGAACGCCGGAGAGAACACATGCGCAGCGGGGCTTATCAAAGTACACTCTCTGGCCACACTTACAGCAGTCAACGCGTTATCCCCAGTGATCATCCTACACGCTAGATGCGCTCCTCGGAGAGATTGGATAGCTGGTGTAGTGCCAGGTTTGAGTTTATTCTCAAAAATGACTAAACCCAAGAATCGTAGATTCGATTCCGCTTGTTCCCTAGGTAGTTGTGAGGATAATTGATAAAGACGGAGTGTAAAGAATACCGTTTCATCTTCTGGGCCTTCAACCATGTTAAGCCCTCGATACTCTTTCCAGCGATTGCTATAACACGATACCCACGTCGAGTGTAGTAAGAGAGCAAGTCGTCATAGTCCTGGGGGACTACGAGTAAATGTCAGATCTACGGATGCTGGAAGGATAATTTGACCTACATGAGTCCCTTTCGCAGATCTCAGCGATTACTTCTGGGGCTCCTTTGACATAGATTTCCATACTGGTGCTCCTCAGTTTCTTCACGAAGACACTCATCCTCCGCAAAGCAGATACAAACTCGAACGTACGAATGACGCCCAACTCTAGGAAGTGTGCATGCTTTGAGTATATTAAAATTCAGCTCCACAATTATTCATTTAAGTAGGGAACGTGTACCTTCCCATTAGCCCTCAGTGCATCTTCGAGTCGAAAACGTGCACTGCCGGGAGGGCGCACAACCGTCTGGACGAGAGGAGTTGGTCTTTCGGTGCCACTTTTTCCCCTAATAATCCCAGTCCCAGCAACCAAACCCTCTTCCAGTGTCCACCTTGTAAATCCAAACATTTTCACATCCAAGGGATCCCCAATGGCTTCACCATCTACCAGTCTCAGCGAGTGGCAAGTCGCGAGCGCATGGAGAAAATTTGCTCGGTCACGCACACTCGGGAGATCATGCACGTTGTCGATGAGCTGGCCAAAACAATGCTCGGTACGGTCAAGCGATCGTACGCCAAGGATATCGAGCCCGTCCTCCGTGAGCGTGCCTGTTTTGTCGAAGCAGCAGACATTGATTTTTCCAGCAATATTGACACGCGTCGGAGAAATACAATAGATGCCGAGTTTGCGAAGACGGCCAATAGAGAAGCTTGTACCAATGGAAAGAGTGGCAGGAAGGGCCGGAGGGACTACAATGGTGATGAGGTCCGCTGCACGAATGATGATGGTAGTCCACGGGATCTTGGGCTCCTTATCAACACTTGTTCGCTGCGGTGCATATTTGAACGGGACTTACATTTAACCTGATAAATTGTACAGTGCTGGCACAAAAGCCCAGTCCTGCAATCCCTGCCATCACCCCAATGAACCGTATAGAATCACGATAGAATTTGAATCCTATCGGTTTCGGGAAGAGCATCGACCGAATCAAGGCACCCTTGGTGGTATTGAACCCTATAAAGCATTTAGGGGCCTGCGGCAAAAAAAAACTAGTGCGGGGATCGGATTTACCTCCTCGGACGACAAGACCCAATGCCGGCATTCCGTTTGTTCCGTCAACACCAAGTGCTCCACGGACCCGGACTATACGCGTGCCGGCGTACAGGAAGCTCTTCGCCAACGGATTTCCTACGTCCTTCATCTCTCGCCAACGCGCAATATCCTCGTCTTTTGCAGGAACCTTTGCCACGGGCACACTTTCACCGGTGAGCATGCTTTCGTTCACTATAGCATCGCCAGAAAGCAGAAGTATGTCCGCAGGAAAAAACGAAGCCCTCATGTCGGACAGGTTTACTATGTCTCCAGGCACAAGTTCAACCGAACTTCTTTCAGACCCTGTCAAATTCGTTACAAAGGGTATTGAACAAGCACGCGGAACCTACACCGTCCATCAGTATAGACGACGACGTCACATGAAAAACGAGACATGGTGCGCATTCTCTTGATCGTCTAGAGGAGGCGTGAGTATGCGGCTCAGGATATCAAAACCAGATGTGACCTGTTTCGTATCAATCAGCGTGCTCGCTATACTTGATGTTGAGATCAGAGCAATGCATAGTGCATAATAATAGTAGTCGTCCAAGGACCACAAAACAATACTGGCAACTTGAAACACGTAAAACGGGTGAATGACCTTTCATCACATGGTGAGAATTTCGTTCACGAAACAATTGCCCATGCTCACCTCGTCCACAAGGAGCGAAAGTGTAGATTTCCCTTCAATATCAATAAGATTAGCCCCAAAAAGCGTCAATCGTTGTTTCCGAACGTGTTGAGGGAGCCCGTGTTGCACTGATTGTACGTTGGTCCACGATGGGTCACGCCAGTCCCTGGTGCCTTGGCGGTCAAGGCATGAAAAACAACGAAATGCAGCTTACCTCAACATAGTGAAGAGCCCGACACAAGGATCTAAAACGAACCGAGAATAACGGTAGTCCACAACCAAAAGGTCCCCGATAATATCAGATTTATCGTCGTCGTTGCTGTTTAGCCTGGGCTTCGGAGAGCACCCAGTCGGCCCCTCGAGTTCCGAAGTAGAAGGTGGAAAGATAGTTGAACGTGCGTATGGGTATGCAAGATGCTTGACCGGAATAAGTGTAATATCTCTGTGTGAACCCTAGGCCAATTACCCAGTGATCAGGAGTCTGGTATGAGTAACGCGCACCTCGACAGCAACGAAGCCACGCTTCAAATTCTCGAATGATTGTTCACGCACAACCCAGCGCAACCATAAGCGCGGAAACCAGTTACTGAGGAGTCCAAACATCCCCAGTGTGACTACACAACACACTCGCCAGACCCACTGGCGCCATACGACAATCTCGTAACCCACGAACAGTAGCGTAGCGTCTTCATCAGCGACGTAAATCTTCTGCCGACTTGGTGGCCCTGGTGGTGGTGGCTCTGAAGGTTCCAAAGGAACATCTATATCTATGCGGACTTCATCACCAAAGATCGGATCCGTTGAAAGTAGGGGAAGATGCGCGGAAGGGCCGGGGGAAGGCGGTGAAGACCCATACTCTACCTCGCTGGAAATACCACTTAAAGCATGGGAAGAACGAGAATCCACGCTATCGTCTTCCTCACCGGAGGAGTAGCCCCAACGTTCATTCCCTTCGTCTTCTTCAGTCTCGAATGTGTGCTCCGACCCTGCATCTGATAACCTGCTGCGCCTCGAACGATGTGTCGATGATACGGACGAACGTGCTGTTGAAAGTGACCGCCTCAATTCTGGGGGTTCCCCGGCAGCCCTGCCAAATAAGTGAGCGATGTTCTCGAAGACCGATGACCTGTTCATTGTTGGCGAAAGAGATCGCTTTGGACGACGTCCTCGTCCGGGTGACATCCCCTCAAGGTCGTCTTCATGCTCCTCCCTATCATCCTCACTTCCCTCCGGGCTGCCACCAGATAATTGCGACCGATCGCCCGTGCTCATTCTCCGCTTCCGCTGACCATCTTCACTTCTCCTTCTCGTCCTTGAGAATTCTGAGCTGCGCCTCCCCAAAACCCCCCTGTCTGTGTACGACATCCTTGACACGCTAGTTGGTATCGTCGTGCTCCCTGGCCCGTCGAACATGGCTCCGTCGCCGTCGGTAGCCACGCTATACTGGGAGTCCCGGCGCGCACGCGATGAACTTGCAATCGCATCTCGAATGTCCATGGGGGACGCGCCCTCCGTGTAATCGTGCTGGGCTGACTCGCCTGACGCCATGGTTGTGTAGCAAGTATGAGTGGCCGGCAAACTCCGGCTCAAGCACACTTCACGACAAAGACTCAGGGGGAACACAGTATATCTCGTAGATACGAAGGATGCACAGATGACAAGTAAAACAGCGTACGGGATCGGAAAAAAAAAGTCTCTTGGCTAATCTTAACCAAGATACCACCAAATCAAAAAGAAACAAATGAACGTGAGCGCCGCCCCTCCCAGAAAGATGTACATGTCTTGCGTACTGAGCAAGTCGTCAATACCCTTGAAACCATCACACCACCGAAACTAGACGACGCTTACCTCCGTCTCTCGATCCAGCCGATGACCTCGCGACTTAGCCCGAGAGTGTTTGCTGCATCCAGCAGTCGCCGTTGTGTGCCTTTGAGCACGTTGCGCTGGTCCACGAGATTGTCCAACATCTCCCGACCCTGAGCTATGAACTCGTCCAGTCTCGTTTCTGTGCTTTGAACAAAGGAATGCTCGTGCAGTGCATGATGTTCCCGTAACGTCTGGTTCGGTAGGGGGGTTGGCATACGGAAAGGCGATTCGGAATGTTGAGACGATTCTCCATTACTTTGCAAATAGCTTGAGGTAATCCGCCGCCTTGCGTCGGATCCTATCGGCGACTGGAGACTAGAGGGACTGCCTTGCAACAATTCATTCCGTTGTGTCGTCGCTTTCTGGTCGATCCGTCAGCACAACGAAGGTGCAGACATAACGGACGTGCATACTTCGTTCTTGATTTTTTCGAACTGGCCTTTCAGCTCTGCATAGTCCGCACGGAACTTCTGAACGCGCCTGCACGGTGGGTTGCAGGCAGAATAATAGGGACTATGGACAAAATGTACTTACATCTGAGCCTTCTCCTGTTTGGCTTTGATAATTTCTCGTCTGGTCATGGCGTCGTAGTCCTCTATGGTCCTATGCATGGCTGCCAACGAAGCAGATATCTGTCCTAGCGAACGTGCGTCAGACAGGTCTGTAAGGTAGGAGCACGCGAAACGGACCTAACAAAGAAGCCGAATTGTCGCCATTCCTCAGCCGTTCCAGGTCGGCAGTAAGTGAATTGGTTTGACGAACGCCGAGCGTGTACAGCGAGTTCATCGAGCAGCAAGCCGTGAAACGAGGTTCGGGGTAAAGGTTGTTGGTGCGTGGTAAGCGGTAACGTGTCGGCCCTGCCTTCCTAAGTCGTACAAGTACACTCTACGGTAATGAATTAATGACAATGAACGCTAGAATGTATGTATTAGCTCGTCCTCGACTTCAGTGTCTCTTTTTCTTCCTCGATGCTTTTCCACCCGCACGCTCCGCCTTCTCCGTGCGGCGTACTCTTTGTTTAGCACGTTCAGCAGCGCGCTCTGCCTTGGTTTGATATTTTACCTTGGATCTCTTTTTCGACTTGTTTTTGGCAGTAGAGTTACCCTGTTGCTGGCTTTTTTGCGTGCCCTCCACCGTAGACGGCGACCGCGATGTCAAACTTCGAACGGATGACCTGGATTTGGGCTGTTGTTCCTGTTTCTCGTGGAGAAGTGCGGCTGGGTCGAAATCCTCCACTACAGTGACGGTGGCGAGTTGCTCCTCTCCCTCGTATTCCTCCCCTATCTCGCTAGCATCGTCAGCGACGTTTTCCCCTTCGTCATCGTCTGAAGTATGTCAACGTTCTGACGGAGAATACATGTGAAGTAGAGTAATCACACGTACCTAAGATAGCTCCACAAGCCTTTTCGACTTCGGCGGCATTCTGCGTAGCCCGTTCGGCGAGTGCGCGTCGACGCTATACCGTCAAGTTCAGTAAGCGTATAGAAGCAGTGCTCGTTGCACATGCCTCACGACGCAACTCCAGTCGCTGTTGTTTCTCCCTGAGTATTGCGCGTTTCTTTGCTTCCTCCTTTTTAGCAACCTTGCGCTTGTGAAACCCGGTGAGAAACTCCCTGACAGCGAGTGTCGTTTACGAGTAAGAAATGAAAGGCACAGCCCCCACCTGCGAGCATCCTCGTCGAAGACCAGTTCTTTTATCTGGCTGTTCTTTTTGCGACGCTTGGCAGCGATTGCCTTGTGAGACTGAGTGAGGATGGCTAGATTGCTGTGATCCATGGCGGGGGGGGGGGCGGGGCGTGTGTGTGTGTTTTGCTAATAAATGAGCCCGCTGGCGGATCGGTGATATCCGAAATCCGATGTCGAAGTGATGTCCCGCCAAATGATATTCGCTGCAACGAAGGGGGCAACAATGGGAATATTATTTGTGTGGCCTCCCTCTCAGGCTCTCTCCCTTTCCTCTTGTCATGCCTGCCATCCACGCCCCCTCCCCTCACTTGTCCCTGCCTCCTCCCCGCCAGACGTCCCCTGACCGACCCAGCAGCTACTACCACGTCTTGCCACCCTCCTCTCCCTACGTCGACGCTGGCCTGCTCTCTCGTGCAGACGGTTCCATACCGCTGCCATCCACCTTGAACTACTTTTCGTCCCCCCCTATCTTTACCCCATGGCCTGCTCATGCACTCCAGCTCCCTCCCCCTTCTGCACCTACCCAACCAATCGCACACAAAGTATGGATCCTGGATTGCAGGACTTGCAGCACCTTCTTGACTAACCGTGGCATGAAGGTAGTCGTGTCCTCTATCTCGACGAATTTCCTCTGACCGCCTGGCTACTTGGTACCAGGCCGTTCTGTTGTTAAGACCCAACGTCTCTCTTTATTCGACGGATGCACTGCCAGCGAACTGTTCCGCTTACTCGACAAACCCTGATGCCCTCCGCTGTCCGCCTTGCCGACCCTTCGGAGCCCCACGCACCTGCGAGTGTTTGACCCAGACCCTATGTTGCCATACCTGCGGAACGTCCATAGGCTACATGATCGTGGTCCCGGTGAGATTCGCATCGCTGACCTGCTGGAGTGCTCTCTGATGCGACGTTATCAGTGTCCTCGATGTATGTCCGTAACTGCGAATAATCGTGCCACTAATGGCCATCGCTTCGTGTTTCATTCGAGCGAGGTGATTGCTACTGTTCGCCATCACATCCCGAACGAACCCGGCGTTTTTTCTATGGATTACCACCCGCAACCCCCGTCTTCCCCTCCCCCCCTCACGCCCACGCACCAGCGGACGAGGTCACCTTCGTACCAGCCTCACGACACTGGCCCAGAGGCGATGATGATGCGAGACCCCCGCTCCTTGGCCTCTTCCCCCTCGGGATCGCCTGACCTCTCACAGTTGTCCGATTCCAGCTCTAGTCCGTTGTCGCCTCCAAGTTCGCCGCCGTCGCCGCCCGGGACTCCTCCACACCCGAGCATGCCAGCCGAGCCTCAAGCACGGAAGCTCAGGGCAGGGGATGTGCTGTACTGGCACCAACTGTCGAAAACCGGGGAAATCCCGGGAATGGAGGAGGATCCGCGTGCCAGGATATCGAATTGGAGCCATAGACACCGACTTTTCGACCGATGAGAGGCAGACCCCCCAAGTAGATACCCACGACTCCGTTCGACCCGCTTATCGTCATTTGGTTGTTATCGAGGTCTTTGTAAAGATACATTGTATGTATTGAAGTGCTTGCTGTACCATGATAGATCAGCACTTGGATGGTAGTATTGGAACGTCAGACTGTACATAATCGACCATTATGTATAGCTCATTTGCGCTCTCGCCGCGCACCACTGACGTGTCACGCGGAGACCGTTTTCTGCGACCATCCTCAGCGTCAACTACCACCATTCTCTAACCAAGTCGTCGGCCTTAACCCTCAAGGCATTCCAATCGTCCCCCACGAGATAGACAGATATCAGGTCCTGATGTGGCTCTCTGACACGCAAAGTTGGTCACCCTCAGTCTCAACGTGTCTCTTACGCTCAAATCCACGCATCCCGTTTCATAGAGATTGGCGTTGCATTGACCACGTTTGGGTCTCTGTTTATGATGCTGGGAGTGATGCTCTTCTTCGACGGCGCACTCCTTGCGCTCGGTAACGTGCGCGCGTCATATCCCCCTCCAACCACCGCTTATAGTGATGACTGACCATCTCATGTCCTTCACAGCTGCTCTTCCTTTCCGGCCTCACACTCATCATCGGCCCTCAAAAGACGTTTTATTTCTTCGCGCGTAAGCAAAAGTTACGGGGAACCATATGTTTCCTTGGTGGCATATTGCTCGTCTTCCTGAAATATCCCTTCATCGGGATGATTGTGGAAACTTTTGGTTTCTTGAACCTCTTTGGGTACATACCTCCCTTGCATCTTCGGACCGTCGGCGTGCTCTCTCCAGGCTGATCCATCCTTCTCAGCGATTTCTTCCCGGTGGTATTGACCTTCCTGCGTCAACTACCCTTTATCGGCACGCTCTTGTCCCTGCCCTACGTTAGCCCCGTATGTATTCAAAGTGGTATAATGACGAAGAGCCATCCTGATACGTCTGCTGCAGGTCATAGATCGTCTTGCGGGTTCCAGAGCGTCTGCGGTGTAACCCTTTGCCCAGCGCACAGGCGGCCACGTTTTTCTTCGGTCACTCTCATCAGGGTTTCTCGCGCCGTACCACAAGCGCTTCGCGACGCGACGGCCATTTGGAACGAACAGGGGTAATATACAATTCACGCCCGACCCGGGGAGGTATCGTAGAGCACGACACAATAATGTAATGAGAATGGTCAAATTATGCTGACTTCAGGCATTCGTCACTTGCAATCTGTTTCTCTGTGCTGTCACGCTTGGACACCTCGGCTGGTGAGGGTATATCGACTTGCGCACTGCAGTTGCGCATCGTAAACCCGTCTTTCGTTGCTTGACTAACGACGAGGCCACTGGTGGAGAAAGTCAGAAAACCTCGGCAAGACCCAGCAGTATCTTGTGCAGGGCACTTACACGGCATACATAGTCATCGCAATGTAACCAGACGTTGGTACAAGATACGAACGCCGGGTGTTAGTCTTGTCAGCCAAGGCGCCTTGTGCAGATGGGTACCACGCGCCACCCCCGACACCCTGAAAGGCTCAGGGGTTGAACTTCACGGAGATCCTGTTCGAAAACATACCATGACAATGAGCCCCGAACCCCGTTTGGTGTGGATGCCCAGATTTTTAGTACCAAGAGTGAAGATGCAAGGGTAGCAGATTGATTCGAAGAAAAACAAGAGGAATAGGGACGCAACACCTCCATACCCAGGCAGTTGCGACACTAGAATGCAGAAGAGAGTGCAAAAAAAGCCGTAGCAGGCAAGTAGGAACGCGGGGTCGATGAAGTTTAGCAGCGCCACACCGATAAACCTGGTCATACAATCAGGTTTTCAAAAACAGATGTGGTACCGAGGGAACAGGCTCACCTGCCCACAGTGAAGGTGATCTGGCAGAATGAAAACAGGTCACTGGCCCTTGGCGCGCTAATACCAACTCCCTGATCCTCAAAGTAGTTCACAGCAAAGGCTGCAACGCCGACCTGTGCTCCCCTGGTACCACTGAATGAGAACCAGAGTATCAATTAAAAGATGCTTCAGTCTTACACATAAGCCGTCTGTGCAACCCATCCAAATAGGCAGTGATACTGCTTCCAAAACGATTCTTGCTGTCCGGAAATGTCCTCGGTGGGAGTAGCACTTGTTATTTCCGGCAGCTCAGCGAAGCTAACCACCTATTCAATGTACGACAAGCGGAAGAAAACTTAGAGCTCACAAGAACAGAACGTTAAGGGCAACACCAAGCCCAGCAACGGCGAGGTAAACCCTGTAGTTGCGATCCAGCACTTGTCTGGAGATATAAACGGAATTACAAACCATTGCACCGTGCCGAGGGAGGTCGCATTTGCGCCAGTGAAGAACCAGCGGGCGGCAATCAAGGGTCCTGAAAACGATGCAATGCCTTGAAATCCTTGACTGAAGTTCAGCCGAGCAGCGGCATATTTAGGGGATCCCAAAACCGAGATGTAGGAGTTCGCTGCGACTTCTAGAGTAGAAAGACCACAACCTGATTCCCGTATTGCGTGGTCAAAGACAGAGCATATCTAACGAATGAACATACCAATGACAAACGTGCTGCCAACAAAGCCTCCGTATTTCTCGAATTTGGCAGATGGCCAGAAGAATACGGCGCCCAATGAATACAGTCCGAGGCCAATATGGACACCTTTCTGTTTGCCGGGTCAGTAAGCTAACCGGGCGCGCACGTGTTAAAAATAACACATTGTAGCCTATCCGGCTCATCTATTCCACTATCAATGACTTAAGAGTTCTAGAAGAGCGGAGACCACTCACGAAAGCACCAGCAAAGGGTGCCCACACAAAATAGGCACCCTGGGACGGGCATGAGAAAATTAGCTAGTCGCCTCAAAAAAAAAAAAAACATACGCACGAAATAGGCAAGTTGAAGCATGGTACTTTGCAGTTTTGAAATCCCAAACACCGTTTGGAAATGAGCATTCAGGACATCAAGAAGCTAGACAACAGTGAACTAGGGGGGAGATACGCGCAACGGGATTCTTACACCGTACGCGAAGCCCCCTGACTAGCATGTGAGCTGTGTTCCATGGCAATCGATGGCACAGCACTCACAAGTAAAGAAGAGCGATGTCACAAGGGCAAAGGCATAGATTCTCTGTCTGCGAGAGAGCTCCGCTCCTGCGGGCGGTTTATTTTAGCTTACGGGACGAGCGGAATACAGGAGTGGTACAAGAACGTACCGGTCGTTGCAGCAGGAGGCGCCATGACCAAGGTAACGTTGGGAGAGTGGAATCAAAGTCCTGAGAACCCCACTCGCTTCTTGAATTATATATGGGACCGAAAGACGGCGAGAGACGGTTTATAAGGACCGATACCCGTTGGGACTAGAAATATCCCGGTCCAGCTGTTGACTACGATCAAAGTCCTCTAGTGGAGTAATTCGCCGCCGGTCGGTCAGCGGGGTTACTCTGTGCCTTTCCGCCAGCGGGAAATGGGTAGACCGAACGTTGGAAAACTTGTCCGACGTTCGCATTCCCGTCTTCATTTTTCCAACCCCAGGCACTAATTTCGCTACGAGGGAGGTTTGCAATAAAGTGGGCTCCAATACGCACCCCGCATTTGATCCGAGTCTCAGGTCAACGCATGCTTGCGAGTGCCAAGTTACCATAAAGGGTATTCGCACCATGTGGAGTACATCGATGGAGGAGCTCAGCACAAGCAACCAGCAATTCGCCTCGTTTCTGATCGTAAGTCGCCCGCTATCGCAGTGGCTCCTTGATATCTTATCATGTAGCAACGGTACCCTGAGGTGAAGGAGCGGTTTCCGGGCGAAGGCCGTCGCAGATGGAAACTTCGGGTGGCACAACAGTTCTGGCAGCAACGTCCACACTTTGCACCGACGGTATGTTCTTGATCGGTGGCATCGCTTGCCAATAGTTTCACTGTTGACGATTGTAACGACAGATACCGCTGCCAGACGTGTCGACCGGTACAGCTCACGTCGAGGACAGTGACCCCCTGGATTGCATGTCCACCGAACGACCTGAACTTGGTCTCATCGTACGAACGGACTTTTCTGACGAGGATGCCTGGACGTCATTCTGCAGCCGTCTTGAAGCGGGGGAAAGAGAGTTCGTGGAGACCATTGCTGAAGATCAGGTCGCAAACGATGATCCGGTGCCTACAGAACAGACGCTGGACCACGCGGACGACCATGCGGGCGAAGACGACGAAGACGATGAGGGCCCTCCCAAGATTTTTTATTACATTAACCCGTCCAGTCCAGAACAACGTGCCTCACTTTTGAACATATCAAACCTTACTGCGTTGCGCCTTCTGAACGATGTCTACGTCAAGCCTGCTCCGAGCCCTCCACAAGGAACGAGGCGCATCAAAATTCCAAATAGGCTCGTGGATTTTAACGGATGGCAGGAGATCTACACCGGAAAACAAATTTGGATCTACGACTGCAAGTCAAATTTTGACCAGTGTGTCCGTCTTGTCAGCCAGCGCGGTGACATGTACGGAACAGCCACGTAAGTCCTTGACATATGCATTGAAGATATGTACTACAACCGACCGTCGCCGAAGTGGAGACAGCTGGCGGGCAAGAGTCTCTCACATCTGCGAACTACAGGTTCACATTTATTCTGGTACGATAAAAATCGACTTCGGGGGATTGGATCGGTGGGATGGCTATGAACGCCAACGCAACATGGCAGAGGCAGAGCATTCACAACATATTGTATAATACACGATACTCATCCAATCGCAGCAACCATCGATGTTTATGCAACAGGCGAATGCAATGGTTTTTATATGCCAGCTACAGGGAAATAGTGCATAGGTAATCATCCTCAGTGCGTCTGCCGTACGAAGAAATTCAAGAGGTGACAGCCCAAATGCGGATAAGGTTGTCCGTGAAACCTCCGAACAACGTTTGGCCATCCGCCGACCACGCAAGTGACACACATTCGGGTTCCCGTGAATTGGGTCCAACGTCGACAAATTCGGGCTTGAGTTCGTCAACGATCGATCTGTAGCAACAAAAACATTAATATAACTCGGGGTGAAAAGTACAAGCACCTACTTGCTCTCAAGGTCGAAAATTTTGATGCAACTTGCAGTCGCAGCGCACAACCAGTAGCGGTTTGGCGAGAAGACAAGGGCGTTGACAACGTTACCAGCCTCGAGAGAGTAGAGATGCTTGCCCTCGTTAAGATCCCAGAGCATGGTGATACCGTCCTTGCCGCCTGATGCTGCCAAGGAGCCATCAGGGGAGACGGAGACAGTGTTGATGTAGCCGGTGTGGCCGTAGTGGTTGGTCTTCAACTTGAACTTCGAGAGTTCCCAGACCTACACAAAATATGAACTACATTCTCTCTCACATGGAAATGCAGCTCTGGATACCTTCACGATCTTGTCCCAACCACAAGAAACGATAACAGGGTTATTGACGTTGGGACTGAATCGCACACACGAAACCCTGTAATCGGACATGGTTAAAAGGTGCGGAGAGTACAATTCTGCTCTATACTTGCCACTCGGTGTGTCCATCATCCTTGATGTCATATTTACACTCTCCAAGGGTATTCCAAAGCTTAATGGTCTTGTCCCTCGAGCCTGACACAATCTGCCTGTTGTCAGCACTGAAACTGACGGATAAGACGTCGGAAGTGTGGCCAACGAATCGGCGAGTAGTCTTCCCGGTGCTCAACTCCCAGAGACGAAGGGTGTGGTCCCAAGATGAAGACAGCGCGAATTGGCCATCAGACGAGATAACAATGTCGGAGACAAAGTGGTTGTGGCCATGTAAGATGCGTTTTGGGTATCCGAACGAGTCCTCATCGCGGGTCAACTGCCAGACGATGATTGTTTTATCTGCGCGTTGGTCGGGGGGTGAGAAGTCAGACACTGCTAAGAGATGTAACACATACCACGGGAAGCCGTCAGAATCATGTCCTGGTTTTCCGAAGACGTTGCGATGGCAGTGACCCATCCTTTGTGGCCGGCCAAGGAGCCCAGAAAACGCAGTGATTCAGCCATCGTTCGTTGTGTCGCCAGACGTCAGGAGACGTACAAATCTCCCATGGCGTGACGTTGAGAATGCGTGACAGCCACTGTGACACCACTGCATAGTTCCTCGGCTAACACCGAGTTTAACGACCTTCGCACCGTTGTCCCGCCTTCTCCCATGTGCGTCTGTTTTCGCAGTGAGTGTTCAAAACTCTTTTGTTTTTTTTTCGACCTCCCTCCAAATGATGCTATACTTTCAATATTTGCTACTTCAGAGGGTTCGCCCTATGAGACAATTTATCCACCAAGATCTCTGATTCCTCTCACAAACGTTTGCTATGGACAAGTATGCTGACTCTTTTTGTTCAGGGGTGCGTCGACACTGTGCAGACTATCTTGCCACGTATTATGTGGCGTGTAGCTTATTCTGTAACACTGGGGTGCGGAGTTGTATAAAAATAATCCTGTGTTTTACCGCGTCTCCTTTCATACGTACTCGAAGATGACCACAAAGAAAGTCCCTGTTATCAGTGAGATGCCCTGAACTACCTGGGTCGTCAGCTCTGATCTAGGGCCCTCGCAGTCGACACGGATCCTGGGGTGGATGATATCTTGGCAATGTCCGTTATGCATCACTGACCCGCTGTTCCAATATCTGAGTGGTCTCCTTCCCAGTTTGCTGGCATTAGCTTCCCCAGAACTTGAGATCTTGGCATACGTGGTCTCCTTCGGTAAGTATTGTCCATGCGTCCCAACGAAGACAGAATTCAATCGCAGGTGACAGGAAATACGGATGTTCACGCCGCATAGTTGAGTCCCAGAAGACGTTTCCTTGTTCTCGATGTTCAGAGACCCTGTCGGGCAACAGTGAGAACATATATAGATTATATCAAGCCGTTGGTCGTCAAATTGCTTCCTACCCCGAAGACAAAGCACGATTTCCCAACTTCTCACCAGAGGTACCTCCCGTCCTTGCCTTGGGCCCTCATGGCCCGCTGGAGGGAGGACGCCACCATGCACAGTACTTCCATGGTAGGTGAGTCGATCTCGCGGGATAATTGAAGCGTTCTATCATCTTGCTCTCGCGTGGCTTAGGGATGGTCTGGGCGATGTCTCGCAAAGTCATCCAGACTTGAACGTACACTCGGAGGACAGAAGTAGTATTTTCTGTGCGAACTTAATAACCACGACGAAGTCTGCTGCAGAGGTTGTCCTGGAATTACTCCAGTCCAGACCGAAACGCAGTATAACCTACATTGCCCTCGGGCCTCTCACAGGACTTGCACTACTTCTGCGCGAACATGGGGATGTTGTGCGTGAGAATATTGGTCGAGTGGTCATCATGGGTGGTGCTCTGGATGTCCCGGGAAATGCGACCCCTGTGGCAGAATGTAGGTTGATATCTCGTTGCCATCCTCTTGTGCATTGATTACATTGATTCCTCCAGTCAACATTTACGCAGACGCGCATGCCGCTAACGAAGTTCTCAGCTTTGACACTCCTGAGCGCGGCCTCCCTTCAGATAGGGTGGTTTTACTTCCTCTAGATATCACATCCATTCACGAGTTCCCGTTTCCTTTCTACGTCAAGCATGTAGATCCGACCTTTGAATCCACCCGCAAACCATCCGTTGCATCTACCAAGTCACCTCTTGTTCACTTTTCAAGCTCATTCTTTGAACGAACCAGGGAGGTCATGATAGAATTTGGCAAGGATGCGATGGAGTTGCACGACATTGTTGCCATCTGGTGTGCTATAGACAACCCGCCAGATCCAACAGAAAAGGGGGACAACCTGCCAGTCATGTGCCCTGGCTGGGCAGTCGTAAAACGCAAGTTTGCTATTGAGAGGTTTGTCTCTCGGTGCACACTTAATGACGGGTTTTTGACGGTTCTAGAACTGGAGAACTTACAGTAGGAATGATGGTTATTGACCGGAGGGACGACCCGACAGCGTATGCTCCCGGGTTAAACCGGGCCCAAGTGCAGTCTCTGTTGCAGCAGTATCATCAGCCGCATGGCCTATTGGAGTCGATTGCTGTACCAGCGCAAGTGGAAACTGAGGATTTCGTCCGTCCGGATTCTGGGACAATCTCCCGGACTGGGATACCGTGTGTGGTCGAGACACCGGGTCCGGATGTGCTTCTACGCCTATTAGCAAACAGAGTATGGGGAGTTGATCTCTGAGTGCACGATGATTTGTTGATACGGTCATACGTTGTACATATTCGCCAGGGCAATAGGCAGAACTGGTAATCACAAGGCAACGATGATGTGTTGCGCATATTGTACCAGTTGAAGCTGTCGTAGTACGTCGTTGACCCGGTCTTCGATGCTACCGCGAAGAGCAGTATTTTCTAAAAGTAAGGTACCCGTGTCACTTCATGTGCCACTACAACAGTCACAAGAATGAGAACGTTCGTCAGGGGTTTGATATGGCGAAGTCAAAGTTGCGGGAAGGAACATGCATATTACCCCGACTTATACTGTTAAGAACCGCTGTGTTCGAGCGCCCCCCATGATACTAACGTGGTACCCCACACCTTGGGCATGAGGCTTGTGAGTCACTAGGTATACTACTCCGTGGCGCCATGCTTACGACGTCTCGAGCTCAAGCTCAAAGCAACCTCTAACGAAAGGAGGGCACAGACAGAGGTTGCGCACACTGGAGTGCACAGTGGAGCCAACGACTATCCTGGTAAACGCTCGGTTACTGGATCACATTGCAAACCTTGCATTGCACATATTTTCTGGGTTCTGCATTAGGATGAATACATTGATCGTGTCGGGTGATTCGGCTTTACCAACATCGAAGCAACCATGGTAACATGTCTGATAGGCTACATACGAGGGCAAATACAGCCAAAAACAGAGTGGACTTTACAACGGGGATCTGAAAAAGTGGAATCGTGCTATTGCGGTATTACATATTTCGGATTTCGTATGGGTGCCGCACAAGTTCGTCGTAGAGTTCTGTGGGGAGGTCTCTGACAAGGGTAACCGCGATACCGATGACAGGGGTCGCTTCGAGAGGAGGGAATGTCCTCAAGAGTTTCATAGGACTGATCCAACGGTTAGTACCACTCTATTTACGAAAGTAACGTAATTACCTCGAGGAATTCATAACTTCATCCCTTATCAGTAGTAATTGGGCAATGACACATAATACGTTCAAATGCACTCCGAACGCAAGTAGAAAGTCCCACAACTGAAGAACTTGGTCCAAGGGGGGTGTACATGCACACAGCGTGAGGACGGCTATGATTGGAGCATTGTCAGCGAGGATGTCCCGAAAGTCTGGGGAGAGCCGAGACTGACATGGGAATGCATAAATCTCCGCAGAGAGGTTTTTCATTCGAAGGTAATTGAAAAGGTCCGGGTCTACAATCTTCAGGCAACGGTCGAGAAGCTGCGACACCATAAGCATAACTTAGCACATGGGACTACAATGTCCAAATAACCCGAACCTTGAGACCTCTGTGAACACCCTCAAGGGTTGGCTGCACGTAGAGGGGACACGCCTCCTCTATAAATTTAGAGAAACAGTAGAATGCTTCAAGTTCCGAAGGCATCGTGTAAAGGAATGGTGCTGCGAGGACGTTCATCCCTTGCACGTACGTGAAGCCAAGTTGTTGGGTTTCCTGTCGGTCTGAGGTGCAGAGTTGGGTTAGAAGTACTCACTCGAGGGCAACCTGGTTGAAATCTACCATGGTTCCGCCACACGAAAGCGTCTAGCAGACGGACGAGCATGTCTTCGCGCACGCGTTCCTTGAATCCACGATCGGTGGCGAGAGTCCTGTAGAACCATCAGGCGACAGCGTAGCGCGCCGACGCTCACACAGTTACCTGAACGTATCGTTTCTGATTTTCTCTCTGACCTCGCAAGGTCCTCTGGAAACATACTGCAGGAACGTCTCTGCAGAAATATCCTCGACTCTCAGTAAAATCTTCCATATGCGGGGTCGGAGAGTTGGGTCCTATCCAGCGCGATAGTTGAGCCGCCCTGTTCAGTTTGGAATATAGCGGGAGGACGCACGACGGTGGAGGGAATGCCCTCGACCAGAATCATCCGTCTCAGCTTTTTAAGGCTGTCATCGACATCGCCAGATCGTTTAGACTTGGACGATTTTGGTTGGCTCAGGACCTTGTTAAAGGAGTGTGCCGCCGCCGACTGGTCTGAGGGAGACATTTCGAGCTTACAGTTCGGTGCTGCGCGCCTGGTCGCACGCGCGGCCAGACCCCACCCACAATTCACGACTTTAGCATCGTCACCCCATCACAAAGCCGGTAGCGTGCACTACACGCCGACCCACTCAGAATAGCAGAGAGGGCGACTGGCCAGATTGACAGGCGTAAGATTACCAACATCCTAGATCACCATGGACGTGCCATTCGCCTCATCGGGGGCAATGAGTCGCGCACACTACAGTCTCGTCTGCAAGGTGGAGACTGCTGCATCTGTCCAAGCCGCTGATAGAGTCGTACTGGACGAGATTAATACTATTCGGAGTACTCTGCAGCAGTCGTATCTGCCAATCGTGCGTGGTATTTCACTGAAGCATTCCCTTGAGGCTTTAGAACAGCCATATGCGCACAGAAAGTCTGCAAGGAATCCTTAGTCCTGTTGTTGTATTGTGCCACGGCTCTCAATGCGGCTTCGCCTGGCGACCTGAGCTTCGCATTTCACCACGCCATGAACCTTGCGGAACTTGGGGGGAGTATTCTGGAGAAGAGAATTGGTACGTCTCTATTCCCGGGCCTCACAGGAGCGTACGAGCCCTTTGTAGGTTATACCTTCTGTCTGCAGATGATGCCTCCAAATCATGAGTTACATCTCATGCTCATCAACACCCTCCGCAAAGTAGGCGCATATGCATTTACGTTCCGTATGACCCCTTGGAAGCTGAAATTGCGACAAGGACCTCGAGAGCACTTCGATTGGTCGCATATATTTAGCTTTGGAAGTTCTTATACAGATCCACAGTGAGGACGTCGCCCCAGCAGTCCAGACACGGCTTCAGTTTTTGCTTCGTGACCAGAAGTAAGGTGATAGCACTCATTCTCACTCTTCTCCCATTCAGATAGCATTAACCCCTAGTGATTCGATTCGCCGACGGGCCCACATGGCATACTACGCCCTGTTTCGCCAAGATCCCGACCGTGTTAAATGGCTGGAGGAGTTACTAACACACGCTGGGGACCCTAATGTTATTCCATCCGATTTGATGGTAGCTAGTAAGGTATGAAGTGTATCTCCTGACGAATGTGTGTGATACGAATGAAGTTTGTAGCTTCGATCGGAGTCCATGGCCCGCCTCCTGAACTCTCATTTACACAATGCCGGCCTCAGTCATCAGCGCTCTGTCCATGCTATCCTCCGAGCGCTTCGTGAAGGAGGAATGGAGTTAGTCGTCATCTCTAAGCACCGTTATCGTTTCTCACCGAGCAAATGTTTTAGCCTTGACCCCAGAAACACTCCCCTCGTCTTTGATGTCATTAAGCACAGCTCTCTCCCTCCGACGCAGGGTACGCCTTGACATCTGCCATTAGCCCGTGCTAAGTTTAATAAAGCCATCCTTGATGCCTTTTCGCTTCTGTCAACTGTCCCATCGAATGTAATCTCCGAGCATCAGGCCAAGTTGTCATATTCTCCTGCAGCTGGCATCCGCCACCTAATCAAATCTGGCGATATGAACGAACAGTACATCTTCATATCGTGCCTGAGCTTTCTCCACCCGGGTACATGGACAGGGAGTCGACCGGGGGACCCAGCTGTATTTGATGGATGGGAGGTTCAAGAGATAATTAAACTTTTGAGTTCCCAAGATAACTTAATCAGGAAGGCGGTGAGATAAAATTACCTGTTGCAATGCGACAAGACTGACGAATGAGTCACTAGACACTGAAAGTCCTTTATTCCGTCAATCCAAGTATAGTGGTGACCTATTATTCCCAACTGACACAAAGTGTGCGGCCTGGACTTTCGGTGGTGGCGAAAGGCGATTGCGTCTTACGTCTCTTCGACGCCATGGAGATACAATGTCAGGAAGATTCGGAACAGTATGCGACGCTCCTCAAGGAGCTTTTTGCGATTGTTGAAGGCGATGCACAAGGCCGTATAGAAACCCTACCAGTGCTAGAAGGTTGCGTTGATAGGGTCCTCAATCGCGTCCGGAACGGTGCGTGTTGCGGCATCCCGAGCCTGCAGTTGTTAAAGCTTATACAGCCGACATGATATCTCGGATTACTCTCGTGACTGGGTTGGTTGTTCCTCTTACAGAGTTGGATGTTCGCGTCGGACCGACACTAATGGTGATACTTTGTGCTCTCGTGTGCGAGTATTGTGCAAAGCTTCCGATATCACCAGTCGAGATCCTTCGTGGGATGGCAAAAAGGCTGGCCCTCTTTTCCCGTGAGTGATGATAAGTCCTATGAATCCAATAGCAGACATTCGTTGTTAGCTTCTGTGCAGGATGCCTGTTTGCTATCCATGTTGCGGCTATCAGCCGAGTGCAGTGAGGTGCCCGAGGAGGTCGTTCAAACGGTGCAGGAACTGTCACAATCTGCAGGGAGATATATTCGCGGTGTGAGTAACTGCGATCTAGCATGCTAATACATGCTGAAACTCTTAGCGCTGTGAACAATTTTTGAGATTCTCTCGGCAGAGGCATATCCTCACCGACATAGTATCTCGAGTACCTTCTTCTGTATGTTGGCTAGTATTACTTTGATGTTGGGGTCATTGACTTGAAGAAAGCTTCCAGATTTTCTTTCGGCGTTGGTAAACTATCAACAAGATTCTGTCGGCAGGTTGCCTCCTCATCAGGGAAGTTCTGAGAGTCCCAGACCGTCTCAAATTTATTCTCCTCTACCAATTGCGTCCCCAAACAAGCTGCGATATGAAGCATATGCACCCCCCCAGTTGGTGACCGGTCGTCAAAACCTTGCCAGCCAACGTCTGGGTGAGGTTTCTTCGTGCAGCCCAGGAAACATCGCGAAGGACTTGCCTAGAGAAAGTAGTACAACAGCACCTCCGTCTAAGCCTGAAAGTACGGTAACGCCAGGAGAGTTAACACTCGCAGCTGCAGAACGTTGGCTTGAGGCAGGTCAAGTACGACGACTCATTTGACTACCGTCCGTATCTGACTACATTTCTGAACAGACAACCCAAGTGCTTGAAGGTTCAACAGCGGTGGCGCTGGACGATTTGGTGAGATGCACATTGCACGTGTTAACTTTTACTTACCCCAACTATCAGACATCGCGCGTGGATTTAATTGCTCTGGATTCGCCGTTCATCGCAGACCATGTGGATACTCGACCAGAACCCGATTTTGAGGAAAGGTGGAACTCAATGCAGAATTCGAACTTAAGAGGGTGGTGCGAGGCGTCGACAGATACAATAGTCGGAGTCTTGCAAACTTTACAACTGTACATGCGGGTCATCGCCGTTGACCAGCCTCCTTTTGAAGGTTGGGTGCACCTTTCTGTTCTCCATTAGATTGTTGCTTATCTTCATTGTAGGCGAGGTCAAGGTCCTTGTGCGAGGAACACCCGCCGATGAGTACGCAGCGCTGCGACTCCGAGACGGAAATGAGGAAGGCTGCTTATGGAGATTGCGATGCGACGACTTGGCACTGCGAATGACTATCAAAAGACTTCTAGAAAGGATGTGAAACCCCCCTTCAACAGCGCTTTGTGCACAATGAATGGCTAGCTGGCGGTCTCAGTCAACTGATCTGGCACAACGTGTTAAAATACGTACAGTTGAATACATCATAACGCATATCGATGGGACCCAGAAAACTTAATGCATTAGGACATTTATGCAGAAGGCATATGTCACGCTCAAGTGACAACTATGTGACAGATAGTGACTACGCGTGACAATGGTATTGATGGCCGAGTACCAGTGTCTGTATATTACATTACTGCCTGAAAAACTTATCTAGTGTAGTCTGTCTAGCAGTAAAAGATTCCTCGTGTTATAGAAGTGCTCTAAATTTAATGAGGTTGATAGATAAATTGACTGAAAATTGTGGATCACCTCCATAGCGAACACAACCAACTTCGAGCTGTTTGTACAGCTTGATAAGCTCACTACGTGGCAGTGCCACCCTGGCGTCATCCTCGTCGCCGGTGTCGTCCAGTTGACAGACTGCTGAAATGGCGAACAATTTCAGCTTGAGTACAGTCTTGGATGTAAGTCAATATAAGAGTAAACAGTGATCCCGTCAGAGAGAGTAAGGTTTGAGCTAGATGTAGTCTTTGGGAGCTGAGCTGAAGTGCGAGGCAGATTGGTGACCCCTGTCTTCCGCCGTTTGGATGGCCCGGGGGTGGTCGTAGGGGGTCACGAGGCTTCCTTTTCAAGATATCCGGCATGGTGGGTAAGGTTGTAAGTTGAAACAGACTTCTCCCTTCTCACTGTGTACAGTTGAATACATCATAATGCATTAGGTAAGAATGCATAAAACGGGTAATGCATGGAAATTTTCTTCGCCCGAGTCGGGGCCCCCCAAAAATGCTCGCATATGCATAATGCAAAGTGCATGGCATTGTCGTGCACTTTATGCATTATGAGTTCATTAGAATAGCTAAGCGCATTGTAAATTTGAAGTATAAAAGTACACAGAGAGGGGGAGGGGTCCATTTCAACTGACAACCTTACCCAGCCATGCCGGAAATCTTGAAAAGGAAGCCTCGAGACCCCCCTACGGCCATCCCGTCCAAATGGCGGAAGATAGGGGCCACCAATCCCCCTCGCACATCTGCACAGCCTTTGAAGACCACATCTCGCTCAAATCTTACTCTTTCTGACTGGATGAATGTCTACTCTTATATTGACTCACATCCGGACTGTACTCAAAGTGAAATCATTCAGTACTTCAGCACACTGTCAACTGGAGCTCTCATTTTTGACCAGTCAACCCTGTCATGCAAATTACGAGACCACCCCAAAATGGAATCACGTGTCCATGCGAACCCAACTGCATTGTCATCGAAGCAACCATGCACAGTTACCAGGCCAGATGTTGAATGTGCACTTTACTTATGGGTTCAGCACATGGAAAATAAAGGTGAAACTATTACAGGTCCCATGTTATGAGAGAAACATATGAAGTTCGAGGACGAGTTTGATGTTCCAGAAAGAGAAAGACTTTTGGGAGAAGGGTGGTTACACTCCTTTTGCAAGACATACAATATTCGGGAGCATAGGCAGCATGGGGAAGCAGGATCTGTGGATCTTGCAGCAGTCGAAGTCGAACAGCAATGATGCCAAAAGATTCTGGCAAGGTTTGCCCCACAAGATCGTTTCAATTTCAATGAGACAGCTCTCTTTCCTTAGTAAGCAGATCTTATCACGACATAAAATTATAATCTAATCCCACAAATTACCAGTGCACCCCCAGATCGTGGTTTGGCAACCCGCCAATTAAGTGGAAAGAAGAAGGAAAAATTCTGTATTACAGTTGGCCTCGCTTGCAATGCTGATGGGTGTCGTGCTGCTGCTGCCTGTCCTTCCTTCTTCGCTATCGCTCCCGACCTCCGCCGCTTCCCGACGCTTGAACCGTCAGTATGTCTCCTCTCGTACGTGCGCTCGGACCCCTGTCACCCCTATGTTGGCAGACAAGTCCACAGACTCTAAACTGTTAAACGTTATGGTGTGTTTATGTTACCTTTCCACTTTTGGTTATGCTTTAAATCTCGATCGAGATCTGTGACTTCTTTTCATTTCCCTGTTTTACTTTTCCATCATGTGACTTCACACGACGTGTCGCAACCTGTAATGAAGGATGGACTCCATCCTCTGTTATGACTCGACGCATCCACTACCGCGTTGTTTACGCGTCGTGCCAAATGGACTTTCTCTTCCTTTACCGTATTCTGATAGTTGTACTTACTAAGGACCTACCGACTGTGTGGTATAAAAGCCACCCAGAGTTCGGTAGATTCCCCTTGTACTTTACTCTACCTAACAACCTCCCTGGTAAAGGTTGAGAATCTATTCTCTGTAAATCCTCCTCTACCTCTGTTCGAAGGGGATCAACCCTCGACTGTCACGGTTGTAAAGGAAGTCCCTGACGAACTTATCCAAGTTCGTTATACCTGCAAGAGGTCTGCTCACTGAGCTCGCCTATCGCCTTCCTTGGGTCCCGACCTAGTCATATTTGACAAGGTCATATCACGCACGTCGGCTCGCATTGGAACAACGTGTATAAGCCAGCACCACGTGACAAAAGAGTAAAGTACCCCTCTTTGCTCCCTGTCTGACCCTTGTGCCCGGGTAGTCCTTCGCTTGGGATATCGGCGGGTGGCACAAGTGCAAGTCGACATACCTGAAGAGTACTCAAACCACTCGTCCTATATCGGTGATACAGGATACAGCTCCCCTTGTGGTAGAAGCTGAAAATTCATCGCCCCCGATATTGTTCCAACACGAGTAACCCCACAATCAATTACATCACTTCCCCTACTGCAAGTGTCAGCCGCTTAGAAGGATAAAGCCTAACAGCTGAAGAGTAACTTGTGTTGAGGTCAGGTCTGCTACCTGAGCCAAGAAACAAAGTGAATACCAGTGAAGGTACCTCGGCAGTGGCCCTCGATATCAAGACCCATAACCAGTCGGGATAACTTCAAGTTCGAAGGCCCCAGTAAAAAGTGAATCTTAACTCGAAGGTCTCGCAAGCCTTGACACTGCAAGCATTTCACAATTTTTCTTGCCAAAATATGTTGAAAAAATGGAAAGAAGAGATACTCTTTTATTTGGGCTGTGTTCACATAAAAAATGCAAATATAATATTTTGTTTTCTTTGTCTTTTCTGTGCAAAAAAATGAATTGATGGTAGTGCTGATTAGCTTCTATGCTAATGGGTATTACCATCAATCAATGTTTTGTGGAAAGTCATGCAAAGAAAAGAAAATATTATTTTTGCCTTTTCTCTTTGAAAACAGCTGTCAAAAAAGAGTATCACTTTCTTCAATTTTTTCAGCATGTTTTCTGAAGAATAATTGTGAAATGCTTGCAGTGTGAGTTCAGAAGATTCGTGACTCGTATTAAAGAAGTCTGGAGTAAAGAAGTCTGCCAACGTGTCTTCCGAAGCGGGATCATCAAAGTTTCGTCCTCGCGGACAACCCCCTAAAGTCCCCCCGCGCTCCAACAGAACCGCAGCCCCAGAAAAACTTGAGCGGACAACCTCTGCTCAACGTTTCCAACTGTATCCGGTAACGAGTCCTACTAAGTCAGAAGGAGGAGAGGGTAACCAGGCCCAGACCTTGCAACAAGCAGTCACACAAGCACAGTTTACCCAATTCCGAGAGCCAGAACCTTTGGCTGGGAGAAAGATCAAAGAAGAAGAAACACACACAGCATTAACAAGATCTGCTTCGACCTCCCTTGACCTAAATATGGCTGGAGTTGGAGAACAAGAACAAGTCGCCGCCCTAGCCGAACAGCTACGCCAGTTTGCCACTACTACTGACCCCTTCGCAGGACGAACAGTGGGAAATGTCAAAGAGCTAGTACAGTGGTACGAGAATCTCACCGGCCACACAGGACTAGCCTTTCCCACCTATACGATCCCCAAAACAAACATAGCCGAAGAAAAGGCCCCTGAAGGAAGAGGAGTAGATCGAAAAGAGTTGGGGTTAGGAAAACCCCTGCCTTTCGATGGAACAAGCGGAAAGTTCGAAGCCTGGATTGCCTCTGTTAACAATTATCTCAACCTAAACCGCCATGTCTATGACACCGATGAACGAAAGATTGGGTTCACCCTATCTTTCATGAATCAAGGAGCTGCTGTGCACTTCGCCAAAAACTATCTCAAAGAACATACACTGCAAGCATTCCACAATTTTTCTTCAGAAAACATACTGAAAAAATGGAGAAAAGAGATACTCTTTTATTTTGGATGATTTATCTGAAAAGATGCAATATTTTCTTTGTCTTCTCTGTGCAGAAACACAGATTGATGGTAATGTCCATTAGCTTCTACTCTAATTGGCATTAGCATCAATTCATATTTTATGGAAGAAAATGAAACATTATTTTTGCATTTTTTCTTTCTGAACATCCAAATTAAAAGAGTATCTCTTCCCTCCATTTTTTCAGCATGTTTTCTGAAGGAACATCGAGAAATGCTTGCAGTGATACAACTGTCGCTGGTGAAGTCTATCTTTATGACAGCTGGACAACCTTCCTTATCAAACTTCGAAAAATATTCAAGGTCGGTGACACCGAGGCGTTGGCCTTCCTCAAAATGGCCGAGATAAAACAAGGAGACATGCCATTGGCCAAGTATATCGGCGAGTTCCTCGATCTCATTACCCGAGCTTCGATATCTCGAGATGATCGACAGGCCGGAGTCTATTTCGGCAAAGGTCTAAATAACTGAACTACCGAATGGATTCTCCGATCCGGAAAAATTCCACAAACCATCCAAGAATGGATCGATGCTGCCGTCGATGCTCAAACTGCTAAAGCAAGCCTCGGAGTATACAACGAATGTCTTACCAAAGACGATCGAGAAGTTCTTCATATGTATCAAAACGAAGGAACCTCACACGGAAAATCTCAAACACGTGACCCATACACCATGGATGTGGATCGACAAAAGAAACCGATATATCGACCACCCCAGAAAAGGAAACCCGACCCCTATCGGTTCCGGGAAGTACGTATGGAAAATAAAGGAGAATGTTTCTGCTGTGGAGGAAAAGGTCACTTCAGAAAAGACTGCACGTTAACCGAAGGACAAAAACTTGTCCGAGAAGTCAAAGCCTCCTATACTGCCGAAGAGTTCGCGAAACTCAGGGAAGCGTTAAATGGAAAGGAGGATTTTTAAAGACCTCTCCTTGTTATGCCGGCGAGGCCCGTAGATACCTAATAAAGGTATAGGCGTCAAGTCGGCAATACAAGGAACGGCGGCTGAGTCGTGTAGCACCAAAGAATGGTGTAGAGATGAGGACGCAGTTCTGAAGTACCTCGGTGCGTAGTTACCTTAAGCACCCTTGGTCGCGTTCACACGTATTCCCAAAGAATGGAAATATATGAAGCAATATGCAAGGTAGATAAAAGCTAGGGAAATACAAAGGGTCCCTAGCGACTTATATATGTACAGTAAGTGGGCCGTCAGCCCGAAACGCAGTGGAGGGCGAGGCCCTAACTAAAAGGAGTCCGTATCGTATACGAGTCAGTAAGAGTAAGAACAATAGAGAAACGGAGTGGAGGCCAAGGCCCTTGATGGATCCGTAGGCCCGGGATGGGCAACGATGCGCAGCACAGGCGCAGCTATAGTACAGCAGTCACAAGGATGAGTCATAGAAGCGAAGCGAAGATGAGTCATCTAAAGAAAAGAAAGTAACACGTAACGGGAATTGAACGTAGACCCGTTGAGGGTCACGTGGGCGACAGGCAATGCCTGGGTAGACGGTGTAACCGGTTGAACGGTTTACCAGAAGTAGACATCGGCCGAGGAGGAACGGCCGATAACGTGGTAGGCGATAAGGAAGGACATGACGACAACGACGATGAGGACGATGGCGGGAAGCCCGAAGGCGCGAATGAGGAACTCGACGTTTGAAATGGAAACGGAAGGTAGCGGGGCGTGGCATAACACTCCTGGTACAACCCCGACCGAGGAGAGTAGATGTACGTTTTGTTCGTTTTGTGCCCCCGAATTAATGTCTGTAGTTCATATCAATGAATTCCCCTCTGTGAGGGCTATCACTGGCACACTCTTCTTAATGGAACGAAACGAAGGGGAAATCTGGGCCGTAATTGATAGTGGCGCCGAATGCAATGCAATAAGTCGAGAGGCGGTTGCAAGATACCGCCTGGAGACTAAGAAGATCAAGCAGCCATGGTCACCGCGAAGTTTTGAAGGATCTTCAGAACAAGTAATCGACTCTGTCGCCTTATTCACTGGACGAGTCCACAGAAGACACTTCAAAATTTCCGCGTACGTCATGACCCTCAGAAATGAAAGCGTGCTTCTAGGCATGCCGTGGCTTCAACAAGCTCAGCCGGTAATCGACTGGGTAGCCAGAAAAATCATAGGATGGGGAACTCCGGAAGTCGCAAGTCTGTCGATAAATCGAACCTCGATCTCGACTCAACTGGAGGCACAGTTAAAGCACGAAGAGGTTACTCTCCCCAAAGAGTATAATGCCTA
Source organism: Pisolithus thermaeus (assembly GCA_024663475.1). Classification (NCBI taxonomy): domain Eukaryota; kingdom Fungi; phylum Basidiomycota; class Agaricomycetes; order Boletales; family Pisolithaceae; genus Pisolithus; species Pisolithus thermaeus. Next base: position 322,749 of record JANFAF010000001.1, read on the forward strand.
TCGTGAAGTCTTTTCAGAAAACTGTCCCCTTCCTCCCCATCGACCTGGCTATGACCACACCATCAAACTCGATCCTTCGAAGGACCTAAAAACTTTTAAACCAGCCAAGGTCTACCCATTGTCTCGAGAGGAACTACAACTACTCGATGAGTTCCTTGAAGAGAACCTACAAACTGGGAAGATTGAAAAGGTTCAAAACTCAGATGTCCTACGAGTGCCCCCAGCACCGGTCTTTTTCGTCGGAAAGAAGGATGGCAAGAAACGACTAATTCAAGATTACCAACAACTCAACTCGTTCACGATACCCGATCGGTATCTGTTGCCACTCGTAAAACCCATTCTGGATGAACTAGTCGAATCTAAATTTTTCACCAAGTTCGACGTCTGTTGGGGATTTACAAACATCAGGGTCAAGAAAGAAGAGGATGCGCTGCTGGGATCTTTCATTACCCCACGAGGGGTGTTCAAACCCACTGTCATGTTCTTTGGTCAAAATAACGCACCACCAACTTTCCAACGATACATGGATGGCAAGTTCGGTCGACTACGAACCGACAAGAAGGGCGTCATATACCTAGATGACATCACTATCCATGCCAAAACGCGTGAAGACCTGAAGAAAAATGTTAAGGAGTTTTTGGAGATCACAAAGAAGGAAAATCTATGCCTCAAGTTATCAAAATGCGTATTTGAAGCCAAAGAAATCGAGTTCCTCGGATATATCATATGCCACGGACAGTACGAAACTGCTCTGGTAAAGGTGGAGGCCGTAAAGAACTGGAAAACCCCAGCAAACATCCATGATGTCCGACAATTCCTTGGGTTTTGCAATTTCTATCGCCAGTTCATCCCTTCCTTCGCAATGATCTCAAAACCTCTACATGAGTTAACAAAAAAGGATTTCCTGTGGAAGTGGGGACCGGCACAGGAAGAAGCTTTCCAAAAGCTAAAAACGTATATGTGCCAAGCCCCTGTCTTACGACTCCCCAATTTCGACAAACCGTTCGAGGTGTATACGGACGCCTCTAAACTCGGGACAGGAGCCGTGCTATGCCAAAAATTCGAAGACGAACTGCACCCAATCGCCTACCTTTTGCAATCGCTCCAAGGAGCAGAACAAAATTATCAAGTGTACGATCTGGAGATGCTGGCCATCGTTCGTGCTCTAAAAGCATGGAAACATTACCTGCTGTCACCTCCCGAGGATACAATCATCCATACCGACCATGAAAATCTCACCTATTACCGGGAACCTCAAAATCTCACCGGAAGACAAGCCCAATGGCTTGCTTATATTCAGGGATTCCCACTCAAGTTTAAACATAACCCTGGTCGATGAATGATAGTCCCTGACATGCTCTCTCGAAATCCGGCATTCCTTCCAACTACTCCTGTGGAAACCACGGTACTCCCACCGTCAATTTGGCTCAAAGGGGGGGGGTGAAACTACCCAAAACATCCCTACTCCTGTCGAGGTTTCGTCAAAACCGACCTTAAAACTCCACAAAAACGGACCATCAACGGTGAAAGTCCCGAAGGTACAAGGAACTCCTAATTCGGAAACGCCCAAAAGACCGGGAATTTGCCGAGTGTCACAAGAGGTCTTCGATGAAATCAAGAACTCATCAAAGGAAGACAAAAGTTACGTCATTATAAGGAACGAATTCGAAGAAGAGGTCAAAGAAGATCCCGGAACCGGAATAAAAACTAAAAATGGAAGGATTTACGTCCCTCCCAAGGCACGAAGGAAAATGTTGTCGGAGTTCCACGACCACCCATCCACTGGCCACCCTGGCATCCGAGCAATGTGCTCCACCATGAATAAACACTGTTTCTGGCCAGGAATGTGGAGAAACATCCGAGACTACATCAAAGGGTGCCCCACGTGCCAAGCCTCCAAAGTCATCTGACGGGATCATCCCCCTCCACTCCAACCTATTGAATCAAGTACGCCGTTGCCGTTTAAACAAGTCTCCATGGACTTCGTCACCAACCTTCCGCAGTCCCATGGACATGACTCGATCCTCACTATCGTGGACCACGGTCTTACCAAGGCTGTCAAGTTCCTCCCTTGCAATAAAACGGTAGACTCTGAAGGCCTGGCGGATCTATGGTTACAACATGTCTATCCCCATTACGGCATTCCCGAGTCCATCATATCCGACCGAGGCCCCCAGTTTGTCAGTGCCTTTACACAAAACCTCTACAAGGCACTACGGATCAAGCCACGGTACTCGTCCGGATACCACCCACAAACCAACGGAGAAGCCAAACGTGTTAACCAAGAAGTAGAAGGATACCTACGGATGTACTGTGCCGAGAAACCGAATGACTGGAGCAAGCACCTTGCCCTCGCCGAATTCGCACATAATTCTAGGGTCCATTCCACCCACGGACAAACTCCGTATTACCTCCTCTACGGATATGACCCAGACCCGTACCCATCAGTCCACACGTCAAAGGCCCCACAGGTCAAAGAACGCCTAGAAGCCCTAGCTCTCGCAAGGGACGCCGCTCTGATCGCTCACAAGAAAACTGCGGAAAAGATGGCCAACTCAGGCCCTGATCCGCTGTCATACCAACCACCAACCAAGGGACAACTTGTTTGGCTTGATGCGCGTGACCTAAAACGCGACCTACAGTCAACAAAGCTTGCCCCAAGATGCATAGGACCATATTGCGCAGAGGATTGTGGACTCAAGGGCAATATGGCAGAACACTTGCCTTATAGGTTTCAGTTGGTGTTGGTCTTGGTAGGGGGAAAGTAGTTCTGAGTGAGGATGATATAGAGTGAGCTCTGTATCCCGCTTGTTACATCCTGTGGTGTATCCTACAGGGTATATATACCTCTATGGTGCGCACGGACCAGGTGTGTCTGCACCTACGATAAGAACTACCTTATTTGTAAGTAAGAGGACCTTCCATATAGGTATGACTCTGTCTTTCTACTAGGAACGTGTCAACCGGTAATACCGGAGAATAGAACGTATCAGAATAGTATGGAACAACTATTCTTAGAACAACAATCACATGTGTGATGATGATAACCGGTAACGGATAATCAACATTTCCAACACTCCCCCTCGCTCTAGATAGGTTGGTTAACCAATCCTAATGACGAGCGATTTTCTTCAAACTTTTGCCAGGTTAAGGACTTGGTTAATCCATCAGCCCTTTGTCGGTTTGTGTTAACGTATTCAATGGCAAACAATCCTTCTTCAACACATTCACGAACAAAATGCCACTGAATGTCGATGTGTTTTGACCATCCATCTGAGACTGGGTTTTCAGCAATAAAACGTGCACCCATGTTGTCACAGTAGAGGATAGTTTTATCCATTTTGAAGGATAACTCTTTGAAGAGCATGTCTAGCCATTTGATTTGCCTGGCAGAATCGCACATAGCCATATATTCGGCTTCAGTAGAAGAGAGAGCGATTGTCTTTTGCTTTCGGGATCTCCACGAAATAGGGGAGTTGCCATAATACATGGCAAAGCCGGTAGTTGAATGACGAGTGTCCTTATTAGAGGCCCAATCGGAATCCGCAAAACCATAAATTCTAGCTTCGTTTCCATAATAATGAAGGCAAAGGTTCGGAGTGGATGCCACATATCGAACTATATGCAATGCCTGTTTCAAATGAAGGTCGGTTGGATTTGACATATATTGTGACATTCGGATAACCGAAAAAGCAATGTCTGGCCTGGTTCCCAGAGCCATATATAAGAGTGATCCTATAACCGATTGAAAACGAGAACAAAGTTGAGAATTTGATTGGTATTTGTCAGGAGCTTTTTCAGGAATATATCCTGAGGGTAAAGGTGTGCGAACAGACGTTGCATGCTCCATTCCGAATCGTTTAACGACCTTTTGGACATATGGGATTTGGTCTAACCAAATCTCATTGGTTCGGCGATTTCTTCTTATCTGGATTCCAAGATATTCTTTTACTTCGCCTAGATCTCTAGACTCCCATATTTTCATGAACTCGTCTTTCTTTTTCTTGAGTAGATTCTTGTGTGAAGCGAGGAAAAGTCCATCGTCGACATACACCAAGAATATTACAGTTCCGGCTTTCGATTGGTAACAATATACACCGGCATCGACTTTTGATCGGAGGAAACCCATCCAAAGGAGTGATTGATGTAGTTCTTTGTTCCACGAGAGTGCTGCTTGCTTTAAACCATATAGTGCTCGCAGCAACCGATATACTTTGTGCTCTTGACCTTTGACTTTAAATCCTTCCGGTTGTTCCATATAAATTTCCTCGTCTAACTTGCCATATAAGAAGGCTGTTTTCACGTCTAATGCTTCCATTTCCCAATTGTGCTGCGCTGCGTGAGCTAGGAGGATTCGCACTGTTTCAAAGCGTGCGACTGGGGAAAAAGTATCTTCGAAGTCTATCCCATACTCTTGAGTAAAGCCTTTAGCTACTAGTCTGGCTTTGTGACGACCATCGCTTTTAATAGCGTAGACCCATCTTGACTTGACCAATTTACGTCCTGGAGGAGGATCCACTAGAGTCCAAACTTTTCTTTCTTCGATCGATTTAAGTTCATCCTTCATTGCGTCAAACCAAAGGGTTTGTTCAGTTTTTGGGAGTTTTAACACATCCCTAAACTGTTCCGGAGCTTGTTTAACTCGCGCAGCCAATAATATCACGAATGAGGCCTCTTTGGTCTCATCGGTTTGTGCTTCCGGAAAACGCGAAGGTCCTGCTTCTGGTTGTGCTTCCTCTGTTGTTTGAGGTGGATCCCGCTGAGGATGTTTTTGTTTGATAGCTTGGATGCTATCATCAACCATTTTGTGAATAGCATCTCGTTTCTCTCGAATTTCCTTTTCGATTTCGACCGGGTCTCTTCATTCTCCATAAACATTTCCAGGTCGTCGTGGAGGAATTCTAATTCGAGGAACCCTCGGATTTTCACGAGCAATAACGAGAGGTCTTCTAGGTTCAGCAGGTATATTGAAGGGTCTATGAGGATGTTGTACCCATTCATCTCTTATTTGTGGTACATTTCGATCGGTATGCGGATTTGCCCTTGGTGGGAAGTCCCTTGGTGGTATATGCGGATTTCCAGCATCCTGGTCATCATCACCATTATTCCGCGGTGGGTCATTGTTATTGTTTGGAGTTTGTGGTCAAGATTGGGGTCTCTTGTCCATTGGCTGATCAGGCCCATTATCCATCCAATCATCGTTGGTAGGCACGTTAGTTTGTATTGGTTTTTGGTTCGTCACAGGGATAAGGTCTGAGTTATCGGATTTGTGTTCCTTTCCTAAATCCGTACTACAAAAAGGAAAAACCTCTTCGGCAAATTTTGCGGTTCTAGCAATTATAACCTTTTGGCCATGTAGGAATCGATACCCTTTGGTATTGGGTTCATAGCCAAGGAAAACCATTTCCAAGGCATGAGGTTCCAATTTATCTTTCCGTTGATCTTTGGGAATCCATACATAGGCCAAACATCCAAAGACTCGGAAGTATGATATATCGGGGATTTTGCCTAAGAACAACTCGCACGGTGTCTTCCAAAGGGATCTCCTCAATGGAGTGCGATTATAAACATGTAAAGCAGTGTCGAAGGCAAAGTTCCAGTATCGTTTGGGTACACAGGCGTGATGTCGAATTGATCCAGCCTTTTCAAGGATAGTTCGATTGAAGCGTTCTGCTCGACCATTTTGTTGTGGTTGGTCCACAATGGACAACTCATGAACAATGCCTTTGGAGTTGAGGAGCGATTTAAATTCAGTACCCATAAACTCTCCCCCTCGATCCGAACGGAAGGTCTTTAAAAGACAACCAGTTTGTCTTTCAACGATGGATAACCAATCGCGAAAACGAGACAAAGTGTCGGATTTCAACCGAAGATAAAGGCAAAAGCCAAAGGAGGAGAAGTCATCAAGGAGGGTAAAGACATAACGTGCTCTATAATAGGACTCAACAGGTAACTCGAGTAGATCGGCATGAACAAGTGCCAGAGGAGCAGAAGCGCGCTTGGAGGAGGCATGAAAGGGATCAGAGGACATTTTGCCAGAGGTACACCCCCTACAGGTAGGTAAGGATTTCGCGATTAGCTCAGCAGGAAATCCAGAAACATGGCGAGAACAGTTTTTGATAACAGAAACGCCTGGGTGTCCAAGGCGGTTATGCCAAAGAGTATATGTATCCAATTCAATAGTCCCTAGGTCTACGGTCTTGATGGCACTGGAGGAATGGATAGGAATTCCATAGAACCAGTGCAACCGTGAAGTAGACAAGCATGTCGCCTTGAGGACTTCACGACCATCGGGAGTACGAATCACCTCGTGCGTTTTCGTTGCATAACTCTTGTATCCAGATTTCAAGAGTTGGTTTCGTGAACATAGGCATTTGGAGAAGTCTCCATGAATTACATCACATAGTGTCAGGTAGTTGTTGGATTCCAACTTTAATACAATGGTCCCTTTTCCATATAATTTAACAGGTTCATGTCCAGCAGTATGTCCGAAGGCTGGTTTAGGAAACGGCTTGTAGCTCATAAAGTCAGCACGACAAGGGGTCACATGATTTGTGCATCCCGAGTCTAACATCCACATACAGTTTTTCGATTCGTTCCTGTCAGCGTGATTGGTTTCCAAATCACAAGGATAAACGTCAAAAACATCGTCATTAATACCATAAGAGAAGCCAGAGGCACCCTCAATAGTAGGGTCCGGTTCATAATCACCAGGAAGTCGTACATATCGTATCGGTTTAGGATATTTATGCTCGGTTACCGAAGCATGAAATTCTTGTAAGGATACCGTTACTCTAGGACGGTTACGCCTAGATCCTTTAACCTTTTTATAAACGCTTTGTACGCATTCCTCTCTCTCATTACCAGTGCCGTGTGTGGAGGTATTTTCCATTCCACCTCCGGATCTATTAATACTAGGATTGGTGTGGGAGGACTCATTGACTCGGTTTCCAAAGTCAACAGATGTCCATCTCCCCCTCTCCAGAGTTTGAAGACCACGTTGTGTGGCCAGATCTGGTAGTACCCGTAAATGTAATCGGGATACTGTTCGAAGGCACATTTCACATTGGCAAGGCAGATTAACAACAGTTCCAGGAAGAGCTTCATCAACATACTCAACTGTTTGTGATTCTTCTTTCTGAAGAACCGGGACAGGAGTTATTTCATCATCAAACTCTTCAAAACGGGAGGCATCGTCGATAGTATTTTGTAAATTTATATGATAAGACTCGTAGCCTTCATCATATTGTCCGTCGTACTGATCATACTGATCGAAATCCTGGGATTCCTCAGGTTCATCTGTATAATCTGCCGTGGCAAACCTGCCACGACCACGACCGCGACCTCGAGATCGACGTGCACGTTGTTTTCCCTTAGACTGTCCTTGAGTTTGTTGCTGATGATTTTGGGGAGGATATGGTGTTCCACTTCGTGGTGGAAGACTTCCTCGACCTCTGAAACTTCCTCTTCCTCTGATATTCTGTTGTCTGTCAATGTGTTGTTCAGTTGGATGGTTTCCGCGGCATTTTCGGCAACACGGTGGTTTTGAGAGACGGTTAATGAGTGGCTGAGAAGAAATCCTTGATGAACCGGCTTCAATATTGTTGGTTTCTAGTTTTGGCAAATTAGATTGTCCAGTACGATGTGACGCTAACTCTTTTAATCTTGGAACGACGTCTGCCATTTTAAGGTCTTGGGTTTTGACCGAGGATAAAATATTGGTGGGACCAGCTCCCCATTTTTCAGTAAAGGCTCCACAGAGCATCATGCACTGGACTGGTTCGGATAGGGTAATATTTTGGGTTGCGAGCGACCCAAGTATCATGTTCACTTCTGCGAGTTTGGATCCCAAATCGTCAGAAGGGTTAATCCGAATTTTGAGTAGTCTCAAAAAGTCCGTATATGCCGATACGGCAGTAGGAGCTCCATAGGAAGCCTGTAACGCGGTCCACATTTCATAGGCAGTATCTTTGTTCTCCAAAGATACAGATATAACTGGGTCACAATATAATAAGATTGTGCCCATTCCTCGGCTGTTTTTTGTATCCCAAGCTTTTACGGCAGCAGCATTTGCAGCTATAGCACGATCAGGACAGGTTTCCAGTCCGTTTACGACGTTCCAGACATCAAGAGTTAGGAAATATCCTTTAATCATGGCTTTCCAGGAAGAATAATTAGAGCCATTGAGACGTGGGATGTTCTTTGAGGCTGAAGTTTCCTTTTGATCGGCCATAGTAAAACTAGAAGAACTCTAGAATTAGTATGTCGTCAAGAACCTGATCGCTAGCAGTGGTTTCCAGAGCTGCGCGACGGAAGGACTGTCGTTGGCGTTGTGAAGGTCTTTTTCTGCGCTTTTTCTGGTTTCCAGAAAATTGTGGGTTGTGTTTCTTTACTGGTGTTGAGTTTCCCTTTCTATTGTAGCGCCTTTTGTCCAGATTCAGTTTTTCGAAGTCGTGAAATCCTAGTTCTTCGAAATAATGATATGCCAATAGATGTGGATATCCAATTTCATGAAGCGAATATGTAGCTCGTTCATCTCTCAGCGCTACACCTCCATGGATACCGATGGAGTATGGGAGAATGAACTGACTATATCGCTGACTTTTATGGCACATAAGCTGAAAGATATTTATAAAAGGCATATCTGCTATGTCACTAAAGTGATATCCAGTTCGTCCGTATCCAGCATATGGTTCAGGATAATTTCCTGGAAGTGGATATATTCTTGGCAGCACGGTTCGCATGTGCTCGCTGACGACGTCTCGAATAGAGTCCTCTGGAGGGCCGAGAGAACAAATCCTTTCCATCACCTTTGTCCATTTCTCGTTGTAAATCCAATAAAATTGTCGACTTGCTGGGCCATAAGACCCAACGCGTAATTCTGCCATCAGATCTCCAACTAAGTTGTTGAGATTCTTCGTCGTACCATACTTTCCGCTCCAGATAGATACTGTTTTTGAGATCCTGTAGGGATAATACAACCTTAGGATCTCTTCGCTGTTCACCGTTCTTTGTCTGATTCCAGAGGTATCCAGGGGTGCACTCGAGGGTGGTTTTATCGGAATTCCAAGATCCTCGGAAAGTGCGTTCCAGATGGCGGTTCCAAACCCAAAGAGAGGGGATGAATCTGGCAAAGTCCTGGAAGTTGTAGAACGGGTGGACTCTTCCTTTGAAGTAGAAGAAGATGTCGTTTGTAATTGTGAAAGCGGGAATGGTATGGACGGACGGATCTTCATATGTAAACGATGGAATATCTACACCGTTAAAGTTAGCGATGGCGTGAGGAGTTGACGCGGGAGAAAGTTTAGGAAGGCAGTCGACAAGATAAGAATGGAATGACACGTGTATGCGCAGGTCATAAAAGGGTGAGGAGAAGTCGTAGTCGTCAGGTCTTTTTAGAATTGACCAGGAATATTCCATAGCGATAGCAGGGACGACAGAATTTTGGGACGGTGTTCGTAAAAAGAAAGGTTTCTCATGGTCTCCATAGGCTACTCGTCTCCAGTGGTTGGCTTTTTCATGATAAAGGGCTTCGGTATATCCTATTATATGCTTGATGTACCTTGCATGTGAATACTCTTCCGTCGTACTCACTTTCTCTAAAGCAATGGCGGTCTCACGCTCAACCGCGATAGGGAAAGGTCGGGAAGGTAGCACAGGTTTGGTAATAAGTGCATTCCGGTTGACAACGACAGCGGACATCTGGATACCAAGATGTGCGTCAGACAATGAACTCGTGAGGAGATGATGAAAAGGACGCGACTACAAGAGATCGAACTCGGCTAACCGGTTCGGATCCTCGTCATCCCCATCAGGAGTCGAAGGAAGAAGCTCCAAGAGGTCATTAGGGCGGCCTCTGAGCAAATCGGGAGCAACCGGATTCTCATGATAAGCACTTGGCCCAATAAGTTGTTGGGGCCAGTTCACGTAATGTTCGTGAACATTTATTTCCCTTTGACTAACGGGAAGATCAAGCAAATAAGGTGGAGGAGATAAAGGATACCGAGGGACTGGGTCGAGATCTGGTTGATAATCCAAGTCCCGAAATTCGTGTGCTTCGTAAGAAGGCGGGGATATCCGAGGAGGTTCCAGATTTCTGGCCTCAACAAGGACACCGACACGAATGCGCAGTTGCTGATAGCGCCCCAAGAGAATACGATATTCCTGATAAGAGGAATATATGCCATGCCACGTAGGGATGCCTAAAAAAGTACCCCACATCACAGTAGACAAAACCAGCGCAAGATTGAAAGGACCTCCGACCGCATTTACGACATAGACTGCCTGACAAACGCCTAGAATGAACGAAAGCATCAAGGTGGCCAACGCCCAACCTAGCGCTTCAGGTCCGTTCAACGGCATAGTCAATGACGAACGTCTTCCTCAATGATCTATTGTCCGTTAGACGATAAGCACCCGTTTACGCGGGGCTCATAACCTATTGCGCAGAGGATTGTGGACTCAAGGGCAATATGGCAGAACACTTGCCTTATAGGTTTCAGTTGGTGTTGGTCTTGGTAGGGGGAAAGTAGTTCTGAGTGAGGATGATATAGAGTGAGCTCTGTATCCCGCTTGTTACATCCTGTGGTGTATCCTACAGGGTATATATACCTCTATGGTGCGCATGGACCAGGTGTGTCTGCACCTACAATAAGAACTACCTTATTTGTAAGTAAGAGGACCTTCCATATAGGTACGACTCTGTCTTTCTACTAGGAACGTGTCAACCGGTAATACCGGAGAATAGAACGTATCAGAATAGTATGGAACAACTATTCTTAGAACAACAATCACATGTGTGATGATGATAACCGGTAACGGATAATCAACATTTCCAACAGACCATTCCAGATCAAAGAAAAATCACCGTGCGCTTAGATCTGCCCGATCATTGGCGGGTCCACCTGGTATTTCATACCTCAAGGATCTTCCCATATCACGAAACTCCCGAATATGGTCCTACACCGCCACCGCCACTTCCGGAATTGATTGATGACGTCCCTGAATGGGAGGTCGAAGCAATCCTTAATCACAAGGAAGTAAAGACGTGCCGAGGTACACGAACGCATTATTTGGTCAAATGGAGCGGATACGGACACACAAGCAATACTTGGGAACCAGAGAGTAATCTCATCAATGCGGAAGAAATCCTTGAAGAGTATAAAAGGAGTCGTCGAAAACCACCAGAGTCTCAACAACCCACTCGAAAATCCTCTCATCAAAGAAAATCAAAACACTAAATGTCCTACTTCGACGATGAACGTAACCCCGAGTCACATGAATACTTGTTGGACTCATACATCTCCTATGACGACACCGATTATGACTTCACCCTGTTTTCATCACCCGTCTCCCAAGTATCCGCACCGCCCATCGACTCCGTCACGGCCTCCATCCAATCCCTTTTCGACCCCGGCGTCAAAACGCCACACAACCCCCACTCCAGCATTACAGTACGCACCCTTTCAAAGGGAAAGTGAAAGGCAGTCCCCAAGACTTCCCAAGCGCGCCCATATCCCGAGCCAGTCTACAGACAGACCTGTAATATGCCACCCCCTGAAACAACTCCAACCGCTCACCCCTGTGCATCCGATGACCAAGACCGAAACCAACCAGCCACGTCCCAGACCCCCTATGTCCCTCCAACAAGGACTGCTCCCCCAGCCCTCCTCTGCAAACCAGAGGACTATGAAGGCTATGTTCGGATCCTTGAAAAATTCGACCAATGGGTCATCTATGGATGGGATGTCGGCAACGACAGTGACTATCTCAGGATGCTGTCCCAGGTCTACGGAAGCATCGAACTTACAGTCCACCACACTGTCGTGCCGACTTTCCTCCTTTACTGCTTTTGTCCATCTCGCCTCGCCGCCCCTCTCTCGCGCTCTCTACGACGTTCATCACTGCCGCCCTCGTTACGCAGACGATACAAGACCGCTGTCCTAGTGGACAAGTCTACAGACTATACTATATGGTACGCTTACATACATGTTTCCCTTTTTGGAAAGTGCTTTGGATCTCGGAACAAGATCCAGCGGACTTCCTTTCGTTTCCATGCTTTTGCCTTTTTACTTCGCTGGCACGTGACCTCACGTCGCGATGCGACACGACTCATAATGAGGGATGGACTCCGTCCCTGGTTGTGACTCGACGCTCCCTGGAGGAGTGTGTTGTTTACGCGGCCTTAGTAAATAAGACCTTACTCCCTTTACCAGTAGTAGAAGGCGGTGTAGTAAGGACTCGGTTGACTGTCGGGTATATAACCCGCACAGAATTCAACCGATGCCCCTTGTACTTTACTCTACCTAACAACCTCCCTGGTAAAGGGTCTATCATATCCTCTACCTCTGTTCATTGGGCATAAACCCGCGACTGATACGGTTGTAAAGGGTGTCCCTAACGAACTTATCCAAAGTTCGTTATACTTGCAAGAGGTCCGCCTAGTAAGGCTCGCCTATTGCCTCCCTCAGGTCCGACTTCATCGCAAGATCAAGTCATTAAATCGCGCACGTCGGCCCGCGCTTTGGAACAGCGCGTTATCAGCCGCCGCCGCACAACAAAAGAGTAAAGTACCCCTCTTCGCTCCCTGTCTGACCCTTGTGCCCGGATAGTCCCTGGTCTGGGATATCGGCGGGTGGTGCAAGTGAAAGTCGACATACCTGAAGAGTACTCAACCATCGCTCGTCCCATATCGGTGTAACGAGATACAGCTCCCCTTGGGGTAGCAGCTGAAAATCCAACCGACCCCGATAGTGTTCCACACGAGCATCCCAATCACAAACAATCAACATTCCCCTTTGCAAGCGTCAGCCACTCAGAGGTATAAGGCCTAGAGACTGAAGAGTAACTTGCGTTGAGAACAGGTCTGCTACCTGTGTCAAGATACGAAGTGAATTCCAGTGAAGGCATCCCGGTGGTAGCCCTCGATAACAAAACCCGTAACCAGTCGGGATAACTTCAAGATCGAAGGCCCAGTAAAAGCGAATCTTAACTTGAAGGCCTCGCAAACCTTAAGTTCAGAAGATTCGTGACTCGTATTAAAGAAGCCCGGATTAAAGAAGTCTGCAACCGTGTCTTCCGAAGCGGGATCATCAAAGTTCCGTCCTCGCGGACAACCCCCTAAAGTTCCCCCGCGTTCCAACACTACCGCAGCACCAGAAAAACTCGAGCGCACTGCCTCAGCGCAATGCTTCCAACCGTATCCGGTAACGAGTCCAACCAAGTCAGAAGGAGGAGAGGGTAACCAGGCCCAGACCTCGCAAGAAGCAGTCAACCCAGTCCAAACACAGTTTACCCAGTTCCGAGAACCGGAGCCATTAGCCGGAAAGAAGATCGAAGAAGAAGAAACACACACAGCCCTAACTAAATCAGCTTCGACTTCTCTCGACCTAAATATGGCCGGTCCCGGAGAACAAGAACGTATCGCCGCCCTAGCGGATCAGCTTCAACAGTTTGCCAGCACTACCGACCCCTTCGCAGGAAAAACCGTTGGAAACGTTAAAGAACTAGTGCAGTGGTATGAAAGCCTGACAGGCCACACCGGCCTGGCTTTCCCTGCCTATACAATCCCAAGAACCAACGTGGCCGAAGAAAAGGCCCCTGAAGGAAGAGGAGTAGATCGAAAGGAACTTGGCCTAGGAAAGCCCCTCCCATTCGATGGAACCAGTGGCAAGTTTGAAGCGTGGATCGCTTCCGTTAACAATTATCTCAACCTCAATCGCCATGTCTATGACACCGACGAACGAAAAATCGGTTTCGCCCTATCTTTCATGAATCAAGGAGCCGCTATACACTTCGCCAAAAATTACCTCAAAGAACATACTACCATTGCAGGCGATGTCTACATCTACGATAGCTGGACTACCTTCCTTCTCAAGTTACGAAAGATATTCAAGGTCGGAGACACCGAGGCATTGGCCTTCCTCAAAATGGCCGAGATTAAACAAGGAGATATGCCGTTAGCAAAGTATATCGGCGAGTTCCTCGATCTCATCACTAGAGCTTCGATATCACGAGATGATCGACAAGCCGGAGTCTATTTCGGGAAAGGTCTAAACAACCGAACCACCGAATGGATCTTACGATCCGGGAAAATCCCTCAAACAGTCCAGGAGTGGATTGACGCGGCTGTCGATGCCCAAACCGCAAAAGCAAGTCTCGGAGTATACAACGAATGCCTAACCAAGGATGATCGAGAAGTTCTACATATGTATCAAGATGAAGGAACCTCACGCGGAAAAACTCAAACACGTGACCCATACGCAATGGACGTGGATCGGCAAAAGAAATCTGTATACTGACCACCCCAGAAAAGGAAACCGGACCCCTATCGGTTCTGAGAAGTGTGCATGGAGAGTAAAGGAGAATGTTTCCGCTGTGGAGGAAAAGGACACTTCAAGAAAGACTGCAAGTTAACTGAAGGACAAAGACTTGTCTGAGAAATCAAGACCTCCTATACCGCCGAAGAGTTCCAGAAGCTCAGAGAGGCGTTGAATGGAAAGGAGGATTTTTAGAAGACTCTCTTGGTACCACCCCGGCCAAGGAGAGTAGATGTACGTTCCGTTCATTTTGTGCCCCAGAGTTAATGTCTGTAATCCACATCAATGAATTCCCCTCTGTGAGGGCGATCACTGGCACATTATTCCTTACGGAACGGAATGAGGGGGAGATAAGGGCCGTTATCGACAGCGGTGCCGAATGCAATGCAATAAGTCGAGAGGCAGTTGCAAGATACCGCCTGGAGACTAAGAAAATCAAGAATCCGTGGTCGCCACGAAGCTTCGAAGGGTCGTCAGAACAAGTAATCGACTCCGTCGCCCTGTTTACGGGCAGAGTACACGGAAGACATTTCAAGATCTCCGCGTACGTTATGACCCTCAAGAACGAAAGTGTGCTACTAGGCATGCCGTGGCTCCAACAAGCTCAACCAGTCATAGACTGGGTAGCCAGGAAGATAGTAGGATGGGGAACTCCAGAAGTCGCAAGTCTATCAATAAATCGAACCTCAATTTCGACTCAACTGGAAGCGCAAATAAAACATGAAGAGGTTTCTCTCCCAAGAGAGTATAATGCCTATCAAGAAGTATTCTCAGAAAACTGCCCCCTACCTCCCCATCGACCCGGCTACGACCACACCATTAAACTCGATCCGTCTAAGGACCTAAAAACATATAAACCAGCGAAGATCTACCCGTTGTCCCGAGACGAGCTACAATTGCTCGACGAGTTCCTCGAGGAAAATTTACAAACCGGGAAGATCGAAAAGGTCCAGAACACGGACGTGTTAATAGTACCGCCAGCCCCGGTCTTCTTCGTCGGAAAGAAAGATGGCAAGAAAAGGCTCATCCAAGATTACCGACAACTCAACTCGTTCACCATACCCGATCGATACCCCCTACCACTCGTAAAGCCGATTCTTGACGAATTGGTCGAGTCCAAATTTTTCGCAAAATTCGATGTACGATGGGGATTTACAAATATCCGAGTTGAAAGTGAAGAAGACGCGCTGCTGGGATCCTTCGTCACCCCTCGAGGGGTGTTCAAGCCAACCGTTATGTTCTTCGGTCAGAACAACGCGCCCCCTACCTTCCAGAGGTATATGGATGGGAAGTTCGGACAGTTACGAACATCCAAGAAGGGAGTCATCTACCTAGATGACGTTACCATCCATGCCAAGACGCGCGAAGACCTGAAGAAAAACGTTAAGGAGTTTCTGGAGATCGCGAAGAAGGAAAACCTACGACTCAAATTATCCAAGTGCGTATTCGAAGCCGAAGAAATAGAATTCCTCGGATACATCATACGCCACGGGCAGTACGAGACTGCGCCGGTAAAGGTCGAGGCCGTAAAAAATTGGAAAACCCCCGCCAACCTCCACGATGTTCGGCAATTCCTCGGGTTTTGCAACTTCTATCGCCAGTTTATCCCTTCGTTCGCTATGACCTCGAAACCACTACATGAATTAACTAAGAAGGACTTTCCTTGGAAATGGGGACCCGCTCAGGAAGAGGCTTTCCAAAAGCTGAAAACGTATATGTGTCAAGCCCCTGTCCTACAGCTACCCGATTTCGACAAACCGTTCGAGGTGTATACAGACGCCTCTAAGCTAGGCACTGGTGCCGTACTCTGCCAAAGTTTCGAAGGAAACTTACATCCGATCGCATACCTCTCGCAATCGCTCCAAGGAGCAGAACAAAATTACCAAGTATACGATCTGGAAATGTTAGCCGTTGTACGCGCCCTGAAAGCCTGGAAACACTACTTGCTGTCCCCTCCCGAGGATACTATCATCCACACCGACCACGAAAACCTCACATACTATCGGGAACCACAAAACTTAACCAGAAGACAAGCCCGCTGGCTTGCCTATATTCAAGGCTTCCCGCTCAAATTCAAACATAATCCCGGTCGAAGAATGATAGTTCCCGACACCCTCTCTCGTAATCCTGCCTTTACTCCAACTACCCCGGTGGAAACCACGGTCCTCCCACCGTCGATTTGGCTAAAGGAGGGGGGTGAACCCGCTAAAAACGACCCTGTTCCCGTCGAAACCACAACGAAAACCACCTTAAACTCCAGCAAAGAGGAGCCTTCGACGGTGAAAGTCCCAAAGGCCCGTAAAAACCCTCCCGCCAAAAGGCCAGGCATCTTACGAGTGTCACAAGAAGTGTTCGACGAAATAAAGAGTTCTTCAAAGGAAGACAAAAGTTACGTCATCATTAATGAACAAGGGGAAAACGTCATCGAAGACCCCGCTTCTGGCATCAAGACCAAAAACGGAAGGATTTACGTTCCTCCGAAGGCCCGAAAGAAAACGCTATCGGACTTCCACGATCATCCGTCAGCAGGCCATCCCGGCGTTCGAGCTATGAGCTCTGCCATGAACAAACACTGCTTCTGGCCTGGAATGTGGAAGAGTATCCGAGAGTACATCAAGGGCTGCCCTACGTGCCAGTCGACGAAGGTTGTTCGACAAAATCATCCACCCCCGTTACAACCAATCGAGTCCAGAACACCGTTACCTTTCAAGCAGGTCTCTATGGACTTCGTAACCGACCTACCCTTGTCCCACGGACACAATTCCATCCTCACGATTGTAGACCATGGACTCACTAAGGCCGTCAAACTACTCCCATGCAACAAGTCTATAGACTCCGAAGGCCTCGCAGACCTATGGCTACAATACGTGTATCCCCATTACGGAATCCCCGAATCGGTCATCTCGGACCGAGGACCACAGTTCGTCAGTGCCTTCACACAAAATCTCTACAAGGCACTACGAATCAAGCCAAGGTACTCGTCCGGGTACCATCCGCAAACCAATGGAGAGGCCGAACGTGTCAACCAAGAGGTGGAAGGATACCTAAGAATGTATTGCGCCGAAAAGCCAAACGACTGGAGCAGGTATCTCGCGCTCGCAGAATTTGCGCACAATTCTAGAATCCACTCTACCCACGGACAAACCCCGTTCTACCTACTCTACGGATATGACCCGGACCCGTACCCATTGGTGCACACGTCAAAGGCCCCACAGGTGGAGGAACGCTTGGAAGCCCTCGCGCTCGCCCGAGACGCGGCATTAATCGCGCATAGGAAGACCGCGGAAAAGATGGCTTCGTCAGGACCCGATCCTCTGACGTATCAACCACCGATCAAGGGACAGCTTGTTTGGCTGGACGCACGTGATCTAAAACGCGATCAACAGTCAACAAAGCTTGCTCCAAGACGAGTAGGACCATTCCGGATCAAAGAAGTCCTCTCAGACGTAACTGTGCGCCTAGATCTGCCCGATCATTGGCGGATACATCCGGTATTTCATACATCAAGGATCTTCCCGTATCACGAAACTCCCGAATACGGTCCAACACCGCCACCCCCGCTTCCGGATCTAATCGAAGACGTCCCTGAATGGGAAGTCGAAGCAATCCTTAATCACAAGGAAGTGAAAACATGCCGAGGTGTAAGGACGCGTTATTTGGTCAAGTGGAGCGGATACGGACACGCAAGCAACACTTGGGAGCCTGAAAGCAATCTGGCGAACGCGGAGGAACTACTCGAAGAGTATAAAAGAAGCCGTCGTAAACCCCCAGAGTCCCAACAACCCACTCGAAGATCTTCTCGTCGAAAACAACGAAACTAAATGTCATATTCCGACGATGAACGTAATTCCGAGTCACGTGAATACCTACTGGACTCATACATCTCCTACGACGATGCCGACTACGACTTCTCCCCGTTTTCATCACCCGTCTCCCAGGTATCCGCACCGCCAATCGACTCCATCGCAGCCTCCATCCAATCCCTTTTCGACCCCAGTGTCGAGATGTCCTGTAACCCCCACTCCAGTGTCACCGTACGCACCCTCTCGAAAGGGAAGCGAAAGGCATCTCCCAAAACCCCCAGAGCGCGCCCATATCCCGAGCCGGTCTACCAACAGACCTGTAACACGCCACCCCCTGAGGCAGCTCCCGCCTCTCACCCCGCTACATCCATTAACCCGGCAGGAGGAAACCCACCAGCCACGTCCCAGACCCCCCATGTCCCTACAGCAAGGACCGCCCCCGCAGCCCTCCTCTGCCAACCAGAGGACTATGAAGGCTATGTTCGGATCCTTGAGAAATTCAACGAATGGGTCGTCTACAGATGGGATGTCGGCGACGACAGTGACTATCTCAGGATGCTGTCCCAGATCTACGGAAGCATCGAACTTACAGTCCACCACACCGCCAACGTCCTAAAGGCTGGTGACGTCGTCGTTGATGAAGAGTCAAAGGGAACTGTGTTTATGGAGTCTGAAGGAATGAAGGTCGTCGAGGAAACCCACAATATGCTTATCTCGCTCATAAAACATCGTCCACGTCCACTTCGGCCCATCCCTCGTTAAATCCTTTCGATCGTTTCGCAACTGCCTCCCCGAACGCCTCCCACATCCTCAGGTCTCCGGTAGTCCCTCCGACGGTGGAGCCAATGAGATTGGTTCAAACGTTGAGGAACGAAAGGAGGTTCCTGGATCAAACAATGCGCCGACTGCTGGAGAAGGCTCAGTTCAAGGAGACCGAAAAGGGGCTGATCACGGACGACAAGAGGAGGTACCAAAACCCGAGATATCACCCGTCGGAGTGGGAGTACCTTCAATACCTGGCGACGATCAGGAAGAGAAGAGCGGTGAATCAGCTGCAGAAAGGCTCTTACAGAGTGAAGAAGGACTTGTTCTCCCGGGAGTTCAATGGCTCGCCATTGATCAAAGAAGAGAAGAAGAGGAGAGCGCCGGTAGAAAGTTCCTTCGACTCGCAGCCCAGATACTTGGAGAAAGGTGCGACGACCCGTGGACAGAGGAGGAAGAAAGAGTCGATCGCTGGAGGGAGTTCCTACTCAAAGTCTACGACACTCGAGGTTACTGGAAATACGATCTATTCAACGCCTCGTATACGACACAAGCCCTCCCAGCAAAACCTTTCTACCCCCTCGAATCAAACGACCGACTTCGCCTCGAGCTCGGGGGAAGGGTCCAACTCGACCCTCTCCACCCCCTCTATAAACATACTTGCCTCGATTGCCGAAGACTCGGACACTGGTCGTGCTGCAATGGAAAGGGATCTCGATGGACTGACCCTTATGGACGTCCTATTGGACCGTCCAAGGGCAATGCCGGAAATCGACGCCCTTGAAAAACTCATGTTCCATGACTTGGACAGCTGGTGAGGCCACCAACCTTCTTTCTAAGGGGGGGGGTGATGTCGTGCCGACTTTCCTCCTTTACCACTTTTGTCCATCTCGCCTCGCCACCCCTCTCTCGCGCTCTCTACGACGTTCATCACTGCCGCCCTCGTTACGCAGACGATACAAGACCGCTGTCCTAGTGGACAAGTCTACAGACTATACTATATGGTACGCTTACATACATGTTTCCCTTTTTGGAAAGTGCTTTGGATCTCGGAACAAGATCCAGCGGACTTCCTTTCGTTTCCGTGCTTTTGCCTTTTTACTTCGCTGGCACGTGACCTCACGTCGCGATGCGACACGACTCATAATGAGGGATGGACTCCGTCCCCAGTTGTGACTCGACGCTCCCTGGAGGAGCGTGTTGTTTACACGGCCTTAGTAAATAAGACCTTACTCCCTTTACCAGTAGTAGAAGGCGGTGTAGTAAGGACTCGGTTGACTGTCGGGTATATAACCCGCACAGAATTCAACCGATGCCCCTTGTACTTTACTCTACCTAACAACCTCCCTGGTAAAGGGTCTATCATATCCTCTACCTCTGTTCGTTGGGCATAAACCCGCGACTGATACGGTTGTAAAGGGTGTCCCTAACGAACTTATCCAAAGTTCGTTATACTTGCAAGAGGTCCGCCTAGTAAGGCTCGCCTATTGCCTCCCTCAGGTCCGACTTCATCGCAAGATCAAGTCATTAAATCGCGCACGTCGGCCCGCGCTTTGGAACAGCACGTTATCAGCCACCGTTGCACGACACACACCGTTAACATCCTAAAAACCGGCGATGTGGTTGTTGACGAAGAATCCAAGGGAACCACGTTTATGGAGTCAGAGGGGATGAAGGTCGTTGAAGAAACACAAAACCTGCTCGTTTCCCTCATAAACATCGTGCATATGCATTTTGGCCCCTCACTCGTCAAGTCCTTTCGCTCATTTCGCAACGTCCTGCCCGAACGTCTCCCACGTCCTCAGATCTCCGATAGTTCCTCCAACGAGAGAGCCAATGAATTTGGTTCAAACGCTGAGGGACGAAAGGAGGTTTCTAGACCAAATGATGCGCCATCCTCTGGAGATGGCTCAATTCAAGGAGACCAGGGAAGGTCTGATAGCGGACGACAAGAGGAGGTACCAAAATCCAAGGTATCACCCATCAGAATGGCAACACCTCCAGTTTCTGGCATCGATCGGGAAAAGGAGAGCAGTGAACCGGCTGCAGAAGGGATTGTACTGGGCGAAGAAGAGTCTGTTCTCCCAGGAGTTCGATGGCTTGCCGTGGATCGAAGAAGAGAGGAAGAAGAGAGGAAGAAGAGAATGCTGGTAGAAAGTTCTTACGACTTGCTGCCCAGGTTCTTGGAGAAAGGTGCAACGACCCATGGACAGAGGAAGAAGAAAGGATCGAACGCTGGCGAGAGTTCTTGCTCAAAACTTTTGACAACCGAGGGTACTGGAAATACGATCTATTCAACGCAACATATGCAGTACAGGCCCTCCCAGCAAAACCTTTCTATCCCCTCGAATCCAGTGACCACCTCTGTCTCAAGCTTGGAGGGAGAGTCCAACTCGATCCTCTCCACCCCCTCTATAAACATACTTGCCTCGACTGCCAAAGACTCGGCCACTGGTCCTGCCGAAACGGAAAAGGCTCTCGCTGGACTGACTCTAATGGACGTCCTATTGGACCCTCCAAGGGCTATGCCGGAAATCGACGAGCTTGAATGACTAATTTTCCGCGACTTCGGAGGTTGATGAGGCCATCAACGTCTTCTCTAAGGGGGGGGGGTGATGTCGTGCCACTGCTGCCTGTCCTTCCTTCTTCGCTATCACTCCCGACCTCCGCCACTTCCCGACGCTTGAACCGTCGGTATGTCTCCTCTCGTATGTGCGCTCAGACCCCTGTCGCCCCTATGTTGGCAGACAAGTCCACAGACTCTAAACTGTTAAACATTACGGTGTGTTTACGTTACCTTTCCACTTTTGGTTATGCTTTAAATCTCGATCGAGATCTGTGACTTCTTTTCATTTCCCTGTTTTACTTTTCCATCATGTGACTTCACACGATGCGTCGCGACCTGTAATGAAGGATGGACTCCGTCCTCTGTTATGACTCGACGCGTCCACTACTGCATTGTTTACACGTCGTGCCAAATGGACTTTCTCTTCCTTTACCGTATTCTGATAGTTGTACTTACTAAGGACCTACCGACTGTGTGGTATAAAAGCCACCCAGAGTTCGGTAGATTCCCCTTGTACTTTACTCTACCTAACAACCTCCCTGGTAAAGGTTGAGAATCTATTCTCTGTAAATCCTCCTCTACCTCTGTTCGAAGGGGATCAACCCTCGACTGTCACAGTTGTAAAGGAAGTCCCTGACAAACTTATCCAAGTTCGTTATACCTGCAAGAGGTCCGCTCACTGAGCTCGCCTATTGCCTTCCTCGGGTCCCGACCTAGTCATATTCGACAAGGTCATATCACGCACGTCGGCTCGTGTCGGAACAACACGTATAAGCCAGCGCCGCGCGACAATGGGAGTGAAAAGCTTGAGCCAATTTTCATTGGTAAATCTGCAAAACCACGATGCTTCAAAAAATATTCTCCGGAACAGTGTGGCTTTTATTATCGTAACAATAAGAAGGCATGGATGACATCCCTAATATTTGAAGAGTATGTTTTTGAATGTTTTATCTCAGGTCTGATCAGCACTAATCAGATTTATTAAAATGTCATAGGTGGCTAAAAAAACTTGATCTCCGTATGAAACGTGAACGACGAAAAATATCTCTTTCTATTGATAACTTTGGTGGCCATAAAGTGGCTTATGAGCCCTCAAATATTTCCCTTGAATTTTTCGAACCAAATATGACATCATTTGTACAGCCCTGTGATGCAGGCATCATTCGCTGCTTCAAGGCCTTGTACCATCACAATTTTTGTTCCCATGCAATTGATTTGGATGCAGCTGGAGAACGTGAGATTTACAAGATCAGCCTACTTGAGGCAATGACTCTTGCAAAGAAATCTTGGGATGCAGTGTCAACCGAAACAATTAAACATTGCTGGAATCATACCAAAATTCAACTGTATGTGTAGAGAATGTGCTGATGGCTTCATCTGACCAAGTGGCTTCACAGTGATGACTCCAACACATCCCTTCCAGCCCATCTCGACCCCATTGCATGGGACTTCATCCGCAAATATGCTGCAGGAATAATATCACTTCAAACTGCAGAAAGGGACTTGCAGGCTCAGCTTGGAGATCACTATGTTGATACGGACTGGGAGCCCGTTCTCAATGAGGTCATGGAATCAGAGGATGACAACATGGCACTTGACATAGTGTCTACATTTTATGTGGCTGCGTCATCCCGCACCGGCCTCAAAATTCATATCCCCCCACAGCATACCATCTCCAGCTCTGAGACTACTCAGAAACCTCCACAGCTCACCTTTGTTGAGTCGGAGGTAGTGGAATCCGTCAATCATCTAAGGGAGTGCAACCACATTCATGGAAATCCCTCGCCCATTGACGAAATCATTGAACCACCAGAGGAGAGAGAACTCCCAGAATTTATCTTGGATGGGAGTGTGGAGGTAATTGCTGATGAGGTGCGCCAGGAGATAGCCATCACAAATGGCGAGATCATCGATGTGGATGATGACGACGAAGACGACGAAGATGATGCCAGCACAGCACTGCCACGCAGCGAGCTTATTAAGCTGTGCAAACAACTCGAAGCTGGTTGTGTTCATTATCACTGCAAGCATTTCACAATTTTTCTTGCCAAAATATGTTGAAAAAATGGAAAGAAGAGATACTCTTTTATTTGGGCTGTGTTCACATAAAAAATGCAAATATAATATTTTGTTTTCTTTGTCTTTTCTGTGCAAAAAAATGAATTGATGGTAGTGCTGATTAGCTTCTATGCTAATGGGTATTACCATCAATCAATGTTTTGTGGAAAGTCATGCAAAGAAAAGAAAATATTATTTTTGCCTTTTCTCTTTGAAAACAGCTGTCAAAAAAGAGTATCACTTTCTTCAATTTTTTCAGCATGTTTTCTGAAGAATAATTGTGAAATGCTTGCAGTGTATGGAGGTGATCCACAATTTTCGGTCAGTTTGTCTATGAACCTTGTTAAGTTCAGGGCACTTCTACAACGTGAGGAATTTTCTACTGTGAAACAGACTACACTGGACAAGTTTTTCAGGCTGTAATGTAATGTATGGACACTCGCACTTAGTTGTCAATACTGTTGTCATGCATAATCACTAATGTCACGTTGTTGTCACACAAGTGTGACATATGGCTTCTGCATAAACATCCTAATGCATGGATTTTTCTGGGTCCTGTCAATATGCATTATGATGTATTCAACTGTACTTTTAAACTCCAAAATTACAATGAGCTTAGCTATCTAGTGGGCTCATAATGCATAAATTGCACAACAATGCCTTGCACTTTGCATTATGCATATGCGAGCCTTTTTGAGGAGGGCCCGACTCGGGCGAAGAAAATTTCCATGCATTACCCGTTTTATGCATAATTGCCTAATGCATTTTGATGTAGGCAACTGTATCTATCTAATACTACGGAGAGGCCGTGGGAAGCGTCCACCCACGTAATCTCCCCGTGTTTTCATTGGCTCCTGCTTCTGTCGCCTTTCGACTTTCGTTCACTTCCGTTGGCTCCTGTGTGCGCCGCTACAGGTCGGCGTCACTTTGCATGGTGTATGCATCATCGCACATGAGCAGGACCTTTCCTGGCCATCTTCAATTTTGGGGGTTCGCAACGACCGTGCATTCAGTTATGCGCATGGCAAGACTTTCTGGAAGCTCGACGCATTCCTGCCACTGCCATCTGGTGACCCTGCTGTAGATTTTTTCACGTTTGGCGAAGATCCTGCCCGCCATCCTCTGCATTTGTCACTGTTGGCAGGGTCTGCCGTTCAAACTTAGACGTTGACCGATGTTCGCCTTTGAACTTCAAGTGTTTAACCTGTGAATGTACGTTGTCTGCTCCATATACTCTGGCTAATTCACCTCCATCTATGACATCGGGCCGCTTCAACTGGAAGGGAAAAGGGGCGAACAGAGTCGAGTATGAGAATGACTTGGAGGGTAGCTTACGCCGTCTAGCTCGCAGTCTACCTGTACGTAGCATGAAAGTCACCGCCGTCGGCACTTCGTGGAAGTGTAACTTCCTAACCAGTGCGACACGCACTGTATCCCCCGCATTTCTTTCAACTTCACTCCACCCGGTTCCGACTGGACGGTGACGCGCACACAATTTCCACTTTGCCTCGCATATGCCACAACTTTCAATGGCTGCCAGGGACTTACGCTACAGCGATCTGCTGTTGACCTGCACATTGACCCCTTCTCCCATAGACAGCTGTACCTCACGCTTGTATAAGTTACAGGAAGGGCTACCGCAAGGACGGAGTATCGGTCGTATTTGCAAGAGACGAGCGGCAGGCTGTCATGTAAGACAGAACACGGTGATAGGGTCAAGTATAGCAGAGTTGCTCGTGACGCACCATGCTTTGCCGAAGTGCACCGACTTGCACCCCAGTAATGTATGATGTATCCTCTGTAGTCCCGCACGCACCGGCAAGCGAGTGTACAGTACTAGCCCAGACTGTCTTGAGCCGAAAAACTCGGCTAAAGTCGTACGATTATCGCCCCCTACGTCACGGGGTTCATCGATTCATCATGCATCACGAAACAAAAGACGTACGGCACATCGGCATGTGGTTCCTTGGGGGGGTTGGAGCTGCCTTGCGAATTGATCTGAAGTGCATTACAACTTAGGGGCCCCCCGATATGGATATAGGCTAATGTGATGTCATCTGACCCTCGCGCTCATCGACATCGATCATCCTGCCTTCTATGATCAGTGCCCGTTCGTCGTCGTCGTACAGCCTCATGCACGACGAGCAATAGGGCATTATGGGACCTATCAACATGAGATCGGAAGGCAAGATCTTCGGATCTGGGGCTTTGCGAACGAATATGGCTTCGAAATCGCATTTTTAATCGACACTCCTGGTGGGTAAATCAGTCCGTCGCGTGTGTGTGTGTACTAAGGGACTCAAATTATTTGTGTTGACCGGGCCAGAAGCCGTCTCGATGCGATTAGTAACTTGGCCGCACCTAGGCGAGTGCATTAGCACCATCTTATCAAATAGAATGATCTGTCCTTCGATCATGGGGTTTTATGCGGTGGGATTTCTCCGTGCCTGCAAGGGATAAAAGGACGCTGGTCAGGGTGCAGGAACTCCTTCGCCCTCTCGAGATGCTTAGAACACTCATCGCCGGTGTTATCGCGCTCTGCTGTTTCGCTGATGCAGCTCCCCCTGGCCCACCTCCACCACCTGCCCCGTCCGGAGGTGTAGATGTCACGCCGGGCTCCCCTCCGCCTGTCTACCACACTATAAGTGATTTCGACTTCCAGTCATTCGTAAGAGAGCAAACAGTGTTCTTTCGGTTGTTCGCTTCTAATACCATGGCAGAATCTAGCTCTCAATCAAGAGTACATCGAACTGGACCTTTTCCATTATGGTCTCGCCAGGTTTTCTCCACAAGAATTCTTAGACGCCGGTCTTGGTCCCGAGTATCAGTTCCTCATCGAGTACATGGCCGATCAAGAAGTTGGCCACGCCGAGATGGTCAGCAATATCATCTACCGTTTGTGTCATTGCTATCTGCCGTAGTCACCGTCCTCTGATTTCTCCGATCAGCTTACGGGGCAAAACCGTGTCGATATCAGTATCCATTCGATACTGTGCGGGGGTTCCTCGACTTCTGCCAGAAGGTACGTGCTCTTTTTCTGATCTCCCAATACTGTAATGTTCATTCCTACGTAGTTGACTCGCTGGGGTGAATCCGGTGTTTATGGCTTCCTGCCTCACCTCGACAACCGTGCCCCCGCAGAGCTGCTGATCAACTCCATTACTACTGAGGCGAGACAACAGATGGCCTTCCGGCAGTTAGAGGGTCTCTTTCCCATGGCTGTGTGGTTCATAGCCGGCATCCCACAAGCTTGGGCATGGACATTGCTCTCTCCCTACCTCGTCCACTGTCCGGCAGAGAACCCATATATTAAGTGGCAAATCTTCCCTTACCTGAACGTCACTGTAGGGACTTCCTCTACTCTTCTGCACCGTTTTTGACTTGATTCATGTCAGAACAACCCAATTGCTATCAGGAATGACAGCAAGGCTGCAGTGTCGACCAACGTCTCCGCAATTTCCTATCCCGGGTATCAAGTCAACTTCCAGTGGGACAATCCGGGTATAAACGTCAGTTACGACTTGAAGTACCAGACGAGCTCCACTGCTGGGCCCCCAAAGGTTTGTGAACCCCTTTTGCCGAAGATGCGCGGTCGCTTAGTTGATCCATACAGTATGCTCTCTGGGTTTCGCAGCTGAATGCGACATATACGCCTTTGTATAACATTGACACCGATAACAATTATGCCAGTACGAAGCAGCCGGATGGGCAGGTATTTGGTAACAACACGGCACCTATCTTCAACGACACGATGTAAGTTTCTATAGGCTCGAGTTTGTTTGCTGTTCACATGTTTTCCATAGGTTTGTCGCGCTGACGGATGACAATCCATACGTCACTCCTTACAACCTGTCTCTGGTTAATCCGCACATCGTCGCGGGCCCCGCCATCTACCAAGCTGGCTGATGTCGTGAAGGGTAGACTCATGGCTAGAATTTACATGTGAACAGTATTCGAGGCCGTAGTAAGGTAGTGCACAATTTGGCAAAGTTTGTCCATGTAAGCAAGGAACACGTGGAGCTAAGTTACGAACATTTAGGTGCACAGGTTGTGCTGTAACACTAATACGATGAAGCAAAAGAGAATAACACGGTATATATAGATGACTTTGATAAGTAATGTGTACCCAGGACTATGACAGTTATCCACATTGAAAGAACATGATGGTGCCAGAGTTGTCATACTATCGTTTCTGCTGTTCCCGAACACCTGCAACCCTGTCCCAAGATTCCTTCAGTGGGCTGCGATGTGTAAGTACGAACATGTGAGTATTGAGATATGGAGGCGGGAGCAAGGGATGGACAGCTTCCAGAGAGACAGATAAGCTGGCTGGTGGGAAGTATGTGGTGTACTGTGGTGTGGGCGGCCGTGTGGTGGGGAGGTGTGCCAATGAAGCAAGGGCCTGGACAGAGGTGGAAGATGTCGAGGACATAGAAGACAGGGTGCGATCGCGGTAGTGCCCTTTTCCGGGGTGATAGCTCTGGCTCGGGAGGGTCGCCACAGAGCGTACAGAAGAGACAGACGTCCTCCGGTTATTAGATGGCTCTACGTACGTGGTCTTCACACTAGATGGAGAGGCAGAAAGCGTCGGCGAAGTTGATGTCTGCACAGAAGATGCCTCGGATGTAACCGTTAGTGGAGCGAGAGGCTCTAATCTGGGAGCAATCGGTCCTAGCGGCTGTCCGCGAATCAAGGGGTGTGGGTGAAGATGGGCATCTGACCGTCCAGTGACGGTGTGCATCGAGGGAGGGCGCGTCGAAGACAAACGTGCATAACGAGGGCGATTGACTGGTGACGATGTCTCTGAACGCGTCTCTGCGTAGCGTGATTCAGTGATAGGAAGCCGCGGGTGAGCGTTCCGCTCATCGTGATGCACGGTGGAGGCAACCTGAAGATAGAGAGAGCAGGTGAGCACTACGCAGGGTGGCCGAACTATAGTGGACGACACCTGCGGCTCAGACCCCCGGATAGTCGATACGCGGGATAAAGATGGTGGTATATGTTGAGCACGGGGGGTTTCTGGACGATGTATCAAATCGTCAATGGTTAGGCGGCTGAAGTCTGTAATTGCGCGCTGCTCGACTGGTGTCTGTGACCTTCCAGTGCCTGAATGAGGACTGTTGGGTGTTGCGGCACCGCTCTCACTCGAAACCCATTCATCGTCATCATCCTCGGCACTGGCACTGGCAAAAGTGAAGTTCTTCCCCTTGTTGTTTTGTTGCCGTTGACTTGAGGGAGGATGCTGTGGTTGTGCATAGAGGGGCTCCTTGGGAGCTACCCGAGTACTACTGCCCGTCCTCGAATACTGCTGAGCGTTTCTCGTTTGTGGCTAGACGAGGTGAGGAAATGTCATTGAAAGCTGTGATGGATGTTATGGAGCGGCCGACGGATACCTCGTATACGTGCCCGTTTTTCTTAGGCTTCTCTTGCTGCCTGTGCGGGGCTGGGTCTTTCTGTGTAAAGTGAAGGTTGAGGGCGGCTTTGGAGGACCCGCTTGAGGAACGCGAGTGTGTACGAGGGATGCCAGTCGCACCAGTACGGTAGGCCTTTGGCGGCATCACTGCAACAGAGAGCAGATTGGTTCTCCGCCCTCTGATCAGCTTTGACTAATCTAATGAACCACTGACTCCTCTCGGGCGCATCGCTTGCACGCCGAGTATCGACCCCATAAACTAAAACTCTTTTTCAACCCACAAAAATCGGTGCGTCTTAGCTTTTTACTTTCATAACAACTTTGACCGATTTCTGTCTCTGAGTCGGCAGTTACGCTGCTGCCTATACCTAGAACTTGTTCAAAATGGAGAGGGTACAGTTCCAACAAGAGCAGGTACGCCCATCGGCCCCCCATTTTCTAGGCATTCACAAATGTACAGATGCTCGCAGAGCTCAAGGATCTCGTTCAAAGAGGCCTTTTCACCGAAGTGTGCTAGCATCGCTGTCTGTGGTGCAACTTCCGACTGATACTGTAATGCCGTTCATTAGACTGAGGTAAAACAGATCATGAGAAAGCGGACGCAGTTCGAAAACGCATTAGTGCGCCGAGTTGCCAAAAAAGCCGACTTCTTGCGGTACGCTGCATACGAGATGAATCTGGAACAGCTTCGCAGAAAAAGATTGGACCGGCTGGGTGGGTCCTACTCAGAGCCTTCCCCGTGTCGACTCCTTCACATACCACCTCAGACCTGCCTAAATCGAAAACCACTATTTCTGACTATGCGCTCGTGCGACGACAGTTTCACATATTTGAACGTGCTCTCAGGAAGTTCAAGGCGGATGTTGGTCTGTGGATTCAGTACATACAAGTCGCCAAGCGAGCAGGTGCTCGTGGTTTAGTTGGACGGATCACTGCGCGGTGAGACTCGTAGCTTGAACGTCGACCCCGTGACTGACACGGTGAACCGGCATAGCGCGCTTCAGTTACACCCTAACGTACCTTCTCTCTACGTTGTCGCTGCTTCCCACGAGTTGTCGCACGCATCACCCTCCGCCGCGCGTGCCCTCTTGCAGCGTGGTCTTCGGCTTAATGCGCACAGCATCGACCTATGGAGAGAATACGTCCGGATGGAATTGCACTTTATTGAGGGCATGCGGAGGCGGTGGAATATCTTAGGCATTAGTATCAATTCTGAAAAGAAGCTAGTCGACATTGATGCAAGCATGGACACTGGCATGGATGATGCAGCAGACCCTATCATCATCACCGACGACAGGGGGGAAACGCCAGACGAGATTGTTGCCGCGGCAAAGGGAGGAGACCAAGGTGAGGCTGCGCGTAGGGCGATCATGGAGGGGGCCATCGTGAAGTCTGCCATGTGCAGTGCAGCCAAAGGCGAGTATTATTACAATATCCCTCAGCCGACTATCTCACACTCACCGAAGCCTCTCCCCGAATCGAACTCTTTGCGCAACTCGATGAACTCATCCGTAATTACCCTTGTGAAGCGCATCTCCGTGGGACGCTATTGGATGAACTCTATGACCTTCTCCATCAGACAATACCTGACGAGCCCGAGGCAATCAAGATGTTTGCCACTAGGCGCCTCCGTGAACTGACCTTAGACAAGGCAAGTGTAGGAAGTGACCCTAACCAATCAGAGAGTGTGAGGCTGATCGACGCCCTCCGAGATGCCAATGAACGCCTCGTGAATGCCGTCGGTAACCCACCAAATGACAAGGCAAGAGCCAAAATTTCAGCACTTTACGCGGACTTCGTTGAGGAGTGGTGTCGACTACCTACTTTGGATGCAGCCCTGGTAACATATCCTCCTTTTGGTAAACAAATCCACTCGGCTTATGGGTAAACTTCCCTAGAAACAATATCTAATCGCTTCGTTGCTTACATTGGCACGGACTCCAAATGCACTACCTGTTCTGCAAGCCACACATTTGCGTCTTCTTCTGCGTGACGGCGCGCCTTCCAAACAGATTCTGAAACTAGCGAGGAGATACTGTCGCGTTACAAACTCACCCGATGTTTGGCTGTCCCGGCTGGACGCTGAGAAGGCCGTTAACGATGGAGATATCACCGCAATATGGTCATCGGCTCGTTCTGCCGTGCAAAGTTTCCCAGATAAAAGCGAAGTGGAAAAAGTTTGGTTGTGGGGATTGGACAGATGTACAAGTCCTGGTAGGACCCAGCAGTCATTGTTCGAGGTGAATCCTCTCCCGTACGAGTGGTCCTTTTTATAACCATTCTGCCCCACTACAGAATTTGCTTGAGCAAAGCATGCAGGACTCATCTACACGCAGCATTCACGAGAGCCTGCTCCTCCGATACATTTCTGATGTGGTGTATTCTGAATACATTGACGGCGTCGAACGTTGCAAGCTAGTACGAAGATTACCTGTCGCCTATCTGCCTACTAAAACTGTGTGGGAACATCTTTTCTCTGTTGAATCTACGCGGGGGGATGATGTGCAAAAAACGTTGCTCAATACCATATATCAGCATTGGCAAGTCCTCGATGGCGTCACGGCGGCTATGACATGGGCAGGTTGGTTGGTTGATCACGGAGATGGAAAGGAAGCAATGAAGATTATCAGTAAAGCAGCTGCGCATCTAACCACCGAAGAGAGGGCTCGACTTCAACAGATGTGGAATTCTCGGCTGAACGGAAGGAAAGGGGACAGGGAGGAGAGGGAGGAAACGTCCAGCGCCGTGGAGGAGACTGTGGGAGGGATGCCAGTAACGCTGACGGTCGAGTAAGGGTGAGATGCACAAATCAGTTACATAATACACAGATACGTTGTATGATCGCAGTAATAACATCATATGTTACTCGAATGTCATCTTCCACGGTATATGTCGCTGTGCACGCTGGTGCAGGACACCATGATAAGGCCTCGGAGAGGTCAGTGAAGGAGGTGATGAAGAGGTATCAAGAATTCTCCGTCGTTTTGTGCATCTACGATGATAAGTTTGAACTAGAGCATGCACGGAAGCTCTTCGAGTATCATCAATACCAGGCACAGATATCCTGTCCGTTGTCGAACGGGCGATAGTCGAATTGGAGGACGATGAAAATATTAACGCTGGTACAGTGATCTTGAACGGTGGAGTCCTCTTTGAATTCGAACTGACACTTTATGAGGAACTGGCTCTAACCTCACCCTTGACGGCACGGTCGAGTGCGACGCCGCTATCATGGACGGCAGGACTGGCGAATTTGGCAGCGGCGGCGCAGTGCCAGGTACACAACTTATCCCATGATAGAACTACGTTTCTTTCGACACTCTCCTTCTAGGGGTCAAAAATCCGATCAAGTTGGCAAAGGCAATCTTGTGTCATTCCCGCCTATTCGACGGACTGGGGCGCATCCCTCCACTGTAAGATAAACGTTCTGAGTTTCCTACCCCTCCCGGGGTTCATACACCTTATCACTCAGGATGCTTGTCTCGAGTGGTGCGCGCTCGTTTGCAATGCGAAGTGGGTTGGAAGTGGTAGACCCCGAGACTATGGTATCCAAACGAGCAAAGGAGGGCTGGCAGAAGTGGATGGAAAGGTATAACGACGTACGGGAGGAGATGATTCCAGAATCAACAGCGTTACTCGACGCCGTGATTCAAGATACGGTTGGCGCAGTTGCATGGGATGACCGCGGCAATGTGGCAGCAGGCGTATCAAGGTTATTCTAGCCCTTTCAGATACCTCCTTCAGTATGTTGTCTAATAGGTCGCTCAGCGGTGGACTTCTTCTCAAGAACTCAGGACGTGTCGGAGAGGTAAGCAACGAATCCGGGGCACTCTGCAGCACACATTGAAGAGCGACAGGCGGCGATATTTGGCGCAGGTTGTTGGGCACAACAACCATCCAACGGAAAAACCGGCGTGGCTTGTAGTATATCAGGTAAATCCGGACCCGGAGGTTCTTCTCGTTCTTGGCTCATGACTCAGGCACTGGCGAGCACATCATCAGAGTGGGGTTGGCACGTGCAATTGGAGATACCTTCCATTTGTCCGAGAACCAGGAAGGAATAGACGTACACGATTTACTTCTCAACTTGTTGACGGAGCGGTTTTATCGTAAGTGCCCTCTGCAAATAGTGTCTTCTGGAAATGGCGTTGAACAAGACACGTAGGTCCAGCGGTCGGATATAGTATCCCTCGTCCGAACGCGGGGGTGCTTTTACTAACAGCGGAGAGCGGAAATTCTAAGCGTGCGTTTAGCTGAACTCTCTAAAACCACATTGCATTACGGACTGCTACCGTTTAGCACGGTTATGGTGTGCGTTCACAGCAGAAGGTATGGCAATCGCCTACGCCAGCTCTGAAAAACCGATACCTAAGGTACGGAGTAACGATAACGATACTTCCGCTCATGATCATTCTACAGGCAACGATCCTTCGGCGGCCACACATTACTAGCAGACCTGACGTACCGGGAAAGCAGTCGGTCTATATCACTGCTCTTTCCATGTAATCGGAAGGCCACCTCTACATATGTCAGTAAACGTCAGTGCCGTACGATTGAGTTCGGAACGCACTGTTGAGAATACGCCACAGGGGCAAGCACATGCAAAGTCACCGCAGTCCTGGAGTGCTGTGGTTTGTGGCCTCCGCCGCCCTTGGAACTGCATTATTGAGATTGGCAAGTGGTCGAGGAGGTGCGGGCGCAGGGGAAGGACAGGCACTCTTGAGCCTTTGTAGAGCCTTAATAGGGAATTTCGTGCTGTCCCTCATCATGAATTCCTGTGATTCGTGGATCCAGTTCCAATACTCACCGGCAAGTCGAGCAAACAGGTACGGGCTGGCAGAATACTGCAAAATCTCAGAACATAGTAGGTTCTGCGTTCATGGACTCACTTGACAAACACACCGAGCAGACGAAGCCAACGTCCACGATATTCTTGTGACAGAAACATGCTGCACGAAAGTCGATCTTGTCTTGTCTGGGAACTGCCAGGACTTTCCGCACTAGCGGAGGTGGTAGAAACGACATCTAAAGTAGCTCGTCACTGAGAGTCAATGGGCGAAGGAAGGACGGGTCTCACGATAAGATACTGGAGCAAAGCGTCTCGTCGTTCGAGATATATGTAAGAGCCGTTGGTTAAATGAGCAGCTTGTTGCAAGAATATAGTATCGGGGCCGTAGATTTTGCAGACGTCGATGGTTACTTTCTGAGAAAAATCAATGAGAAAAGACAAGGATGCTTTGGTGAAGGCAACTCACCAGCTTTTGCGCAGAGAAAATAGCATTCATAATTGGGATGTATGATGATGATAAGTCGGGAGAAACAGACAGAATCAGGATACGAGGATCCGGTAGATGAGTCGATCCTTCAGCGACGTTGGTCGAAGAGGTGGAAGGCAGCGTAATGCGATTGATATCTGTGTGGAATCAAGTTCACCGGCTCGCATGGGTGCTATGGGTACTATAGACATACAACAGAGGGCTTTCGTCAGTGCACCGACCAAAGCACAGGGTGCTGCGAGATGTTAGCCGTGCCAATGTTTGCAAGACAGACCCGGTGGACGTACGTTCGTCCCCAGGCTCTATGGCATCCAGTTCGCGAAAGATCCACTGTGTCACTGTTGTGTCCAACATCTTGAAAGGCAGGTACGAGTTCGCATCCAAAGGCAGGGGTTCATCGACTAACGCCTCCGTGGAAGTGTAGAACATGACACTGGTGCACCATCATTGTCATCATACCGGCATGTTGTGCGAACACGCCTGAAGGGACATACCTCTTGCCTGGCAAAGCCCCGAAGACGGCTAGAGTGTTCTCGTTCTTGGTGGCAATGTGGGCATTGAGAAAGGCCAGAAGTTGCGAGAGGAATGACCCGATGGACAGCGGGTAGGGATTCGTGGTCTTTGCACTCAGATACCACTGAGTTGGGGACAGGTCCAGGATTACGGAGAGATGAGAGGGTTTGTCCACTCTCGATTCCATGTGCAAGCTTCGTT
The DNA here is from genome assembly GCA_024663475.1 of Pisolithus thermaeus. NCBI lineage: Eukaryota > Fungi > Basidiomycota > Agaricomycetes > Boletales > Pisolithaceae > Pisolithus > Pisolithus thermaeus. The sequence continues at coordinate 357,659 of JANFAF010000001.1, forward strand.
CCAAAAGTCCAGACAGCAAGCCACCCGTCACACTCGATTTGGAGGTTAGTTCGATAGCCCCAATCTAACCTATTAGCCATCTAACTCGTGTACTTATGTAAGCTCGAGAGCGTAGATACAGCCTCGGAAATTAGAAAAGTTACAATAACAGAATTCCCAGCTACGCAAAGTGATCAAACAGGATTCCAAAGGTTGGGTAGTCTTGGGGCCGTGCAAATTCATTACGACGGTCCCAGCGAGCAGAGGCAGTGCACTCAGGTTCTTCAAAGCGTGCCATCAATATTGATGCATGACGTGCGCGGCATTTGCGTGTGGGCTGCTAGTGGTCAGTAACTCTCATTCCACTAGACAGCATGGAGGTAGGACGGATCGCTCGATTCATGTGACACCCAAATCAAGATAAAAGCTGTAGGCAACACCGCATGTATACCGGACAGATTGCAGCACGCTTTATCAGACTTCGTCCTGGAATTGCTAGTTCGATCACATCAAGGAACGTGTTGCTGGGTTGTCGTGGGAGAGGCAGAACAAAGAAGTTCTTGGCTGTCAGCATATGAAACGTGCGTGACGCCGGTGACACACCGACGCACCCATCAGCACCACCCGGGAGACTGGCACGGTTGGGGGCGAACTCGCCAACGCCACGGACGCTGTATTTCGAGACATCCAAGTGGTTGCGTATGACTAGAGATCGTGTTGAGAAAGCGAGCGACGCGCATAATTCTGTGTGCAGTTGTACGGCAGTTGCTGATGGATGGCAGCTTCCTGGGTACACAGCAACTTGCATGCGGAAGGAACACTGGCCGGCCATTGGATATCCGTTCACATATCGAGCACATCTGGATTCTGAGAGCACGCACGGTAAGCACGCATCTGTCTGACGGATGCTTCGACTCGGACGGCGAGCTCAAAGCTGTGAAAGGCGATTCGAGCAGTATCTGCCCAGAACCGCGTTTGAGCGGGCATTTTGTGAGGGGGACTCCGCCGAAAATGGGGAATTATTGGTGGATAATGTCAGGATTATGCGTAAAATGCTAGAGTTTCGTGTCCAAAAGAAGTGGCACGGCACGACCGGAGTTCGTCACGAGCGGTGACGATGGGGCCCTGCCCGGCGTTGTCCGTAGCGATGGCCACGCGTGCGAACATTTTCGTCAACAGCATCCTTGACGACCTCCCTCTCTACCCTCAACCACTACCATCCCTCTCGTCGTCAGCAGTCACAGTGACGGCGACATGGCGCTCAACCCCGACGCCCTCAATCTCAACTATGACAGCGACGACAGTATGCAGGTAGACTCAGACAACGACCACGGCGACGATAAGCCCGTCCCCAACCATTTGCGGCATGTTCAGGATCAGGAGCCTGACGTAGATGCCGAGGGCGAGGCAGAGTACGTCGACGATACCACCTCCGCCGCTTTAGAGACGCCCGTCGCAGGTCCGTCGTCCTACGCGCAAAGACTTTCTGTAAGCACGTCTCTCCCCCTCTCCCTTCACTTGGCTGAGTCCTACGCCTGTAAAGGACGCAGAAGATTCGGTATGTCACGCATACATTCACCCATCACATATCCTCATCATCCCTTTCGCGTCCAGGGTTATGAAGACAACCCTGCGGATGATGAAGATGAAGACGACGAAGACGACGGTTCGTACGCAGATGACGAGTATGGAAAGAAGAAGGCAGCGAAGTCAAAGAAGAAGAAAAGTGTCCCCTCGTCTTCAACTCCCAGGGCTAAAGGTTAGCGCATTTCGTTGTACTCCATCTTGTCCCTTCTTAACTCGTCACAGCACTCCGCCATGTATCTTCAGACTCGGATTCTGATTACGGTGCGCGATCGAAGAAAAAGAAGAGGCCTCGTATCTCTGGGGAGGAAATTCGTGTTTCAAGCAGAGGTAGCAAGATTCCAAACTATTATGAGGGAAATCAAGATCTTGGAATACTCTCAGAGGATGAATCGGCGCAGAACTATTACCTTGATCCCAGTGCGCAGTTCAAAGAAGAAGATGAAATAGAGGCCGTCCTCGGACACTGCAGAGACGAGAATCGTGAAGATGACGTAGAGGATTTGTGGTATGACAATATCGTGCGTACCTTCTCAATCAGAAAACAACCGAGCTGACGCCATCCCAGCGATTCCATATCAAGTGGAAGAATTTCTCCCATCTCCACAATACCGACGAGACATACGAATTCTTGAAGCGTTTCAAGGGCCTGAAGCGTGTGGACAATTACATCAAGGCCTATAAAGCATACCAAGCCCGACTGTGCTCACCTGGTCTCTCTACGGAGGACAGAGAGGCTCTTCTTCTGGACAAGGAGCGGGAAAAGGAAGAACTGGAGACCTATAAGACCGTGGAGAGGATTGTCGCTCACCGGGAGAGTCTGGACGCACCTAACAACACGGAGTACCTCTGCAAATGGACTGCACTAAACTATGAACACTGTACGTGGGAGGACCAGAACGAAATACGCCAAATAGCCAAGGCACAGATTGAAGCATACCGTGCTCGTGAAGCAGAGGCGAAGTTCCCCTACAAGAGTCTTCAGTATGCACGTCATCAACGGCCGTCATTTCAGAAAATAGTGAAGGATCCGGACTACATCTCTACTACGGGTGGCCAGCTCAAGGATTTCCAGCTCACTGGTCTAAATTGGCTTGCATATCTGTGGAGTAAAGGCGAGAACGGTATCTTGGCTGACGAGATGGGCCTCGGAAAGGTATTACTTCCTGCACCAACTAGTCTCTCGGCATATATCTGAATTTTATAGACTGTCCAAACAGTATCATTCCTCTCTTACTTATTCCACGAGCTGCATCAATACGGGCCTTTTCTTTGTATAGTGCCTCTTTCAACGATCACGGCGTGGCAGTCTCAGTTTGCTACTTGGGCTCCAGACTTGAATGTCATCACCTACATAGGCACTGCCGCCGCGCGTGAAGTTATTCGCACCCACGAGTTCGGCCCGTCTAACAAGCGCTTGAAGATGAACGTGCTTCTCACCACCTATGAACTCACTCTCCGAGATGCAAAGGATCTGGCAGATATTAAGTGGCAAGTGCTCGCTGTTGATGAGGTACGTTTTTGCGCAGGTTGTCGCATGCACCAACTTTTGGTTACCGGGCAACGTTTAGGCACACCGCTTGAAAAATTCCGAGAGTCAACTGTACGAAGCACTCAAGTCATTCTCGGCATCCTCCAAGCTCCTTATTACGGGAACCCCACTGCAAAACAACGTGAAAGGTGCTTGTTTCTTTCAGTTGCATCCAACAGAGCAGATAGTTCATGCTCGTTTTTTCGCAGAATTGCTTTCGTTGATGCATTTCTTGATGCCGGAGAAGTGTGAGTCATTTTGGTCTTGATACCTTCCGCATACCTGAGTTTTCTCATAGTTGCTTTGACCAATGAGTTTGATTTGAATGACGCTGACCACGAGACTAAAATCTCAGAGTTGCACCAACAATTGGAGTCTCTCATGTTACGGCGGTTGAAGCGTGATGTGCTGACCTCATTGCCTACGAAGAGTGAGCGCATTCTTCGTGTCGAAATGAGTGCATTACAGACGCACTTTTATAAGAATATTCTTACTAAGGTGACTAGTTCCGTTACACTCATTACTTACGCTAACCTCGGGGCAGAATTTCCAAGCATTGGTCAAGAGCGCAAATGGGAACAACAACATCAGTCTCCTTAATATCGCCATGGAGCTCAAGAAGGCTGCCAATCATCCTTACCTTTTTGATGGCGCGGAAGCGCGCACTGACTCCGAAGAGGAAACGCTCAAGGGCCTCGTTATGAGCAGCGGAAAGATGGTTTTACTTGATAAATTGCTTGCCAGGCTGCGGCAAGACAGCCACCGTGTCCTCATTTTTAGCCAGATGGTTCGCATGCTTGACATTTTGAGCGACTATATGAGCCTTCGTGGTTACCAGCATCAACGCTTGGATGGAATGGTCGCTTCTGATGCGCGGAAGAAGGCGATCGCTCATTTCAATTCCCCGGGTTCCCCGGATTTCGCATTCCTACTTTCGACACGCGCAGGTGGTCTCGGTATTAATCTGGAGACTGCTGACACGGTCATCATCTTCGATGTGAGTCCTCTTGTTTTCTACGTGCGGCATATCTGACCACTCCCCAGAGCGACTGGAATCCGCAGAACGACCTGCAGGCAATGGCTCGTGCTCACCGGATTGGCCAGAAGTCACATGTGAGCGTGTACCGTTTCGTGAGCAAGGACACGATGGAAGAGGACATCCTGGAGCGGGCAAAGAAGAAGATGGTTCTAGAGTATGCTAGTGAGTCTTTGTGTTGGTGCATGCTTCAAGGTCTCAGCTCGCGCTGTCGTCCTCAGTCATCAACCAAATGGACACGTCTCAGGCTCACCTCAGCTCGAAGGGTGACAGACCTAAGGATTCTGTCAAGTCGGATCATTTGAGCAAAGACGAGCTGACGGCCGTTCTCAAGTACGGTGCTCAAAAGATGTTGGTTAACCATTGTGCCTCGCCTATGGTCCGGGCTGATTGGGATACAGGTTTGACAAGGATGACCTACAGCAGAACAAGAAGTTGGACGACATGGACCTTGATGATGTTCTGAACAGGGCGGAGGATCATGAAACCATGGCCGCTGGCGGTGACGGTGGAACCTCGCTTGGTGGCGAAGGGTTCCTTGCACAGTTCGCTTCTGTCAGTGATGTCAAGAATGACATGAATTGGGAGGATATCATCCCTCTCGAGGAGCGACAGAAGTTCGAAAAGGAGGAAGACCAGCGAAAAGCGGAAGAGTTGGTTGCGCAGGAGTTGCGTGACCGCAAGCGGTCCCATGCACCGGTCTCTTATGAAGGGATGGACGTTGACCATCCTGCACCTTCTGCAGCTCCGAAGAAGCTGAAAACTCCTGGAGCACAGCGGAAGTCCGCAAGCCAGAAAGCTATGGAGCTGAAGGAGCGTGATGTTCGCGTACTCATCCGCAGCTTACAACGATGGGGTGACATACGTCAGCGATACGATATTATCGTGCGCAAGCAGTTCTCCTGGCTCTATCCAACAATAATTTTTTTTCTTAGGTCCGCGAAGCGAAGCTTGCGGATAAGCACAAAGCCATGATTATCGACGTTGCGGATGAAATTATTGACCTTTGTTCTCGTGCAGTGGAGGAGAACAACCAGCAGAAACGAAGTCGCATGGCAGCCGGAGAAGCATTGACGAATGCCCAAAAGAGCAAAGCCGTGTTGGTGACTTATAGAAACGTGGGCAATATCAACGCGGAGACAGTTCTCTCGAGATACCGAGACTTACGTGTCCTGAACAATATTCTGGCCGATCTCAGTCCCGAAGAGCTCTACAATTGGGCCATCCCAATTGACAACATACGGCCAGTCCTGAACTGGTCTGGTCGTTGGGGCTCTCAGGAAGATTCTATGCTTCTTGTTGGCGCTCACCTCTACGGGTTTGGAAACTGGGAGGCAATGGCGAAGGACGAACGCTTAGGGCTAGAGGGCAAATTCTTCCTGGAAGAAGGGAAGAAAGGCGAGGACTCCTCTTCGCGACCGATTCCCAATGCCATTCATCTCGTCCGACGAGGTGACTTCCTCCTGGGGCTTCTCCGTGAATATGACGAGAAATTCCGCTCATATGAAAGTTCGTTGCGCAATAAAGGGGTCAAAGTCTCTGCTACGCCTCCTCCCGTAGTGTTGGCCTCGTCGTCTATCAGTAACAGAAAGAGACGAGCGGAAAGCGAGGCTATTGCTTCTGTTGACGACAGCACGACGACGACAACAAAGAGACGCAAACGGAGACCTACACCTACATTTACAGACTCTGAGTCGTCGGACGAATGGTAAGTGCAGTCTAATTGGTCAGACGGTGTACTGAGAGGTTGTCGCCAGCCCGTCTATGGATGAAGTTGCTACCAAGGAGGAGTTGCGGCCGGTAAAGAAACAACTAGTAGGCAATTGATGATCGGTCGGAGGATGGATGTTCCTGACACTCTCATAGAAGCAGCTCAAATTGTCAGGAGAAGACATGCCCCGAGACGATAAGGTTGCGATACTGAAGGACTCCCTAGCTGCAATCGGGCGACGGATTGATGCGGTTCTGCAAGCCAAACAGGCTGCCGGAGAAGATTCCGAGAGGTGGAAGCGACACTTGTGGAGGTGAGTTTTCGCATAATATCTCCTTATTAATGTGGCCTGAAACAGTGTCTTAGTTTTGTCACTCTCTTCTGGCCGAAGAAAGTCAAAGCATCCAAGCTAGAGGAAATCCATGCCAAAATGGTCATGAAAGAAGCTGCACCCCGGCCCTCATCTGACGCCACAAACGCAAGCAAGAAGCCTCGTCCGACTACCAGTGGCAAGTCATTGTCGCCTTCTAACGTGGCCATGAAGACCAATGGCAAGTCACATCGGTAGGATAACTTTCGTGCATATGTATAGTGACCTTGTTCTCCCCTCTATCTGACCGTCCGTGAAATTTTGGAGCTCTGCGTTCTTTATGTTGTATTACGTCGAACCTGCATTAATTTGAAGCCGTCCTAATTCACATTTCGTTCTCTCCTGTACTCGTAGTTTGCTAATATCAACATTAGCACGGATCACACCATTTGTATGTCTGTTTGGTTGGATCATATCATTGTACTCCGTCCAGAGTAATTGTCGTAATTTCAACAGATGATTTAGCACTTAAACGTTACAAATGACTCTGTTACGCCGATTAAGATTCCCGGAGAGCCCAAGAAGAAAACGGGTATGGAACTCGCCTGCCGGGCAACGTTATCTTGGTTGTACACGCATAGCAGATTTCAGGTTTCCGGAAGAACTTTGGCTGGGATGTCTAGGTCGAGTCACATTAACTACGCCCGTAGAATCGCGCTCGACGATAACTTCCTGGGAAGAGTGCCGCGCGTGATTGGTGTGTCGCTCAGACTGACCCCTCTCAACATTCTGAATGACTGATGGAGTGGCATCATTCTGTTGTTGACGAGCTACCTTGATTGCATTGACTAACCATGCGATCTGGACATGAGCCAAGGGGGTCCGAGACAAGGAATGACCCCACCTTCCAGCAGCCGTGCATCTGCTTCTCTGGTGAAACTCTTCGTCAAGGCGGTGTACCTCTTTACCTGCCAACTCATCTGCGCTGCCCGAGCTGTGTTTCCCTGCGATAATGCCCACTTCTTCTCTTCTTTGAAGCGCCGGCGCTCGCTGTCTGCAAGGGATGCTCGCGCACGCAACGTAGCAACTTCGCGTTCCAGAGGGTCCATGATACGACCAGGATCAACAGTATCAGAGTTGGAGGAGGTGATGGATGTAATGGATGATGCCGTGCGCCACTTTCGCTCGGGATCTCGTTTGCGAGGGTGTGAAGGTTTGCTTGGAGGAACAGAAGAATATTCGGTGGATGGCCGGAATTTAACCAAACGCTTGCGTTTGATGACGGTACGGGATTCCTCGTACTCGCTGCCTCCATCCTCTGCGAAGTCAAAGAGGTACCCATCTTCTATGAGCTGAGACAATACGTCCGTGACCAGCACGCCCAACGCGACGCCCAGTAATGTCGTCGCACACTTGCCAAGGTCCTGGATCACCATGACTTCAAAGGCCAGACGGCCCGCGATCGCAAATGCGACTACCAGCGCGAAGTCGGGGAATTCCATTAAGGCATAGTACAGGCCCACGCCTTGGACGACACCCAGGAGGATGACGTCTCCAAGAGATTGGGGTGAGCTGGGATCGTCGGGGACAGTCCCCGAAAATTTATCTAAGGCAATGCGGGTGCCCAGGCCAATGAGTAGGGCAGCCGCTGTCGAAAACATGGAGTCAAGTTAGAGACAACTTGTGTTCATCGTCCAACAATGGATGCACGGGGCCCATAATTCAGGGTGAGAACGAACACAAACTGGTGACCAAACAGCGTAATCAATGCCCAATGCCAATGGAAACGGCGTCTTCGAGGAGCAATTAATACAGTACATATACATGAAACGAGGTAACATATAGTGGGATGAATGCGGAGAATTGGAAAGCCAAGACAATCCCATGACTAGTATACATCCCCTTCGTCCACATAGCTTGCCATCGGGTCGTCTCCTTTGAGGCGGGTCATTCGATACGCCTCTGCAAACGAAACAGTACTGGGTCAGTTGGGTTTGTAAGAACCTGGATATGAAACTCACCAAGCTCCTCCTCCGTCACATCATGAGTGCCGATCTCTCCTCTCTTCCTTTTGTTGCAACGATCCCCATCACCCCCCCACGTCTTCCTCTTTTTTTCCTCAGCTAAGGCCTGGGCTAAGCGTTCTTTGTCTAAAGTAACGTCACCCTCCCCAACTCGTTTCTTCGAGTAATTCTGTTCTGTTGGTGCATTTGATGCTTCCATCTGCTCGTCGGGGGCTGAAGAGTTATCCAATCGCGATGATGATGATGATGATGCGAGTAAAGCTTGTGCAGTCGATGCTTGAGCGGCCAGCTTTCCTGCCTCGCCTGAACAATACGACACATGGGTGCTCGAATGACAGCAAGCGTAGCCCCAGCTCCCACTTGCAACGTCGTACCACGACCCCCAAACCGCTGTGTGATTGTTGATGTAGACTACACGTAACATGTATTAGACATCGGGAAGGAAGCTGCAGGTTGTAGTGCTTACCATCTTCGGCATATTTAGAGCGAGCTTTCACTCGCTCTTTCCCTTTGATAACTTGACCAGTCCGAGAATACTCGACATAATATTCAGATTGACTGTCCGACACCTCTCTTGGTGCGCGTTCTAAATATTGCTCTCCGCCGTATTTTGCAAGTACGCTGACTTTATTGATATCCCTCATCTTTTCCTTCTTCTCTTCAAACTCTTCATGCAGCAGTTGACCTTGTGTAGGAGCGGCATTGAGATGAACATCGTTCCCTCTCTGTGCAGCTTGCCATGCGAAGAGCTGAAGCTGTTGGACTTGGGGCGCTTCTCCAGAATACCGAAAGAAGTTCTCTCCGGCAAATTTGGCCTAACTGCAATGAAGCTTAAGATACAATGGGCAAAGTATCATCCACATACCTCTTCCGCTGGGACATTTTTCAGAGGAGCATCGCGCATGGAACGCGTCTTTGGGTCGTAGTAGGCACTCTCCGGATCGAGGTTGATCAGGTACTTGGCGGTATCTTCCCGTATGCGCAGATTGCGAACAGTAATCCGAGTTTTTGTGTCCAGTTTCTGTCCAACTGCATCGGCAGCATCGGCGTACTTGTCCTCGTCCGCGTCTTCTTCATCACTGGAACCAAAGTCAGGATCCGCATCCTTCTTCTCCTTCCCCGCCTTTGCAACCTTTCTTGCAGCGGCAAGGTCGGTCGCCGTTTGTTTGTCGATCTCCTCTTCCCTGTATTTTTTCCGTGCTTCTTCGAGAGCTTCGAACTCCTCATAAATCCTCGTATGTTCTGTTGGGTCATACCCGTTCCATCTATCTCTTTTCGCGTCATATCCGGTGTGTACTTCTTGAATAATCTCATCTGCCTGAATGTCCTTGTTCGTGAACTTGGCACCTTTCTTCCGTGGACGCTCGAGACAATCCTGTTTCTTGTGCGTCATTGCGCCGCAATTCTCACAAGCTCCCTTTCGGTACTTCTTAGCAGCAGGGCCTGCCCGAGCACCACGGTCATACCAGCCGTCGATCTCGTTGGGCGGTTTGGTAGCGGCCGGCCGACGTTGATGGCTAAGTGAGGGAGCCCCCGTGTCCAGATACCATGGCGCTTGCGAGATATACTCTGGAAAGAAATAGATTGAGTACGACTTATGACAAAGAGAACAAGTACCCACGGGGAATGTGAGGATTGATGGGTTTGCCTTCCTCGTCGAGGGCTGCGGGGGCTGTACCGGCCTTTCGTGCAGCCTCCAAATCCTTCTGGCGGCGAAATTCCTCCCGCGAGAGTTTCCCTATGGCTGGTGCGGGTTGAGTCAAACGCAAGTAATTCGTATGCTGCTTGCACTCACCAGATCCCGACGCCATGACAGTCGAGAAAGAACGAGTTATGAGTGGACACGAAGTTATTAATCAGACATGCCATTTATGGTAATAGCATTCACGGGAACATCCCAAAAAAAAAGCTGGAAGTCCGACCTGCCTGGTTCGAACAGGCGACCTCAAGATGTCAAAGGTTATCCATTACAGTCTCGCGCTCTTCCAACTGAGCTAAGGTCGGTCGACAAGTCAGACAGCTTTTCGATGTAAGTGCAGCCTTTCACCGCGTTCGCGTTCAGGCGTGGCAGCACTGGCGGCCCAGACTCTGTCTACTAGGCCATCGTGATCGTGGAGTATCCTTGTTTCTGACCTTCCGGAGAGGTCCAAGAAACAAGCTGCGGTGTGCAACGTAGACGAAGCATTGCACTGGGCAGCATCTGCACTGCGTCGCCCTGGACATCGCGGCCTTGTTCTCTTATTCTTTTTGAACAGATATGACCGGTCAGGGAATAATCGCTGGCTTGGAAGAAGTTCTCAAACGTGCAGCGCTAGAGCTCTGTCCACCAGGCCGTCGGCATTTCTCCACAGATTACCTGTGGGTTACTGCCTTGGAAGCTCTCATACTCAGTCACGCAGGAATGGAGCTCCGTCTACCGGGGCACCCCCCATCGTACCCATCAATATGTCTTCGTAGCCGCAGTCGCGCTCTCCGGACAATTTTGGGCAATAAACTTTGATGTCCAGGTCGAGTGGAGGAAGGTTCGTTCCCTGAGCTGCATTGGCACTCCGTCCAACAAGTAACGCTTCTTCATTCCATGCACTCTCCCTATCCTTTTGGGACGAGATTGGGGAACAGCCTGCGACAATCAACCTGGGTGACGCTAGTTGTCTTGCCACATATGCTTTGGAGCTCCGATTACCGAATCACCGTGATTTTGCTACCTCCGTTGAAAAGCTCGCTGTACTCGTTAGGGAGCGGAGTCAGAGGATCATCGATCATTCAGGGCATAAATTTGAACGAATCAATCGTGCTTGGCCGAGCAGTGGACAGTCTTTACACCCTCTGGCATTACCTCATGATCAAATATATAGACATACTAAACGCGTACCTTGGGTTGGTATGAGGCAAAACAAGGGGTATTTGAATGAAAGTCGAGTCTCCACCTTATCAGTGAAGTTAGCCCAAGTCACGAGGATAGCATCAGCAACCCGATCAGGAACTCAGGGTATGTACTCTGGGCCGAGGAACGTCACTAGAAACGAGGGCGGGCAGCCAGGTGGCATCCAATGCTACCTGGGGCAAGGTGGTCTGATAATGCATGCACAGGCAATTATAAACAATGGTACGAGTTTCTTGCAATGCAACTGCGACAGCGCTTCTGGGTATAAATGTCATTGAAACTACAAAGCCTGAATTATTGCAACGTCGACAAGTACATGATGATTGCCTCTGAACAGTAATGCGCACCTCAAATGTAACCTGGAAAGTATATTATTCTTACCTTCAAGCCACACGTGGTCCCATGGTAGGTGAGCGTTTCAAACAAAGTGAGCGACCCTAATCCGCATTTGCAAGTCTGAGGAGTTGTGGGAATGACAAACAACGCGCAAACAACGCGTCTCAGTTGGCGTTCAGTCGATCACTCACAAATCTAAGCACCGACGAGGCATGGACACGCACTTTGCTGTTCTTCCAACAGGTATTTCAGTTTGTCTCTGTAAGAACCACTACAGTTTGACGGGGAACTTCTTAGATGTTATAGACTCCGTCATATTGCAGATCGATCACTCCAGACAGCCGTCGCGTCCTCCACGTTTTTTGCGCCTTCCGCATCCAAGGACAGGTATGTATGATCACGTGTACACTGACGCTGGCTTTTCCTTTAACTTAGTCACTCAGGTCTCCCATCGCTATTCCTGACTTATCAACTCCAAGAAGGTGGAGGTAATGGGAGTGAGGTGCGGTCATCAACGATTCTCGAGGTTCAGACGGTCGCACCACCCGGTGCCCGCTCTTGGTTTATGAGAGAAGAAGTTGTTTCTGGTGAGCTGACCTCCAATATCGTAGCTAGCTCAACTGGAGGCTCCTCTAGACGGGAGGCTGCTTGTCATGACACCCATTGATCCAATATTCCTGCTGATACCGATACTTGGAGCGACCGTTTCGGTAGATCAAAACGATTTGTCTGGTGGACTCCACTGATCCTTGGTTGAAGCAGGAAGGCGAACAGGCCAACTTCCGTCCAGCAGACGATATATTGGAAGAAGCTGCCACGAGACTGGCGGAGGCATCACATTCATCTGGGTCACAAGATCCTTCCCTCATTGTCGCACCTGACGATATTATGACATTCGGTGCACTTGATTGTACAGTACACGCGATGAGACATATATGCGACATCAAAGGTGAATGGACGCGCCGCATGATTCAACGTGCGGGCTGATTGCAGCGTCCCAGAAATCACGGCCGAGATCACGGTTTTCAGGTATTCGCAGGAGAGACTTATGGAGCAACTAACGAAAAAGGTCGCAGCGCTAGCAACACCTCGAATTACCGAGATGTCACGCTCGTTAATCCGTGGCCTTGCAAAGAATGCGCTTATGGAGGATGAACACGAAGAATTGCTAACCTGTGGGTGCCGGGCCCTATGACTATCGCCGTCAGTTGATGTCTGTAATTTCGCAGTGGGAAGGACGCAGCTGGCTTGCGACCTTCTGGCACAATATCTTCCTCCGAACATCCGGAAGGGGTTGATGGCATCTTACGAGTACGTCCTTCAGTAATGGATCTCGCCGGCAGGGCTCAGCGACACGATTCATTAGTTTTGCACCGCTCGAAAGCCACGTCAGAGGCCTACAGCGGCACCATTTGGACCCGTCTCCTCCCGGTGATATGACCGCCAAGAAGGACAGAAAAAGGACCTCGACAGTCTCTAAGGGAAATAGCGTAAAACGAAAGAAGGAACCAAAACCCTCTCAAGGTGTAGGAAAGTTGAAGAAAGCAAATGTAGATGGAATGGCTAAACTTTCGACCTTCTTTGTAAAAAGGACTGTGTAGCCAAAGGGGCTGTTCTATTCCGGGTCGCGAGTTCTGAATCAGCCAAACAGTCACAGGGCTGAGAGAGCACATGTCGCACGGTTTTGGGAAGTGACAACTAGGCAGTAAGTTGTTGGTTACCACTCGTATAATAGTAGCCGCTTTGTTTCTTGAGCGGAGTATTGTACCACACCTCAGACAATATGTTATAGGGAGGGAAATTGGTACAGGAACTTGCATCCGGGGAAACTTCACTCGCAGGGGACTGACCCGACAAAATCCGATTAGAATGACTACGAGTAGGCACATGACTTTGCTAACTATTGCGTGATCCTGCCTAATTGGAAGTACAGTTTGCATGATAAAGCCATGACGAGGATACTCGATGCGACAGGAACCTCCGAGCCTGGGCTAAAGAGTCGGATTTGACAGCCAGACATGGCCAATACACCTCACGGCGGAGTACTCAAGGTATCTCCTCGTTTGCTCATACGGGTCGTCCGCGATTAACTTGTGCTAGGATCTTGTCGCTCGGGACGAGCACATATCCGAGCACCTCAAGGCAGAAGCTGCTACTCTTGGGGACCTCACTCTCACCGAGGTGCACCTGTTGTCCGATCCATCCACCGTCAGCGGCTGATATTATCGTACATAGCGTCAGCTATGCGACCTGGAGCTCATCCTGAACGGTGGCTTCAGTCCCCTCGAGGGTTTTATGAACGAATGTGACTATAACAGGTACCCTTTTCGCCGGTGTCCTAGTGAACGTCGATTAAATTCATCCTCAGTGTCATTGATACCTTACGATTATCCGACGGCACCTTGTTCCCAGTGCCTATCACCCTTGACATATCCTCAGGCGACATCAAACGCTTAGGGCTAAGCCCTACAGCCCGTATAGTACTTCGTGACCCCAGAGACGACGAAGCACTCGCAATCCTTACAGTGGAAGACGTCTACACCTACGACCGCGTGAAGGAAGCAATTCAAGTCTTCGGTGCAGATGACCCAGCCCACCCGTCTGTTGCTTACCTCCGTAACCGCGCCAAAGAATACTATGTGGGGGGCAAGGTGCAAGCTATACAGGCACCCGCACATTTCGACTATGTTGCTTTCCGCTGTAGGTACCCGTACCCGTTCAGTTTAGGTTTCCTCCTTATTCGTCTACAGATACCCCCGCTGAGCTCCGTGCTCACTTTAAGAAACTATCATGGAGAAGGGTAGTCGCATTCCAAACTCGCAATCCCATGCACCGTGCTCACCGCGAGCTCACCGTGCGGGCAGCGAGACAACAACAAGCAAATGTTCTCATTCATCCCGTTGTTGGACTCACTAAACCTGGAGATGTTGACCATTATACGCGTGTGCGCGTCTACCAGGCTATCATGGCGAAATACCCGAATGGGATGGCACATCTCGCACTTCTTCCTCTTGCCATGCGCATGGCGGGACCACGTGAGGCTCTTTGGCATGCCATCATCAGAAAAAACTTTGGCGCTACGCACTTCATTGTTGGCCGTGACCATGCGGGTCCCGGTAAGAACTCGCAAGGCAGAGATTTCTACGGTCCTTATGATGCCCAAGAGCTCGTGGAAAGGTTCAAGGATGAGTTACAGATCAAGATGGTGCCATTCCAGCAGATGACTTACGTACCCGCTACCGACGAATACATGCCGGTAGACGAGATCCTTGCTGATGTACAAACTTTAGACATATCGGGGACAGAGTTGCGTAGACGGCTTAAAACTGGGGTCGCCATTCCCGACTGGTTCAGTTACGAGTAAGTGCAGACTGCATGACCCAGTAAATGGGACTCACTTTCTGTCATTAGGGATGTCGTAGAAAAACTGCGCGAAAGTTATCCACCACGGAACAAACAGGGTTTCGTGCTCTTCCTTACTGGGCTGTACAATTCCGGGAAGGATGCCATCGCAAAGGCACTCCAGGTAGCTTTGAACGAACAAGGCGGACGGAGTGTTTCTCTCCTTGGAGAGTCTATAGATGATTCGAGTCAAAAGCTGGACCTCACGCTGGATGCAAGGCATGAGAACTTGCAGAAGATTGCGTTCGTCGCAAGCGAGCTGGCCCGCGCGGGGGCCGCAGTCATTGCTGCACCGACGTCTCCTGAGGAACGTTCAAGGACGTTCGTGAAGGATAAGATTGTATCAAGCAGCGGTGCAGGTGGCAACTTCTTCCTCATCCACGTGGCTACTCCACTCGCGCACTGCGAAGGGACGGACCGTCGTGGACTCTACGCGCGGGCGCGTAGTGGGGCAACTTCGGGCTTCGTTGGCGTCGATGTGAAATACGAAATCCCCAAACAAGCCGATTTGGTTGTCGACGCTAGTGTCCAGAGCATACCGGCCATTGTACACAGTACGTGTGGTCTTCCATAATGTTCGACCGTTTACTTACTATCCCTGCCCTAGGTATCATCCTCTTGTTGGAGACCAGTTCACTCATATGATAGACTTCTGGTGGATACGTCGTCGAACTTGGGTCGCTACATAAATGACATGACGACCTTTTTATGATATCTTATATAAATACCATGGGCATCACCAAGAAATAACATCTGTATAGCACTGATACATTTTCCCGTAAACACGAAATAGCGGAATCCACTAGTCATGGACGAGGCTTTGGGGCGTGTCTTAGAACTTGTCGTGGAGCCGGATGCGCGGACGTAATCGCTGGACAAAGTCCGGTTGACGACCAACGGTTGGACCAGTTCACACCCAAGCATGCTGTCTGCCATTCGACGAGGACCTCTCTCTCTAAAGCAATGGCAAAATGCCTCCGCTGTGGCTTATCGATCATCTCTTCTAAGCAGTCTAACTCGTTCTGTGCCGCAAACAACTGTCGCACGGGCAATGTCTGTTCACCATGGAGAATCTGCTATTCGTCCTGAACCGGACAAGGTCCTCAAGGAAATTGCGGACTATGTTCATAACTACCAAGTTACCTCGGAGCTTGCGCTGGAGACAGCACGGTTGTGTCTCATCGACACCATCGGGTGTGGCCTCGAAGCCCTGCGCTTCCCGGAATGCACCCGATTGTTGGGCCCGGTGGTAGAAGGAACCATCGTCCCCAATGGTATGCTCTCGAGAATGACCAGAGTAGATGGTTTCTGACCTGGCCGCGTAGGTACCAGGGTGCCCGGAACCAACTACCAACTTGACCCTATTAGGGGTGCGTTCAACATCGGTACTATCATCCGATGGCTTGACTTCAATGATTGCTTCCTCGCTGCCGAGTGTACGCTCCTTCTATCAACCCTGCTCGCGTGGAGCACGTACTGAGGAAACTCGATAGGGGGTCACCCGTCCGATAACCTTGGTGCTATTCTTGCGGTTGCGGACCATCTCGCTCGCCGGGGACAGCCTCTGAGGGTTAGCGACCTATTGGAGAGTATGGTCAAGGCGCACGAAATTCAAGGTGGTCTTGCCCTACTGAATTCCTTCAACCGCGTTGGTCTTGATCACGTCGTGCTTGTCAAAGTTGCCAGCACTGCCGTCGTCTCTAAGTTACTGTCAGTTTCCGTCGCGTGCAGTTGCCTCGTATGCGAGTCTGACAATTCACTTCTTTTCAGGGGGTTGACCCATGCTCAGACCATTAACGCAGTTTCTCAAGCCTGGGTGGACGGCCAGTCACTGCGAACATACCGTCATGCACCCAATACTGGGCCTCGCAAGTCCTGGGCGGCCGGAGACGCATGCTCGCGTGCTGTCAGTCTTGCACTCCTCATAAAGAAAGGAGAAATAGGCCTTCCGTCCGTTCTCACTGCAAAGCAGTGGGGTTTCTACGACGTTTTGTTTAAAGTGAGTACGATACTAGGATGCGTTTGGTATATTGCACTGAGCGGGGAGTCTCTAGGGAAAGGAATTCCAGTTCCAAATGCCATACGGTACATACATTATGGAGAACGTTCTCTTCAAGATATCGTATCCTGCCGAGTTCCACGCGCAGACCGCTGTGGAGGCAGCCCTCATCGTTCATGAGAGACTGAGGACCATGGGAAAGAGTTCTGATGACATCAAAAGCGTTCGAATCAGGACTCAAGAGGCTGCTATCCGAATCATTGACAAACAAGGCCCTCTGGATAACTTCGCCGACAGGGAGTGAGTATCCTTATTTTTAGACCATTCTGGACTAAGTACCGAACTATTCTCTCCTCTGCAGTCACGCTATCAATTACATGGTTGCATACCCGCTGATATTCGGTGAGTTAACTTCCAACTCATACACCGACGAGGCTGCTGCCGATCCGCGCATCGACTCCCTTCGTGCCAAGATTCACTGTGTCGAGGATCAAGTGTTCTCTGTAGATTATCATGACCCAGCCAAGCGTTCGATTGGCAATGCCCTGCTAGTGGAGCTGAATGACGGCACCGTGCTGGATGAGGTCGTAGTTGAATATCCCATCGGACATAGGACCCGCCGCGAGGAAGGCACACCACTTTTGATTGAGAAATTCAAGCGGCACATTAGTCGTCACTTCAACGAAGCTCATCAGAAGAAGTGAGAGAGCCTTGGCAATGCACTCGATAAAGATGACTAACTTTTTTGAAACCAGGATCTTGGAGACCGTGTCGGACAAAAAGAACCTCCCTAACCTCGCGGTCGATCGCTTCACCGATCTTTTCGTGAAGCCGTGATATCTAGCCTCAGGTTCAAACCTTAGGATCAAAGTCCATGCCGAGACAAATATAAGCGGTACTCTTTTACTGTATTGTAGGTAACAAGTTTCATATTGGCTACGTCTCTCTTGCCCTCTCTACGATGTCAAGCTGGGTGACAATAAAACCATGTCTGTGGTAACTCACTGATCTTCGGAGTTGACCGTGTCAAGGTTACACAACTGTACTTCTTGAGTAAGACCATACAGACTAGTAATACAGCATCGTAGTGACAACAATAATTTCATTCGCCAGCTAGTCCAACGTCCTGACGCCTCGCCCTAAACTCGTTTTCGAGATACTTGTTATTTTGAATGTGAATCCGTGAACGGCCACTAATCTCTGCGGGTCGTGGACGACGTTCAGCCGCTCCCTAATCATCGGGAGGTGGACCTCGGCTATACATAATACGAAAGCGGCATGATTGCCTTAACATGCTACTTCCTGGGAGTCGGTATTATCTGTTTGTTCACAGAGAAAGAATATGCGGAGCCGAAAGGACACCCTAGCACTTGCTCTCTTTGACCCGTCCGATTACTGTCTTGAGGATCTTGGTCGTCGAGATGTCCCCGTGCGCAAGTTTCCTCTCGTCGACTGTTCAGTGCTTGTGGTGCCGGCGAGAGGCAAGACTGTACGAAACGAACGACGGGCGCCACCATTGCGCTGTCATAAGGGAAGTTATGAGCCGGAGACTAAGCAGAATCAGGCAAAATTATCGTGGACGCAGTACAGCCTGTAGAGTGCTTGTGAGGCCAACACCTACGTCATGAGTTCCGTATACAACGGGATGAAACGGGGCAGGAACAGTGGCAGCACTCGGCGGCATAGGTCGATGCGTATCTCCGGGAAGAGATTGCATCTGCATCTGCGTGAAGTGATTTGCTAAAGTGTTCGGAGACATCGCATTTCGTCGGACGCTTGCTGAAGGCCCGTTGTTTGGATTCTGTGGAAGGGATCGAACAGAGTAAGCAACACGCATGTCTAGGTGCTCGAGATCGTCAGTGTCGCCGTGGTGATCGCGGGCATGCTGATGATGGGATTGAGATTGTGAGGACGATTTCACGCCCAGTCTATGTGCTTGTAGGTGAATGTTATCCAGACCAGCCGCAGAAACAACACCATCCGATGGCGAGGACGCCGCTGGTTTGTGACGTGAAGACACACACGAAGGTCGGAGAGATGAGGAGGAACCTGAGGAAACTGGAACTTGCTGTACTTCCTGAGTTCGCCTGCCTCGTTGGTACAAATGCTGATGAGAAAGCTGAGCGGTATCCATCGCGGGGTTGTTCGGGGCTTGAAGATTCGGTTCAGTTAAACGTGGTTCAACGAATATGCGAGGGGCAGCTCGTAAGAATCCATGAAGAGAAGAAGAGGCGGCGACTAAACGACTATCTTGCGGGACACAGAAATGTTCCCCCGGATCGGTGTTAAAATCGTCCAGTGATCGAGGAACATGAACAGACTGTAACCTCGAGAACGTCCCATCGGTGACAGGGAGTGCTTCATCGCACGAGTAGTAGTTACTGACAGCGTTGAAACACTGATCGCCATGATGGTGTTTAACCTCCCTGGATGGCTGTTGGGTCAGCGCCTGCATGACCGGTGCTGGCTGCTTGTGGCCAGTATGAAGAGGCCAAGGACGAGATTGCTTCTCGTGTCGCTGCGAAGTAGCGATCAATTTCTTTTGCATTGTCGAAGGACAGGGGGATGGTGGCTGTGGCATCAGTAATTCAGCACGACCAAAACGACTTCTCTCGCGTAACTTCGGGTGAGTAGAAGGTTGATCATCCGAACCTAGACCCCATATCACGCGAGAAACGTTGCCAGGCTCTTCAATGATGGTGCCCTCGGCCCCTCTATATAATATAGGATGACTGAGGTTTACCCCGATTCTGGCCACTCACGATGGGCATCTAGCGTAGGGCAGAGATAGCGGACCATGGAGAGCTGGGATGGGTCGTGGAGGAGAAGAAGACCACGCCATCCAATCTGCGGAAAGGAGTTAAACACCGCTTCAAGAGCGGCAACGAGCGTATATGCATCGTGCCAACCTTCTGTTTCCGTAAGGGAGTGAGATGAAACTATTCCACGCGTAAAGTCTTCCGAAAGTCGTGCACTGCTACCAACGAAGAGAAAGGACTCTGAAGAGGATGGAGGAGAAGGCGTTCGAGGAACGTCTGTGGGGGATCGGTATAGTTCAAGTTGTCCTGAGTAGGATCCAAAAGGGTCCCCATATGTAGACTCGCGTGACTCGACAGAAAATCGAAGGTGAGACCTGATATAGTCGGGCATCGAGACTACTCGCGCACTGGAACCACTACTGCAGTGGGGGCCTCCCCCCTCGTTCTCTGGCATGGATACCACGCGCCTGTTTGTCAGATCGCCTGGCGGATGTCGAACGTCCATGAACGCTTTCCTTTGCTTCGGTGAATTATGAGACGCCAGTGGAAAGCGTATCGCGCTTGTGGAACTACCAGAGGCCGTGACCGGGGAATATGCGCTCTCGTTATGAAGCATACAGAGGGGTGAGGAAGAGATGCGACCTTTGGATTGAGGCTGCAGTACCTCTGGATCCGTGCGTAGGATTTCATTTTCAGTCTGTACTGCTTTGTCTACGTATTCCCTGTTAGTCCCCATCGCTCGCAGCGACGGCGAGCACGAGCGGGAGAGATTGGAGAGTGACTAGTGAGAGACGAGAGGGAAAGGGGTTTTGCATCTCCGCAACGCGCCGCCCCGTCCAGTAGTGTCACATGAACGTCGACTTCAGCCGTGCACACGATTCTTTCTTTGGGCCACCCTCAGAGCCCATTGATGTTGACAAGTTCATCGAGGAAACCGCTCGGATACGCGCTGCTACTGCTGAAGATGCACTCTCACACCCCAGTTGGCAAGAGCTTTCCGAAGAAAATCGGGCCACAATCGAAGCAGAGTGTTCAGGAAGGTACGTTCAGCTCCTTCGTGGGGTGTCGTGATGTTTTATGGATGTATACCTGTCGAGACAGCATCGCTGAATTGAAGATAATCACCGAGGATGCATGGAATAACCCAAGAGTTTCTGCACATCTGTACACCAGGCATGACGACGCAATATTTTCTGCTCTCGGGCAAACAGATAGCTTGGCTCAGAAAGGACGCAAGCGAAAACGCTTCGATTTCGCTGGTCAGAGTCGCAGTACTCCCGAGCTCCAAGCGTTGCAAGAATATCTACTCTCCACCCCTCTCAAATGTTGGGAGTACGTTCACCAGTCATTTTTAACACCCTCGACAGCCTGAAATCATGTAGATACGGCAAAGAATCATCCCTGTTTATGCGGACTTCCAGGAACTCAGACTTCAACGCTTTGCGTTCAGTCAAGAAAACAGGGCAGGGAACCTTGTCACAACGTCACCAACGAAGTCCGGTCACTGATTCGTCGTGCGATTTGAACTCTGAAGAGCCCGTTGCCCCAGACGCTTTGATCACTCTCACAGTCTACAATCGTGTTCCTTGGGTACAGAGTTATCTAGTCCGCATGTCGCAACATGTCGTATTGGCGTCCCAGACGCTCGGGGATTTCATGGGGTCTATCCCCTGTGACTCCAGTGGGGTGCCAGTAGAAAAGGTCGACCCAGAGGGTGATGTCACTGGATACTCCTTTGATACTTGTTCTCCAGACGTGGAAAGAGGCCGCTTGTTGTTGATAGAGGGCGTTGTTTACGGTGACGGTCGGTCAGGTGTGGATTATGCAGAGTCAGTTGAGCCGACCCTCGTAAACTCGGCATGTTAGCTGACTACATGCACTTAACAGAAAACTGCTATCGCATTTGGCGAAGTTACCGCGGGAGAAACGACCTGCAACAACGAAGTCCTCTGCGGCACTCGGCCGAACTACATTCGACTCGCTCACACTGCGAATCAACCAACCATATTGGATGCTTCATCATGGCAACTGCGAACACTTTATCGTGGTTGACCAAATCAGGTATAGTCCTCATTGCATCCGGGGGCATACCATGCACACTGATACACCAATATCACCCATTTCCGCGCTCAGGCTTCCGCATCCATCAGATCCAGCATCGGGCTACCCGTTGATGCTTTGCTTGACGCCTACGCTTTCTGAGCTCTGCAGAGCATGTTCTAAAGCTCCCGCAGTCATATCCGTTGTTGACGACATCCGGCTCGGGGAAAGCCCCTGTCTGCTTTGTGGGCCATGTTGGCGTTTGATGGGTTCTCCAAAGGATGACGCCGCAGTCATGGTCGTACCGTTGGTGGCTCATTGCGGCTCATGGGTTGAAGAAGGGGGTCAGAGATAGCCCCACCTTGTTACTATTTGAGGCCTGTGCGTTAGCGTAAGCGATCAGATTGCAACATCGTGGCATCGGACTGCACCATCATCACTTGTATTAATACGGAGTAAAAGTCCTTGGCGCGCACTGCCGTATCTACGCGCGTGAGGATAGATCCAGCCTACACTATGACGGTTACAACGAGTGCGATAATAGTACTTATATTACAATGAAATAAGAGCGAGTGGAATAATTCAAGCCGAACGAGAGGCGAAAATACGATGAGTCAAGACATTGACAGTCGGTGAGTGGGTTTAATCAGCTGGTATTGATCGGCCCTATGAAGTCCCCGTTCAACGTTCAACTGCCGACACTTGAGAAGCCCATGGAGTACTTCTATTAGCCCAGGAAATAGAGACTCGCATCTGCGAGCGACGTATCGACCACGACCTCCCCCTGTTGTGATACGTCCCAATACTGAGGTTGGTCTCCCCACCCTATCCACCCCTCCATGCGTGCAGTGGAATTGATAGCAGTCACCATGTCCCGTTGCAGGTCCGGCGCCCATGGGTCCATCGACTGGGCGTTCCCTTTGGCGACCAGGGCTCTTGCTTGCTTGGTGGTGACTTGAAAGATACCCTGAAACTTGTCGTCGAGAGTTAAACTAGATGGACCAACACCATTTTCTGCATGGACCTTGATGGATGTAGGGGGAGATGAAGGATCGTGTACTATGGTCGAATTCAGTGTCCCATAAAATGTCCGCATGCTGGCGATAAAGTTTGGTCTCTGAGGTTGCACTTCATTGGGAGCGGAAAGTGTTAACATGCTAGTCAGATTGCTGCATAATTACATTAGCGGCGATGCACAACATGTAAAGAAAAGGCAGCGTGCCTATTGCCTGTGTCAATAGCCAGGAAAGTGGGCAAGTTCGAATCTGGGTCGTTGTACAGCGTGATATTAGCCTCAACGGGCCTGCCGGTCATAATTAGGATAATCAGCGGTTCAATAGTATAGGGTTGCTTACGCCAGTATCGTGCTTAACACCAGAGAGTCCGAAACATAGAAGTTGCCAACAATCGGTTGCATGGACGTCTCTATGAACACCTGGCGTGCTGACAGAGACTGATGGAGAAGAGTGTAAGCAACACACAACGAAGGCAACGCAAGACGGAAAGACTAACGTCTATAGTCATCTTGGAGGTAGGGCCCTCTAAAGAAACCTTTTTGAAGGTGACGAAATTGGAAAACGACCCCAAATGCTGGTCAAACAGAGGGAGAAAAGTACCGAAGCTGTTGACCTGAGAAGGGACCTGAGACTGGGGGAAAAGTAGGGTAATATTGTATAGAATACTGTCGGAAGGGGAGAGATTGTTAGGAACGTAGAGGGAGAGATCGGTGGTATTTTCGGTTAGCGAGAAACAAGTAAAAGTCTGGTCGAAAACGCTGCTGTTCGATATCTGCATCTTGATCGACAGGGTAGTATTTTGGACGGATTGGTCTGGATTTACGCCGACGTAGAGATCTCCAAACACGACGCCGAAATCTCTCGCATACGATGCATTCAAGGTAAGAGTGAACTGCCCATTGGACGAAACGATATTCTCCGTCCTGCGAGACAATGGTATCGCGACTTATAGAAAAGGGAAAGAGGCACTGACCATGCCTGCACCGTAGGCCCGCCATCGAGAACCGCGACAACAGTCCAATTATTGCACACTGGATCCAAGCCCAATTGGGTAGGGCTGGAAATGTTATTGATATTGGGAACGTAGTACGAGCCGCTGGTTTTGCCTGGCCAAGGAGCGGCATAGGTGATGGAATTGCTTGGGTATTTGCCATCATCCGGGGGTTGGTTCTCCTCGTAGAAGCTCAGAGTTGGAAGAGGCGGAATAAGGAGATGTGCACGTACCTTGACAATGATTGGAATGCCTATGACGAGGGTGAGGAGTATGTAGACGACTAGAGCAACCAGCGTAGATCTCCAGCTCAGGAAGCGGCGCCTTTGAGGAGGTTTACGAAGGGTCGATAGGGAGTCGTTGAGGTTGTTGTAAGTAAGTGCCTGCGACGTTTCGTAGTCGGGAAGGGGACTGCAAGGACGACGACCTGCCGCACGCTCAGGATAGCGGATGGTGGGGGAAGCGACTGGGGGGTCCTTTATCCTCTGTGCATCGTCTTCGTCGGCAAGGATCATGCCTGGAAGACTATGACATCGACCACAGGCGAGCAAATAAAAAGGCGGGGCTGAGAGCGTTGCCTGCGACGATGGCCGTGTCACTCTGCTCTTGCCACTTCAGGCAAGTCTCCCACTCGAACCGGTGCAGCTGACTAATACAAACAGGCAACAAATCGGTTTGGTACTCAGGCAAGTACATAAGTCCGAGCATCGACTGTGCTTGATTACAGAATACGCTAATACATACATGCATCGTCTTTCCAAGGCGCAGGGACACGAACACCGGGCGTTGGCCACGCCGGGTCCTCTCTAGAGAGTCGCACTTTCTAGGCACTCTTCCGGGCCAATTCATCCTGCCCACCCTCGACAATCATCGGTCAGTGGTATTACAGTCGCTGCCACACACTACGTTCCAGAGCAGTATGACAACGTGGGCAAAGTTTTCAGATCGGGTGCAAAGTTTTCAGATCGGGTGCAAAGTTTTCAGATCGGGTGCAAAGTTTTTTCGAAGAAGCCTGTCTAGGCGGCGATATGGAGGAGCCGACGACTACGATGAAAGTCGCATTTTAGGCGTGTGAAGCCACGACCGTCAACGAGTAGCCACCTACCTGAAAACCGATCAGCAGTCCAGCGCGCTTAGAGGCGATAACTGACGAACGCGAATTATATCGATCGTCAACGGTACAGGGAACGCGATCACAGGTACCACTGCCGCCATACCGCTCTGATTCAAAATCCGGTATCGTCGACGAGTGATTGGAACATAAAGATTCGATTATAAGTGTGTATATCCAAACATCGATCATTTTCTAAAATGCTTGGTATCAAAGTTCAGTTCGTGTGTCTGGAAGGATTGCATGACAGAAGCGCTGCCAGAAATTCGACAACTGGCCGATACAATTAAACCCGTGCTGCTTGCATCCTTGAACGAACTGGAGCGAGCGTGCTTGGAGTCTCGCGACCCAGCCGTTGTCTGTTGCGTTGGCATGGATAACATCTAGTGGTTGTTCCGGTTTCGGTCCACTGGAGATTGGACGCTTAACACTCGATGTTTCCCGTGGCTAAAATGCTCTAGTTAGTTATTGTGCGTCAGACTGGACAAGTTGGCGCACATAGCTCTCGGCAGCCCTCTCCGCTTCGTGAACAAGTCTCTCCGAATCATGTTGCCCAACGCGCTTCCACATATCTCGGAATTGCTCCACTAGATGGAGGCTCTCGCTGAAGCGGTGGAGCGTATTGATCAATGCAACGACCTCTGAACGCTGCAGCAAATTTTGGTTATTGCGGGGACTGATGCAACGAATCAGTAGGTGTCTCGTAGATGAAAGAAAAACACTAACTCTAGAGCCTTTTCGTCTATCTCGAACAATATTTTAAGGGCTGTGGCCAAGCCAGTCGTCTGAACCTTGCCCCACAGGCGGCACTTATCACATCCGACGCAGTCCATGATGCGCGAAACGTTCCGGAAATGGTCCTTGAACTCCTCTTTCAAAACCTATGGAAACCTTCGTCAGCAACTGCCATACATAACAGAAAAGTCACTTCACATTTGCATTCTCTCCCCGGAATAACACCCTTTCGTCGAATTTTCCAACGCGTTTAGCTATCTGTAGCACATTTTCAAGTCTCGCCAGAGTTCTGACCTCGTCTATTAAATCCGACTCATGTGGATGGTCGTGAGGTATGATGGAGGACGTGGGGCAGTAGTCGTACGCAGAAAGATATGGTGCTATACGGGCAACCGCACGAAGGAGAAGTACTGTATCGAAGTAAATATATTGCAGGCGTTCCGGGTGTGAAGCCACACGATTGACGAAACACTGAAGGTTCGGGCCCTGCAGAATTGTGAGGTTTGTGAATCATATGAAGTGTATAGGTATCCTACCCATTCCCCAGTTGACTGGTTGAGGTACTCCGCACAGATATGGGTCGATATTGATGCATGCAGACCTGTAACATTGAGCACGTGGGGATTACACAAGAATTCAAGTACCAACCAGAAATGATCTTGTAGTAAACCCTCTTCTCCAAGCATTCCTCCGCACTGTTGTCCCCATTGATAGGTATTCGTAAAACATCAGTAAGGGTATCAGGTAAGGTGACGAGTGCCGGAGATCTTCCCATGAGGAGATTCAATTCAGAGAGGCCAAAGCAGTTCTCTTCATAGATGGCCCTCCAAACACGGTGTGCAGGGGGCCCCGAATATCCAGTGTAGCGCTCCGGAACGGCAGCCAAGTCAAAATATTCACCCTCTACAAAAGACAAGGTTCAACACATAACAGGGCGTTACAGCTGAAGTGACAGCTCACCCGTTAGGTCGTCCAGGAAACAGAAGTCAGAGTCCCTATAGTAGCAGCCCGGCAGCTGTATTCGCTGCTGAGGAGTCAGATATAAGCGACTGTCGAGAGCAGTAATGTAGCACCTGGTCAGGTGGTGGCAGGTCAATCTTGCTCAGTGCTGCTGCCCTCCACTTTTCTGGTATTTCACTCTAGTAAATTGATTAGCCTCGGATACAATTTACAGGCCACCCGCGAACCTCGTCTACGGTTGTGATCCCACATTCACGGTTCATGCAGAAGCCATTCTCCTGCCAAAAGGGACACTCCCTGTACAGGTCGACCTAACCCGGTGTCACCTTGGGAATTTCTTGGAAGAGGGACAAGGAACTGACTTGGAAATAGCGAAAAAAGGGTGTTTGGACAAGGTCATGAAGATTTGCATACAATTCTTCATTGACACTCTCGATGGACTCGTAGTCACACATTGTGGTTTCTATGGGGCCTGTCATCTGGAATAACAAGTGAGACTATAGAGGAGCTGAGAGTTATGGCAACATACAGTATGTTGGCAGGGGAGTTCGGCCCGCGCGGGCTCGTGCTCGAGCACATTCTTGACCTGATCCTTACGGACTAAAGCTTCCTCTAGAAATGAGCTCGCATATGCCGCGGCATAAAAGCTGCATGTAAGAAAGATCGCGAGACGTGCTCTTCTCCAGCAAACGGAGCTCATGGATGCTCCTACGAGAATCTTCAGTTGATCAAGCTCAGACTTCTCAAGCTAGTACTGTGCGTGTGCTCGAGTTCCACGTCAGGCTTAGGTCATGTGCTCACAAAGTAAGTGCACGTGACATGCGCGACCAACAATGCTTCCTACCAAGTACTGCTAATACTCGTCGTGCGTGGACGGATACATGCCAATATCATTGCGCTGCGAGGGATAATACGACTGTAGGTGTCAACTGGTCTGACGAGTTTCACCTGCTCGGCCATCAAACAATATTGCTGTTTCGATGCCAGACACCTAGAAAGGCATGTACGTCTCACGGTCCGCATGACAATGGCACGCGTCCAACAAAAGTGCGTTTGCACATCCGAACGTCCTCGTAATACCTTTTTTTTTCGACTCTGCTCTTTTCGTGTGGAGTTCCGTCTCGCGTCGGACTCTGCCATCGGGTATCTTCCGTCAACTGGTTTTTTGTGTTTTGGTTCTCCACTATGGCTCCTGCGGCAGCTGATCACAACAAGGTACGGCTGAGCCATCATGTCCACCAAATTGAAGTGACACCTCAGAATGACTAGAGATTGAATACGCTCGAAGGAGCTCCTGATCCGTTTCCTGTCCTTGGGGAGGAGGCTCCGGTTAGAGCTCGAGATGCGCGGGATGCTTTGAACACCGATTCTCATTCAGACTTCCCATCTCTTGTGTCCAGTACCCCTGCTGCGCAGCTACCGCCCAAGTCTGCTTGGGGTGCTGACTCCGGTCCCCGTATCAAGGCTAACGTCAGGTCTCAACCCACGGTCTCAGACTCTTTTACACTCTCCGCCATCGTTCTTCCTACCACTAAGGACGGCAAGCCCGTGTCTCTCGGGGAAGTGATGAAACAGGTCATGTCCAAGTTCAAGGTCAAGATCGAGGCTTCAGCGAATCAGAAGGCTCGTCAGACTACGTTCCACATGAAGGCCGAGTCCGAGAAGGACCTGGAGAAAGCTAAGCGACACCTGCTCTCCTTCTTAAGCCCCGTGGTAAGCTGGTGTGGCTCTCATCCTCCATCCGTTTTGAATTCCCGTGTAGGTAACCCTCACAGTTCTTGCTCCTGTTTCCACGATTGGTTTCGTTATCGGTCCCAAGGGCGAGTGCTGTGAATAAGCAGTTTGTCTTGATGCTGATTTGCCACCAGGTGCTACTTTGAAACAAATTCGTGATCAGTTCGGTGTAAGGGTTGACGTGCCCCGCAAGGAAACTTCTACTTCAAACGGCACATTTCATGAAACCTCTTCTGGACCGGCCTCCCCGTCGGTTGAGGTGGATGCCGAGGAGGAACCTACACTTCCTATCACAATTATCGGTCCCCAACCTCTTGCTCTCGAAGCCCGTGACATGATCACTAGTATCGTTTCTGCTAGGTCGTCTAGGGTCACCCAGCGCGTCAAGGACATCCCCTCTCATGTCTTGCCCTTCGTAACCGTTCTTCGTTCCCATTTCCTTCAAGCAGCCCAGGGAGGAGATATTCAACTGACCTTGAACGCGGAGCGCGAAGTTGTTGCTAATGGTGACCGTGAGGCCGTTATACGAGTTGTCGAAGCGATTAAAGCTACAGTTCAATCATATAAGACCGCCTTGAATCATCTTAAACTTTCCCTTCCAAAGAGGCAACACCGCCTTCTCGCCGGAAAGGCTCAAGAGGACATCTTTGTGAAGAGCAAGTGTTCGGTTATCGTCCCTGATGCTGAGGATCCTAGTGAAGAGGTCACTGTCTACGGCAGACAGGAGGACCTTTCTTCTGGCCTTGGGACTGTCATGGAAATGGCCAACTCCCAGTATATCCATGTGTTCCCGCTACCTGGCCCTATAGCGCTTTCCCGTCAACTGCTCACTTATATCACTCGTATAAACTATTCTGAAACCCTTAATGCTAGGCACCCTGATGCCTCCGTTTTCATACCTTCCGCCGCAACAGCTACTGAGGCCTCAGTTCTCAACGTCGACATAGTCGGTGAAAAGTCTGTCGTCGATGCCGTCGTTAGGCAGATGTCTGAACTCCTTGGGAAACTAATTGGAGCAACTAAGGAAGTTCCTATCGACTGGCTTAGCCATGAAGTTATCAAAGTCAAGAATGCGGAGAAGTGAGCTACTTTAATTCATTTTCAGTTCCTCTTAAATTACCATTACACTACAGGCTGGAACGGTTCCACGAGGTTGATAATGTACAAGTCTTCTTCCCACCTGAATCCACCCAGCAGTCATCGGTTCTACTTGTTTATGATCCCTTCTCGCCTCGTGCATCTCCTTCCCCAGTAGAGAAGGAGAAACATCTGGACGAGGTCTCTCAAGCTTTGCTCGAGATGGCCAAGGAGGTTGCCGACATTAAAACCGAAGTCCTCCCCATTGAGAAGCGCTGGCATAAGGCTCTCATAGGCAAGGATGGTAACATCCTCGACTTGTAAGGTTTTCTAGTAAGATAATTGATCATCTATTTATCGTCTTATAGTATTATTGGCGAAGACAGGGCCCTCTTGGTCAAATTTGGTGTTGAGGCCGGTGATCCCTCCACTGAAGATGTCGTGTGGCTTCGTGGCATCAGGTCAGACGTTGACAGTGCGGTCCAGAAAATCTATCGGGTCGTTGAAGACGCCAAGGAAGATGCCATCGCCAGCAGCTACGTATGTTATTTCAATCTTCTGTCCCAGTTGACACGTTCTCATATGTATAGTTTACGGAGTTTGAGATTGACAAGGAATTCGTCGGGCGGATCGTTGGGATACAGGGTGTTAATATTAATAAACTAAGGGAGCAATTCAACGTTCGGGTCGATGTCTCTGATGAAGTCGAAGATAAGGAAAAGGAGTTCTCCAAGAGGAAGAAATCAGCTACCCAGAAAGCCAAGTTAAAGGCAAGACAATTTTAAGAGCGATGCAAGCGATATTAATGAGAAGCCTCAGATTACCGGACGGAAGGAGAATGCTGACGAAGCTAAGAAGCGAATCCTGACTCAAGTTGAGAAATTGGTTAGTCGTCCGCACCGGACTACGACTATGGCTAATTGAGGTTCACAGGCTGACGAGACTACGGAGACTCTCAAGATCCCTACCCAGTACCATGCATCGCTCATCGGTCAAAACGGGAAATACGTTGTCCGCCTCGAAGATAACTATGATGTCAAGATTAACTTCCCTCGCCAGTCTGGCGACAACGGAGAAGGCAAGCGGGAGCTCAAAGCAGACGAGGTTGTCATCAGGGGTGGCAAAAAGGGTGTAGCCCTAGCTAAGAATGAGCTGTTGGAGGCTCTGGACTTTGAGAAGGAGACGAACAATACTCTCAAGTTCCTTGTGCCAGGAAGGGCTATCGCCCGTATTCTTGGAAGGGGTGGCGCCACCATCAATGAGATTAAAGACGAGACGGGTGCCCAACTTGACATTGAAAGGAGCACCGAGGACAAGACTGCGGACGCCTACGTCACAGCTCGCGGTACTAAGGATGCCATTAATGCCGCTAAGACTGCTATTCTTGCGATCGTCGAAGAAGTACCGGAAGAAGCCAGTGAAATCCTTTATATTGAACAAAAGTACCATCGTTCAATCATTGGTCCTGGTGGTCAGGGCCTCAAGGACCTCATTATTCGTTGTGGGGGACCTTCAGACCACAAACTGCAGGCTGGGCTAGTCAAGTTGTATGTATCCTCCCGCCTCCCCTCCCTCCCTCCGGCTTGCTGATCGACCATTGTCTAGCCCGCGTCAGGGTGACATTTCTGATGAAGTTCGCCTTCGTGGAGAGCCTGGCATTGTGGGTAAGCTCAAGGATGAGCTAGAGAACAAAGTCTCTGTACTTCGTGACCGAATTGTCGTGGCAGTCGAGATCCCCGCTGCCCAGCACCGCAACATCATAGGCAGGGGTGGTCAGCATCTGAATGACCTGCAAAATCGGCACGACGTGCAGATTCAATTGCCAGGTTCTCGCGGGTATGGTCAGGTAGGAGAGCCGTCTAATGCCAGTGAGGTGAAGAGTGCGGATCCTGGCGACGTCGTGAAAGTTAGCGGGTCACGATCGGCCTGTGAGGCAGCAATTTCGGATATGAAGGTACGCAATCTTACACAACTAGTTGGTGCTGTGATCAATCGAGTCGTCAGAGTCACATAAAGGGGCCTGTGATTGATGGCCCAACAGCCGTAGTGTCCGTTCCCTTGATGTACCACGACGCTGCCTTGCAACAAGGGGCCCTCTTCCGTACCTTGAGGTCACTTGGTGTTCAAGTTGAACAGTCCATCCAACGAAACAGACCTACCTTCCCAACCCAGCCTCCTCAGTCCGTGAACTTCAACGCCCGCATTGACGCCGAGGGCGCGCCCGAGGCTGACTGGCAAGTTAAGCCCAACTATCAGTGCGCAGAAGAAGGGAGTTCGGAGTGGACATTAAAAGCGATAGACGCCGCCAGCCTAGAGCGTGCCCAGAGCGAAATTCAGGTTGCCATTGAGCAGGCGAAGGATAAAACCCATATTGGCTTTCTGACACTTCCGGATCGTTCCGTGTTCCCTAGGCTAGTTGGGACGAAAGGTTCCAATATTACACGCTTACGCAATGAAACCGGAACAGATATTACCGTCGGCAGGGAAAACAACACTATCGTCATCGTTGGTATGCAGCTTCCTTAGCTTTCTATGCTCCGCATCTTACCTTCAACTTTCAGGTCCTGAATCGGCCATAGAGGCGGCGAAGGAAGCAATTTTATCACAGGTCATGGCCTCTCGTGCAGGACGTCGTTAGGTGGTTATAAGACCAAGACTACACTCTGCCTGAAACACATGAATACACACTATGCATCGGTTGGATTGCCCCATACTAGAAAATATATAAACATGCAAACAACTAACCAGGACAAAGAGTGACTACAATGGGACGCCATCAATGCCATCCATGTCACCGTCGTCATCTACAGCACCTTTATTATACTCCGGTCTCTCAAACGGTACTCCATCAACATCTTCATCAAGAGGCACGCCGTCGACATCTTCAAGGGGAATGCCATCGACATCCTCTTCAAGGGGAACGCCATCGACATCCTCTTCAAAGGGAACACCATCAACATCCATCTCCTCGATGGGAGCACCGTCGATGTCGTCATCCCCTTTGTCGGTGCCGGAGTCCTTAGCTGAAGACACTGCGTCTTGTGCAGGTTGGAAAGATTTTGACTTGAATTTGGATATATATTCAGTCTCTGTTTTCGACTCCTTGTCAGTGTTATCGTCGTCCTTGATAGGTTTTGCTTCGGTGTGAGCTGTACCGTCCAGGCGTGCTCGAAGCTCTACAGTGAAGTCTGGAGGAAAGACAATCCAGTCCTCCCAGATATCCACGACGGAAGTGATCTGTTTCTTGAAGGTTTCTGCGGTGATACGACCGGGGAACGAGTGGTAAATAGTAGAGAAATGATCGAATACAACTCCAAGCCTCGCTTGGAACTCCTGTCGGAACTTCCATGCACTAGGAACGGGAGCAGCCGAATTATGGAGTATGTCGCAGATGAGATGAAGACGGGCAATTTTGCGAGGCACGGGGGTACTGTCCACCAGAAGAGATGAGATAATAAGATCTGAAACCTGAGGCCAAGGGATTAACAGATATCTCTATCCCAAAATAACCGACTCACTTCACGAGCAGCTTCGGCATGCTCAAGACTAAATGTCATACACCGAGCCAACTCGCCGCGCTTCCCAGAAAGTCCGCGCAGCATGGCTTCAAACCGCTTGCGGGCTAGTTTGCCGAGTACGGTCTTCTTTGTAAGTTCCCGCTCTGACTCTTCAGCAGAGTCGGTTGAGTAAATCGAGTTGTATCCCTGAAGACTTCCAGTAAGCACATTCATGACAGTAAATATCCAGACCAACGTTATCATCAAATTCCGAATCCATGGTGCCTTCCCGTTCAACCAATCCCCGATAGAAGGCATGTCGATGATGCTGGATTCCGCTATTATTAGTATCCTTCTTCAACCGTCTAGTTGGAAGCTCACCTTCCGATCGGTCAGGAACGCATATTTCACGTTCTCGCGTTCCCAATCCTTGAGGTTTTCCTCATACTTCAAGCCATGACCTTTTACTTCGGCAGCAACAGCTCGAATGAAAGTATCTGTAACACCTGCTCCTTCGTCGTCCTCATGTCTCCTTGGAGATTTACTGGGTTGCCATCGAGGGCTTCGACTCTTATGCCTCTCTCGGCTATATGACCGGCGCCTTTGGCGTGAGTGTGACCGGCTACGACTCCAAGAGCGGCTTCGTGAACGTCGACCCGATCTATGAACAGACTGGGAACGAGAGCGGGAACGTCGCTTTGGGGAATAAGACCAACTTCTGCTGCGCCCTCTTCCATGGCGACCCCTGCTTCTCGAGCGTGAAGAGGAGCGAGAGTGGCCAGAGGCAACTACATCTCATGTTAGCCATAATCACAGGCAATTGATATTAGAAGTACAAACCGTAAAGTGGTTTATTTCCCATGGGCACGGCCTTGCTCCACCCCACACGTAAAACTGAACCTCCCCAGTCAAAACCATCGAATTCCCTAAGAGCAGCTTCTGCATGTTTGCGTTTCATAAACGATACAAATCCACTCAGGCCTGCATTCCTGTTCCGTCGTGAAGCAGTCATGTCTCCACCAGGCCCGCTAGCTATATCACCTCTTGGCCACATGATCTTGACCTGAAGACGTATACCGATGAAGGGTTATATATTCTACCGGTGGAGAGCACTCACAGAACCGACGGGCCCATGTCGAGCGAAGAATGTGCCCAAAGATTGCTCGGTGACGTTAGGAGGCAGGTTGGCCACGAATAAATTCGTTGTCTAAATGGATGGTAGAATCGAAACATGTAAACAACCGCAGACACTCACCTCAGGATCACCTCGGTCCTTGCTTCCGCTCTGACCCTCGTATGCTACATAGACGGTCAGCTGCATAAATGGTGATACACCAATTAAACTGACCTGCCAGCGCCGTAACAGAGCGTCCATGCGCTAGATAAACTAGTTAGCCGCTTGTGTTCCGGTATCAAAGACCCTGCTCACCAGTGCGTGCATATCGAGCTTCCCGCAAAGCTTGCTCCCTGGGTACATCTTAAAGAGCAGGCGACCACAAGAATCGCCATACATACCTCTTGATCTCTTCAAGGAAAGCATCCAT
Organism: Pisolithus thermaeus; assembly: GCA_024663475.1. Lineage (NCBI taxonomy): Eukaryota > Fungi > Basidiomycota > Agaricomycetes > Boletales > Pisolithaceae > Pisolithus > Pisolithus thermaeus. Next base: position 391,919 of record JANFAF010000001.1, read on the forward strand.
GGCGCGTTTTCCCTTTGGTTTAGGGGCAGCGGGTGCTGGTGAGGCCTAAGAATGCTGTAAGAGATCGAGGACGTGTGGAATGGTGGATCTCACACACGTCTTCCAATTCGGCTTGAAAGGCCTTTGGAGGCTTTGCCGACTCTATGGGTCCCTTCAGCGAAGGCTGGTAGACCGTCTTCGCGTTTGAGTCGCTGGACGCGCGCACGAAATTAGAGCTTGATTTCCGCCTGCCACCGTCCTCGCCATCAAATGCATCGAGGAACTCCGCATAAGCCCTTGCCGCACTCTCTTCCTCCTCCCTCTTTTTTGCCTCTGCGGCCTCTTTCTCCTTCTCCCTCCGAGACTTGCGCACGGTGCCCTGTGCGTATTGGGACAGTTTCGTCTCGTCCACTCCCTTTTGCTAATTCATGAAGACAAATCGGTAAGTGTGTTCTACGGAAGAAATAGGCTCTATCCGTCGCGCACTGGAAAAGAGGACTCTTCGTCATCATTGTCGAAGAATGCAGCTAATTTGGACTTGGTCTTGTCCATGGCAAGTTGGGTATCGAGCAGGGGGGTTTGTCTCAGCGGCACATCCAACCTCAGGCAATTACAATTACCGTCGTAATGGAATTCCCACGATGCACTATCTAGTCAAACCTAAGGGAAAATCATCCTTCCCGTGGTTTATCCTCACATCACCAAATTCGCCAACCCTCCTATGGCATACGCCATAGGCTTCATTGGCGGGTGAGGTTGTGCCTCGAACTGGGTGTACCTCAAATCTCCTGACGCGTCTATTCGGATCTGCGGTGCCATACATTAGGTTATAAATGCATGATGGCCATGAAAGCACCTACATATGCCCCCTTGTTACCGACTTGATCGACGTAATTTGGAGCAGAGAAGACCTAACAAGAAGAGTGAGCTCCACCAGAACGCTGCCTGGGCTTTGACCTACCGTCGTGCAGAGACCTTCATGCTCTATAGCATAGCCATCTTGTAGTTGGAGATGGATACGTAAGTGAGTAAAAGTGAAATGTCCTCTAATGGGGCAACAACGGACCTGGCCTCACTTCGTGACTCCGGATGATCCCAGTCACACCGTTGAGAGTGCACCATGCTCTTGTAACATCCGGCCCAAAAGAAATGCCGACACCCTATACATCATAGTAGCTCAGACAATTGATGGGTACCCGCCCAAGAAATGACCTACCCGTTTACTTGGACCACGACCTGGTGCCTCTTGTGGATCGGTCCAAAGGAGCTAGAAATAAATTAGGGCTTGTAGGCTATGACTGGTGGTGTGGACAGGTACCTCGCCTAACCGCAATGAAAAGTCAGGAAAATGGACAGTCAAAACGTCAACATAACTGACACATCAATCCTTCCTGGCCCGGCTGCCTCCCTATTCGTGGTATCTTACGAACGTCATCCAAAGTGACGTTGTCCTTGCTAAACAAACCACCATGAACAATAAAATACCGTTTAAAACCTTCTGGTGACAAGATCGTTTTGGAATCGACATTTCTAGGCTTTTCAGTTGCGCTGACCAGTGTTGCTAGTGGCACTGAGGACGTAGTTAGGAAAGTTGCTCACAAGTCCAGGAGACGAGACCTTACTAGTCGTGAAAACATGAGCAAACAGCTGCAGGGAATGCCAATCTTCAGAATCGAGGGTGATGATGGAGAACAAAAACTGTCGCCACCTTATACGTCTGCTCTCCATGCTTATGCTTAGCTTCGCCCTCGAATCCATATGTCCGATTCATTTCCTTCGCTTCGTGGTTGCCTCTGTTGATGAACATCCGATTCGGGTATAACCCTAATACCTGTCAGTGGAAAGTGCTCACATCGGGAGATGTGCTCACATTTGTAGGCAAATGCGATCAAGATAACTTCAATAGACCAGGAGCCTCTGTCGACAAGATCCCCATTCATCAAGAGATAATGATCAGCCTTCGGAACGCCCGTAAGGGAATATAAATGCAGGAGATCGTAGAATTGACCTATAACAAACCCATGAGACTCGTTCGTCGCCAAACTCAATGATTCGAACGTGCCATGGACATCTCCGATTACATCGCACGTCTCTCCCTCGCCCAAACTGATTTGAACCAGACTCTCCTCTTTGGTGAACTGGGCGTAAGCTCCAAGAATGATCTCCCATGCGAATCTCCTAGGAATCTTTTTCCCCTCCTTGAACCAGTCGATCATTTGGGTCACGAAACCTTGCGTTATGGTAAATTTCCCATCTTCCGACTTCTGCATCTTTGGGCCGGTGTAGTCACTTTCTACTTCGCAGCCGCCTAAACATTGTTTGATAGTCGGTCAATACTGTGCCTGGTGCTTACGAACGAACCTTCTCCAATAATCTCTAAGCATCGCTCTACGGCATTCTTTTCTTCTTCCGTTTCAATTGCCTCGAATCAGTCGTAAGTTCAGCGAAAGAAAGTCACCAAATTATTGCCCTGTTCACCTTCTCAAACTCAATCTTCCGCACGAGCTTCTGCGTCGCTGTCAACTGTGCCCGGACAGTATCATTTCGTGGTTCTAGTGCGAGTACTTTCTTAAAATCTAAGACGGCCATCTGTGGCTTCGTGAGTTGGAGGTAGCATGTTGCGCGTCTGATTGCCCAAATCTCAAAAAAAAAAAAAAAAAAACATAAATCCGGGTCAAGAATCCACACCTGTAATACGCTTTGGCGTATTTCGGATTTATATCAATAGCTTTCGCTGTAAAATTGTCCCACAGGCACTTCAGCTCTTGTCGCCAATGAGAATGCAACTTAGTTACGACGTACAAGCATCTGCGAGTGCAAAGCCGTACTCCTCTAGCTTCGTTCTCGCTGCGGCACGGTTAGACCAGAGGGTTGCATCCGCTGGATTCAGCTGGATCGCCTCAGAGTACAGCTTAACTGCTGCAGTAAAATTATGGCCTGTAATGCCAATGAGCCCCTGCTGTCCACACTGGAAAACAAGGCATCACCTGTAAAAGCTTTATTGGCCTCCGCCTTGATTTTCCCCGCGAGTTCGCGATCCTCGTCTGCGACATCTCTAATGCTCAGTGATTGGATCTCCGGAGAGGACAATGCTGGCGTATTAGGCGCTGGTGACGCGGGATTCAGGGATTCCGTTTCAGATGAGGAAACGCTCATACGTCCAGAGGTGGCCTTTCGTTGTCCAAGTGGTGGTATCGTAGTGGGATCGGTTGTATGGATGATGGATGACGGTTGCCCAATAAGGAATTTAACGAGAGCTCACGCGATCATTTTTGTGACTCAGAACAGAATATGTGCACACTTTGACCACTCCATCCAGGACATGAAGCATTTCCCTATCACTACTCAGATTGACACTAGGAACCCCACGATACCGCAGACTCCCTGAGGGATTGAAGTACGACACAACCTTGTCTTATAACCCAAATGCTTATGCTACCCACGTATGGTCTTCACTCAGGTTGGTGCTCGAAGCACTTTTCATGATGGAACTGGTATAGCCGTTGACGTTCTGGAGTCAGCCGCATCAGCGAGGTAGTGGAAAACAGGTATTCGAGAAGTCTTAGTGAAGATTTGCCATTCTAAGTCGTCCAGTCGTATTGCTAATTTGACTAATCCACAATGTCAAATATACCAACACCTTTCAAGGCCAAGAAGGCCACCATTCGCGCTGTCCGGTGACTTAGAACATTATGGCACCTGAGTCAACATTCGTTCGAGCTAGCTGTGCAGGGGAGGCACTCAACTGCACATTTTTTGCACGTGGGAACCTCGACACACTTTCTGGCGCAACGTTCACGGGCCCTTGCCCGTCGGTGCCACTGCAACAGTGAACTACTTTTCATGTGGTGGACGATGCCAAGATCGTGGCAGAACCAGTCACCTACTGACTCATACTTCACGAAGGTTGGATCATCACGCTTATGTGAATCGGGTACGTGTGACTCGAGCCAGACCAGCATAAGCTATATCCTCGAAGTGGAAAAGCAGTGGCTCACCAGATTCTATGTTCAGATCGTGGTTCAGAAAGTCAATGTGACCGTTCCTTTGACTTAGATAACCTCGGCAATTCATCCAGTGATTTCAAGACAGGTTACGCGCTACTTACACTATCGGCACCACAGGGAGGCTATCCATTAGTGGCGATTGGTATCAAACTGAGGCTAAGGCCTTGCCAGGCAGAACGCTTTGTTTCCCTACCTAGCGAAGTCTACTGCAGGCTATGCAGTGTTTCGTAACCGGAGCGACCCGAGAAGTAAAGCAGGTGCATTACGGTGGCGACGAACGAGTGACCAAAAAGTCAAGGGGACGGTGGCATGCAGTGACCACAACATCCGGCGAGCGTTGCCGTGCTATATCGGGGGATGACCTTCAGGTGTTGGGCTTTACTTATCAAAATGCTTACGAGACACCTCACGTCTTCCAGCTAGCTTTCTTCACCGCACGCCGTGTTTCCTTCCAAGTCCATCGCAGTCTTGGATAATGAGTGCCGTATTCCAATAATTTGGGACTGTGCACCGGCATTCAAGAGTGCTATGGACAATAACAAAACAGTGGTGATGGTATAGAGTTCGATAGCGACGCGCAACTACCCAACGTTGCACCTGCGAGTCCTGGCAGGTACAAAAACAAAACCAATGGAGACCTTGGAGTGAAAGTGTACCGAAAAATGAGTTCTGGTTACGTGGTAAACCTCGCCGAATCCTGTCTACGTACCTGGCCCCATTCTCGTCCCACGTGATCCCAAAAGCCGTGGGTGCACGACGACCAATCGGAGCTCGCCTATTTGATCGCGACCTTTCCCGCGACGTGGGGAGTCACGAGTTTGCGCCACTTAACTCCCTCTTGGGCCTTATCTGTTGTCGTAGTATGTACCCTTGGCAGTGAACCGATAGAAAGGTGGGGGTCGTCATAACCCTTTTTGCAGGAAGGGAGTACTGCCACGTATCGTAAGATGCAGTGGTTTGGTCAAGTACTGGAAGGAGGGCTCCTGTATCCCTGCCGCAATCTGACGTTGATCTGAAGGCTCCAAGTACTCTTCATGATCGATCGATAAAGAATGATTTTACACGGACGAGATCCGATGTACTACAGAATTGAACCAAGCATCCTACGAAGACCAGCCAGAGGAGAGAACGACTACGTACAGGCCGACCGGTGATGTGGGTGCCGAAGAAAGGCAGCCATTGCCCGCCATGGACGGTGCAAACTGGCACGCTGTGTGGAGTGGAGGGCGGTGGAGACCCCGGAATAACCTTCGGTGTTCGGGGTCCTGCTAGTGTCCAGTGACTCGCATCAGCTGTTATAACGCCCGAGTCAACACCGAGTCCAAGTCAGACAGCGAGTATCGCCTCCACTTTTAAACGCGCACGACAGCAGCTCTTCCCCCCCACTTCAGTTCTTGCTCTTTGTGTAGGCCATTAAATCGTTCTCTGGTTTTCTCTGCCAGCGGAGGAAGCCATCCCACGTCGAGGAGTAGTCTAGAGTCGCTCAGACTTTAGACAAGCCCTTGCCAGCTCGAGCCGACGCGATGTGTCGGTTTTCGCTATCTGGATCCGACTTTACAACAGCCCGCTTTCACGTTGCATCAATCTCCTCAGTTTTTCTTTTCACCCAAAACGTTATGAACCCAGTCGTACTCCCAGTGATCTTCTTCTAGGTAATTCTCCTTAGCTCGTTTGCTGTCTGTATCCGGCCGGCTCTTCGCGACTCTTTACACATGGTTCGACCTACTATACATGCTCTTGCCCAAAGGGGCACCCCCTCATCTTCTCATTCTCGGGTTCGCTGGCAGCCCTATAATGCTAGTAATCAGCCTTTTCAAGCACGTACTTCCCCCTATCTCCCCACTCCAGCATCCTCCGTCTCATCCACCTCGCCCTCCCCTCATACTCTATCCGAGGACCGCACACGACATGCCCATTTCATTCCCCGTGAATGCCAACTCCGCGATGCTCACAAATCGAAATATGCACTAGGTCTAGTCGGTGAGCTGCAATTTCGCACTCAACGAGATGGTCGTAAATTTAGAAATACGGTAACCAGATCAAACCGTAAAGTCATTGTGCGAAATATGGTCTCCCCAGGACATACCCTATATCTTCCTCACATCATGTCGTCCAGCGGTCCCAACAACGCCATCTTTATCTATTCACACAATAGCCACTCCTCAACTCTACTCTCCGATATCGCCGTCAATCTACCCCTCGCCCGTTGCTTCCCCCTTGTCATCATGTCTGACTCGTGTCCCCCAGTCTCTGAGCACCCAAAGCTTCAGATGCGACGTCACATCTATGCGTGGCTTTGTCCAAGAGGTTCTCCGCCGTTCACGGACATCTGGTAGCGTTCTTCAGACTGCTCTTTGCTATCTCGAAGCTGTTCGAGCGAAGGTGCCGGAGCTCATTCGCCATGGGAAGAACAGCCCCGAAACAGCAAAGGAGGCGGGATCTTCCGAAAGACCGACTTGCATCGAGGACGGCCCTACTAGTACTGATGATATCGTCTTCGATGGGCGCAGTTCTTCTGACGATGTCGCTTTTTCTGACAGCCTTCTTGCAACAGTTCGGATGGACCATGGACGCGAAGTGGACAGCCTTTGTGCTGACTTACAATTGGGCAGTGACGATGTACTGCACAATTCACGAGCAAATACCACATCATTGCCGCCCTTACCACCGCTCCCGTCGCCCCTCTTATGTCCTCGCCGCACATTCTTAGCCTCCCTCATTCTCGCGTCCAAGTTTACGCAAGACAAGTGCTACTCTAACCGTGCATGGGCGAAGTTATCTGGACTGTCTCCCCGCGAAATTGGTCGTTGTGAACGAGCGCTTGGCGAAGCTCTCGAATGGCGTCTATGGGTTGGAAAACTGCCTGCAGTGCAGTCCAGCTTTGGGCGTTCGCTCACGAAATCCAAAAGCGAGAGCGATATCATCAATGTTAGCAAACCATCTGCAAGTTTCACGCAACCTCACAAGAGTTTGGAACTGTCACCGTCGCAATGGTGTTCTCAATCCCCTGTGCCGAGGAGGACCTCGAAACTCAGGAGACATGCCACGTATCCCAGCTTTGAGTCTCATGGAGAGATATTACCTTCGCGCCTTGCTCCTCAGACGACAGCAAGTATGGTAGTGCCTCAGACGACCTGGACCCCATCATCACTATGCGCGACCAGTCCTTCCACGCCGGGCCTCAGTTTCTCTCCGACGCCAACGGAGTCCTCTGCTGGAGACCGTACCGTGCAGGTTTCGAGTTTTATGGATGTTCTGACGCCACCGCCCGGCCAGTTCGCCGCCTTTACAGGCGCGCAGAACAGCAAGGCGTCGTTGGTGTCAAATGATCCATGCATATATTCGATATCTCAAGATGCGCCTCTTCCACCTCACCCTTTCGAAGGACTTCACCTCCCGAACAGTGGATTTCCATTACAGCTGCCTCCGCGCCGTGCCATGCACCCTCAGGAATATGCCTGAACTACCTCCCAAGTTTATGTGATGGCCGTACATCGGGGTCGCCATTCACCTTCCTATTGTCATCTTCTGTACATGTCATTTTCTCTTCTCCTTGTATGTTTTCCTTCTTGTGCTGCCATATGTCTGTGTGCAGTGTGCCGCGGTGGAGGTCATACTGAGGACGTCGTTTCACTATGTAACAACAATAGTCTCAATACCCGAATAGAGTGCTTGCTCACTGTTATCTCCAACATTGTCTACCTCGGACGTGCATCCTAGAATGCGGCAGAAATTTGTACGTTGCACCAGCAGGACTCTAGCAATCGTTTTACGAGCGAACAATTAGGACAGGCTGGCATACACGCGTCTTGCAATGAGGGTCTCGATTAGAGCGAATTTCGAATTTGTTATCTTGGAACATTCCGACAACGGAATAAAAGGTGGAGGCGTATGAATGGATGATACGTGGTGTTACATAACGTAAATCAGAATGCCAGTAACTCGTGGAAAGTTCTGAGGTCAAGGAATACGTCAAGGAGGTCCTCCCTGGACGCCGCTAGGAGGACTAATGAAGCCCATGGACGTTAGGCCCTCCCGGGAAAAACGGAAACTTCCGTAGGGATATACCATGAGCGGGAAATAAGAAAGAGGGTCCTGAGAAATGGAAGGCGGAGAAGGAAAAGAAAATATAAACAGGACCTTCATTCGTTGAAGAACTCCAAAGGCTCGGCCTTGACCTGAATCGCGCGCCAAAGGTGTGGATGTCCATCCGCATCTCGTTTGCCCTCCATCGTGAAGATGGAGTGAAACATGACGTCCTCTTCGCCCTATAACGAAGCGACACAGGAAAGTCATGCGCTGAATAATTCAATAAACCTGAATCTTGTTTACCTTGTCAGGAGGATCATGAATCCTACAGGCGCAGCAACAAGGAGCCACAGCGAGAGCACGATTGACACATCACCAAGGGATTAATAGACTCCTCACTGGAGAAGACAACTGCATACCTAACGTGGATGAACCCCTCGCCCAACTCATCGTTGACCGTGGGTAATCTTATTTTTCCAAATATGATGGTACCGTAGCTAACCACGCCCGTTCTGATCTCGACGAGGTCGTCCTCGATGGTGAATGTCGTGAGTTTTTCATCAGACAACCCTGCAGCTCTGGACCACATCTTCGGCTCGTGGACATCCCAATCATGACGCGAGGCTATCACGGCATGCTTGATCTCCGGGAGGACAAAGTTGAAGGCTTCAACTGCTCTTGCGTGCGGAGCGTGGGGCGCAGTGAGGCTCACTTGGTCCGCCGAGGCTGGTAGGTAGATTTCAGATGAAAGACTGCTCGACTATTTCAAAGAGATGACAATTACCCATCCGTAAATTGTATGATAATGGTACGAAGGTCGTCGTGAAGGAAGACACTCTGCTATGTCCACACTGAACATCTAATCTCCAATCTATCACGAGCATTGAACACGTGTGAGTGCGGCCGCCACGAGCCGCACTACCACCAGCTGTGCTTGAAAGGTTTCAAATAAGGTTTAGTTGTTATCTGCCAAGAAGTTTGCATTGTAATTGCATCTTCAGCGTACTTACCGCAGGGCGTTAACGTTCATGAACTCGGCGCAAGTTACGTCGTCATTGAATAGTAGATAGATCCCAAATAATGTCCTCACCCCAGTTGGTTTGCGGCTGACGTGAGGATGAAAAAACGAGGGCAGTTGGGCCCCGTGCGAGCAACGTTGAACGTTGACGTGTCCATCAAAAAAAGATGTCAGAATCTGTTTCTAAGTATACCGGATCACTGATTGTCTTTCCTCAGCTGATATTCTCACTAGATCCATAGGAGCTTTCCCGTTTTGTAGTCCATTCTTCCCACTGACATACTTACTGCACAATTTCTGGTTCTCTATCATGATATTGTTGATTGACACCTATCCACTCAATGCTGGTTGTCATACCAAGGTATTGGCTGTGTAAGCTCACTCCTAATTCAAAGTTTTCAGAGGAAAGCTGATGTCAACCCCACCCGTCCAGACACAATTGTGGACTGTATAATGTGCCAAATATTGCTGAAAATGGTCATGCAGGTTCTTCCTGTTTTCAAGTGCAAAACTGCTGGTCCTGATGATAGGAAGAAAAGCCTCTAGTACATATACTACAAATTGTCAAATTATGAGTGAACCCTTGATGATTATTTCAGAATCCTTGAGATGTATAAGGACAACATTAAAAACAGGATGGGGGGAGGGGGGGGATTAAATGACACATTCTATGGCCAACAACTCACCTCACTCAATACCCAAGTTTGTTCCCTAGACAATAGAGTTTCTTCAAACTGCTGTTAGCCACCATCTTTCACTAAGGGAAAGGCTCACTGTCTGTATCATATACCACAGGGATCCTCGACATTACAAGTGTACAGACTTCAATTTACATCCCATCAAACAATCACGACTGCTGACTGGCAGTGACTCCTATATTCTAAAAGGTGGCGTGAAGTGCCTCGTGGCAACGTCAGAACCCAACTATCTATCTGAATGCGAGTGGGAGATTAGCGTTAACAAAGAGGTCCTCAGCAGAAAGGCCATAATAATGCTCAAGGATATATTGCAAAGTCTTTGAAGAAAACAAAAAAAAGAAGAAAAAGGAAGAAGAAAAACATTATTATCACTGGTATCTAGGGTGTTGGTCATTAGATGAGTGCCCCACCAAATTCCTGTCCTGGGGTGTGTGAAACTGTACGGCGGATAAGCTCGTATCAATGCTGCAGGAACAGTGACGTACGAATGGATCCATCAGGCTCAACCCGGGAAGCATTTGCGGCTGTGGTTGCGCCCAGTGGTGTTGTGGTAACTGGTGTTGCGTGGGGGTCCGCACATGGAGGGGGTAGCCTGGGGCATGAGACGGACCACCAACGCGCGGCTGATGAGCATGAATTGTCGTGGTGGTACCCGAGTAGGTTGTGTCATAGCGAGGCTGGCTAGGCTGGTATGTCGACATTTCGGGTATTATAGAGAGAGAACTAGACTGGCTGGGATGATGCAATGGTGGATAGCCGTGCGACGTGCTGGAATTACATGAAGATCACGGTTTGAAATTACGAGAACGGCAATGACTCACAACTGGCGTCGTGCTGCCTCAGGGTCGGTGACTATCGGTAGCACCAAGGGTTCACTGGGGGGGGGGGGGGGGGGCACTTTAAATGTGAAGAAAAAGGAATAGTCAACGGGGAGCTTGCCTGTGACGGCGCGAAACGGCGGGTGGACGGGTATATTGGGGCGGGGTATTGTCGCGTGTAGGGGGAGTCGACGTTTCAGAGATACCAGACGACTCCGCTGTCGAGGGCCTTCCGTCGACGGACTCTTTCTTAGGCACTGGCTTCTTCCGTGTCGGGACGCCCTCCGGCCAAGTACACTGGCGCAGGATGGTCAGATGCTGATTCTCTAGCAACAGACACAACCTACATCTCGCTGTCCATGCGTGCATCTCATGCAAATAGGTTTCGTCTCGTCGCACTACTCAGTCGTGTTTGCACATCATCGGGCGACTTACAGCGAACAAGAGGGCACCTTAATTTTTTTAACGCGACAAGTCAAGCAACCTGTTTTACTCCTCGTGTACTTTGGACGCTTCCGCTGGGGTTCGGTGCGAGATGGAAGTCCTCCTGTGTAAACGTTGCCTGTAAGGGGCGCCGGCAAGTAATGAGTGGTTGAGTTGTAAGCGTTAGGGGTGGATTGGCTACGGGGGAAGGATGGTCAACAGTGAAGGTCCGAGAGGATAGATGAGCGGACACTGACTATGTGGCACTATCAGACATTGGATTCAGGATGGGAGGAAGAGTTTCGGATTGCTGATCCTTCATAGTTTTTATACGCAACAGAGTTGTACGACGAGAGCAGGGAGAGTGGAAGGTGGAAAATGGACGGAGAGTCCACCCATTGTCACGGACCCGGAAATAGGTCTGGATCACTAAATTCAGATCTAAGGGTCATTTGTGTTGTAACAGATGGCATTTTCAGAGGTGCCATAACAATTTTCGTTTTTGGGAAGTGAGGAATTTTCTAATAGACTTTCCCCAAAGCATCATGCGGCCTGCATTTTTCGTAAATACACAAGTAAAGTAACAGGTGCACAGAAAAAAAAAGACAACGGAGGAGGTTAAAGAACAAACCTGTACTCATGGATAATCGGCGCGTGATGTTGCCAGCTGCAGTGCGTCTCGGAGGTAGTGTGATAGACTCGCAATCTGGACATAACGGGGCTGCCCTAAAGTATTTTTCCACGAGTTTTTTTTGGCTGCGAATTTGACGATCTCTTTCCTGATCCGGGCTGATCTTCTGGTCAAAAGACCTTCGAATCCAAGGTTTGCACACTAAATTTGTGGCAATTTGATTGATGGGCTATCCTCCGAAGGGAAATCTGTCGGTCCGCACAAGCGCGCGGGGCGGTCGATCCTCCTGCCCATTACACCATTCCTGGGCGATTGAACGGGAGGCCACCTCCATACCATACGCATGAAAGTGCAGCTGTTGGCCAACACCCAGCTGCAAGCCGTCTTCCGTAATATTGAATATGTATTTGTGAATGCCGCATCAGCGTAGTCACCATGGCACGACTAGTTTCGATCCTTAACACCGTATGTAAGGTTTCACACCACATACAGGTCCCCGCGCACGACTAGCGTCGTGCTCATTCACGTACACGCACCGTCTTCTTTGTCAGAGCCCCTTTCAGTCTCCACCTTCATCTCCATTTCCCGCGGTGTTCTTTCCAGCAGTGGTCCGTCTCGTGGACAGATATTTATCACGTGGCGCGGACTATCTCCCGTCGTTCTGAACATTCATGGCTTGCAGTTTGCCTCGTGACAAAACGTTGAACAAGATACTATCCACTTTTGCTTGCGCCGCCGTGCATTTTACATGTACATTTGCAAGGTAATGGGTCCCATGAGTTTCATCTCAATTGACACGTGTATGGACACATGGAAGTCGGCCCACGACATCTCAACGCGTGTAACGGACTTATCAGAAGCCCGCTGCGAGGCACGACTACTAATACCCAATCGGAGGGCAAGTAATCCGTTTGATTGTGACCGCTGCAGACGCATTTCAATGACAGTCATGGAACCGATCAGAATCATCGAGTGATTTTACGTCCAGCGAAGCTTTGACGCCTTGACATCACTGCCCAGAAGACAGCAAACTCAAACTCATTCAAACAGACACACCCTTGGAGGTACCGAGCAACGGTATCAGGAGTGGCGTGAAATGCTTCTGAAGAGAATAATAAAATATAAAATAAAAAGAAAAGCGAAAAATCTGACCCTCAAAAGCAATGCAGGGACACCCACTACTACAGGTCATCCACAACCCTTTCTCATCGAGTACGTCAAGTTCACGTACAATGTAAGGAGCTGTCCACACCGTAACTTACCAACATCATGCACCCCAACGGTTTGCGGACCGTACAGTTCTGTTCTCTCCCATGAGACATGTGCGCTAACCACCAATTTAGCAATTGCTCATCACAAAGTCAGCCTATACATTGACAGCGTGCGGACTGAAAGATGCGCGACCCTCTTATCATGGAGATAGTACTTGTGAAGTCAGATTTCTCGATCCCTTTACCAAGAAGCGCTGAAGCTGGCGCTTTAATCGACTCTATTCCTCTCGCGTCGACGAAATTTGCAGGTTGCCAGCCTTGAATCACTCTACTCTGTAGTGTGAGTGACGAAGAGGTCGAAAAATACACCGGATCCGACGAGCATTTACGAAATCGCGAGGCATTCGTAGTGCCACTACCAGGCGCGCCCGAGAAACCAAAGCGGGTGGCCTCCACGGATATCCCAACAACTCACCGCCGGATGGGAAATGCAGCACGAGTTTTTTTCCCATCTGCAGGTCATAAACGTCAACCATTTGCTTCGTTCTTTTTAGACCGCCGCGGTTTCTTCCAGAAGTTTGATGGAAAGAAGTGGACTCCCACGATCTGCCATCATTTTAGACAGGTAGGGTTAAAACGGTAGGTGCAACTTCAAGGACACGCACTTCACTGGAGCAAAGTGTTATCCCTTTATTATCATCACTGGTGGTGTCCACTACACCTTTAGTATGTTGCCACTAAACGCGAAGCTAACATGAATTCTTCAGTTATCAGCATCGAATCTACTCCGTCAGTACAGCGATTTCAAGGTTTATGCATCTAATCTGCGTCTGCACTAGTCCCGCCAAGACAGACCAAAGACTCGAAAGAAGACAATCACTCCCTCCAGGCCATTTACAACTACAATCCGGAATCCCCGTAGGCAGTGGAAAAAATGGGAATTAGTCAGGTTCTAGTCGTTAATTCCCGTTAATGTCGTCTAGTAGTGAGGCTTGAGTTGCGGTACGGCTTCGGGGCCCAAATGCAGAATTTTTACCGCCTTCTCATTTTCTTGTCTCGATCAGAGCCAAGTTACTTACCTGTATCCGTGTTGTGCATCGCGATGCGTCGTCTGTGCTGTAAAGTGGCATCGCTTGCGTGGTGCCACGCATTTTGAAGGTTCGCGGGATCGCTTACGTTCAGACTGTAAGCTGCCTTCCACTCCGTCCCACTCCCTCTTCCAACTTTGCCACGCGCGGCAAACATGACCCAGTTACGAGAAGTCACTCACACTAGTCAACTAGTCACTGGCCGGGTTTGCGCAGCTTCCAGCTCCTCCGACACTACGGTGCTCTCCACAGTCGCTAACTGCACCGTCGATCCCCAAGAGGTATTTCACGTGGAAGTCAAGATCGAGGGGAAACTGGGCTCACTACATAAGGTCACGCAATCCAATGGACCTTCCCCCGCAAATGTCTACGATGAAATGGCAGACGACTTGTGGCTTGCTACTTGATTGGGAGCCTTGGGTGCTCATATGCGCAGCAGGGCATGTTCCCTCCATAGTTCTTCCCACTTAATCAATCGGTAACTGAAGAAGTGTCTGCCAACGTAGTTCGACTCGATCGACACCCACGACGCATCACATCAACTTTACCCGCTCAATATTCACGACTACGCCCCTGGCAGAGCGTCCTCGAGATCTTTGCCATATGGGCTAGACTCTCACCCGCGAGCCTCTCCAAGTTTTAGTGTGTTTCACTTGTGAACCGAAGGGTTAACCCTCCGAAATGGCATATCTTCCATTCTCTTCCCTCGAAATTTCCGGGTCTGTTGCAGAGCTGGATGAAATCTGACATTTCTACTTGGAATTGTCTCGGGGGGTAAGGTCCGCTGCAATCTGGGTATGTAATTGCAGCATACATGTGTATTTTATTTGCAAGATTGCAGGAACGCGTACTTGTCCAGAAGTAGAGAGAATATGGAGGTGATCAAGAAGGATAATGGAGAGCAGGTAAAGCAGATGTGTACAACTGAGAAAGATAAGCGGTGAGCAGTAAAATCTGTCAACTCCAGAGCATGGCTCATGCAATGGGAATCTAAGGTGGCGTCGGGAAAGGCAGACCCCGACTAGAGCTTGGTCGGGAGCTTAACACAACCAGCCGATACGACCACGGGGAACGATGGTTAGTAGTACGACATGCAAAGTACGAACGATGCTTACGCGTCACTTGAACTAGATCGATTTCGGTGCCATCCCCAAACTTCGCTGATCCACCTAGCCATCGGTACTTCCTTCCTCATTACACTGACGATCCAAGGGTGTGCTAGCGTTTCTTCAGGTGTGGGGCGGGCGGTGTGGTCGACGATCAATCTAGAGGTGAAAATAAAGAATGGTTCAGCGAGCAGAGCGATAGATCACGTACGTTTGTCTGATGAAGTCCTTCATTTCGTCACTCCATTTGTGATCCGGTTCATCTGTCAGCTGTGGAGGCTAAGGCAGATTTTGAGAGCCACGGATGTCAGAGAAACTCCAGCCTTACATCTCCCTGTGTGATGTGGACAAGCAACTCGATGGATGTCAAGTCGTCCGGGAACGGGTAGCGGTTCTGAACGAGCTCCAGTAGTGTGATACCAGTCGACCACACATCAGCACGAATACTGTATTCTTTACCACTGATACGCTCGGGCTAATATATAGATTTCAGCCAGACAACCACTTACAACAACGGGTCGCGCGTACTGCCATGTAAAAACTCGTCCCAGTGAAAGTTCCCGCCAGGGACTGGACAAGTTCGCCGGAAACCCCAAAATCAATAAGGCGGACGACACCTTGCTCAGTTAGCAGGATGTTAGATGGTTTGATGTCTCTATGAATGGTCTTGAGAGTGTGAAGATATGCCAGTCCTGAAAGAACCTGGGGGACTGATGTCAAAGAAGGCGACCATGAAATATCGATAGGAAATCACCCCCTGAGCAATGCGACCGGCGACTCTCTCGCTGACACGGCCGCCACGTTCTCTAATACGCTTGCTGACAGCCTCTAAACTGCCGCCAGCACAGTATTCCATCATGACCTTGACTTCGCTAGAAGAGGGCGACATGTAAGCCCCGTAGAACTGGATGATATTGATGTGTTTCGAAGTGGAGGAGATCTGGAGCTCTCTTCCGAGTTGCTTTAGAGGTGCTTCGCGTGTAGTGATCGTCTTTCTTGCCAAGATAAAGCCATTCCGGATGTCTCTAACTTTGTGGACCGCACCCCCTTGACCTTCGCCCAGCCTGCATATTTCTTCCAAAACACTATCGGACCACTTCGTAGATCCGTAGGTCGAGATCTCCTCGGCTGACGCGTTGGAGTCGACAGATGCTTTTGCAAAGACGGAGACCAATTGTTCGATACTACTATCGTTTGAGTCACGTTGCTCCGGAGGCCGAGGTGTCTGGAGCTGCGTGTCTGACGGACGAACGGTGGCACAGTTGGGGTTTTCTCCATCTAAACCAGGGGGGATGGAGGCGGGGCCAGCGTAGTAGTCGCTGATGCTGCCTACGCCACCAGATAGAGGTAGCTGAAGTTTCGGTCGCAGGCCATTTGTTCTTGGAGATGGGGAAGAGCCAGGGATGAGAGGGCGCGATGGGGTGGGTGACGAGGAGAGCTGCGATGCAGGCGATGGGGGACGGAGAAATGATTGATCTACAGATGGCTTGCGAATTTGCAGCGGACGAGTCTCGGCCAAGTGCGGAGACTGCGAGCGGGGAGTCCTTGGGCCAAGCGGACGATGGTGGTGCATTGCGACGCTGGTCACCGGTCGAGTTCGCGACAACAGGCGATGCAGCGTGTGCAGGCGTGAGGGAGGTGGTCTCACGGATTCATCAGATACCGGCTAGCCTGGACTGTGCGACGGCAGTGTAGCCAAGTGGTTACGGCGTCACGTTTAGGCAATGTCCTCAATCCGTGATGGGTTTCCCTCGCGAGTTCGAATCTCGTCACTGTCATTTTTTTTTCTTTTCCCCTTCTTCTTATCATCACGTTTGTGGCAGACTGCCACATAGGTTTCGAGCTCTTGATCACCATGGCTAGCACGAGCTCTTCCTCAAGTTCTGATCTCAGCAGTTCTCCTTCCACCACGCCACCACCGCCTTCGTCAAGGCGGCGATCGACTCACTTGCGATCACAGAAAATTGGAATCGACCCTTCCGTGCTCGCCGGAAAGGTCTTGGCTCGTATAGGTCGCTCACCCAAACATCCGTGCATGCAACTGCATTTCGCCGACGGCGCAGTCTACCAAATCTTGGTTGACGGCTATGATCCCGTGCATCGGTATGTTTCCGTCCTCGTTCGCTCTGATGACCGACATTCATCCTCCCCTGATACATCAGCGGATTACCTAAAGCATTGGAGATGGATCCCACCCTAGACTCCCTTCTTAATGCTGCAGACGGATCAGTAGTACTCGAGCGGACGATCGATCAATGTGCTCTTGTCACCCTGACGGACAAGGCGTTCGAGTCGAGGCAGAGAGAGCAGCGCTGGGACCAGAACCACGTAGGGGTCGCCTTCAAATTCCGC
Organism: Pisolithus thermaeus; assembly: GCA_024663475.1. Lineage (NCBI taxonomy): Eukaryota > Fungi > Basidiomycota > Agaricomycetes > Boletales > Pisolithaceae > Pisolithus > Pisolithus thermaeus. The sequence goes on from JANFAF010000001.1 coordinate 409,279, forward strand.
GAGGAGCAAGTGTGGCATTGCGTGTGGGCGATGCTAACTGACCATGAAAATGGAACGTGCGTCTTCCGAAGCTATAACGACGTTTACCTCGATCAATTGCGCCACTCTCCCCGTAAACGTCATTCCCGTACACCATCCTCGCCCGCCTAACGTCATTGACGTTGTACATATTGCAGTATGTATAAAGCATCGCCACGATCGCAAACCCGACCCTCGCACGTCCAAATTGTACTGAATTATTACACCATGTTTTGTCAACTGACTCTTCGCCGTTATGTGTACCTCACGCAATGTTCCTGCTCTGTAGCTCCCGCTCGCTCGCTGCATGCGTCTCACCCCATCCTGTAACTGGACGAACACCCGTACTTTTTGATACCGCGTTGTACGAATAGGTAACGTGTACAGCTAGCGTCTGCCCTTCGACATCGTGTCGGAAAGAAGACGTGCTACAGTAAGTTGGCTCACGCAGTCATTGCGAGATTATTGCTTGATGGTCTCCACCCTATCGTGCTGCACTGCGCGGGTGTTCGAAATCAATGTGAATATAAAAAGATGAGTTAATACTTATGAGGCGGAAGGCACATTTGATCATCTTTCGGTCGCGTCCCAAACCGGCATAGCGGCTTATTATTATTTAAACAAAGTGTATTGGGGTGGGGTTCACGTTAGCAGCTTACCGTCTTAAATCGTGAATGTCGGGAAGGTCGTCGGAAACCGAGCGCAAGGACAGCCAAATGAGACCTTCTCCCCAATGAATACGCATTACCGAGGCCCCTCAGACTCCGAGGGGGCGTGTTACGAGGAAACGCAACCGGATGCAGTCAGGAACGGGTCCGTGGCATCTATGAGTTCGAATTCATTCGATATGTTCATAAATGGACGATATCTTGCGCTACTTGTGACGTGAGCAGGCCAATGGGGCCGTCAACTTAAGGAAGGTCTTGTTGGCAGAAGCTTGCTGGATGAAGAGAACAGTCGGACATCTCGTGCGGAAAAGTCAACATTGTCGGACCTGAGATAAGCAGGTATGGAATGCTTCCGATACCAACAGAAGAAACTGTCAAGGTGTGAGGGAAGCCATCCCATTTGGTCGCTATCAGACCTGACTGAGCTTGATATCTGTTACATACCCGCGCTACATGAGCGCACTTGTCAGCCATGTCCGTGGTGTCGCCATCCTCGCTCCCACGGTCTCCACTAACTACCTTCGACTTGAATATGGCGAGCCACGCAACCACCCATACGCGCCTGTCCTTCGCGTCTTTGACACCCCAGAACGTCGGGACAGTGCGAAAGCTTAACACCGTGCTTTTTCCTGTCAGATATGGCGAGAGATACTACCAGGACATACTCCAAGCCGAAGTCGAATCTTTCTGCCAGCTGGGTCCGTCCCGCTTTCGCGTCCTTTGCCCACTCCTTCTCACCCCTCGGCAGTATACTACAATGACATCCCGGTCGGCAATATCTGCTGTCGGTTTGAAGGCAGAGATCTGTATCTCATGACCATGGGCGTCCTCGCTGTGAGTCAGGTCCCGTCTTCTCGGAACTTGTCGCTCACACCATCCCCAGCCTTATCGCTCCCGCCAGATTGGCTCCCAGACCATCGAACGCATTATCGAGGCCGCGTCCTCTCATACTAAGCCAAAAATCGGGCGGATATACCTTCATGTACAGGTTTCAAATGAGGATGCCAAACGATTCTATGAGCAGCACGGGTTCAAGGAAGTGGGCATCCATGAGAACTACTACAAAAAGATCATTCCTCGGGATGCTTGGATACTAGAGAGACGGCTACACAATGCAGACAAGTGATCGTGCTATAAGAATGTTCGCAACAGCCGGGGGAGCACCTCGGCGGGCGTGAAGTCAGAGGGTCTGGGCAGTGCTGCTGCTCGTAACTTACAATACATACTGGAAACCTGACATTGGGAGTGTTCCAAAGAGGAGTACAGGATTGTTACAGTATGCCAGAGGTGATGAATACTATGTTCTCGAAACTAATCAAGTCGTAGTGTCGCAATCACTGGTATGGTACGAACCTCGCATGACCGCCGACAGAGTAGCGATAGATCATGCACGCATCATAGGTCCTCGTCTCGTCCGCATTGCTTGACAAGCTGATCAGCAGTGAGTTCAGCCATACGTCTTCCGGGAGTAATCCACTCAAATACCTGATGTCGTTTCAGAGCGTCTTTGCGGGTGAACGTCTTCCCGCATCCACCATTGCACGAGAAGGGCTTCTCCCCGGAATGCGTCTCCCTGTGCCGCTTGAGATCGTGTTGGCGATTGAAAGATAGTGCACATAGGTCGCACGAATAGGGGCGCGCAGGGGACGCCGGATACTGCGGTGGCTGTTGAAAGTACGGAGTGGGAGCGTGACTACTGGGCTGGGATGGAGAAGCGGGGTGGTGGTATGAATGTGAAGTCGGGTATTGTGGCGTGTCGTTTCTAACTGGGATACGACGGTCAGGTGGGGACGGATAACTCTGTCGGGGGGCGTAGGGGCTGGGGGAAGCTTGTGGGTACTGAGCCGGTGGCTGCGCAGGACAGGCTACACCCTGATGGCCTGGTACTGGTCCGCGGACTTGGTGGTGTGTTCCGTACGGGACGGAAGGGTTTGGCGGGGAGGTCATCTGAGCACTCAGCGTAGGGTATGGGGGATGGTATGACCTGGGGTCGACATTGGTCTGAGGTGGGTATTGCGGAGGAGGCTGAGTGCTCCCCGACCACTGACTGCTTCGACTGGGATCGGAAGGGTAGTGGTATGCGCGCCGATCGGACATATCAGGCCTGACTGGGGATGGGGAGGGTGATACCAAGTATCCTGGACGCCTGTCCTGATCCCACAGAGGTTCATATGCGTTTCCGGAACCGCTCAGGCGCGCGCGACCAAAAAAACATGAAAGATCGGCCACTTTCTGTAACCGCTAAACTGGCATAACTCTGCAGACTGAAGGAGCGCAAGGTTAGGTGACATGGCCCTGATTGGGAGTGTGTGTACCTGATAACGAAGGTCATGAATCTGACTGGAACAGAGTTGGCAGCGGTCTGTAACAACAGATAGCCTCGTAAGTGTGTATCATATCATCTTCTAACCAAACTTAGGCGTTGACTCCCATTGGTCTGTGATCAATGACTATATACCTCTCGCCGCATCTCCCCAAGTTATCATGCATGTCATACATCCATCAGGTACGTGCAACCCATCTTGGTAAGGTGTCAGCTTGTCAAAATCTCTCTGGCCATGGCAGTGCCTGTGAGGTCTCCTGACTTCCCGGAGCGGTACATATGTGTGCGTAGGCATGGTTGCTCCCCTTCCGATCTCTCAGCATTCTCAAAGTAGGCGGTCCTACACCATGCGCTTTGTGGCATAGTCTCTTTGCAGCCTCGCTGCCACCCCCGCCGTGTCCCGTGAGCGGAATTATGCCTTCCCAGGCAAATGACGCGCCGTCAAAACTGATCTATAAAATGGGGAAATAGCTTGTCAGGGCGCATTACGGCTGAACGTTCCAAACCATCGGTGCCTTGAAAGAATGGATAGCCTGGGATAGCCAACATCACTGCCTTGTCTTCCTGCGGTCTCCAATTTGGATCCCATCAATCTCAGTGGGAGGCAGCTAGTCTGGATGCAAACCATGTCGGGGACGCATGCCTTAGCCATTCCGGCTTATCACTGCTGGGTACGATGTTAACGGCACCGCGGCATATCGATATGACCCTGCAGTTGTTCGTCAACACCGGTGCCACGAGCAGCCCGCTCACCCCATTCCGTCGTGGCGCCGAAGACGCAGTCTTGGCGCGTACGGCCATTTGGATCTTAGGATGAACTACCACCGATCATATCGCCTGATCTTACGCATACTTCCGAGCGCTGGAGCAAAATTGACGTTCTGTCAAAGATGCTTCCTTACGACAAATGCACCAGACACGAGACGGGAGGGCTCCATGTACTCTGAGACGTGCGCGAGCCGACGCCGTCGGGCTTAAACGCAAGGGAGACGATACGCGCTCTGTTGACGATGCAGCACTTACTCATGATTGCGTCAGCATACCTGGATCACGATCAAGGATATATATTGCTCACGCGCTCAGTATGGTTCACTTTACCGCAGCGAGCACTGTGGGAATCATTGGCAACACCCCCTGTCACGAGGGTTCGGCCAAAGCGGCGTCGCAGCAGATCCGGAAGTTTTGACGTTTCGAAGCAAATATATTAAGGCTTGTAAACCAGGAACTGTGACCCCTCACAGGCCTTTACGGCTTGTATATACATAGTTCAAGGTTCGCGTATTCACAGGCTACGTTCACCATATATACTTACATATACGTCGCCCCTTAGACCTGAGGGGTGTTTCCGCTTCACGTAACCGCATTAATCAACAAATGCCTGTCTTAGGTATTAGGTATGATATTAACCATGGTATGTACCGCCGCCGACTATTCCAATGGCAAATCGCACAGCGGCCAACTACGAGATCCCTAAGGAGAAAGGTCAAATGTACCACGAGCGTCAACTAAATACGGACGGGAGACCTCCTGGGGTGTAGACATGAATTAGCTCGAGCCTTTTCACAAAACTTGAGTTGACGTTGCCCATCGCAAACACAAAAGTACAAATCGCTTTGCTGAGCTAGCAAGATGCTGTGTAAGCTGGGTGTTTGGTAAAATAAACTCGATTTGGCACTTACTCATGAGAATGGGAGCAGATGGAGGTAAGCGATACTTACATTGCGCTTTGTCACATTCAAAGCGTTTTTTTTTGTCTTCCTCTTCGGTCTCGGCGCGCACGTGTAGGTCTTTACGAGATAAGGATTGCGTCACGTTGGTGTAAAAATGCTCTGCCTGATAAGTTGGTTCCTGCACAGGAGCCAGGACCCGGTTCATTATTCGTACTCATGCAGGGCCGGGTAAAGCTGGTTTACAGGATGTCCAGCAACCGATGGGTTTTGCTAACGCGACGATCTATAAAGTTAAAGAGGAGAAAGCAATGTACTCGCCAGCTTGATGGTTTGGTCCTCACGGTTCTTTATGCCAGAGATCAGTGTTAACGTCTCCGATTGTTCCGGTTTATGCTAGTAAGGGAGGAACCGAGCCAGTTTCTTTATCAGGGAAACAGTCTAAGTTGGGAGCCCCAGACCCGGAGCGCATTGGATCAAGGAGGGTGCAAGCTTCAACCCCGGTTCTTTACATGTAACATGATTGCGTGAGGTGTATAGTCAGCCTCATGTACCTTACACCACTGACTTCCATGCGAAAGCCTCCCTAACGAAGCCTGGAACGGTCTTCACATAACCGTCTGCTCAACAGAGGTCGTACATAGCAAAGAGCATACTCCTGTACTCCGAACCCTCGCCTTTTTCCGGAAAAACGTTATTTATGGCACGCTTTAGCCTACCGTCCGATAGCACGTCCTTCCAGCCTCGGTCTGTCTGGTCAGGAGCTGCTTGCGATTGGATCAGGGCATACGCGACAAGAAGCACGTATTTCATAGTAATTGCGGACAACTCGGCAGATTCTTGAGATTCAAGTAGAGCGAGCACGTCATTGCATGAGGTTCCAGCGAGTCCCGTGGACGTCGATGCTCCACCTTCCTTTGTAGACGATGCAGATCCCGTGGTAACATGTGAACCACACCGGGCACGAGCTTGAGGCTTCGCTCGTCTGACCTTTCCGCAACCCTGAGAGGCGCCCGACAAGTACCGCTGACATAGTGCAATCTGGAAGCTGAGCATTGGCATCGTTTTGGGTAGGCTGGTCATCAACCGCAGAACAACATTAGGGGAAGAGAAATGCAGTCGCGCAATTACTGCCGCTATGAACATATTGGCGTCGAAATCGGTTGTCTGACTGAGGTTGATGAGCTATGGGACTCCGTCACCGTGACAGCTTATGATGACGAAGATCGTGGTTACCAGTGCAAAGAGGCGAGTTCCCATTGACCGTCGTAAGCTGCAGTCCTGTTTTGTGCAACAGACCATGATATCAAGTGGTACATCAACATCCTGCCTCGGACCACATCCGCCCCTCGGAGGAGGTATTTGCGATAACAAAAGCGGAGAGAACTTCACTGTAACGTCCTTAGCGCAATTTTTACATGAGAGACCGGACGTACTACCAGATTTCTTCTCTGTAAGAATTTCATCCCTTTCAAAAAGACGCAGAAGCCAATCCAACACCGGCCACGCGTGCTCCGCTACAGCGGCTGGGGTCGGCTTAAATGCGTTGTCCGAGTCATCATCTGTTGAGCCGACGGCAGGTTTCCTCCGTCTTTTGCTCCTCTCCTCAGGGAGAGGGGTGAATTTTCCATGCTGGATGAAGCCTTCCTTGACTATTGCCCAGCAGTGCTTGCTGTCCCTGATGCGCAGTGCCTCTCGTGCTATAGGAGAATCTTGTTCGTAATCTTTGTCTACTGCCTCTGATCGTGTGGCACACTCATTTGCAGTTACGACCGCATACTTGGGTAAACCGCGGAACAAAGTGTCAGGAGAGTTTGTACGAAGAAAAGAGAATAAGAGTTGCTGAGCCGCTCCCGAAGCTGTGGCAGTTGGCGCAAAAGATGTCTTCGGAAGGAGCTGCTTTTGTTTCGATGGCGATCCTTTGACAGGCGAGAGGGGGCTTTGGGTTTGCGCCTGCTCGTCTCCAGAGTGGCTGGGAGGCGGATACAAGGCTATGTAAAGAAGTTGACGGATGATGTCGCTTTCAGGGCATAAGCAGGCCTAATCATCTGGACATAAACTGAATCAACCGCACTCACGGTGGTGGTTTGAAGGCCGTCGACCGCAGGAGCTCGAGCGCTGCGATACCAGATTCGTACTGGCCTTCTTCAAAACAAGTGTCGACGAGATTGCGTTGGTTACGCGTCATCTCCCGCTCTTCCGTGACCTCTGTGAACAGTGGGCGCGACATAAGTCAACGACGACGTTTAATCAGATTTGTGCGAGTCGTATCACGGAGCAAACTCAAAGATCACCTTCACAAAGGGATATAGACTCTCACGTGACGCGCGTTTCGCCAATACACGTGCGCAAGAGTGAAACCATAGTAGTAGAAAAAGTTATTAACCATCACGATCTGCGCGCCGTGTCGTCTTCCTTCGTCTGAATTGCCGGTCGGCACTACTGGCGGAAGTGATGCGCAGTTTTTCAGGAGCGATCACCTGAAACGTGAGACGATGGGCGGGGGCGTGGGCGGGAACATGAGTTGTTTGGGATTCATCGAAAGGCCGGTACCAATCTTGCGATGCATGACTGCATGGCGACTGGGTTGCATCCGTTCATTGATGAACATCTTATTCACATGCATATGGCAAGCATGACGTGCCTGGGGTATGATCCCTGGACGTGATCAAACCGGAAATGCGCCAGTTCCGAGCTTGCAGAGCCAAGTCGTCACCGGGACTGTCTTGCTGCCATCCCGACTCATCGCTGAAAGCTGATCGTTACGCCAGGCTCAACCACGCTTTGTCTGACAAGGGTGAAACAGGAGTTGGCACTCAGTAACCCACACAGTGCGACTGGTCACTTCATGCCGCCCTCGTTCTCCGGTATTCAACGAGTGCCTGACAAAACAGCTACCAGCTCATCCAGCACAGAGACGATTGTTGTTACAGAATTCCAGCAGCGCCTGTTTTAACTCGCCCTTCAGTGTGCTGTTGACACTGGTTGGGCCCGCAGTGCGCCAAAAAATTTCTAGTTACCGTAAACGTCCCTTTCCGCTTCTTTTTTTTTTTTTGAACTGTTGCTCAGTTCGCTCGTCGACGTGCGTACTGATACACTTGCCCTGGCTAGCCCAATTAGTTACAGTGATGTCCAGTGCCACCCTCGCCCGGGCGCTTGGTTGAATGTTTCGTCAGACACGTTTCGTTTACCACGTTCTTTGGCGAGCTCATCGAAGAATGGCTAATCAGGCCCTTGGGTCGATGGGTCCCATGGAGACTACCATACGGGACAAGGTGAGGAAGTTCTTGGTCGATCTGGGCGAAAGGAGAGGGTACTGAGCTCCCGCGCCACAGCTGACCACCCTGTTGCAACCCCTGCAACTCACCATCACGAACGAATCGCACCTCCACCGCCACCACGCCGCCATGAGGGCTCAAGGCGGTGGCAACGGAGAAACGCGTCAGAACTATTTCCTCCAGACTAGCTCTCATCCATGTCCGGACAACTCACGTGAATTCGTTCGCAGATTTCAATGTATTAATTGTCTCGGCTACCTTCAACGGAAAGGTAAAGGAGTTTCACGAACGTACACGCCCCAGGTTGCTGACGATTGTCGATATTAGAGCACTATTAAACGTCACCGGATGATTTACGCCGCCCTGTCAGATGAACTGGCACAAGGGCTTCACGCCATCTCCTTGCGTACCAAAACGCCTGAGGAGGTCGACCCTGCGTCGGCTGCTGGTTCCTAATGACGTCGTGAATGACCCTGCCTCGGAGTCACTGGTTGGTGTTTTGTGGTTCGACAATCATGAGGAGTCCGTTGTTTAATTAATGTGCCGCCGAAAGCTCCTGGCGGTGGGTCGCCTCAGGGCTCTGCCACATATACTGCGCTCGGTTTACACTAAGGATGGTTGGATGAGTCGGTCTATCCTGTTAGATTCTGTGTTTCTAGTGCTAAATTGGACGGATGGAAGACGGTCATGACTGGATCGGTCTGGGAAGCATGTATGAATGTGGGGCAGTCATCCGTTCACCATCATACGTGTTTGATCCGCTACCGCCAAAACAAAATATGAGATGCCGGTCTGTACAGGGATACTATGCATGTCTTGCTACGTTCCTGCGTGAGGTATGGACGCAGTTGATCACAGTTTCTCTGCTGTGTCTTTTGGTTTGTGTCCATGATTTTAGTCAACCAATCCGACCCAAATGACCTGGGTTGATCCTCGTCGGGCAGTGCACAGCAGACCCCGGGCGACGATCAAGAGGACTGCTGTTAACAAATTATCCCGTGGATACGGTGTCCACGCATCGGCCGCTTTCACACATCGCATTCTACTTGGAGGGCCGACGAAGGTGCTTTCCGGGCTCAGTGCTGAATGAATCTCATCAGCACGCAACAACCATCGTGCACTGTCCGCCCATCATGTCCTTGGGTGGGGATATAAGACTTTGGGGTCGGAACCCTGCATTGCACTACCAAACCACCCTCTGGTGTTCAAGTCCCTTCATATCCAAACTTCTTTACCATGTCTAACTTCAACGGGCATCGAGAGGAAGGCCGACCGACGCTCCCGGCTGTTCGTGATTTGTTCCGCGGTAACCGGTCCCACACATGACCTTCGCCCAAATGTCTGACTCCCTTCAGAGGAACTGTCCTGTTCACCTCGACCTCCAGCGACCCAGACTCCTCCCTGGATTGTTCCTTCCACTGGCGGCGAACGCGAACCCTACCGACGCCCCCCTCAAGCCAACTCTAGTCTCCAGGTTCGTTCACGTATTAAAGTGTGGCATCCATCGCTAAGCGCCGATTCTTCTAGTCTTCCTCGACTACCTTGTCCTCGCAAGAGCGATATGGCACGCGTGTCACCTCCCTCCCATACAACAGCCCAGTTGGTCGAGATAGTTCACTGACCTCTGCTTATCATTCACAACACCGTCACATACGCCAAGAATACGCGCCGTTTGATGCATCGCAACGGAGACCGTCTCATGATCAGGTCTCCTCCCCATCAGGATCACGTGTGTTTTTCGACCAAAGCCCATCGCCCTATCCTGGAAGCTCCTGCGCACCGGTGGAAGGAGTGTCGGCTCGCCATGCTTCTCTGGTCCCTTATCCCGATAACCGGACGCAGCCTCAACGTAGGGAATCACTGGCTGGTTCAAGTACATCAGAAACGTCCTATAATTCACCCACGTCGTCTGTGTCTACGATGAAATACGAGTGTGCGTATTGTGGAAAGGGCTTCACTCGGCCCAGTAGTCTTAAGGTCTGTCTATCGTGAGGCGCTTTGGCGAACTCGCATGCTAAACGATTTCTAGATTCATCTAAATAGTCACACAGGGGAGAAACGTAAGTTTTGGCATACATCAGTGTTGTTCCTCCGGAATGTTACTAAAGGTCGATCCGTAGCTTTCGTTTGTACATTTGAAGGCTGCGGTCGCAGCTTTAGTGTACTTAGCAACATGCGCCGACATGCGAGGGTACACGCGGAGGCCTCCGGCCGTCAAAACGAAGCTTCAGGCGACGAGCTCAGTGACAGACATTCACCAGCTGAGCGTTAGCGATCTAACTCTCCCACCGAATGGACCCCGTCTCCGACAGCAATGCCATTTCTTTCGCTTTTTTCCACCAAACTCATCACAAATCACAGTTAAATTGTTGTCCTGCTACTGGTATATCTTTAAATCGCATGTTTCTGCCGTCGCCCTCATCAACACTAGACATCACTGTCGTATGTAGCACTTGTTTACTCCCTTCTATTTCGTCGATGCACTATTTATCTCTTTACCATATATATCCCTATCCCTGGCTTTGTAGGCACTGCCTTCCATCGAGAAGCTGTGTCGGAAAGTATCTGTAGCGTATGTGGAACGTATCGTACGTAGAACGTGTCAATGTCCTCCCTGCGAGGAGCAGTTTCGGAATAGTTCCAGTATCATTAATAGGAGTCCTGTCCGGTGCAGCCTCTTGCGCAGCGTGTGGTCTTTCTCAGAGTGGTTAACATCCGGACGCTTCATTCAGCAAGGCAGTCTCCCGCAGCTGCATCGTAAGCTTACGATATCCCGAAGCACGTGTCATGCACGCGGTTAAGTGATGTCATAAAAATTGGATGCCCTCAAGGACCCGAGTCAAGTTGAACATGAACTTCTCTCCTACGCAGTTTCAGGATATTTCACTATGACCAGATTTGTTGTACCAAACCGAACTGTCATCCTGAGAGAAAGCGAGAAAGCCCGACCCATGGCACTCGCAGGACACACGTGTTATTACAACATACATCATACAAGGAAGAAGAATCAATTGACCACAGCCCCTACAAGCGCACATTAGAAGTACATGTCCGCAAACCATGTCGTCACGTCCTCCATGTTTTGGCAAGGATGCTACTCTCTCCGTACGCCACATCCGCGCGGGAACCATCGAAAACGCACCTCCACGGAATAGAATGGGGTCCCCCTACACGCCTTCCCCAGGCTACAGAGAGATAGCACGGCCCGTGCTTGAGACGTGTACGTTGCGAAATCTAGAACGGCCCCTTCCATGTGGGTCTCGCCCACAACCGTCTGTTGGCGACTCAAGGGCTCGATCAGCACGGGTGTAGGTGATCGCGCGGGGGCTCTTGTGTGTAAAGCCCGCAAATGCAAGGGCCTTCCGTACATTTAAAATTTCTTCACCGTGGACTCTATCTCGCAGAAGTGGATCTTTGGTGGCATCAGCGAGCACACCATTTGCTGGAGCTAAAGGCTAAAAAGAAGCAACACGTTGGTCACACCGGGTGGGTGAAGTCATGGCGCACCCTACCTCGGGAGGTATTTCCGAATCGAAATGTCTAGTGTCCTCTGGATTCGACAGTTCTGGACGGTAGGGGGCAGGGTACCTGTGAATATTTTCCCAGTCAATGCCTTTGAACCAAGGATGCGCCTGGGAGGGTAGTTAGGACAGTACGACTTTGCATTGACCAGGTTTGCGGACCTTGATGAGGTGAGCGCCGTCACCAGCATGTAAGGGTGGTGACAGGAAGCCGCTGCGGCGTGCGTGTGTTGCACGGGCATCCGGTCGAAACACGGATGCTGTACTCTGACTCCCAAGACGGTCTTCTGGTTCACAAAGCAGCTGTTGCATCAAATTGATACCCTCATGCGAAACATGAGGACGCGGGGGAAATTTCAACGTATCCTTCCAGTTGAGAATTTTTTGGCGAGTGACGTGCCGCTACGAGGCGTGTAAACAAGCCGCTGGCTGGACAACAAAGTGAGGGACGTACAGAGCGGCTAACGAATGGGGGATACCTGCGCAGCACGTCGCGATGAGCCACCAAATTGGACCAGCACGCGCACAGACTCACCCATACAGGCATTCAAACATAATCACACCTAAACTCCACCAGTCACAGGAGAAAGAATAACCATTCCCCCTGATGACTTCAGGAGACACTGGAGCAAGGAATGGAGCGGCCCCGGGGGTTCAAGGAAACGAAACTCACTATACGAGTTGGTCCCACACCTTCGGGTTGGAACAATGGAAGTCATCAGGAAATGGCGCTAAAGGAAGTCGGACGGGACCTACACGGAGTACGCTAACTGGTGCACATGGTCAACGGAAGGGTCAAAGTAACCCGAGCGGAAATGGGCTAGCCTATGACAACCAACGTACCTTCCTACGGTTCCTTTCGCGCCAAGTGAAAATGCCGCTCTGGCCATCGCCGCCGTCCATGAGTAATTTAATTTCTTCCTTATCCATGCGCCTTGTCTTCGTTCTATAGAGCGGGTTGCTACCGTCGTCGAGATCGATTCCATACGTATGCAGAAGGTGCCTCCGTTGTTGCTCATAGTCTACGTTGGGATCATATCAGTTGTATTACGGACTCATTTATTTTGACTGACATGAAGTGTCATGTGCCCAATGAAGGTCAGTGCTGTTCGGGTAGCATTTAGTATACTATCAAGGCGGAGGGACCCAGTAGTCCCCGTGGGATACTATGGACACTGACGCAAGTCCAAAGTCGCTCAGCCGTATGTGACCTTCTGGATCAAACAAAAAGTTCTATCAGAAGGGGAAAAAATAGTTAGCGTTATCTGGCAACGGGCCTTAATTTCTAAATGTTGACGTCTCACATCAGGTTTAATGTCACGATGAATGAAGCCATGTTTGTGGCATGACTCGATGGCCAGGATCATCTGGAAATAATGCGCTGCACAGCGAGAGGTCACAAAAGAGGAAGGACAAACCTCGGCCACATAGAAACGAGTGAAGTCTTCGTCGAATACGTCCCGCTCTATCAGAAGATTGAGGAGATCCCCACCTCCCATGTACTCGAGTATCTAAAACAGTGTTGAATGAAATCAAAATGAAATTAGTGGCTCGTGATGAGTTCCTATTCGGAAGGTTGCGTGGTGATAGAACTACGGACCAGATACAGATTATCACGGTCCTGGAAGCTGTAGTACAATTTGACGATCCACTCCGCCCCACCAGGAGAAGGAACCAAAGACGCAGATTTAAGAATATCGCGCTCAGCGCGGACATGACCTTCTTGCCCTTTTCGTAACATGTCCGTCTTGCGTAACTGTTAAGATGCGGGATAAACATTTCAAATGAAACTAAACCAAATGCAAACACCTGTTTCATCGCAAACAGCTGCTCTGTCGCACGCTCTTTTACCAATGATACGACTCCAAAGGCGCCTATGGAATTGAGCAAAGTGTACTACCTGAGATGTAATCAGAAGAAAGTAAATACCATGACCGATAGTCTTGAGCTTGATAAAAGCCGTAGCATCAACTTTCCTCCGACGTTCGCGAAGATAGTCCGTTTCATTTTGGCGCCATTTCGTGCGCAGTAATTCCTTTTCTTCATCACTAAGATTCATGGCAATCATGTCCTTCTCCATGGCTGCCCTTCTTTGTTCTCGTGAAGGAGGTTGCCTGAGGAGTGGGAAGTAGAGATTTTCAAAGTAGATCCGGGCGGACACAGCTTTTTCCAAAGTAGCCAATGATGGAGTGATCGCCCGTTTGCGATAACCGCAAGAAATGGAGCTTCCAACGGCGGCAGGGTCCGCACCGACCCGTTCAGCGACGTTCGGATGTGCATGGAATGTACCACTACACGGATTTGTGGAGGTCCCAAGAATATCAAGACAATTTTCTGTAAGGCTAACACGAACGTTCTCCACGGCAGCAGTAGTCAGTGCTGAATTCGTGCTGGTGTCATTTACTACTCGTAAAGGCGACCGTTGGTCGCCAGCAGCACTGCCGACTGAAGGCTTCATGGCATTCACTACCTCGTTTATTGCCCTGGCCTGGTTAATCTGTCTCACACGAGCTTTAATGGGACTGGCCCACCGTGGATCTGGGGTTGATGAGGTCCAAGTCATACGACGTTGACTCTCGATACTAACCTCCCAGCTTGCCAATGCCGTCCGGACCCCATCGAGTAAGCAGGGCTTCTGCCTGATCGGCATCAGAAGCATGAACCAGGTGTCTGAAAGCGGGAACGTCGTAGTAGAGGCGGATATCTTTAAAATAACTTACACGAAACCGGCGGGGTGAGAGACCATATCCTTGCTGATCTTCCTCGCCTTCTTGAAAGGGGAAAAGGATGGTAGCACCTGGCTAAAATTCGCGATATTCCTTGGACTGGTCTCCTCGTACCTCACACCGGTCACTGGCTTGGACGAATACTGAATATTGGTCGAGCCCCAAAGCTGCCCAGACGGAGAGGGTGTTGGAATCATAGCCAGAAGGTCATAGAAGCCTTTGTGTAGGATCGTTCCGGCTGGGAGCATTGGTGTCGAAGGCGGAGGACAGTAAGTGGAATGTGGGTGGGGGGAATCGGTCACTAGTGGCATTAGATCGCTATTCGTCGAATGACCACCATGAGCCGCGATGGGTGGGTGAGGTAGTGGACGTGGAGATCGCGCCGCCATCGCATCTACTATGATATCAGAGAGCCCCGGGCGTATCGTCGACTCGTGAGAAGGAGACACGCTACTGCCCTTTCGGTGTGGCCAGAGGTTGGGAACTCCAGCACGCTGCTATTCGGGAAGCAGAACTTTTTCCGTTGGTTTCTTTCGTTGCTGATGGGCTCAGAACTCGCCGACACCGCTAGCAGATTTGGATCTTCTTGATACGGGATCAGAAAGAGTACAAACTGGTCAGGAGGCCCTTGTACCCGACCGGTGACAATATACACAGATGGGTTTTACTTCCTAATCTAAGATTAACGACTCGTCATTCTTGTCCCCGGTTCAACGGTTGTCATGTGTTGTTCATTTCCCTGATTTTGCGTTCCCTCGCGATCAAACCACTCTTTCATTCTCGTCAGCTTTCCTTACGGCGGTGAGAAATGGCTATTTCTAGTCCTCCGAAGCGTACGAAATTCTCGATCAACGTGTCCGCCTCCACCTGACAATATCATAGTGCTTTCGTCACCCAGTGGGTACTATGTTGTCGCTGCCCGGTTTCGCTGACCACACATAATCCCCGTGTGCACACCGGTTCACCATTTGCCATACCTCCGCGCAACGCCGGTTTCAGTCGATGCTTTCCGGGCCTTGCCATGGTGGGAAGATCGTGACTTTGCTGATGGGGTACTGTCTCCTGTTGGTAAACACTTTTGTACTGACCTGCATCGTGTCACAAAACCGGCCACGAGGCATCGTCCGACCTAGCCATCGGTGACAATGCAATTTCCGCATGTTGAGAAATTGACACAGCATTCCGTCCGCATTCCCTTCCTTGCGGCTCGTTCCTTCTTTTGGATTACTCCAGTGCAAAAAGAAAAAAAGGCCCAAGGCCGCGAAGATTATCATCTTGTTTACATTTACATACAAGGTTCGTCCGAAATCCCAACAGCAAGGTCTCGGATCTGGCTAGTGCTATTTGCGGTCGAAGGTAACATCCTCTTAATCCCCTCCGACACATTTATTAGAAGGTGCTTATTCCGCACTCATCAACACCCGATCATACTCGTGTCCCCACCTGCACCCTTCCCCTGCTGTTCACACCACACCTCGTGTCAAGCCATTTACCGGCCTTCATGTTTTCCTCGTTCATCCAACGGCCCTGATCATTTGTCCGAAGTCATAGCCTCTGCTTCCAAAAGCCATTTCTACTCTCACCATCGATCTTTAGTGCGTCCAGCGCGTGTCCCTTCATACTTATAAACCGAAATTTCTACGTTCATTGAACCATAATTTTCTTTCCTTCCTCTTTTGCCTATCTCTTAACTTACCATGACGACCCCGAGAAACGATCGTATGTACGAGAGTGCCGGGAAAACTCGTAGAAGCCCTCCTGGGGGGGATTCGCAAAGTAGTGGTTTCTTTCAGGCGGGACAGGGTGGGCGAACTGTGCTCCCTCCTCTTTCTTCAGCGTTTCCAACCTCCTCACGTTCTCCAGGTCTGTTTTCCTACATAGTGTTCATGCAATATGCTCAACTTGATGGCTTCCCGCGTATAGGGCCCAGCCACTATTCTAATCCGTATTTGCGGTCGTCCCATGCCAAAGCCGAACACCCAGTGTCTACCTACAGTCAGTGGCCTGCATCAACTACCCGTGCGTAGTCGTACGGCTGCGCTTTATATGTACTCATTGTGCTGCAATGAAGTTGTTTCTGCAGCACAGCAACATTCATCTCACCTTTATGAGCACTACGATTCAAGATACCAACAAGCGCAGGGCTATCCGGCATATCCTCCGCGGACGTCGCCTCCAGTTCCTCCCGATTCCCGCAAGCTTCCTCCACTCAGCGTTCCACCAAATACAATGAGGGATGACCGGTGGCAAGGGGGCGCTTACGGTTCGGTAGGACCACAGCTGAACTATGGTGACATCCGTTCACCTACCGCTACTTACCCTTCGGAGTATACCCAATACCAACACCAAAGCTCCTACTCGTACCCTCCGGTACCAGATACGCGTGGCCACCCAAGCCAATTGTCAATGCACCCCTGTCATCCAATGTCCATTGCAATGTATCCATCAGAACGCGGACTTCCAGCGCAAGTCGAGACCCATGGAACCTCTCCTTATTCCCGAGGTCCAGTGACAAATACACCCCTTACTCAAGAACCGGCACCAATGCTATCCACGGAGGAACCGGCGATCAAGAAGAAGCGCAAGAGAGCTGATGCTGCGCAACTGAAGGTACTGAATGAAGTGTACGCCCGTACGGCATTCCCGTCGACCGAGGAGCGTGCCGAGTTGGCGAAGAAGCTCGATATGTCGGCCCGGAGTGTTCAGATATGGTAGGGAGAGGAACTTATTTTTTTCTGCGTTTCTCATCGACTAGAACAGGTTTCAAAATAAAAGGCAGTCCATGCGGCAGACAACCCGCCAAGCCTCGAGTTCTGCTACTGCTGCGTCGCAACATCAACCGTTTTCCACGCCATCTCAAGGTGAGGCAAGTCATGCGCCTTACAGTGGCAGCACAAGTCCCACTGCCGGTCCCACTCAGTCATATCTGCCGCGCACGGACTCGCGCACCCCTGGTAGCCTAGATGCTAGGTCGTCGATCACGCCCCGACGTGAAGATGATTCTCGCAAATGGCCGAGTCGATACTGATCTCGATCAGATTCACATGCGATTTCGCTGTCCCCTAGATTCCCTCATATACCAAAAGTCAACTCCTACCAAATCTTTTGCAGATTATATATGCTAAGACTTCGATCGTTCGTCGTTCATTATATCTACAGGCTTTAATTGTTGTATATAAACCATCTATTGGTTTGGGTGCATCTGAGATTCACATGCGGTTCTGGTTTCTTCTCCTCTTCACACAGTAGCTTGTATAATTGCGACTGATACTTGTACCGTCTGGCCTGCTAGTCCTGCTGCAATTACAGTATGATGTCACTCCGTATCATACTGTGACCGCATCACCATCGAGATAGTGATAGAAGCCCTTCTTGCCCAAGTAGGTGTTGTGGGTACGTGAAGGTTTGATAAGACACACGAGGCTCACTGATAGATTTGGTGTGTTCGGGGACGGTACCATTCTACCTGCAGAGGCATCCTATCAGTCACATGTACAGAAAACTTTTCGGAATGGTCAGAAAATTCCAATGCAACGGAAATCCACCACTGGCGTTTGCGGACCAACCATACTTCGAGCTTCACAGGAGTTTAAGCGGGAATGCTTGTCTCGTTCACTACTCGGATAAATGGGACTGGGTTTTGGCGTTGACATGACTACGCTGCTCGCACCGAGAAAATGAATTAATGACAGAGCTGTTGACTGTGTTCATGTTTTAAAGCGGCTGAGTGACCAACTTTTATTTAATAACGAGCTGACCGAGGAAGCTAAGTTTAAGGGGTTTAGATTTCAATTTCATTTACAACGATTAAAATTAGGTTTTGTGGCGTCATTCACGACACTTATCTTGGATGCTGCGACTGGCTGTGGGCAACCCAACATGTCATCCATAAAAAAGATTAAAGAAGCGACATTCACTACAAATGATTCATGGACAGAGAGAATTCCCGTAGCGACGGGTTCGCACTTTTGATGGTTTCAAGTTTCTTTTGGATTTCATGTCTAGCGGAAGCAAATTGCTTCTTTCAGAAAAAGGTAATCTTAGATCGTTACATGTTGCTTTCGGGATAAGACACTATGAGACCTCGAACACCGCTAAATATCACGGGTGGCTCATATAACTGACTTCGATCTCGCATTGAAGGAATGGGAGCAATTGTCCTGGGTTCCTTCGATCTGCATTCTCATGTGTTTGTCCTGTGTTTTTTTTTTTTTTTTTTTTTTTTTTTTTTTCCCTGAAGTAGCTGAAGTGCGCTTCTGGGTAACACTGCCCTATCTTCTCGGCTGTCATCAACGACCCAGCCATGCTGTACAAGATTCGAAAGGTCGACGTTACTGAAGGGGTTTGGAGTTCAAAGTTACGAAGGAGTAAATCCGAAAACACCTGAAATACCAGTTACTCTTCACATATAGGCGTACAACGAAGGGCATAGCGGCCATTCCACAATGTTGTACCAGTCGTCTCGCCGTCACAGCGGGGATAGAAACAGATCGCCTGGGTCACGAGAACTTCGACACCAACGACTCAGTGGCAGTAGTAATAACTGCGGGTTTGGCCTTCAGGCTTCAAGGTTTCTTTTCACCTTAGTCACCAGGCTGGGCGCAGAGCGCACAAACTAACAATCAGATCACTGCGATGTTCCGCTGTTTGCACAGTAACCCCATCCAGTGAGCATGGTCTGGATGCACCAACGTAAGCTGTGTGGGCAAACATATCCCGGCGTCAGAACTTTCTCTAGAAACGGTCAGGTTACTGTGGAAGGCTTCCATACCAGTTACTAATCGCAAGGACCTGTACTGAGCCCGGCGGAAATGCAGTTTATATATAAAGATCGAAATCTGCGGAAGACTGTCAGTGGCACTCTATGAATGACGACCGTTGTCCTCCCTCGTTCTCTTGGAAACACTTGCACTCTCTCGAAGCACACTAGAGGACCAATTACGATTCCGTGTTCACTTTTTGCATGTTTCCCAAAGGGTTCGTTGCAGTACCGAAGTTCAGGATAGACCCGAAGGATTATGCATTTCTTGCAAAATACTTCTTATAGTAACTGTGCGTTACAATAACTGACTTGGGCATGCGAATGAATCTCAAGGTTGGGCAGAACTCGGTCACACCCAACACATACCAATAACATACCCCACCAAACATTCTGTCGCACAAGTTTTCTCCAACGCACTATCTGTCCACACCAAGTGGAGACGAAAACAACCCCTTCGCGTGTCACATGGGGATGACCCTCGGTGGTGGAGATAACTGACTCCCCTGCTGCGGATTTATGAAAAGCCTCACTAGGTGAAGAAGCTCGGCGTGGGATGCCTACTCTTTCGCTCGGTGTGGAACTAACGAGAGCAACCAAGTGACGTCACACTGGTGGGCCATTGGTAACCACACAGCGAAATTAAATCTATGCCAATCGACGGTTTCCCCTTAGAATTATTGATTGTTTAAATTTTCTGATCGCAAAGTTGTGGCAGAGTGACCAGAAGGAGTATCCCAGTGAGGAAATTTAAAACCGAGGCAGTGAAACGTAAGCCGAACAAGCAACCCACTACACGCGGAAGGAGGGAGTTCTTGGAAGACTCCTGATACTAGCGTACCAAGTCTCGTGATGGAGGTCCATGCATTTTTCGCTGATCATCTACGCCAAGGCTTAATCACAATTGGTACAGGAACACTACATAGATGCCCATGTATGAAAGGGATAATAACTTGTAGTAAGGACATGCCACCTAGACCTTAAAAATGAAATGTTATGATTGCTGGATGTTGGTTCAGTTGGCTCCTACATAGTCATTGCCAATGAGAGCAACTGGAATCTGGCTAGCAACAGCAAGCGGAATAGTGGACAGTTCCTAGCGTTCGAGTATTGCCGTAAATCGTGTCCGAGAGTTGAGCCTCATACACTCGAACTACTAATCATGAGACCAAGGACCAGTCTAGAATCTAGATAGACCCATTCCTCAAGTTGTCGAACTGACTCCATTCATACCTGAGCCAGTTGGGACTGTGATCCAAGTGGCCCATGGTGTCTTTGACGACCTTCACAAGGCTTTCCCCTGGAACTGGATCCTTGCCATGTCCACCTTCCATCCCTTCCCTATGAGACCCCTTGTCACCGCTGAGCTCCCAGAACATGCTTCCTCCTAGCCCCTGCTCGCGAATCCATCGACCTTTCATCGCCGCAACCGCTTCGTTGTCAAAGCTAACCATCTCCTTCCTTTGGTAATCGTACGACCAGCTCGCCATTATGCGGTCGTCCTGGAATACGTAAGAACCGGGTAGGGGGAGGGCGCGGTAGTCGTAAACGCCTTGCTCCCAACTACCCTGCCCCAACCCAGAGAATGGAGCACCAGGACCAGTCGTATTCATGAAGCTCCTTCCATACAATGGAATACCCAATATAAGTTTATGTGGTGCGACGCCGTTGGCCTTGTACCAAGACACTGCATCTGACGAATTGATCGGTGGTCCGTGAACATTCGCTTGATGATTAGCAACGTTGTCCCAAGACCCCGCTGAAAAAGGTAACTACGAAGGTGGAAGACGTCCCAAGACAAAAGCTCACAATAGTCATATGCCATCAAATTCCAAAAGTCGAGATAGGGGTTCATTCCCCCTATGTCCAACACCTTGTAATTCTGAGGACCACAAGGTGCAGCAATCTGGGAGTGCGGTCAGATTGAGCCAGCTCGTGTAAGCACACACATACAGTCAATAGGAACTTGTGGGCAATGCTTTTGTTACGAGAGTGCAGATCAAGAGCCATACGGAGTTCCTTCAGGAGCTCGCGGTATCCAGCTGCTTGCTCAGGATTCGATGGATATTCATAATCGATATCCAATCCATCTAAGCCATAATCTTCCAAGATTTTGACAGCAGATTTGACGAAAGTTGCACGGGAAGCAGGTCGAACAACAACAGGATGGAAGGAAGGGGAGTATGTCCAACCTCCAATGGAGAGCAGAACTTTGAGATGACGATTCCGCTGCTTGAGCTTGTGGAGGGCCTTAAAGTTGCCATAAAGGTTGTTTCCTGGTTCATCCCAGGAGTCTCCCGGGTAGTGGATATCTTTGTCTGCCCATACGTCTGACAGGACAACGTCGCCGGTGTCCGCCCTCACATTAGCAAAGGCGTACAGTATATGACTACGACCATTTAGAAGACAGGAGGGGAGGGCTGACACGAACGCACGTCAGATCTTGTACTGGAATCAGCGTCGGTGGAAACTTGCGACCATAGATTCCCCTAGATGATGCTAAGCTGGCGGTCAGCACAGATGGAGATAGTCAAAACACACCAATTAACAAAACTGTTCGCAGAGAGCATCGATCAGCTGTCGGCCGTTAGGGTACGGGTTACTTACTAGCCAACGCTGTATTTCCCTTGGGTCGTCATGGCTAGCGATTCAGTTGGTGATGGGACAGGTGGAGTCGACAAGTCCGATTGCAGTTCTGTGAAGTGCGAATTCCAATGTTCAGTGCCAAGCTTCGAATGAGGGTAGTGGTTTTCAAAGAAAGTAAACGTGCGCTCTCCAATTATGTATGTCCCAAACGCGAATAGACAGACGGCTATGCATACGAGGAACTTTCTACGAGGAGAGTAGGGAGCAGTCGGATCAATGACCTCACCCGAAGGTACTGCTTGATACGACGTAGAAACCATAGGGCGTGGTCGTCGTTGCTCCAGTGATACTTAGTGCCAGCCACTGCTGGGGCCTCGGGTAGCAATGTCGACCAACGTCATCCGCGTCATCGCTACACAGGTAAATACTCCAAGTAGCACGCGACGACAAGCTCAGAGATCGACCGCCGTTTAACCTTACACTCCGGCTGCCATGTTTCTCATAATCAGGGATACGGTGTCGAATGTCGGCCGACGGCGATCCAACGATCTAGTTGCACGGAAATTGGGCAATGAGTCGTCCATGGAATCTATACGCCCGATCAACCCTCCGATACTGATCGCCTCCCACACCCACAAACGAATGATCATGGGTCACACGGACCGATTCTCGTCACCACTACATCTTTCCAGCACAGAAGGGAAAGGCTGTAGGTTCGGATTGAGGCTGTACTGCCCGAAAGCGGCTGTATTACTTTTCTGAGTGGGGTCCTAAGAGCTTGAGCTTCAAACCTTCGATGGCTCAGAACCAACACGGAAACCAGACTGTTTACACCACCATCATGGTCTTTTTCAAGGCTTCCACACGCCAGTTGAGGTTAGAACGGCTCCACCGGCACCACTCCACCATGGAAGTGGTTACAGTGCGTAGTACTTCTTAGTCTGCCATTATCATATGGACGGATAGCTAGCAAGGTGGTGATTGGAGATTACATGGATGACTGAGATCTATCGTTCACGGAGCCCGGAATGTGGTTATCCTTGCTAGAACTAGCTGTGACATCGGAGGGATTGAGGCGTTGTGCTTGGGTGGTCTCGCTCACATCACCTTCGGATGGTGGGCCGCTCGGTTAGCCCGGGTTACGTATAGTAGGACGTCCCTCAGGCTCCGGGCTCGGGCTCAGCCGACACGAGCTTGGTGTCAACCTGTCCCTGCGATGCAACTCTAGGCGTCATCCAAGAAGACGCGTGATCACACCTAAGCCCTGAGAATTGTTGTCAGTGTCCCTAGAATGATAATTACAAGTGTATATTCTGCTTGCCTTGGTTTTCCCTTCTCTAAATAGCAGCTTCATGCCCACTTTGATGAATTCCGGGTGAGAAATGAACTCAAACACCACAGTAGCCCTATCACCCGTCCGTAGGAGCCCTTGTGGATGATCCAAGGACACAATCCGAACGGTTTGCCGTACAGCCTGACCGCAAAAGTTAGCAGTCGAAGAAGTGCTCCTACAGAATGGCACCAACTCCGCAGTGAAGCATAGCCTGTCGAAGACAGTCAGAGGATAGCTTCGCGATAGTAGTATGTCGCACCTGATAATTTGGTTGCATAGTGGTATTATGACTGCGGGAACATCAGTCTCAAGTGATCAGGAGAACATCACACATACTACAAGATAAGGACTTGTCCCTCGAATCTGCGGGTTGCTTTGGCAGCATCTGCATCAGTGACAAAGTATAATAAATTCTGCATGATCTCACCTCCCGGGGGTGCATCCGATTTATGCACGATTACCATTCCTTTCCTTACGGAGACGCGCTTAACCCGTTTCAGTGCCAGCGAGACGCTCTGCCCCGCTTCGGCCGAGAAGACATCTGCTCTGTGTACGAATAAGTTCTTTTCCCCTCAACTTGGAAGGGGTAACTCACCGTTTGCGCTGCATGCTACGGATAACTGTGGACTGAAAATGCCCGTTTGCATCTGGTCCAAATAAGATCGCATCTCCAGTCTTCACTCTACCACTATTCAAGATGCCATTGACAACCGTCCCGACATAGGGTACCGACCACACTTCAGTGATGGAGTACTCGAATAACCTCAGAATGGGCAGAAAGAGTCCAAGAATCATATTTACCTCCAATGGGTGGTCAACTGCAAAAGTTTCACCGTCGTATTCACTTGGTGGGAGTAAATTTAGGAATGTCCTAAGCTGCAGAGCGGTTAGCCGGAAGTCATCGGATAGATGCTCCATCAACAAACATAATCCAACCCTTCGCCAGTGACATTGGACAACCTGAAAATGGGGCAAATTCTAGCTTGGTAATAGATGAGCAAAGGAGATAGTAAAGAATCAGAGAGCTGACTTGTTCTGAGCAAATACTCCGACGAGTTCTGTCACAATCTCTGTTGACTTCACGAACACCGGCATTTTTCTAACACTGCGCGTCAGCGGATCAACTGCCTCGGAAACACGCCTCACCTGCACCCAGGACTCTTCAAAATTTTCGTTACTTGTTTCAAGGTCTCGGACAGCACATTGAGAGGTGTCATGTCAACCTAGAAGATGTCAAGTACGAACTTGAGATTTGAGGGATGTAAATACCTTGGTGATGCAAACGATGATAGGTACATTTAGGGCGAGGGTAATGGCCAGATGCTCTTTGGACATCCCAATAAGGCCTGCGTTCCCTCCTACCATCAAAATAACACAAGATGGTGCCCCCGAGGTAAGTCCGTACAGTGTCGTCTTTAGATACCTCTCGTGTCCTGCCAAATCTAAAAGGGTGATAAGCTCCGCCTGGTTGGTCCGAAGAGTGCAAAAAGCGTACCACTAAAAGAAATAATCTTGGCAGATCGAGCAGCGATGTCCTCCCATCCGAGCTTATCATGTCGAACAGTGTCTGGCTCTTGTCCGTCGGCCCTTCCAGGCAGCACCGGAGCGCCCGATGGAGTAAACCCTAGTATCTGATGAAAAGGCAATGAGAGGTAGTTTATCACTGGGAAGGAACCTACTTCCATGCCGACACTAGATGTCCTGCCCGTCTCTAACTCGTGCTTATGTCGGAAAAGTGCAACACGAGCTCGTCCCCTCCCATCGTCGAGAGTACCTGATAAACGTTAGGGACAAGAAGGGGATGTTGGAACCATTTACCTCGTGTCAATACTCCAAGAGTTGTTGATTTGCCCGAGTCGACGTTGCCTACTACTGCACATCGCACTTCCGGAGTCGAAGCAATGTCAACAGGTGGCAGGCGAAGCAACAGAACGGCTCGAGGATGTGAACCGTCAGTACGGAACAATACGGACATCTATCGACGGGATGCGTATGTGCTTCAGTAAGGTCGAAGGCAGAGCTCTCACCTTGGCGCCTATATCCACCACTACTTTCTCGATGCCCAAGATAGCTTTTCCGATATGATCCTCCGCCAGAGACATGCCCGTCCATCCTGAAGCATTGTCAAGAGGCTCCTCAGAAAATAGGGTGCTAGTGGGTGGCCGAGCTCCTATTCGGAAGATACACTCCCCTCTCCATCGCGTTAGAAGTGATGCCAGCGAATTTCTCGCCGACTCATAATCACCACTAAGTAAGAAGTTCTGCGGCGATAATCACATACATCAGTGATGCCTAGGTAGCAGTGACGTACATACCAAGATGTCATCCTCCTCAACGGAGGAAGGTGCGGAGTCCGCTGATTGGCTCGGCAGATTTCCGCCAGCAGACACGGCTGAGCGTCGATCAGCATTAGTATCCTTAACAGCGGCTCGCGCCGGCTGTTTGGCAAGTGCGCGAGACTGTGCTTGTTGAATCTCTGCTTGGAAGTCTCGAAGGGTAGTCATGATCGGGATGGAGGTTATCCAAGCGCGCGTCAGTGGGTTTATTGAGCCTGTTCATGTCAATGAGTCAGATACCGAGTCAGAGCGACGAATCTGTACCTTGACTTGGCTCGATAAGTTGCTGTCCTCTATGCAAAGTATGTAATCACAATAATGATCCGACCATCAAAAAGGATTCCCCACAAAAGGCAATCAATACACGACGACCACATTCATTCAGGATCTGACTAGCAGCGAACGGACATCCACGACAGCAAATGGCAGCGGCCTCGCAGCCATCCATGCCAACTGCGCCGGATGCTCACCCTGCCATTCGTGGGACTCAACCTGGCCTTTTGGATCCTTCACAACCCTCTCGCCTGCTCCGTTTCGCAGATGCAAAGCTCCACTTTGCGTCCTTTGATCCCAAAACTGCATTTGTCGATAGACAAGAGCCTGATATACATAAGCTTAATATCACGGATACACTCCCGCCACCCAAACGTGTCGTGATCGAGTCCACACAGAAAGGAGCGTCCTTCTGGCGTTTCGTGCCACGGGCGCGCCTAGAGGAAGGCGCGCCAGACGAAGGGTTCTGGCCGCGTCTCATTAATATTTGTGGGTGAGCAAAGCTGTGTTTTGAGGTGTCTTCGGTTCATTTTTGACGGGACTTTCCGTGCTGGCGTACACACAGTGAACAAGTTTACTGCTACCAAGAACAATGGGAAATCTACAAGCTCGACCCTGCTTATAGGTGCACGGTTTTCGGTGGTAACAAGTTATCAGCTATCACTAGGGTTAGTCTAGGAGATGCAAGCACACCAAGACCTGAACCTTCCGGAGTAAAGCGCAGCCGCAGGCCTTCTCCAGAACCGGCCCCACAAAAGAGAGTACGCCCAAATCACTCCCGATCGAGCACCTCCGATGACTCCGACGGAACTGAGGACACTGAAGAAGAAGAAATAGAGGGCATGCTGGTAGACGAGAAGGACGGTCCTGGAATACCTAAGCTGGCCTCCAACCGCAAACTTGGGCGGGTCAGCCGAGAACAAATGTACGCTGAACGAAAGTGGCGTTGGCGAATAAACAGAGTAGTCCAAGAAAAGTACGATCAGGCTCCACTTGTACCTACGGAAACCAGCTTCTCCATGCAGGATGATAGCGATGACTCCAGTGTTTCCCCTCCTGCGGCATACAATGTAAAGCGGAAAGGTGTGTTTTGCTTTGTGACCCTTCGTTACCCTTATCCTGACACAATGTTCAGGAGATTCCATCGCACCTCACAGCATCGATGGTGTGGCCGGATCAGAGGTCTACTGTGCTGATGAAAATACTGGATCGAATAAACGCATGCGGGCTATGTCACCAGAAAGGACCTGTCACACGTCGAATCACAGGCACATCATGCGGGAGAGGAAAAGACTCCAAAAAATTTCCAAGTTCCGCCAGAGATGTCAGCCTGGCCATCACCTACACTTTGAGGATGATTTGCGCTTTGAATTTGAGCCAAGTGGTGAGTACATCGCCATGAACTTCATTTGTTGATTGGGACTGACGGATTTATCCGAGTCGACGACGATGAATCAGATATCACCGAAGGATCAAATTCTAAACAAACAAGTGAATGCCCTGCGGATGACAGGTGCGATCCGGAGGCTGCTCGACAGGCAGAAATAGCTGAATCTATTCGCAAAATGCGCGAACTTGAAAAGGATCGTCCACTGTGGGAAGAACAAAGGAGGCTGCGAGAAGCTCGCCAACTTGCAGAGGAAGAGGAGCGGCGCGTTAGGATCGAGCAGCATAGACGAGCGGAGGAGCAGCGGAAGCTGCGGGAACAGGAGGCGATCGAGCAGGAAAGAAGACGAGCGGCCGCAGAAGCCGAGCGCCGTGCACGAGATGAACTACGACATCGAGAAAACAGAAAACGAAGACAAAGAGAGCGCTGGGATTCTGGCCCGTGGACACCCATCAGAGCCTTGGAGAGATATAGGATGCTGAGTGAAGAATTTGACGCTTGGAAGTTTTCCCCGGACGAATCGATTACATTTTATGATGTACCCTGGCCAGTCTTACACGCCCCTTCGCGTCTAACAGTGGAGGACGTCGACTGGTCTGCGGTGGAGGCATTCTTTGATGCCGTCAAATCGCAAATGCGACTGCAAGATTACAAGGCCTTCGTCGAGAAGAGTCATAGGCGATTCCATCCCGACCGATGGCGAGCACGTAATGTCTGGCTTGCAATTAGAGATGATGTGGAACGTGGCTTTATGGAAGTTGCAGCCAATACGGTCGCGCAAGCGATCACGCCCATTTGGAGAGGTTTGAAGGCACATGATGTCCATGCGTTTCAATCGTAGTAAACACGCGGCAGACTGATCAATCGTTGTGGACACGCGGCAGACTGCGTCAGTAAATTCACATACATAGCCTATAATGTAGCGTATATGCCATAGAATTCACCTTCGAAAATCGAGGACGAGAGGAAAGGGAAGACGATCGATACGAGTCTTGGACTTTGAAAGGACTTCCATTCAGAGGGGCGGTGCTTGGTGAGCATGCATATCCGGTTAGCTTGAAGCCATCTCTATTAGCCATGGCTGTGTTGTGGTAATTACAAGCATTTACGAGGTCCCACGGGAGGAATCAAACTTAATAAGAGAACGTCTCGTAGCTCGCAAATATGTGATAGCGAGTCTGGACGGTTGTTGGTGTGGGATGCCGTGCGAACTTGCTCGTGTGTATTACTTACTGGAACATGTTCAAGTTGCTTTCTCACTGTTCCCCGGAATTGAGATTGCGACGAGAGTTTGAATTTTGAAACAGCTGAGCAGTTGACTCACGGCGCGGGTTGCCTCCACCGTACTAGCTCTGGGGTAGGTGATTTTGGGAATCTAATTACCTACCGAAGGAAGCGCTTACATGTAAGATACAGCCCATCAGGTAGGCTGTGATGAAGTGGTGAAGATAATCAACGATAAGCCTCCAGGAAGCACTTACACTCTGCTTCTAGAAGCATATGATACGCCGCTTTCTATTTTGCCGGTAATGTGAGTCTAATAACTGACCAGGCACGTCCACATAAGAAACGCGATTCCCATGTGCCCTCCCCCGACTGGATACTAGCCCTTATATAAAGAACAGTTATCTCTCTCAGCGAGGTATTCTCGGTTGCCGTCTACCCCATAAGTCCGTCAGCCTCTCCGTTGCCAAGTACTCGAAACGATGGACCCGCCTTCTACTCTCAAACCTGCCGAGGTGGCTGTCGACCTCATCCAGCAGGCCGTTATTAAACATAACACTCGTCATGACAAGACGTTTTTCAAGGCGGTTCTCGCCGGAGTCATGCTTTCGTTTGGTGGTCTCCTTGACTTCATCATAACGGGCGGTTCACCCTCCTTGGCCACTTCTAACCCAGGGATCGTCAAGGTCCTGGGGGGTTTAGTTTTCCCGGTCGGTCTCGTCATGTATGTTCACTTACAGTGTTTTCGAATGGTCCCTGCTTGATATTTCCGCAGGATTGTCCTTCAGGGCTTTGATCTCCTGACGAGTAACCTCATGGTATGTACTCGGCAATGAAATGATAGTCTCTCCTTCATCAGGCCGGTAGATTTTCCCCATGGCCGTCCTTAAGGGTTCACTGCCTTGGTGGAGCATACCCGTCAATTGGACTATTGGTCTGTGAGTTTTGCCGGTCTATCAAATGGCATTTCTCATTCTGTGATTGTAGTTACTTTTGGGAACCTTGTTGGAAGTCTTTTTTTTGCGGCCATCCTAGCTAAATGTTCTTCTCCACTTCATTCCCATTTGAAGTGGAATGACTGAACTATGTCTCTAGATGATGGTCTCGTCGTTGATGATCCTTATGCTACCTACATCAGAAACTTCGCCGTGTGAGTTTCTTCCTCTTTCTTTGATCTCCGATTTCACGATTATTTCTTAGCACAAAAGCTGTAACTCCCGCCTGGTACCAGATTTTCCTTAGGGGAATTGGTTGTAACTGGCTGGTTTGCATTGCTGTCTGGGTGAGCCATTTCAGGATCGTGTTCGCGATGATTGCTTAACTAGTCTTAGCAAGCAACAGGAGCTAGAGAGACCATCTCGAAAATCTTTGCCACTTGGTTCCCAATATGGGTGCGTGAGCAGGTCATTCTAGTATTCGTGCTATAGACTGACCATTGTCATTACCGCAGGTATTCGTTGCATGTGGATTTGATCACGGTATGCACGGAGTAACATCTGCTTTAGCGCAGCTAACAACGTTCCATAGTGGTCGCGAACATGTTCTCATTGCCACTAGGAATAATGCTTCATGCCGATGTACGGAGATTTTACGGGTCTATCCACTTACCGCTGACGACCCCCTTCAGTTGACTACAGCTTATTACATCAAAAAGTGGGTGTCTGTAAGAATGATGCTACCGCGGCCATTTACTTTGTTCCAGATCCTTGATAGCGTCGTACCTCGGAAATATTGTTGGCGGTTTATTAGTGGGCCTCCCGGCAGTTTACTTCTACCTTGGTGACAACAAAGCTGGAGGGTTGAGCAATGCGGAAGAGGGACGCACGGATGACAAGAACATGGAGGATTCAACATCTACTGAGAAAAGGTAAACAGCGGGCTCTCTGGGTCACACTTTCTGTATAACTCACCAAATACTTGGTGAATTGATCCACATATTTTGATTCCCATTTTGTCGTCCTAACTTGCCTGTGATCGCTTCACCACTCGCCACATAGTCAACTTTGAGAGTACGATCATAACAAGTGTTTGGCTCGTTTGTGATACTTCAAGTAGAGCTGGAGGGCACACTATCGTTAAGAGCACCGGCACCTGCGCACTCCTTTGCGGATCGTCAACTGGGAATACTACTCGGTCAGGTTGATAGAGAAAACTAGATGTGAGAGAACTATTAGTTATTGTAAATGCGTAAGGCTTTGTTTTTTCTAGTGAATGAAGTGTCTTGCGGAGCTTTCCGGGATGACATTTGAACCACACGCACATGCAGAGAGGACAAGAGGTGGTGTACAACAATGAGAATGTAAGTGAGGTCGGCCGAAAGCAACCAGACGATAAGGACGCTCATAGAAGGGAGGCACCGTTCATAATCGAGACGATTTAGCGTGTTCCAGAACACAGCCGCGATGTATTCAGGGGATACTTTCGGCACTGTGCGCCACGTCGTTTAGGAGAGTGGGAGGCCAATTTTGCAGTGGTCCACTACCGCGCAGATCATCTGTTAGATAGGAAGAAGGACTAAAACCGGGAGAACCGTACGCTCGCACTTCCCAAACATTCTCGCTGCTTTTCCCCAGACGTTTGGCAGCCAATTCCTCTGCTCGTCGACGAATCCAGGCGTCCCTTTTCTGCTCTGGGTGCATCGACTTGAGGCTCAAGCAAAACTTGAAGGCTTCAAGTTTATCACCGCATTCTGACATACGCCCATATCTGTACAGCGATTTAAACTGTGCGTTGAGAACTGATCACCACTGTCAACTGCGGGGTGTTGGAAGGGAAACGGATGTCTGCATACCATGGCACATTAAGAAACCGTCCAACAGGCTCAAACATCCAGGGATATCATCCACTGTCGGGTGTAGTTTCCTCAGATACTCTTCTTCCTGACTGACTGCAGTTCGGAAGTCGACAGGCATCTGTACGACGAAAATGATAATTAATTTCTTTACGTAAGTCAGTTTTTGTCTGGTAAGACGCGTTTTCAGGCTCCGATCGGAATTAGACGCGTCGCGACGCGTTCCAATTTCTTCTTGCACTTATCATCATACATACACCATGGTACGCACTCTGTATGATCCCAGTCAAACAAATCTGATGTTCTGATGTCGCACAGTCTCAAACTCAAAGAGGATCTAAACGTGCTCGTTCTCCGCCGTTACCCAGTAGCTCGCCCGCACCGCGGCCATCACCACCACGGAGAGAATCTTCGTCTTCCCTGCCTCCGTCCTCACCTCCCGCGCCCTTCTCGGACACGGATGACAACATGGAGGAAAGTGAAGTTGTAAAAGACTTACGTGATGAAGAGGACGACGATGGAGAGGATCTTTTTGGGGCAGAGATAGAGGAGTAAGTTTCGTGCCTTCCAAGTCATCAAGGCTCTGATTTGGTTATTCGAAGTGACTATGCACCCAATGAACTTTTGGACCGCTACTCGGACCGAGCCATCGATGATGAAGGGGAGTACGATGCAATGTCAACAGCTGCACGTAGGGCTGCAGAAGCACAGATGGACCGTAGAGATCGACTGGAACGAAGTGGCGTGCGGGGGGCACGTGCTGCAGCCCGTAGCAGGGCTCCTCGGTTTTTGCAGAGCGACGACATAGATGATGAGGACATTTTGGATGGTGGACTGGGAGTGGCCAGAATGAAACGTCGCACTCGCCGGCAGTATGATGAACGGCGAGATCTCGACGATATGGACGGCATGGATGACGTTTGTCTCTGAACTCTTATGCCCGTAGTACTCTGACAATTCAAACCCAGGAAATACCGCTGGAACAATTAAGCGATATCAAAGCGAAGTCAATCGCAGAGTGGATAGCAAACGACCGTGTCCGTCGCTCGATTGTCAAACATTTCCGTCAATTCTTAATGACTTACGTTGACGACAATGGTAACTCCGTGTATGGTCAACGCATTCGTAGCCTGGGTGAAAGTAAGTGGTGTTTCGAGACCCCTCGTATTATCTAACAGTTTTCTAGCCAACGCGGAATCGCTGGAGGTTTCATACCTTCACCTCGCACTCTCCAAGCCCATCTTGGCCTATTTCCTCACCAACTCTCCTACCGCTATGCTATTGATCTTTGACGAAGTTGCATTGAATGCGATTCTCGTTTACTACCCGTCTTATGAACGTATTCACTCGGAGGTCCATGTTCGCATCGCAGATCTCCCTCTTAGCTCTTCACTGCGAGATCTTCGGCGCTCGAACTTAAACACCCTCGTTCGAGTCTCAGGCGTCGTTACACGTCGAAGTGGCGTATTTCCTCAACTAAAGTACGTTAAATTCGACTGCCGGAAATGCGGCGCGGTGCTCGGTCCCTTCTACCAGGATGCAACCAAGGAGGTTAAAATCAGTTATTGTCCCAACTGTGAAGGCAAAGGTCCTTTTCCAGTGAACTCTGAGCAAGTAAGTCAGCTAGGAGGGCTGCAGCACGCCATGCCTTGAACCCTTACTCACAGACCGTATATCGTAATTATCAAAAAATGACATTACAAGAGTCGCCAGGGTCAGTTCCACCTGGCCGTCTGCCAAGGCACCGTGAAGTCATCCTTCTCTGGGATCTTATCGACAGCGCTAAACCTGGCGAAGAGATTGTAAGTCGGCTGCATGCTACCCCGATTTAAGTCTCACGGTCGTGTAGGAAGTAACTGGTATATATCGGAACAACTTCGATGCATCCCTCAACTCCAAAAACGGATTCCCCGTCTTTTCAACCGTGATTGAGGCAAACCACATTAATAAGAAGGAGGATTTGTTTGCGGCATTTAGATTGACGGAGAAGGACGAGAAGGATATCCGCGCAGTTGCCCGCGACGAACGTATCCGCAAAAGAATCATCAAGTCGATTGCCCCTTCTATTTACGGCCACGAGGACATCAAGACTGCTATAGCGTTGTCGCTCTTCGGCGGCGTCCCGAAAGATGTCAAACGAAAGCATCGCATCCGTGGCGACATCAACGTTTTGTTGCTGGGAGATCCTGGTACAGCGAAGTCACAGTTCTTGAAGTATGTTGAGAAAACCGCGCACCGCTCCGTCTTCGCCACTGGGCAAGGTGCATCCGCTGTCGGTTTGACGGCGAGCGTGCGCAAGGATCCCATTACTCGTGAATGGACCCTTGAAGGCGGAGCGCTTGTTTTAGCTGACAAGGGGACTTGTCTCATCGACGAATTCGACAAAATGAACGATGCTGATCGTACTTCCATCCACGAAGCTATGGAACAACAATCGATTTCGATATCCAAGGCTGGTATTGTGACTACCCTTCAAGCGCGGTGTGCAATTATTGCTGCTGCCAATCCTATCAGAGGACGTTACAACCCAACAATTCCGTTTCAACAAAACGTGGAGCTCACGGAGCCTATCTTGTCACGTTTTGACGTGTTATGCGTGGTGAAGGACACAGTTGATCCCGTTCAAGATGAGCTCCTTGCTCGTTTTGTTGTGGGAAGCCACTTGCGGAGCCACCCCAACTTTGAGCCCGGGAAGGAGGAGATGGAGGTTGGAACTACTCTTGATGCAGACGTACGTGAGATTCACAGCATAGGGCGTGCTGATGCTCATTACGTGAAGCTCATTCCGCAGGACTTCCTTCGGAAATATATCATGTACGCCCGAGAGAAAATCCGCCCGAAGCTGTACGATATGGACCAAGAGAAGTTATCACGGTTGTTTGCAGATCTTCGACGGGAGTCCATGGCAACCGGCTCGTACCCCATCACTATCCGACACCTCGAAAGTATGATCCGCATGGCCGAGGCTAGCGCGAAGATGTCTCTTAGGGAGTATGTACGCTCGGATGATATTGATGTGGCCATCTCTGTCGCCGTGGGCAGTTTCGTCAGTGCACAGAAAATGTCCATTAAGAAAACTCTTGAGAGAGTAAGCGAATGTGAAGCGCATTAGTGATATACACTTTCAACTGATTGGTCTCACAGGGCTTCCGCAAGTATCTTACTCAAGCCCGTGACTATGAAGAACTACTGGCTTTCATTCTTGGGCAATTGGTCAAGGACAAAGCCCGCTTTCACCAACTGCAGAGACATGAACAACCTGAGCTGGTGACTGTCAATGTATCTCAACTTGACGAACGCGTAAGCGAAGTAGTTTTATCGATGTAGTGTGACTCACGCACTTCATTAGGCGAAGGAACATGATATCTACGACACGTCACCATTTTTGCATTCAAAGTTATTCGCGGCGAACGGTTACAAGTTGAGGGGGCAAGTGATCGAGAAAAGATTCCAAAATTGATGGCTGCTCGTCTTTCATTAGCAATGGAAGGTTGACACACCTTGCTTGGTTCAAACTGTACGACGTCATACTCTTCGTTGTGGGTACAATACCGATATTTAGATGTCAATGAGTGGGGCAATTATGTACGTATCGTAAGATAGGTGCGTCTGATCTCTATGGTGTCTGCGCGGCGGGAGCTGGGTGCTCTCTGTCTTTTGGTAATGGCGAGTTTGACGGAGGGGCATGGTCAGGTTGTATCGAGCCCTCCGATGCCGTTTCTGCATTTTCATCTTCATCGTCCATAATCTCTGAATGGGCACGACATTGAGTGCACGATGCGGTAAGGATGACCAACTCACCTTCGCCGTAGACGT
Source organism: Pisolithus thermaeus (assembly GCA_024663475.1). Taxonomy (NCBI): domain Eukaryota; kingdom Fungi; phylum Basidiomycota; class Agaricomycetes; order Boletales; family Pisolithaceae; genus Pisolithus; species Pisolithus thermaeus. The sequence continues at coordinate 443,985 of JANFAF010000001.1, forward strand.
CGGGGTGTGCACGGAAACAGTCCTGCATTGCCTTAAACTTCTCTACGCAATCGATGCCTTTCGGCTCCTTGTCTGAGTAAACGAAGCAAGAAAAAGCTTCTCGGAATTCGGAACCACAGGGTCCGTGAGCCATCCCGCCGAGACATGGGCAGTCCCAGTTTATTTCACCAGTCTCTGGATTGAATGCACCTTGGCCATCCGAAGAGTCTTCCTCATTTTCTCCTTTATCTTGTGCATCCGGTGGTATTGCATCTACACCAGTCTTCTCCGTGGAAGGCGTCGTCGTGTTTGAGGCAAGTAATTCTGATGCTGTCGAGGAAGACAAGGCGTGCTCTGGCGAGAGAGAAGGCCCAGGTTGTGATGGAGGGTGTCGCATTTGAGAATCTACATATATGTCATTCACGGCGGTCCTGTACCATACGGCCCGGAGAGGACGCACCCTGAGCCGGTTCGGAGTCGAGCGATACATGTTGAGGGTTCGAGTTCCACACCCAAGCCAGATAGGTTGCCATGGTAAGCGAAGCCCCGACCACATAAGCCGGGTGTCCATAACGTTTGAAGGTCAGAGAATTGAACGACGCGCTGGTACGCGTGTGGAGGCTCCTACGTAGTTGAAGACGCACGCAGTGGCGAAGCATGGATGTTGAACCAGGTCAAAGTTGGAGCTCGGGGTGACGGCGTTTCCCGCTCAAATTTCTTGCCACCGACTAACTTGCTTCGTATGCGAACTTACAGTTTACTAATACAGCACTTCCCAATGCATGACGCTGCTGAGGTGAGCAAGACCGTTGACGATCAGAACACTATTTCTGCATATTTGCCGTGATCGCATATATTGAGTGGGGTCACTGAGTACTCCACTATACCATCCCAGTGCGTCTGCCTGCACGGAGTAAACCAGCGTCACCTGGAACGTTGATCAAGGAAACAGAGTCGCCCGCGTGCATTTTATATGCATACGGTCTATAACCAAAGATTTCTCCGACAGACCTCCAGCGGTAGCATTATACCGAGGTTCAAACGCATGTAGAAAATGCCATCGTTTACAAGGGTGGTTGTGGGTTGCGTCCCATAGCCATCAGCCTGGCTGCCTTAGCCCACACTAAGGTATGCTTCCAAGATTTCTACCAAAAACTCAGACGGTACTTACCTCACGTGAAACGAACGTACGTGCTGGAACATGTAACATCACTCATTGCCAAAGTACTTTGCTTTTCACTCAACAGGGAATTGCCTTTTTCGGGTAAAATTATGAAGCCGGAGATGATGATTACGCCTATTACAGTGGTAAGTACGTCCTTCAGCCTCAAGGATCCGGTGCTGGGGGCGGGGCACTTCCTTCTCGAACGGTGTACAGGTACTTTCTGTCATTTGTCCACTGAAGTCCGAATGGCATGCCATTGACACACAACCGCATAAGTTCCAGTGCATCGATATATATATATACCGACGGACTGCCGTCACGCAGATGGAAGATGCTAGTACGCGTATAGGTGGGTAAGAGACAACTCGTGAGGCGTTGATATGTGCGATCCCGCTTTAAGGAACCTGTGGCTGACACTCGAGGCTGTATCCCATGGCGGGACTGGCGAGGCCAAGTGGCAAAAAGAAATCCTTGGTTATGGAACAACAGCCATCGCAGATTCGTGATCAGTACATGATGAAATGGCATAGAACGTGGGCCGTTTTCACTTCAACTCTCTAGTTGTCCCCTTGTATCACTTCCGCTAGTGCTGTGTCTCTGTCGTTAATACCACCCTAACTTCTCCCTCTTGCACTCCTTGTACGACGCATTCTTCTGGCTATCTTACTCTCTACCTTCTCATTCTTTTCCTGCTTGTTTCTTTAAGGCTTTCCTCCCTCGGACTGCTTCCGAGAAGCTGCAAGGCTAACTTATAAGGGTTCAAGTGGCCCCTTGGGCTCGAGCTCCTTCTGGATGACTACAGCTCCGGCTTCTGCAATTCCCCCAACGACTCTTAATTAGGCGTCTCCTTCTACTTATTCGATAACTTCCCCGAGCATGTTTGCTTTCCCTATAGCCACAATTTCGATCCCAGCCCCAATTCCTGCGGGTGGCGCACCAAATGGTCTCTGATACCCTGGACAATTGGTAGTGTTCCACAGTGGGCTCCGAGTATGCTTTCCAGGTTTTGATATGTGTTTTCCGTTCTTTGTCAAAGCCGTTTCTTTATATTCCCAGCGACGATGTCGTTAATGTAGCATAGGAAGCTGGTATTGGAATTCACGCTTTGGTTTGGGTACGTATCCTTTTACCTAGAACTTTCTTTTTTCACTAACAGTGCCACTTTGTTTAGCTTTGGTGGTGGGGACGAATGGCGGACCCTCCGCGACTCCTTTATTTCCACATTGACTAGCAACCCAAATGTATCACGCTGTGGTGGCATTCAGTTTGGCTCGGGGCCCCCATTCGGTGACGTCTCCCTCACTAGAACTTGCCTCCCAGGTGCTATAGCCAAGGCACAATATGATGTCCTTAGCATGCCTGCCAGTGGGCTCTCTTTCGGCTACCAGGAAAGCGGACGGCGCTCAGAATGTGCTAGATACAATTGACTTCATTGATATCTGCATGTTTCCACTTTTTAAGAATCTACTGAAACAACAAGTGGTGGGGCTGCGCGGTCGCAGGGGAAGACGTACAACTGGTTCATTCAGTATGGCGGTGGCAAAAAGATGTATTTTAACGAGGTGAGATACCACTTACCTCTCAGGCTCTCCGCTCCCGTAATATAAGAGACTTTCCTCTGGACTAGGACAGCTGGCCCCTAGTCACTTCTCCAGGCGTTCAGCCTAACAGTGCCCTTGCTGTAGCGAGCATTCCCAACCGAGTGCTGACTTTCATTTCGTCATCTTCTTGAGCTTATGATGGTCAGCCACTCTGGGAGCCAAGAGCCCAAGTATGGAACAGCGGCCAGCTCGAGTTCGGTTTCAAGCCCCGTACGTCTTATTAGTGAATCCAAGGCCTTCTTTATCAGGAAAGCCATGATACTTGGCTAGATGCCTTTTCAAAGTTCGCCTTCGCCCCACGTCGAGGCTGCGGGCAGCATCGCCACTTGCAGTGGTCAAGGAACGCTTCCATTTTGTGATCCTTGTTTTTTTTTGTGCGGAGCGTATCGATAATGCAGTCTTTTGATGGTCTAATATTATATGCAATCTGCGCCTGAGGTGGAGATGGACACTACTGCAATTATGCACGACACTGATACTACATTACAATTAAGCTGGTCTAGAGCATGTATTTGTAACCAAATTTATGACTACCCATACCACTTCCCGCCGAGTTGGGTTCTCACCGGAGGACGTTGGGGTATGGTGGACGATGTGATATTCCAAATTTCGATGGCACGCTGCGGGACTGTCGGAAGGGAGATCCATTGATAGAGGAGCGATAAGTTACCTTCCATGTCGCCATGTCAAATTCCATGACAATTTGTTGTCGCTGGACACCTTGAAGCCGATCTTCCATTGTTGGTTGCTCGCAAAGCACTATTTTACGTGCAATTTAGCATCCAAGGCAGATAAGAAAGGTAAAGCTCACTGATCATAGGATCACCTTCCTCTGTGATCTCAAACGCACACTCGCCATCGCGGATGAGGAAGGATACATAAAAGAGGTTCTCCACGGACTGTGCAAAGTCATTCGGGTTGACGATGAATTTGAATAGGTTAATAGGTCCTGTTGATTCGAGCATGTCTTTAATCTTTATGTATTTAATGAGAACACTTCCAGCGTCGGAAGGATCGAATATAACGCACGATGAGTACGTTCTTAGTTGTTTCATTATCAGACCGTTGGATGTCTTCTTCCTTGACCTCCTGTGGTCTGCGCTCTTCCTCTTGAACCTTTTCCTCTTTCTGTCGCTTGGCCTGGGAGCGCTTCTTTTGCTCTATCGACAGAGGGCCAAGCCTACGGACGGGTTCAGCGAGTGACTTGGCCCAGGCTCGGGTGAATCGGGGCATACATGAAATGAGTGACGGGGACTCTCCGGCTCTTAGCGAGTGCCTTCCTGCCGATTTTGTCCCAATCTAAACCAATTTCTTCTTCCACCTCCATTTCCGAACCATCCTCATTATCTTCGAGGCATTGTCTGCCACCCATGAAGCTAATGAGCTTGGTTACGAAATCGTCCATGTCAAACGCTCCGGATCCGAGTTTCATGGCACGAGCCTTTTGAGCACTGATGCTTGAGACATTACGCAGAACTGTCGAATCGAGGGTAGCTTCAGTGGGATTCTTAACTACATGAAGCGTAGAAGAACAAGCGCAGGATCATTAAATACCATGCGCGGACACACGAAAGACGTTGGAGCACACCCTTGGAGAACAGTTCATCTGCCTGCGCGACTTGCCATGCGAGCACCTCTGCGTCGAGGTCCTGCGGTCTTTGATGTTCTGTACAAAATCAAGGGTTCAGGGACTTGGTTGGCCAGACGTGTCGTGTCGCGGGGTAAATTCACCTGCTGTTAGTTTTTCGAGTTGGCGATATTTCTTGCGGATGTCACGTTTCTCTTGGACATCTTGTTCTGGGTCGTATGGTAGACCGTCTACGGTAGGCTTCGGGTTGAATGACACCATGTTCTTCTCCTATGTCTCTGCTTTATGCTTTAGTCGAGGAGGAAGCCCAAGTCACGTTACAAGCGCGACCAAACAAAATTCCGCGGCGCGTCTCCAGTGACTGCTGGGGTCAGGCGTGTCACTGGGTTCACCTCTGTCCAGCCAACAGTCGGTAGCGGTAGCATGCCTGGCCACGCCATAGACGTGAGTGTCATAACACTATTGGCATGTATGGGGCTCTCAGGAATTTTTGCAGTATAGCAAAAGTTCACTATCGGTCTGCAAAGGCCCCTCTCCGTGCTCAGGTTCGCCCATTGCAGTAGGGAGTCTGAGGTACGGCCAGCTTGTCCCAAGCGAGTTCGGGGAGATAGTGGTTTGGCGCCATTGGTATATATTTTTTTTCTCATGTCCTCTGATTTGAGATGGTCGTGCTGATGATGTTCGGGAAAAAGGGGCTGCGTCACACCTGACATTCTGCGCGTCCTTGCAACTGTGGATCTCAAAACCGTAACAGGCTTCAATACTCTTCGGTAAGTACTGTGCATCACTAGTGACTCTTTTTTTCTCCCAGGCGTTGACCGACGCCCGAATTCTGGATAGGCCCGAGGATCAGGGAAAAGTCAACCGTGCCATAGCACTCGGTCGTGTAGATCCTGCCGACATACCTCCCTCTGCCAGAGTCATTACAACCCCAATTAGTCAACCCGTAAAACCTCTCCAGCCCCCGCTGGCCGCCAATTCGAGGCAACGGAAACGGAAGCAGCCGTCTGAGAACTCTGAGCCCTCTGTTCCACGATTCTCTGGAATCTCTACCGGCACTTTCCCTTATACTGACGACGAGGACGAAGTTCTACCTACAGAGCCTGAACCAATCGACGAACTTTATTGTGTATTCAAAACGCGTGTCGTCGGCGTACAGTATTATAAAGGTATGTTCTGTCAATCACTGTAACCTTGCTGCAGCGTTGACGAGGCGTGCAGGTCTGGTGGGAGCGGGCGAACAGGTTACGCTACAGAGAGAACCCAGAAATCCACATGACAGGTAGGCATCCTCAGTCATCGACTATTTGCTTCAATAACTCTCTTCAATAGGAATGCCATCAAGGTCATAAACATCGGTGGCACGCAAGTAGGTCACATTCCGAGGGATATCGCAGCCCAGGTAGCCCCACTCCTTGACAAAGGGTTAGTGAGTCTGGAAGGCGTTATGCTTACCGGAAATCGTGAGTCATTTTCGTCAACCATACCTGATGAAAGTTCTCACTGGACTGCAGTCACCGGATTTAGTTACTCACTAGCACTGTAAGTTGAATTCCCCTCACTTTGTTTTGTTCTAGCTAAGCACCCATTAGTGAGTTGAGAATTTACGGCGCGTCGGACAAACGTGACACTCTGGAGCCTCTACTCGTCTGGGCGACTCCTCGCCAACACGGTGGGAGCGGACTGACTGAACAAGTTCCCGGAGCGCTGTTGTCACCCTCTTACGCTGGTACGGTAGCGCCAGCTGCTCAAACGCACTATTCCTCGTCTGTTTCCAACCGGAGACGCGGAACGAACATTGCTCAGAGTCATGTGCAGGACGAAGCTACTAAAAAGCAGCAAGAAGCACTTCACAAGGCGAAGGAGCTAGCGCAGATTCTCGGTACTCTTGAGAAAGTGGACGATGACTCCCGGCGCACATCGCTGCTGGATACTCTGTGCGCTGCGGACGATATCTTGAACTTGCCAGTACACCCAAATCCTCCAGGTGTTGCTAGTGGGGATCTGCTTGTAGACCTTTTAAAGCATCAGGTTAGCTATCTCCCTTTTTTTCGGCCTTCTCTCCTTGACGCGTTTCTCAGAGTCAAGCTCTGCAGTGGTGCATCGAGCACGAATATCCTACCCTACCAACCGCAGAGTCGGATAGGCCAGTACAATTTTGGCAGTACCGCAAGGCGGGAAATAAGGTTTGTTGTCAATCTCTGCTCTTTTTTCGCTAACTTGTGCGGCATGGTTAGCCCTATTACTTCAATCGTGAGTCTCGGTTTTTCTCAGCTTCGTAAGGGGTCTTATGCTTTGATCCTTCTAGTTGCTACTAAGACCCCGCAGGAGATCACTGCACCACCAGTTCTTGGTCGCGGGGCACTGGTTGCTGATAGCATGGGTCTCGTAAGTTACTCGGCGTCCGGCACTTTTGGGTACTGAATTGCTTACAGGGTAAAACCTTGACCATGCTTTCGCTTATCCTTGCCACGAAAAAAGATGTTCCATCAGACTACTCTCAGGCTACTCTAATCGGTATTTTCGTTCGTAACCATGCGCAACGTCGTTCATCTGACATATCGACAGTGGTTCCTCTTTCTGTAATTTCTAACTGGGAACAACAAATTGAAGAGCACTGTAGAAGAGGTGCTCTTACTACCTACATTTACTATGGGGCATCCCGTAGTATTGCAGCCGATGAACTAGCGAAATATGAGGTCGTGATTACGACTTATCAGACAGTAGCCGGGGAGGTAGATCCTAACGTTCTAGCTGACGGTCATCCAGGTGGTCGTGCAAAGAAAAAAAAGAAGGCCGAGACGGGATTGTCTGACGTAAAGTGGAAGGTTGGTCCAAAGAGCCTATTGCTTGAACGAGTTGGCCCACCGCATCAGAGGATTATCCTGGACGAAGGTCATAATATTAGAAACGCAAAGACGAAGACGGCAAAGGCAGTCTGCAAGCTTACTGCTCAAAGGAGATGGGTCTTGTCCGGCACGCCTATCGTAAGTACATAGAATCGTTCTCGAATGCTGACCTACAACGCCCTCTAGATTAACTCACCTAGGGTATGTCCTGATCACGCGGATCTGATGTCTTTTACAATACGCGGGCTAGGATTTGGGTTCTATCCTTATGTTCCTTCAAATATGTCGACCCCTAGACAACGAGGATTTTTTCAAGAGGTTGCTCCTACGCCCCCTCAAAGAGGGCGATCCGGCCGGCGCGGAATTACTCCGTGTATGTCTGTCTAATGTTACCCTCCGTGTTGTTCGGTTAATCGAATCCCCAGGCGCTCATGACCCAAGTTTGTATCCGGAGAACTAAGGAGGTGAAATATTCGCTATGCGTCTCTATCTGTTCTGAAGACCTCTACCACGTAGATGAGAGATTCCCAGGGGCGCCCCCTAGTTCCCTTGCCTCCGGTGCGAAGTTCTGTGTTCAGAAACGATTGGCTGCTCATTGCCATACAGGTAGATGTTACACTTATTCCAGTCTCGCTTCACGAAGGGGCACGAGTGAGTACGTTATCTCGTGGTTCCACTCAGTGTTTTTAATGAGTGACACAGGCGTTATATGACGCCGTGGAGGCGATCTCCCACCAACGGGTGGAGAGCTTGATAAATCAAGCCGGCGGAATGAACACCGTTGTAAGCACATTCAGGAGTCCCCTCACACTATCTCAGTTGCCCTGCAGGTCACCTCCAATGTACTCAGTATGCTCACCCGTCTGCGCCAGATTGCGCTCCATCCCGGACTGATTCCTATAAACTACCTTGAGCAGCTGCAAGTCAACGAGGAGCTATCTACACAATCCCCGGTGGTTCATATCACACCAGAACTGAAAGAACGCTTGCAGGTCCAGTTATCCCAGCTAATCGAAGACAGCGAGGAGTGTCCGATCTGTTTTGGCATATTGACGGACCCCAGGATCACTCCATGCGCACACGCATTTTGCTTTGTTTGGTTAGCTTGCTACCTTGAGAGACTTCTCTGGGCTCACAACAAGACAGCATTTCAGAAGTCATCGCAAGGGACCCGAAATGCCCCATGGTATATCGTACATAATCTCACAATCAATTACCTAAACCATTTCAGGACCGTCGCCGCATCAGCACTGGAGAATTAGTCGAACCTCCTTCAATAGAGCTCACCCAATTGCCAGCGAGGCTCAACAACCAAGGCCACGACGAATTGCGAACGGGATCATCGGCAAAGATCGATCAGCTTCTTCACCTACTGGAATTGCTCCCCAGCGATGAGAAGAGTTTGGTATTCTCTCAATTCACGTCCTTCTTAGACAAGGCAAGTTTGTTTTTGTGATAGTAAGCGGGCTGGCTGCAAGTTTCGTCAACAGATCGCCGAAACTTTGAGTGAGCACGAGTGAGTTTGCAGGGCAATCTCTTAAAGTCGTGCTCTCCTAATTTCTGTAATCGCTAGGATACCCTACGTGCGTTTCGATGGGCAGCTGTCCGCTAGGAGACGACAAGAGATTCTCGAGCGCTTCTCCATTCCGCTCGAAGCAGAGTCATGCACTCATAGCTCTGCAGAGAGTTCTATTCACACAACTCGGAACAGAGAGCGGACATCTACTCGTGTTTCCCATACTGATGCTTACAACCTGCTTACTGACGATGGCACAATGGAAGATCATGATTTCCACCAGGGACTTTCTTCCTTGGTGAAGGGCAAAAAGAAGGCTTCGGAAAGCATGACGCCACCCAATTCCAACCCCAAGTCGGTGTTTGACTATTCTGCGTTCCAAGGTAAAAATCCAAGAGTCATGTTGATTTCGCTCAAGGCGGGCGCACTTGGATTGAATTTGACTGTTGCGAACAATGTGTTTCTGTAAGTTCTTTATTCCCTGATGGTCATAACAGATTTTAAATACCCTTCTGTAGAATGGATCCGTGAGCGTTGTTCTACTGCTATGTGTCGGATCTGATCTGGACGTGTACGCGCTTGCGTAGTTGGTGGCAGGTATAGCACTCAGAAATGTGCCTTGTCTGTACTTATATCTTGACTCGTCCAGGAAGGAATTGAAAGCCAGGCTATCGACCGGTGTAACCGGTGCGTAATGTATCACCCCTCGGGAAGATCTCACGGTTGATGTCATCACAGGATCGGGCAGAGGAGACCTGTCCATGTCTATCAACTCATTGCAGAAAACACAGTGGAGTCAAAGGTATAGTTTGGATAACAAGCCCCCTTTATCGTGCGGGATCTCATCAACACTCAAAGGTCATGGAAATCCAAGAGAGGAAAAAGAAACTTATTCAACATGTGGGTGCATCCCATTGAGTGCACGTGACATCATGACCGAACTGAGGGGTTGTTTTCACACTGAATAGGCATTTGCGGGTACCAGACAAGCCGAAACCCAACGTGAGAGGAGGGAGGCCAGGCTGCAAGGTCTGCGTAGTGATGTGGTTGTCATCCTGGATATATTCATCGACATATATTTTGGTTCAGATCTCATCCAGTTGTTGGGCATCCAGCAACGTGGTCAAAATGCGGTTGCCTGATAGGACGCGTGGTGCATGTCATATTTGACGAAGGTAAGTTGAACGTGCATGCCTTTCTTTCGGTTAGTTGACTCAATGACGAGTTTCAGTGTGCGCCGTGCCGTGTTATGGTTGGTCTACTCATATTTACATCGCTTATTGAGGTTCCTAGAACCGGATATTGTGCGTAGTTTCGTTGGTGCTGCTTATTGTACGCTACTGTACGTTACGTGGGGGCTGACGAGGTATTTACATACCCGAGCTACTCTGTAGCGTAGTCAGCTAATCCAATCCCATCCCAATCTCCGTCTGAAAGTTTTTTCCTTTCCGAGCGCCAGCACAAGATTAGATGTTGGCGACGAGGCTACTGACATGTTCAAAATGGAATGAAACTCTACAGGTGAGAAGCACCCCGCCGAAAGGAAAGACCAACCGACGCGACATGGCAGCCCACATGCATGTTCACATACAAGAGAGATCACCACTGGAACAGTGGCAAAGATACATAGATATGTAGCTCAAGTTCAAGAGCTAATGTACAGCCTTGTCAAATACCCCACCACCAGAGGTGCCATGAGTAGTCAGTCAGTCCATTGACACCCAGCGGCAAAAAATTTGCTAAGGTCGATCACTCTGCCATCATCTTTGAGCTCTTTCAAGCAAGGTCGTTGCCGGCACCAGCAGCACTTCCCAAGTAAAGACAAACCTAGTCATGAGTTATGACCGGCATGGGGCAATGATTCATGTTGTTGAAATACCGACTATCTATTCCTACCCTCTACATGCAAACCACAAAGGTAACCATGCAAGACAAAGATATCCAACAGAGAACCATATCCGAAACCTGTATCTACACCTCTGCCTTAGCGTTCACCTATTCCGTAGGGAGATAAGTATGAAGAAACAGGCCAGTGTAGTATGGCTAAAAGCACATTTGCTCCCCGATTATCCACGTATTGACCGTGGACAGGCAAGGTATCGTGGTAGCAAAGAGGTAAATAAGACGGGATAAATAAGGAGAAGAATAAGCTAGGAGACACGTAGCACGGGTAAGGCCGATCCCTTCATGAACAGGACAACAGCAGCGGGAGATCGGGACCAGGCGTCCTCGTCTCGGTGCGTCGAGTACAGTGGTCATGACGAACTGGAATAGATGTTCTGGACGCTGAAGTCGTCTTTGCACAATAACCACTGCAACTTCGACCAGTTAGGATGAGTGTAGTGTCATCCCTAAGCAGCTTCTCCGTGACGCGAGAAGAGAATTGAAAAATTTGAATTGATCGTTGAGGTGTAGAGGGCAATAGACGATCACAGAGAATTCGGTCTTGCCTTCGAAAAATACCGAGTGTCATATGGTGTGACACGGCGCGGTGGATGCATCGCGTGCATGATGTGTGAATGCCGAGGTGCGCGAGGCGAAAAATAGTAAACAAATACCCCAAAAGCTGAGGTACCAGAACAAAACCGAGGTAAAACCCTTGGCATTGCGACAGGCCGCTCACCGCTGAGCAGACACCTGCCTCGAGGAATCCGGAGGTGGCGGTGATGCTCCAGCAGCCGCCACTTCCGGCTTCCGAACCACGCCATCCAAACCCACATACCCAATATCTCTGCCTAACTCCTTGACCATAGCCTTTCCCATGAGGCACACCCACCCTAGACCTTCACCGGTGACTGATTGGGTAGGCCAGAGTAACTCCCCTTCTTCGTCCTCGATGTCTGGTTCGTGTTCTTCATGTGCAGCCAGGCTCGAACCCATCATGCGTGCGAAAGTGATCGGGTAGTGCCGAGCCATGATAGGGAGCGTTAAATAGCGTTGTGCGTGATCCATGCAACAGGACGCCGAAATTATCGCACCCGACTGTTCCTTCAGCTGGTAAACCATCGTTGGGCCGAGAGAGACGGTGGCTTTGGCAGCGGCGGCAACCATAGCTGGCGTAGGGCCATGTCCATCCGACCTATTACCGACGTGTTTAAGAAGGTGGGGTGGTAACGGCAAGGCTGCAGGGTTGTTGGCCTGTGAGACTCGTGCAGAAGATAGTGACTGCGGCGCCACTAGAGAATTCTTTGTGCTTGGGGTGCCCCCCGAGCTGCTCGTGATGGGTGTTGAACTGGCACTACTATCAGGGGCGATACTTGCAGGAGAAGGGAGCATCGGTGGAGTCTTCTGGGTACTGTTGACATGTTGTCCAGTGGTGCTCGCCGATCCCATCTCCGTCTTTTCCGCCTCCCGGCTGAGGGTAGCCATCTCCGACTTCATATTAGTCCATGTATGTTCCAACTCAGGGTCCACACTCGTTTTGGCCGTGTAAAAGAGAGTGCGCGAGCGGATGAAACCTTCGATCATCAAACTGCGGAGGAAGATGGAGGGAACAACCAATGCGTCAGCGGAATGGCAGAGACGACATCAAGGACACTCACATCAAGCCCAGCAGGGCCTTTTCGCGGTCCCCGAGCACGTCTTCGGACTGCCACTTGATCTTGCACCAGCCAAGAAAGGCTTCAATTGTGCCCCAGGTGTCACGATAGCATGTTCGCCTGATGTACTCTCGACACCACAACGAGTATGTGAAGCATACCAGGGCATCAGCTAGCTCCAGTCGCGCAATCAGCCCACCGTATTTATGATATGGGGAATTGGGTGGAGGTGGGTCGTTCAATGGACGATACTCCTTATGAGTGGGAGGATAAGTAGACCAGAATCTTGCATCTCCTGAATACTTCAGCATTCGACCATATTTATGATATTTGTCGTGTAGTTCTTCAAACGCAGCAAGAGACATTTTGCCTCTCCGGGGCCTTCGGACAGGCACTGCCGTTGGTAAAACAGGAAGCGCCGAAGGACGGGAAGTAAGTGAAACTGGATCCTCCCTGAGTTCACCGTCTTCGGATGGTTCAGAGCGAAGACTATAGTTAGGTGGTTGATTAGAGGACCTATGAAGTGGGGCCAGTAGCGGAGGCTGGGGTTGCTGATAGTGGTGGTACTGGGAGTGATGCAGTTGAGAGGACCACTCTGAGGAGCTGCTGATGCGGGGCCGCTTTACAAGTTCATGATCTTGAGAAGGGGCATGCTTTCTCTTGGTGAAGGACGGAGCAGGGGAGTCTGACCGAGAACAGGGAGGAGATGGTGGCAACTCTGGGGGCAGCGGAGCTGACAGAGAGCCCAAAATCTGCAGGAGCGTCAGGAACAAACATCGAGATGTCAAAGAGTGAGTGGCATGATGACCTCAAGACTCTTGAGTAGTTGTTCGCGCGTCCATTTACTGTAGGAGGTAGGATGACGAGGGTGAGAACTGAAGTGAGAGGAGATGAGGGAGGTTACCGTTTCTTGAACTTGACGCTAGAGGAAGTCACGGACGACGATGAGGACGATGCTGCCTGACTGGGCATTTTGGAGGGATGGCGGTGGTGAGTAGAGAAGCAGCGGCCAGTTGCGACGATGACGGCTGGGGAGGAGGTCGCTGGATCCGCTGCAGTGGAAGAACGCGAATTATTTATTTATTTATTTAGGAGTTTACTGGAATATCGAGCGTTCCGGCTGCCAGCCGTCATGCAACATAAAACATTATAGTATAATAGTATTAGGCTCCTCCGACTTCGACTGAACTTTGAGTCTGACCAGCCCACCGTCGCCGCCTGGCCCTGGTATTGGGGAACTCGTCGCTTGAGGACCAAGCAAGGGCACAACACGATGATCCCATGGACGGTGATGGTCTTTTGCAGTGCTCCGTCCGTCAGTGGCTACACGCTCTTGAATGAGATGACGTGACGGTTATCACCCTCGTTGGACCTTCAGATTCAACGACCAGCACACGTTGCCCTTCTCGATCGGCCGCACGACCTCCTTCCATACCCTCTCCAAGAAACGACTACCCCCACTGAGCATCTTGGTGACATCGCCCGTTCACGTTCGTAGGGAAGCCCCTTCCAAAACCAGACGTAGACCCGTTTATATATGTATAGCATTTCATTTCAAATCGGGCGTGCCATGCCCTTGTCTGGTTTTGGTTTTCGATGCGGCTCGGATTCGTTTCAGAATCGTGTAGACGCATGTGGGTCCCCGTTCCAGAGCCTATGCAGACACTGCTAGAGCTCAGCAGTTTCTTCCTACCAAGCTGCTGTCCGACTCACCCCGCACCACACGTCGCAGCTCTCTCCGGCGTGCTCGAGATTCTCCTGCAGCACCGCCCTTCAACATTCTATCGACTCCCAATATGACCCATCCACTCCAGGCTGTCCCCCAGGAACCTCTTCCTAAGTTTGAAACGCCCTGACAGTCAGACATGTATATAGTTACGCCACACACCCATGTATACGTATCGCTGCCCAATTCGATCTTCCCCCCTCAATTGGTCACTGTCCACACTCTGACCGTGACCTAGTCTTCTTCATACTTGTGATACATGCATTCTCGCCCTCTGAGAGTCTGACAAGGTCGATTGACGGACGGTGGCAAAAGGACCCAAGCCACTTGCCACTTCCTTATCTGGAATTTGCACCCACCAAATACGTGCCTTTACTAAGGGCCCGATCTCGCCGAAATTAGGCACTTGCTGATTGTTTTTCCAGGCTCTGCTGCTCAAATGGTCTCGTCCGTATACTTGAAAGCTATCATAGCATCACAGTGACGTTGACTTAGCACAGTCTCCAATTTTTGCTCAGCTTCTTGTTGTTTACGGTAGGACTCGTCGGGAGCCTTTCCTTCGCCGGGTAAAAGTACGTAGCGCCTGTGGTTTCACAACCGGATTCCCGCGGCAGTACCGGCCAATCAAGGGACCGGCCCGCAATTTGGCCGGTGGGCTCGTAACGTTTTGTTAAGTCCAATTATGAAACTCGTTCAGGAGACAGGCATTATATATAGTAAGTCTTCGTAGAAGCTTCCTCTAAAGCTCTACTTGCCTTCCACTCGCATATGCTACTCTGATAAGAAAATATGAGCCTTATCCACGAACCTATCAGCTAGTAGGTCTACGCTATATTGGTATTTTCATCTATTTGTACCTTTGCCTGAGCTATCCCATCACAGTCCATGTGTCACATCACGTGTGCATATGTGGCCGTACGTTCTTGCAGTTCACGAAGTTCAATGCCTGGGGAGATGAAGTGTCTTGTGGATGTGATTGCACACTCCAACAATACTATCTTGTCGGAAATGAAGAGAAAATGTTCTCATCCTCTTACTCTCAAGAGTACTGTATATCTTGCATGGTTGTCATCGAGCACAGCTGATGATGACTCTAGGCCTCAGTCACCAGGTGCACTGCAAGCTTGCTTACGAAATCACATGTCGCACAAATGCTACATATCTAACCCGTGTAAGTCCAATATTCTGCAGGTCTGCAATGAAACTCACGCAAATCAGCGCTCGCCCTTGGCATGCCGTAAGACTATCCACGCAAGTTGGATATACTCCCCCGCACCGCTTTCGTGCTGCCATTGATTAAGCGAGCTCTCAATGAGAGAATACGCTTCTTGAGGGGAATGGTCTTCGATCCACCGCACGTATTCTGTCTCTTGCCAGCCATGCAAAGTATGTGGAAGAGGTATTGGAGAACGAACAAGAATGTGGTGGAGTACGACAAGCGGTGGGAGACCCGCCGTACGCTCAGAAGAGCCCAAGTGCGAATTCTCCAGGAACAGCAGCGGTCTATAACTCAACACCAGATATAGAAGCGTCACCATGAAGACAAAACTCACCGCATAGCTCTAAGCATCTTATATTCTTCACCTATGCTCTCCAGACTTCCACCGCGCTTGCCCTGTAGGTTGTCGATCAAGAAAGCACTGAGGGCGAACTCGAGTTCAGTCATGTCTGTTGTGAGCTGTAGCTTGCCGACCTCGGTGAGGGGACTGGCAATAGAGGCGTGCAACACAAAAGTCCTAATAACGTATTTGACGATGCCGGGAATCCTGGGATTAGCGGACAATCAATGTCGGTCATAAAGATGTCAAAGTGGTCCCAACCATGATCGCGCAATTTCCTGAGCGAAGTTGCTGAGAATGCTAGTCTTGACAAAGTCTAGCTTGTCGGCGAGATCTTTCATGTACAGGCTAGGCCCAGTCATCCCAGCCATCGAGTCCGCTGACTTCTGCAAGTCCACTCTGTGAATTCGAGAGATGACTGCGGCAATTTCATTGCGTATAGCGGCGAGCAGGGGATCGATAACGCAGTCATATCTCGTCAGGATTTTCTGCGTCTGAGTGTTAACCAGACGCAATCATCTTTCCGTACGCCCCATAGGGAACCTACATTGATACCAGGCTGAATCAACGCAGAAATCGTTTGTGGATGGTCCTCCATAAGTGTGCTGAGTTTCGTGTAGGAGTAGTACAGACAGCTAGCAACTTGACCGTTCAAAACTTGTTGCGGCGTAGCCAACGGACCCAGCAGTGAAACTGCAGAACGTTCCGTGGAGATCTATAACATACTAGTCATTTCTGCATGACAAGTCAACACAGCGACAACATTACGCACCAAGGCATCTGCCTTCGTGGCCACATTGTCCAGGGTCGTCGCTACGTTTTTGGCGACGGCGCGCACCAACAAGGGGTCGAAGCGAGCAGAGTCCAGTTCATTGGTGATCAGACGCGCAATAGCTATACCGTCGTTAGCATTCGGAGGAACTCTTGTGCCTGCCAAGAAAGCTTGGGAAACCGCCTCATTGAGTCTTGTTAACGAGCGCGAGAGGTAAATTCCCTCAAATGTAGACAGCGCGCGTAGTACAACCACGGTCTCTGGTCTAACATAGTCAGACAAGGACACCTTATCTATGTTAGTTGTTCACTGACGATTGATGAGATTCAGTGTATACGGTATCGGTATGCAAGGCTATGCTGGCAAAGAACTCATGGAATAGTCGCAGAAGCCTCAAATATCCGGAGCTGAGGGTTTGCTGAAGGAAAGTCGAGCCTGTACATATGGTCTCATCTTTGTCCACAGAAGAGTCAGCTATATACACCTACTCTTTGCAGCGTCCCAACAGCATTTTTCCAGTGTCATTCCTAGGGAAGCCCAGAAAGTTGAGCTCGGTTTGTTCTCCAGTGACTATAAGATTTTTACAACCTGTGAGACATATCTCGTGTGGAACCGAATACAACACGTGCCTTCATCGATACATCTAGGAATGATACGCCCGTCGCGGGATCCCTCTTTAAGTTCAGTACCTTCTCCAACGTATAGACCTAAATCACAGCAACGAATCAATATATGTGGGCCTCTCGAAAAGACGGTCCCTTCACTTTGACACAACAACCTGACATTTGTTCTATCAATGACTCCAACCTTGCCCACAATGCGGCCGCGAACTGGGGTGCAGTGACACTCGTCGGCTCCGTTCGCACGCGGGATTTATACAGCTGACTCTGCGAAACTTGATGGGGCTCTGTGATGATAAAGGAAAGAGGTTAGTAGACACCACAGTAGGGAAGAACAGGAAGGCGACACCTTTAGCAATGATCTCCTTGGACATACTCAAGAGGTCGAAGGCATTCCGGATGCGGCGCTCGGCAGCATCGGTTAGATCTTTCATAAGGCCCGCGACGAGTTGTGGCAGCATTTGGAGATTGTACGCCGCTTGTAATGACGAAGCTAATACCGATTGATCCTTGAAAACCATAATCAGCGTTACAGTTTACTTGGCAGAGGACGGTATCGAGAGACTTGCCAGTGCAGTAAGCCCTTGGATGACCATTGCTTCCACCTCTTTGGTGACTTTTGCGCGAGTGTCTGATATGAAGGGTATGTATGCGGCTACAATATTTACGGAACACAGGGGGACGTGATTGAATCTGCCTGCAGTTGTGGCGCCATATTGGCAAGCGTCTCGTTGGTCATCTTCAATATCTGATCCATCATCGAGTAGTGCACCTGCCCCAAGATCAGCTGCGACTTCGAAAGACACCGCGGGAAAAGTACCCAGTTCTGTAATGGTGAGAGCAGCCTTCGTGATCACCCTTCCCTTCTCTTCATGAGATTCTGCAGACAGCCGCTTCCCATCGATTGCGCCGGCGTCCCTGGATGGATCTCGTTCGCCTTCGCTCGTCCAACTAGCACCCAGTTCGTATCGCGCCAGCTCCTCTGCAAGTGTTTCGAGCCTCTTCTCGAGCACAAAAAATCTCCCAATGCGTCTAAGTGCATTATTCGCGTAATGGATTCGCTGTAGGCGAGTGACCTGCATCTGGAGGGATTCGTACGGCAGACGGATTTTCCGCCGTAGCCTGCGCGGAGCCGTCGACAGGTAAACTAGAAACCCTCATGAAGTCAGACTAACTCACTGGTGAATGGATAACTCCACATCGTCCAATCCCTGTCGCACGGAAGCCAACAACCCCGACCAGTGCCTTGTGTTTGAGGAGTACAACAACAAGTCCTCGTGATGTGCCGTGACCTATACGTGGTTGTGATTGTATGCTGTCAAGCCCTACAATACAGTGGTATTATGACTGCACTTACCAATGCCTTAATCTGCTTGCTCGCATCCTCGATACCAAGGTCAAGTTTCGAAATTGCAACTGATATGTCCTCCCTCGCGGGTTCTAATACGGACAAAGTACTCAGCATGGACCGTGGCCTACTTCCCTGCATCTGGGGCTGTCCAAGCACATGTGCCTCTGTGCTCGAACCTGTGACGGGAGAAGGTATGGCAGTAGATGGGGGCGGGTAAGGCTCGCCTGATAGCACCGCGTTTGCATATTCGCTTGCATCAAATTCTGGTATGGCGAAAACACTGTGGTCTGTTTAGGTGATATCAGGTCAGTCAAATATATTCGTGAACAAGCAGTAGAGTGGAAAGAGAGACCTGCCATGCTTCACAGCTTCACCTTGATTGCGGCCGCACGGAACTGCTATGATTACATAAGCGATACAGGCTCCCATCGTGTCAGCTAGCAATGACTCTTCCACGTGACCAGCGTATACCTTTTACCTCGGACTCGTTCCTTTTCGATTATGGGGGCAACAGTAAGTACAAAAGAAAGAAAGAAAGAAAGGGCGGGACAACTTTGGACAAGGTGTGACTTTACACGGTAGTGGATTGGGAGTAGCCAGGGTTATGTAATACAATAATGGTCTACACTCGTTGGAGTATAGTGGCACAATGCCCTGCCGGGCTGCGCAGCCACAGCCTTGGCAACTGTTGTAATGTATAAAAGGTCCCTACCACAAATAACTGCGGACATCAAAAACGTTTCTTTCTACTTCATACTATTCGACTGCAATGCTGTCTAAGACTGTTTTTCTCCTCGCTGGCGCTGGTTTCGCCGCTGCACAATCGTAAGTTGACCCTCGTGACCAGGTTCGGGTGTGGATCATAATACTTCTTCCAGTATTTCTTCCCAGTGCTCATCGACATTAGTATCCGTCGCCGGTTCTCCCGACTCCTCGTGTCTCAACCCCAATGGAATTGTTCAAATTGTGCTCACTAGCTCGAACTCTTCCGTCATTCCTGCCGTTAACTCATGGTTGACCGGACTTTGTGCTCTGGGTCCCTGTAGTAACTCCTCCCTCGAAGCAGTTTTCACAAACCTTACCAGCGGTTGTTCTTCTGAGCTCGCCAGTCTTGGTTTGACTACCAACGGCTCGACGAACCTGACGACTTATTTGGTAGAAGCTTACCCTACTCTTCGCCAGATCGGGTGCTTGAATGAGTGTGTTGGCCATTCTTGCTTCAGAGATGTTACTGAAGACGTTCCCCACTCAGTACCTCCGCGAACGAGCTTTGCGTTACGGAAGAGCTTACCGGAGTCCAGAATGTTACGGGCACATTGACGATCAATAATTTCATCACTGTGGCTGGCCAGCTTATCTCCGATAGTAGCTCCATTCCGCAGAGCGTGACCTGCAGCAACTGCAGCAAGGCAGCATACACTATCGCCGACAATAATTTCCCTGCGCTAGTTTCGAACACTACTAGCACGCTGCAGAACACTTGTGGTTCATCTTTCACAGGTTTGTTAATCACATGATCGTTTACTTCTGTTGCTTGACTTGTTTCCGTGATAGATGGGCAGACTCCTTCTGGCATCGTAGAGACTGCATCCAACAGTTCCAGCTCCGGCAGTAGCAGTACAGGCGGTGCTGTCTCCTTGTCTGTGAACAGCTTGAGTATGGGTGTCACAATGCTTGTCGTGGTATCATCCATCTTCGCCATCTTTGCTTGAATGCATTAGTCGCGGTGGTTCCGTGGACACTTTACCATCATCTTTTCTTGAACATTTGCTTATGTACAAGTATATAATGGACATGATTACATGCGTATGTAAAATCCTACGGACCTTCAATTGCCAAAGTGACTCCTACTCCATACATAATACAGTCTCGCGGCTTTTCCTCTTGTCACGAGTGGCGGCCACGCTAGCCTCTACTACCGGTTGTACTAACGTTCCCTGCATGACGACTCATTCAACGTCACTTTAACGAAACGAGAGGTTCTTATCAGTACAGGCGACCCCATTGTGGCATCTATGTCATCCACCTCTGCACTATCCGATTCTCCCTCTCCCCAATCGGCCCCAACGGTCGGTGCCACAAGTGACTCGGGCCTCGCAGAATGGACGACTAGGATCAAGGAAATGCAACGCCAGGTTGATGCAGATGAGGAGGCCGAGCAGCGCCGCCTGGAAGAGGAGATCGTAAGAACAAGGCTTGCGAGGCAGAGAAGACTCAGGAGCGGACAGAGCGGCGATTTTGGTATAGGAATGCGGGGAATCGATATAAGTAAGTTGTTTTCTTTGAAAAATCCGTGTTTCTGTGCTTGTCATCGGTAGTCTGACTTGAGCCCCCGAGAAGAGTCACCCACAGCCGCAGTTCGTTCCGTGGAGTCGGATGAATCGAACAGTTGTACCCGCGAGAAACTGACTCCCCCAATAACGTTTTCGAAGCCTATAACTAAGGCGGCAACAGCATCTGGTGTAAAGCGTGCCCCGATATCCCTGGCGGAATTCATGGGTGGCTCGGCGTCTGGGCCCCGTTTGAAGCGCCATGAACCCCAGATAGATCCCAGTCGTGCATACGATGGTCGGATGGAGCACGGTTCTGTTCATCCGATTTTTGGGCGAGGCGGTGTCGCAATGCCAGGCATGGTAGGGCAAGGGGGTGAGGGCGCACCTGCCAGAAGCGCAGCCACGGTCGTAGCTGCGGCATTATCTACTAATTCGCCGGTATCTTCTAACGGTCCTCTGGCGACTGACCAACCTCGCCGTCGAACAACTAGTACACTATCCGCTGCCCTCCGATACGCTGAGAAGCTCAACGAGCAGGCACCTCCGCGGGCACAGACTCCTAGGCTCTCTGGCCTCGGAATCCGGGAGCGTCGTACGAGTACCCCTGGGGGTAGCTCGTCGTCAGAAAACAAAGTTAACGCGTCCCCAACGGCTTTCAGTCCTCGATCTGAGAATTTCACCGGGAACACTGTAAAATCCGATATTTCGGCGAACCCGCCAGCCATCCACTCTGCGACAGGACCTCTTCCTAAGGTGCTTGTATCGCACACCATAGAGCCACGTTCAGATGTTTTTGTCAGCGACGTCCGGAACAGGGACCCCATTTCTGAGGCTCGCCTTAAAACACTCCCTGACAATGCTCAAGTAGGTACCTTGACGCAAATCGTCTCAAGTCCATATATGAATTCTCCCTCGACCGCCCCTACTTCTCCGAGCGTCCCTCCTAAATCTTCCTTTTCGTCTTCTGGCCGTATGACCCCCGACTCACAGCCTGAGCGCGGAAACGCGCCCGCGTTCCTTCGTCCGCGTACCAGCTCTATAAAGGATCCTACGCCCTCTATAAGTCGACTTCAGGGTCGCGGCTTCGTGCAAAGTATCGTGCGGGCCAGCGAGGCGGGATCCCAAGCTAGATCGGTCGGTGTGAAGAACGCATTGTCCTCTTCTCCGGCCCAGACTTCGCCGGAGGGTGAGGTGCGGGACAAAATCACCAGGGGGACGTCTGTTCTGGACCGGTGGCAACCTGGGATGAACAACGCCCCACCTTCGCCTTTGCACAGAATGTCTTCCCCGACACACTCCCTGATTGGTGACCCGAAACAAAGTCAGGATATCTCGAATCTGGCAACGCACGGTACTAGTAGGTCCGTGAGAAGCGCGGTATCTATGTCCGCTATTCCTAAGATGGCCGTCAACAAGTCAGACGCAGCATCGGAACAGACTGTAGACAAGAAACTCGGCTCCGCGAACACGAAAGTCGCTGTCATTAAACCCGGCCGCACGGGCGACAGCCCTCCGATCCCAGTTGTCGACGAGCTGGGCATTAAAAAGGAAGGCTTGGCTGTGACAGAAGTTGTTACAAAAGACCTCGGGGAGAGAGGGGCGACTATTCCAACGACACCAAGGTCAGGGGTGTCTGCACCGCCATCCTCAGGGAAGCCATTGAGTCATGTGCGTCCTCTTCGGTGACATTGGGTGGAATTGATGGTTGACGGATTTCATATTTTGACTGGTTTTATTTTATTTTATTCTTTTTGGCTCTTCATGCCTTATGCTACAATCGCGATGCTACCCGTCACGTTGTTTAAATGGTGTCACGCATGTCGCTCCTTTTCTTATAATTACACGCTTTCTTGTGGTATCGGTATCGCGCAGCCAACAAAGAACAGGGCAAAGAAACCGCGGAGGGTAGCAAGGTTTGAAGAAGTCAAAGAATCAGGATCTACGGAGTGCGAAGTCCCACCATCAGCCTCCTTCACGCTCGGTGCACAATCTACGGAGCCCAGTTCATTCTCTGCAGCTGGGGCTCTGTTTCATACTCCAGATACTCGACATAGAGACCCAGCAGAGCCTCCCGTTGTCTTGCACCCTGAGTTTACACATCAGGCCAAGGCCTCCCCTCCACACGCCTCAGGACGTATAACAAGCGATTGGGAGGAAGACAAATTGATTAGTACTAAAACCTTACCTGTACCAGCACTTGGTCCACCTCCAAGCTCCAACCCTCATGGAACGGCTGGCATGACTGAGCGCCATGCACTTCTTTGCCCTGCAGGGCCCCTCCCTACCATGCCCCTGCAAGGTGTACAAGATGACAGCGCAGGAGTTACAACGAGAGATGCAAAGGAGCATATCGTATGCGCGTCGCCTGTTCGAGATGCACGCATCCCATCTACGGGAAACCGTGCGCGTGTTATGGATGTTGCCCGGGCCATGAACGATACTTGCCAGAGCTTATTGTCAACATCTCGTTCTCAAGAACCTTCCACGAGTCTATGTTCAAGTTCCGGATCGGATTCCGTCCTGGCTCCGTCAGTGGAGAAGCGAAAATCGAACTACGGACTGAGCCCGGAGCTTGCAGCGCCGGCTGTGAGGGACGAAACAGCACTACTTTCCACGCCGATTGATGCGTTATCGAGAGCAGTCGAGGTAAATGATGTGAAAAAATCAAACATCCCACGTGGCCTTGGACCCGGTGGAGAAGATGAGGACATCAAGGAAGACCATGCAGATATTGTAACCGAATCTTTCGAAAGGCCTACCCCAAGTACGAAGGAGTCTGGGGTAGTGCGCATTGGTCAGTGCAACCGTACTTCGAAGCCAATGGTGGAAACTAACAGAAGATTAGACTTTATGGATCAACTGCTACCAGAGATCGATGTCCAGGCTCTTCTCGAGGCAAACAGTCCGTTGCCCTTTGTCCCCAGTCCTGATCTCACCACTGTCTCAATTGAGGTTATGTCCATTCTTCACGAGAAAGTCACACTCATTCCATGTGATACGAGCATCCTGTACGATACAGAACTTCTCGTAATTGTTCACCGCGTGAGGACACACAAAAGTGGGCTTGTGACCACCAAGGTGTGGTGCTGGCAGGGACGAAAGAGCCGCTGTGGCGAACGGGAGGAGGGGAAAGTTGGGAAACTCGCAGCCAGATACGGAACGTCGCCCGTAGGTCGCGATAGTGATATTACATTTGTGTCCACTAAGTGCCACTTGTTTCGATGCAGGAGTACGTCCGTCAGCAAAGTGAACCCCCTGAATTTATCCACGCACTGGGAGGAAAGCTTGCAACACGACAGGTAGGTCCAATAAGTAAACTTTCTACCACATCAATAGCTGCTACTTGCGTGGCAGGGAAGCCGGGCCCACTGGTCATCAGAGAACACTACAATGCACGTCATCAGATCAAACAATAAGCAAATACTAATTGACGAATTGGATCTTGTACGTCCAATCACCACGATCTATCCGTGCTTCTCCCTTCACCTGTTCCCATTTGTAGAGAATAAGGAATCTCTGCTCTGGGTACAGCTATTGCGTCACCATCATGGGCAATGTCTACGTGTGGTATGGTACCGGCTCGGTACCTGCGGAACGCTCAGCGGCATTGGAGTACGCAAAATCCTTGGCGACCGGTGTCACCACCGTCGTTGAGCTCACCGAGGGGGAGAATGATGGGAACGACGATCTGTTCTGGATGATCATGGGTGATTCCGAGTCCTATGCTAAGGCTGATTACTGGAAGTGGAGGCAGGGTTCGATTCCTTCGGAACCTCGCTGCTGGCTAGTTGAGTTCAGTAACGCGGGCGCGCCAGTATGAGTTGTATTGGTGCTGGTATTCTGAGTAACGCTGAGCCCGTGTCTGTAGGTCCGTCCAGTCCCGGTGTTGTCCGCGGAGACCATCTCACAAGAGTCGACGTACGTGATCGACTGTTGTTGGGAGTTCTTCGTGGTAGTAGGTAAGCGCGCACGGGGGAAGCGGGCCGATATCACATTGGCGGTAGACACGGCAATGGTATCAGTTGTTTCATACTGGCCAATGCGATGTCTAGGACTTAGGAACAATCACAGACCATGTCGAAACTTGTGGCAGAATCCAGGCCGCTCTTGCCAACCGTACACGTTCTTATATTACCGACACAACTTCCCCTGGACATGCGGCTCGCATTCCGGAACCTGGACGAACTAGCACTAGTCAGTTCGCTGTTTTTTTGGTTATTCTTTTCGACTGATTGGATTGGATTTCGTTAGAATGATGGCCTCATACCGGACTACATGAATATCCTCTCCGTCAAAGAGGCAGTAGAACATGTGAGTAGATTTTGATAGGCATGGAGAACGTCGCTGACGGTGGCATCAGCTTCAGAAGCTTGAATGGGGAAAGTCGGCTCTGAGTGATCAAACAATGCTGCCATTAGGTCTTGATACTTCCCATGTTCCTCTGTTATGACTTTGCATGCTTGATATACATATGGAAGGTTACTCACTGTCCTTTAGTGCAGAAAATAAAAGCAGACAGCTGCAGAAGGCACCCAAAACACTTGTTCGAATATGTTGCTATCCGACCCTAGAAAGAAACAAGTCTATAGGACCATACTACGTAGCAAGTGCGTGACTATCCAATGACCACTCTGGAGGACGGGTTTAAGTCCAATTGGTATTGGTCGTCGTCGTGACGCTGTTGACTTGACTCCAAGACTCGACCTCAAAACAACTGCTGACAGCGAGATGTGTATTCTCCTACTGGGTAGAATAAGAATACGACCGACGACGCGAATACGAGCTCAGGTCCGGAAGAAACCTCGTCGGGATGCCCTGCATCGTTGCATCGTTGCGTGCTGGGCAGCGACGAACCTCTAGCTCATTACACAGCGTTGAAATGGTCTTCCACACCATCGATTATCGACCGCAGCCACTCACGTCTCAATACGAACCCTGTTATCGATATGTGACTCGTACATTAAGACAGATAGTTATGCACCAGTACGAGAAAACATGACGTGGCGATCAAACCCAATGTCCAGGAACGACGGGAAGAGAGGCAGACAGGCCACCGTCAATCACGATATTCTGTCCATTGACATAACTGCTCTCGTCTGCAAGGCAGCGGATCAGGGGAATGTGAACACATAGGAGCACGCAGCTCACCAGATGCCAGGAACAAGGCCATTTGGGCAATTTCTAGAGTCTCATGGTCAGCGCGTGTCGGTTGATTACGCTACGAGGCCATACCCTGTGGAACGCCGTACCGACCAAGCGGATTTAGTTGCCCCAACTTGCCGCCAGTGCCTCGCTGACGAGCAAAGTCAAACATGTCCTTTGTCATGCTTGTTTCGATCAGGCCAGGACAGATCGAATTTACGCGAACGTCAGTCTTTTGGAGTTGATATACGCTGGTCTTCGCGATCGAATTCACCCTATGTGACAGAGTAAGGCAAATCAACGCGGTGTGAAGAAAGGTTTACTCACGCAGCTTTACTTGCGCTATCTGCCATGAGGGTTAGCACGCGGACGAATGAAAGGACAATAACGCTATCTCACAGTCAATTGGACCGGCTCCCGAACGTAAACCAGCCACTTGTATGCCCCATTAGTGCGGGGTGACAACAGCAATGGCTGGGACAAACCGGAAGCGGTCAGTATGATACTGCCTCCACTCAGAGTCTTCCCCTTGGAGGGATCGACATGCATCATCGCCCGAGATCCATGTTTCACCGCTAGGAAGCACCTATGGGGGATATAAGATGGCACATAAAGAGTCGCGACAGTCACTCACGACAGCGAATTCACGCGAATCGACTCCATGAAAATTTCTGCCGTCAAATCTTGAAGTGCTTTATTGTTGGAAATCCCAGCCTAAGACATCACTTGGTCAACTGACAGAGACACGAGACTGCTACTGACGTTGGCGAAGAACACATCCAACCTTCCCTCTTCTTCGATTGCTCGGTCGCAGACAGCGGTTATGGCAGTATCATCTGCGGCGTCCGCTTGGATGACGGTAACCTGTCGGAGTCGTGAAATGGTGCTATTGGACAAACCATTTGACTGACTTTGACGTCTGAATGCAAGGCCCTGATCGTGGACTCCAGCTCCGGTAAATTCTCTGCGGAAAAGTCTAAAAGGTAAAGGTGACGGGCACCTAAAAGCACCTGTCGTTGGTGCAAGCCCGTCTGGAACTCTTCGAATGCCTACCTTCGCGCGCAAATAGCAGCGCAGCCGCGCGTCTGGCCAGATTGTCAAGCTGCGGTGGCACACGGCGAGGAATTGTACCATTACCCTATACCATGTAACGAGCCGACTCCCGTTATGATGCAAGTCTTATCCCTAAGTCGCTGTCCGCGGGGCAGGCTATCCAAATGAGATTGTATTTGGGCGATGCGAGTGACCGTCCGCCGGTAGTGCTCATCAGCGGTAAGCGTAGGTCTGGCAATAGTGCTGGGGTTGCGCTTGGACATGTGGGGATGAGTGAGCTGGTTACTACTGTCGCCGAGAGTGCTTTATAGCTGTATCGACCACCACCAGTTGTCTCGGCGCGCAAACAAGCGTATTTTTCACATTGTTGGAAACTGAAACAGTGGCTGTAGTATGCTACACAGCGATAAACGGGTGGTTCCGTTAAAACACATGCTATGCGTTATATAGTTGAACGATGAAAATATTTAGATACGGTCTATAGCCAGCCAGAACGTTTGTCCCTTCATTTGCGCCTACAAGCCCGGGTGGTGTGCATCAAATTGATGGGATGGGGGAGGCCGATAGTTGGCTGTATACGAAGGGACTCCATTAGGTGCAACCCTGCCGTAGTTGGTATCAGGATAAGGAATCGAGTAGTTCGCGACTCCAACATGTCCATAAACGTACTGCTCATCGCCCTGCACAGCAGGACTGTATGGAGGTGAATGATACAAATTTTCGCTCGTGGGCGAGATTTGCAAATTGGTCTCATAGCCGGGGCCCTCGGGAAAGGTAGTCGGAGATTGATCAGACGTGGCCGGTGAGGACGATGAGGTGTAGGATAGCGGCGAGTCGTACTCAAGCGATGGCGAAGCCATTTCATGATTAGGCGGTGCTTGGCGCGAAGAGGAGGGGTCGGAGAAAACGCGAGGCCGTTTATGAGGCAACGAATCATATCCTATGTGCGGCTCAGAGCTGAACGGTAACTCGTTGGTTGTACTGTATGGTGGGAAGTCAGCCCGCTCCTCAAGCGAACCGCCGTTCGGGGTTCCAGGAGAGAAACGAGCGGTCAGAGGGGACGGATCCTGGCGACCTGAGCGAATACGGTTTTCTTTGGGATTAAACGTCAGAACCGACGTGGAAGGAGGGGTGCGGGTGCGTTTCTTTGGCTGGGGCTGTGGACGCGGCTTCCTTTCCGTTGGAAGGGCCTCTGTCGTGAAAAGGGGTCTAGTGTCCCTTGGTTTCTGCGGAAGTGAGTGACATTAGGAGGCAAGTTGATATGATACCCACTGCATGAGACTCCCTGCGGTTGCGGATGTTGGCGGCGTTGCTCATCGCGAAGACTCCTGGTGTGTACCGGCACGAAGAATATCAGGTAGATACCGATGCCCACAGTCGCTCTCGAGGGCGGGGGGACTTGGGGATCTCGTTGACTTGGGAAGCATTTCGGATTGCTAGGGATATATATCGATACGGACTGACTAGCGGTGACGTTGGAGTGCTCGCACGTTCCAACAACTGAAACGCGACGTCCTGCAGCTGCCAGCGATGGAATGACAGCATAAGGCCAAGTATGAGTGCGTAGTCGACGGTGGTGGGTTTGTCGAATCTCCTAAGTGGATTTTTTGGTACTCCGCCACTGCCGTGTCACCGAAATCCGCTCCGTACTGAGTTGTTTGCAACACGGCTGCATCTAATATCTCCAAGTTACCTCAAACGTCCGTCATGTCGTCCAGTATAGAACTGATCAATCCCAAAGCTGAGAGCGTCCGGCGCGCTGCGGCACTGCAGGTAATTTCATCAGATCTCGCGTCTCTCTACATTCCGACGCACTGCTTGCATTAGGTGAACACGAATGGCGCCATGGGACTCGCTAGCGTTGTGAAGGGTAATCTCGGTAAGCGTTCCGCCTTGCATCCCGCCATTCCTATGCGTGATCGAGCATGCATCAGGTCCCAGAGGTACGCTCAAGATGTTGGTGGACGGCGCAGGTCAAATCAAGATGACCAAGGACGGCAAGGTTCTACTGTCCGAGATGCAGATTCAGAATCCAACTGCCGCCATGATTGCTCGTACTGCCGTTGCGCAGGACGATCAAGTCGGCGACGGCACCACATCTGTCGTCCTTCTGGTTGGGGAGTTGCTGAAGCAGGTAGATCGCTACATCTCTGAAGGCGTGCACCCCACTGTCATAGCAGAAGGCTTTGATCTCGCAAAGAAAGAGGCTTTGGCGGTATGTTTCCGAATGTGCGAGATTTCTGCCAAGATCTTCACACGAGTTTGCCTAGTTTCTGGATACATTCAAGCGGCCATCGAAGATGGATCGGTCTACCCTGATTAATGTCGCACTCACCTCGCTTGCGACCAAACTGCATGCCTCGTTAGCGAAGAAACTCGCGACTGACGTCGTAGACGCCGTGCTAACCATCAGGCCTCCACCGCCCCTGAAAGGCACGTATTTCATTTACTTGGACAGCATCCATGCTAAAAATCTACCTCAGACGCCAAGGACCAATGGCAGGACCCCATCGATCTTCACATGATAGAGATCATGAAAATGCAGCACCGTACCGCGTCAGAAACTCAGCTTGTGCGTGGTCTGGTACTGGATCACGGTGCGAGACATCCGGATATGCCAAAACGCGTCGAAAATGCGTTCATTCTAACATTGAATGTCAGCCTCGAGTATGAAAAGACGTGGGCCCTCTTACATTACTTTCATGAAACAACAACTCATGAAATTTAGGGAGGTTAATTCTGGCTTCTTCTATTCGTCCGCCGAGCAACGTGAGAAACTTGTCGAGTCTGAGCGACGTTTCGTCGATGCGAAGGTCAAAAAAATTGTCGAACTGAAAAACCTTGTGTGTGATCGAGCAGTTGGGACTAAAGAAAAACAGAAAAATTTTGTCGTTATCAACCAGAAGGGTATCGACCCTCTCAGTCTCGATATTCTAGCGAAAAATGGCATCCTGGCATTGCGACGTGCGAAGCGCCGCAATATGGAACGGTGCTTAGTCCGATATACACATAATTTATTGGCTCCAACTGACTTAGCATAGGCTACAACTCATCTGCGGGGGCGTAGCGCAAAATTCCGTCGACGACCTCACCCCAAACATCCTCGGTTGGGCCGGTCTTGTCTATGAGCACACCTTGGGGGAGGAGAAGTTCACGTTTGTAGAAGATGTGAAGGAACCAAAGAGTGTAACCCTTCTGATCAAGGGCCCCAATCCGCACACCACACAGCAAATCCAGGACGCTCTGCGCGATGGTCTTCGAGCCGTCAAGAATGCTCTAGAAGACGAGTGTTTAATTCCAGGAGCAGGTGCCTTTGAGGTTGCATGTGCTGCCCACTTGAGTGGTCCTGTCAAAAAGTCCGCAAAAGGACGTGTGAAGATGGGTGTGCAAGCGTTCGCCGATGCACTCCTTGTAATTCCAAAGACCCTGGCACAAAACGGTGGCTTTGATGTTCAAGACGTTGTTGTTTCCCTGCAGGTTAGTATCCTAACATAGCTCAGTCGCTTGTGATGTGATATCCTGTTTAGGATGAACAGTCTGAAGGCAAGGTGGTTGGACTAGACCTCCAGTCGGGAGAGCCCTTCGACCCTATTGTAGAGGGTATTTGGGACAACTATAGAGTGAAGAAACAGATGTTGCACTCGTGGTAAGTGGCATGTCCGATGATATTGAGTTGCCTTCAACTTCCCACAGTTCTGTAATTGCCACAAATCTGTTGTCGACAGACGAAATCCTCCGTGCCGGAAGAAGCTCCCTCAAGCCGGATGGCCAGTCATAGATAGGAGCAAACATCGTTCCGCTACTGTCATGGCCTACTAATTCGCGTCATGCTGTCGGGCTGTAGTATTGGTCCATGATAAATCTTATGAACGGCATTAACGATATTCGTACGGCTATAAAGGTCTGACTACAAAGAAGTGAAGACGGTTTAACTCGAGAAAGCACTGTCAAGCATAAGTTAATACGGGAGATGCACATTGGCCACCGAGTAGCATTAGCAACCTGGATAAATTAGCCGACAACGGAATCAGAAAGGGGACTCCTCAGTCGGAAAGGACGTCTGATGTAGAATCATCCCATCCTGCGTGGACAAGATGAGTCGGCGATGAGAAATCGTTGCCATGAAAAGATGCTGATTTCTTAAGATATTGAGACATAGGCGTGGCCTGGGCATTTTTCCATGGCACGACAGCCGGGAGTTCCGTCGCGTATGTGACACGAAGATGGGATAAGGTATTCTCAGTTGCAGACGGTGTATGGGTTGCCAGTCCTTCCGCAAGAAGTCCCCCAGGTGCACGGTCACCTTCGGAACTTGTTGATACTAATGATTTGTCGCCATTCAACCCTGTACCATGCCTCGCGGCAGAGATCGAGAAGTCACCTGGCTGTGGATATGCTCAATCGGGGGATATGAGAAGTGCCTGCGCAACACACGTACGTTTGCTTCTGGGGCTGCGGGAGGCTCACCATCGGATTTCGGATTCTTTCCCGGAGAGACCGATCGGGCAGCAAGTGTTGGCTGTGTGCTCAACAAACCCATTGGATGCGACTGTACATCGTCTTCTGTACAGGATGTCCTTGGTCTCAATCTCTGGCTGCGGCGTGTCCCAGACCCCGTTTCTAACGGCGACTTGGTGGCCGAGTGCCACCGACGCCTTGCAAAATTAACTGGGGATGGCTTGTAAATCAGTACGCTAGTAATGCTTTCTGCATGGGCACCTCGAATGGGACGGCGTGGGGAGGTATTGGGCAACTGGATTAGATGAGTTTCTGCGCATGGAACTGGACCAAGAAGCGGCAGCGGAGTACGATCCTCGGGAGTGACAGGACCGTTACTATCGCTTTCCGAAGTACGCAGGGAGTTCTCCATATCGTCGTCTTCATGGGTGGAGTCTTCACCAGGAAGGTCTGGTGCCCACTTTCTCCGAGCGAAATTCGTTGGATTGGGACGACAAAGCAAGCTCCCATTTACTCCACTAAAGCGAAACGACATGGAACCTGAAACACTGACTGGCATAGGATCATCGTCGCCGTCCATCGTGCGTGCACGGCTGTTTCGCAACCGTTTGGTCGGACGAGGCGAAGCATCAACTTCAACAGGTATGTTTCGCTTTCCATTCGTCTGAACTGCCATTTCGGCGTCGTGGTCACGATTATCCTCTAACCACTGTTTGACCTTGGTCCTCTGCAGCATCCTTTGGTTTCTAGTCAAGTGGGTCGCCAGCGGAGGAGTCAACCCTCGCATGGACCGACCATTGGTCGCGCCTTTCTTGCCAAAACGACCCTTTGGATCCCGCGGTTGTTCTTGTGTCACCGACGACTCTACGCCAAGATGACCGGATTCGGATGTACTCGACTGATCGCTCTTCGAGCGTACGCTCGCAAGAGAACAAGGACGAGGTCCTGTAGCCACAGATTTCGCAGGGACTAAGGAGCGTGATCGACATGGTGAATGAATACGCGGTCTGCCTCGTTTGCGTTTCGGAGGTTCCTCTTCAGGCGGCGGATACTTGCGAGGTCGACCCCTTTTCCTTTTCGGAGGCGTCAGCATTTCCTTCGCTTTGGATGACATCTCCACTATGGCCATCTGGTCAGCTTTGCTTTTCTTCTGCGGCCGTTCCTCTCCTGCGGATCGTTTCCGTTCGGTAATGGATGAGGTCTTCGGTCCTGACCGCCTGAACGTATCCGCGTCATCCCGTCCAGAATGACTGACAACTCGGTTAGGCAGGCGGGCAGGCCATGCATGACCATAAATGGCAAAATGGCGCATACACCTATTACAAGCTTCAGTCTGCTATACAGTTTGCTCCTGAAGCAATCGACTAACCGAGGACACTCTTGCGGCTCCTTGCGCTTCCTGCCTCTGCGCGGCGGCGTATCAACACTGAGGCCCCAGACCACTTTATTGTTGACAGAAATCACAGGTAAGATATTGCAGCAAGTTACGCAAGTTGGTAATGGGTGACCGTCTGACCCAAGTGGCACGGTACTCTTGCTGGTGCTGAGAGATTCATCCTTTTCGGTATGTAACGATGGCCGTGTCCGCAATACACGTGCCTCAGGCTCTTCCTTGATAGGAACCTTCTCCTTCTCCTTTCCTCTACCACCAAGAGGAGTCGATAATCTGGTAACATCCTCATAGCAGCCTCTGGATACGTGAGGAACCGAGAGCAAGGGCGTCAAAGATTTTACAGAGATCGTTGGCGTGGCGGTAACAGAAACAGAGTGCCTCTGGCTTCCTGTGGAAACTCGGGGTTTGAAAGATTCCGCTGTATTGTCTGGAACTTCAGATGTGCGACTTGGGGGCACAGAGCTAGCCGAGATACGTCAAGAGTCAGAGAAGACAGCCTGCACGGAAAACGAACCTTGACACAGACCTACGAGTCGACGGTAGCCTCGATGAGGAAGGATGGCCACCCAACTCCAGATCAACATCACCCATATCGGGGACATTGGCTAATGGTCTGTTTGTTTCCTTTTCTTCATCCTCGCTTTCGTCCGAGTCATCGTCTTGTTCTTGAATGATAGCATAAACGCCCCTACGAGTCCTCCGCTCGTTTACGTTGGCTACCGCAGCGGGTGTGGGCTCAGAGTCACTGAAATCATCCTCCGACCCCCCAACCTCCGAATTACTGCCGCCGTTATTATTTTCTGGAGTATACCCGCCTCGCCCGTTCTTCTCGCATGTCTCGCACAGGCAGTAGCGATTTCTTTTACCAACTTGGCGGGCAATCAAAAACCTAGATGTCAAGAAGAGTCATAACCACGTACAATAACCGTCACCATAGTGAGCTGTGATCTCCTCGCCAACAGCGACAGGCCGAACCACACGGAAGGTTATGTACTTGCCCTCTCGAAAAAGCTCGCAGTTATTCTCGCAATCATGCTACAGAACATAATGCATGGTATCAGCATCCTGGCAAAGAGGGTTGGATGTTTCCTCGCTTACGTTCACAAACCGAGCGGGTCCCAAAAAGAGATGATTCTTCTTCATCTGTCGTGAATGAATCACGCTAAAGTCCCGTCTAATATCACTAGTTCTCAAATCTGTCCGTTTCAGTTCTCTATCCTCTTCTTTCGACAGGTGAGCCATCGAACCCTTAAGCTCGGCAATAACCACGCCGGGAGTCAGGGGTCGAGTGGCGAGTATACACAACTCCGACTTTCCAGTCATGTGCGAGTAGCGGGACGTGTGCGCAATTTCTATGGAGCCATTGGGATTATAGAGTTCAAAATAACGAGATGCGTGCCTATAAAGGAGAGATGAGGAAATGGTTTTCAGTGACACGGGTCTCACACACGTGGCAAAAGCATTAATTTGTTTTTGGGTGTAAGGTCTTAGGTAGTAGCGAACAGGCGAGAGGCTAAAGCACATGTGATGAGGAGTCCACTTGAGACCGAAGTAGGTGAAGCACAGACGCTAGTAGTCCGTCCACCGCTTGACGGACAGCAATTTGAGGTCCAGACTTACTTTCAACCATCTGTATGATAATAAGAAATGACACAAGGTTCGAGCACGCGAGGAGCAAAACGTGAGCGGGACAGAAGGAAGTGAGAGGAACAGTTACGCACGCGTCTAACAATTCCCATGAGATCACCTGCATCAACCTTAGGGAGCCTACGCGAGGGGTCCATCTTGTGAACATAAAGAGGGACGCCACCGGTTCCAAGTTTTTCGACAAGGAGATGACTTAAGAAATCGTCGTCCTTGGACAGGTCGCGCACATTCATGATTTTGGTGGGGCGCCATGTCAGAAGGGCCCTACCCAGAGCCGACGAGTGACTACCCGTCACCGACGCTGGTGCCATCGGGTTCGACGGTCGGCACACGCGCTGAAATAATTTCCGGGGAAAGAAAGAAGAAAAAAAAAAAGAAGGACCAAAACCTGAGGAACAAAACACGAAAGTAAAAGCCAAGTGGAAAGAGCCTGATGGGTTTGCACTGGTCCGGTTACGGCATTCCCTTCGACGTTACTATTACGTAATAACCGATACTATTGTTGTCGTTTTCGAAGGTGAATTTCATTGCCTTCCACCAAGGTAAACGACGGTGTTCATATGCAAGGCCACCGACGTCCTGCAAGAACTAATTGCTGGTGTGCTCGCGATATTGCCACAGCGGAGAGTATCAACAGGCGTTGTAACATCGCAGCGAGTTCTAAGCCGCGCCTACGTAAGAAGCGTGTCTTCTAAGAACAATGCCATGTTAGCATCTAGCTGATGGTGGCTGTCATCGTGGGCTCGCTCGTTCCATTTCGACAACATTTCCCAGTTTGATTTCTGGGGAGCTTGAGTTCCTTATTGTCGTCACGCCAATGCGCACAGGAAGACGGGAGAACTTGGATCCATTCATCAAACTCACTGCCGTCCATCCCTAGGTGTTGGCGTCATTGCTGACTCAAATATGCTCAGCTGTACCACACGTTCATGTGCCGTTATGACCTCGCCCGCTGAGCGCACACGACCACGCCTTCGACGCGTGGTCCGACAAATAAAACCGACGATTTCCTCCCCAGTGCCTCACGAATCCCACCTTGTAACCAACCATCTCTCGATGCCACAGTGTGACTTTGACATGAGGTATGTACGTCAGGGTATTCATTTTAGCTGTGCGAGTTCATATTTATCAATTTTTATCGTTATCTTCTAAAAGTTGAGGCTCCGGAGGGTTCTACCGAATCTCGAGTTGTGTGCGCTTGAGGTTTTCAACTTCTGATTAATATCTTCTCAGCGGTGGTGGTAGTGTGGCAGAAGTGGCACCAATTGACCATGAAACAACACTCCGAGCGGAGACTCCCCGATGACGGAGGAATGTAGACCACGCCACTGTGTTTGGCTGTACACTGGTACAGGTTTCACATTACTCCGGACCCACCATGTGGCCGGCCCTTTCTCAGCCCCGGCCTTTTGGGTACGCATCGACGATGATCCCGCGAGTTGAAAATATATCGGATAACGGACCCGGGAGACTCATGCGTGTGTTTCCCATTACAGAAGAAAGAACGGAGAACAGGAAACCATGCGTGGTACTACACCGTAAGCACTACAAGCATGACCGTAGTCAATGCCTTCATTGTGCTTTTGCCTTGGTCTTTATCGTGGACTGCCTTGTCTTTGATGAAATCGTATTTCAATAACCAGCGAACGGACGCTGTGGGTACATCGTCGCTTGCTCCTTCAGGGAAAAGGCATGTCCAGAAATCAGAGTTCATGAATCAAAGTCACGATCGAAATCAAGGTCGGTGCCGCAGCAGACTTCCGAATGGAGGTTATGATCATGCCAAGAGGCAAGGTCGAGGTAAACGTGAATAAACTCGGTGTTTTATCTTATTCTCGATCACCTCCTTACGGGAGGAACCACATGGTTGGCTTTAACTGTGTCTCCGAGCCTGCTCACTTTAGATACGGGCACGTTGACGTCCTCGCAGCCTTCGTGCTCATGGCTTGGCACCCACAAGTACTATAGGGCAAAACAAATTTTGAATTTGTTTCATGTAGCAGGTAAAGCACCAGTCCTTCATCAGTCGCCAATTTACCTGAACCAATGTTCCTGGCTTCATCCTCCTAGTTTCCGAGAGTATCGGGGATCGACGAACCCCGTGAGTACATATTCGATGGGCGTCGATGACGAATGCTACTATTCCAGTCATACTGGTGGACTTTCTCTCAACCTACCCACAATACGAGCGTTGTGTCAATTACTTGACGCTGCGAACGACAAGTACTGTGTTCGAACTTGCATTGGCGTGTGTGTACTGCCTGCTTCGATTCCGACACTTGAGGTGGTGAAAGTAGCACTCGTGCAAATTAACTGTGTAATGTACATGTGCTACGTATGGCTGATCCAAGCTTCTAGAACATAAGTGAGGAGAGTACTCCTCAAAAAATATCCAGCCTATGGAACTGGGCATGCAGTGGTATTCATGGCAAACGTTGCGATAAGTAAATAAACAAGATCAAATAACTTGTCCTTCTCGAACCCCTCAGTGACCATGGCAGGTGGAAGTCATCGTGAGCTGCACACCTTTCTTCTGCGGGCGTGACAGCATTGACGTTGACGTTTCGCAATGCTAGCGTCTGGATTCAATCCTCACCTACCTGGCTTCCGATACCAGGTGCTCTCAAAACTTCTTGGAGCATCTATGTGGTTCTTCATTTTGTATAGAGCACGGTATGTCCCAATACGCTTCTCCTCTACCTGCGTTAGCTCACTCCTCCCCAGTGAGGACGGTCCTAAGCTACTGGTAAGACCCTGTTGCTTACCACTCTTCATGCCTTCACTTCTATTGGTTGATTGATGCTGCAGGGTTTGCGTCATCCATGGGAGGGTCATGGTCACCACGACAAACACTCTGAAAGCCATTGATCTGAGTCTTTACGAAAGACACGTGTACACTCCGTTACTCGTTCCAAGGTGCAATGGCCAGCACTACATTTGTATCTAACTCGAAGAATGTGCGAATTCCGAGTAACCCAAGTTCATCTGGTATCCGACCGTTATGGCGTATTTGTTATGGAAACCTGGTGTTATAGCCAGCGTTTTACATGCAGTAGTTACGGTAATGGATTTTTCGTCCACTAAGATGGTTAAGATAGTTGAAGCTTCGATGCTTGAAGTCGTCGTCGCGGTGTTGGTCGTGTGGATGAGCTGCGAGTGCGGGCCTTGCCGGTAGTGTCACAATTTCGGTCACCATCGCTTCGGAGTTGCCGCATCCTTCGAAGCTGAATTTGCATGTCTTCTCTCTGAAGAGTCGGATACTAACCGACTCAAGGTACAACGGTTGTCGACCGTCTTTTGTGTGGAATGCTAAGCACTAGACTGAGCACTTTGCGGTTACCATCCCGTCCTCGTGTCGTGAATGGTTTGCGAATCCTATGGGTACTAGTGGTACTCTGGCACGAACTCCGTGCCTTCGATTGGGCCCTACGAAGTTGCCTCTGGCCGGATTCGGAGCAGGTAACCTTTGAGCATGTTCGGAAGTGTGTTCATGCATGCTCACTGCTCTGCAGCCTCAGGCCCAGTCGCCGAACTCGCGCGTTGCCAGAATACTCGTCATTGCAGACCCTCAGGTCCTTGACGAACATTCATATCCCGAGCGAGGCGTTTTCATGTCCTTTCTGACCCAACTGATGGTGGACTTGAATCTTCGCAAAAGTTGGCGCGCCGCCTTTCACCGCCTTCAACCAGATGCAGTGGTAGTTCTCGGTGCGCCTGCTGCTTCGTGCTAATGTAGATGTCTAAACATACTCGCAGGCGACATGATGGACAACGGTCGCAAATCGATGTCTACCACCGAGTAGGTGTTTCCAAAATTCGTGTTTCAGCGACAATCATCTGGTCTATTCTCCTAACTAGATATGAGAATTATCACCAACGGTACCGTGACATCTTCAAGGCATATAAACGTCCTGTCCCTACGTACTATCTCCCGGGAAATCATGACGTGGGGTATGTCACCCCTGATCGCGCGTGTGCAGGATCCTATCGTGATGTTAATGTTTTTCCTACCTTATAGGCTTGGTGCGTCTGCGTCATTCTCACCAGAAGCGGATTCCCGTTATACATCTCACTTTGGTCCTCGGAATCACTACGTCTCTGTTGGAAACCATACCCTTGTATTCATTGATGCAACCGCACTCGCGGAAGAAGACGTTTTACGTGCCGGACAGGGGCATAGCTTTGACAGTTGGCCTGCTGTGCGGTACGGGCCAATCGAGTTCGTAAAGCAGATAGCAGCAAGCCATTCCGGGGGCTCCTTCGTACTGTTTACTCATATTCCCCTGGCTCGTCCCCAGAACGCAAGCTGTGGCCCACTACGGGAACGGGGTACGATACGCCAGGGATTCGGCTTTGGTTATCAGAACACTCTCATGGAAGGGGCGACAGTTTTCTTACTCGACCGACTTAAACCATCACTAATCTTGAGGTGTGTGCTTATTATCGACCTTACTGGCGTAGTGTCTGAAGAGGTTATAGTGGCGATGACCACGACTATTGTGATTATCAACACACCATACCGTCAACTAATACTAATGTTCGAGAAATAACGGTTAAATCGTTTTCCATTGCGATGGGTGTCCGTCGCCCTGGATTTCAGTTGCTGTCCCTTATTTCGACGGTACCTTCGGATGATTCACTCAATCAAGTACCCGTGCTTCCTCCACTCGATACACCATGTTTTTTGCCAGACCAGATTGGCATATATTTGCAAGTTTATCTCCCATTGATTGTTCTTTCGTTAGTTTTCCTGCTAGTCTGCAACATATCATGGTCCACGCAACGGGTTTGGGGGGCAAAACGCGATCGCAGCAGGACTCGAATGGGCTATTATGGGTTTTCCCGCGGCGTGGGTGGTCATAGGCGCTCGCGCAGCACCGATGCTCAGTACGAAATGGGCCATCCCTCGTCTCTTCCACTGCCTATATCGAAACCCCAAAACATCGACTTCGGTTTCGCGTCGTGGAGAGGTAGATGGTGGACCTCCGTATTCTGCAGGTTCAAACGCGGAATTCAAAGGCGTCGCATTCCGTCCCTTCCGCATAGGAGTTCCTATAGACACGAGGTTGGCGTTCTTTGCGCCTTTACCAAAGATGCCCTGAACGTCGCGTGGCCTGCTGTTAGTGCCTTCGTGGTTGCTGCGTGGTGGGCCATGCAGCGATAAGGACGTCTCAATGCCCGATGCGGTGGTATGTGTGGGTCACGCCACCTGGTAATAATATCTCTTGACGCCCGCTCTAGCTTTGGAAAAGTCAGATGGCCGTATGCGTCCATGTTCGCTCATAGCAGGCGATTCAGACATTTTCCGCTCTACCCCACTCATGCTGCCGTCCGGGCATATCCACCATGTTATTTGCCTTCGTTTCGTGTCGTGTTCCCTTCTGTAATCAAAGCGCTCCACTAGACGGTTTACAAACCGGTCTCTTGGTGATTGGCGAGTCGCTTGATTTGTACAGAGACCGCAGTCCGCATAGCAGTGCTTGATTCTTTTCGTTGCTCGTAGCTTCCATGCTTCTCTCCCCTGATATTGGCGCCAAGTAGATAGGGTGGGCATGAGGTGGTAAGGGTGTGTCGTACGTAGGCACAGGGCAACGTCATGGACTGCTATTACGTGACTACAAAGACACGAGGGTCGAAATCTCAAGGTTCCATTTACTAACAAGCACATGTCCGAATCAAGTCAACGGCCAGGTCGGCATCCACGGAAACACTTCCTCGAGGTGGACTTTGGCCTCGTCATGCGCAGGCTTAGACCTGTTCCCTTGACAAAGGACGTCGCCTTTCTTTCCGTTCAAAAAAGCTGGGTGACACGACTCCCCAAGTGTCTCAATAAAGGAAGGAAAGCGAGAAGCGTTTATGAAGAGGGTACGTAGTTGACACAGAGAGTGGCTGACAAGACACTCTTTTGAGTACTTTTGATCATCCATCGCTCTCTCGTCCGTAGCGACTGTCAGAACCTTGTCATGTCAGATATCCTCTCGTACGAGTCGCCAACTGTCACAAAGACTACGACTACTGAGGAAAGGCAGATGAGGCACGGGAGCTTATCTTGGGAAGCCAGTGTCCCCGTGCCTTTGGAGCAGACAAATTCCCCTCTGGAGACGGCAAAGCGAAGCCGGGACTATGATGAATTGGTAGCGTCACCACCTCCTGGATTCTACCAGAAGCGAGGGTGGAGCATACTTGCTATGAACGTCCTGCACCCTGTAACCATTGAATACATATCCTAAATGGAAGTTAGAAACGCGTGTCACATGTAACAACCACCAAGCGGAGTGTAACCGAGACACCACTCGGGCGAGTTCGGGCGCGCAGAGGCGGGATCGTTGTCTGGTATGGAATAACTAAGCGCGTGTGCTGGACGTGCACTGGAAGAAGATTGCGAGTTGGGGAGTGATCCGACTGGCTGGTCTAGACTGGGGACGTGTCGTGTACCGATATGTAAAGGAACGGCAGGAAGTCGAGCGATAAATGGTTATAAAAGCAGTGGGAGACTCAGCAGCCGGGGAAAAACGCTATCCAACACGCCCCAGCTGGCTAGCAATTGGAGGCCAACCCAGGCACTTTTCTTCGCCTGGGACATCTCGGAAGGCCTATTTTATCGATTCCACCTTTTTGGGGGGGCCATTTTATGCAAACACGTTCGTCTCGCCACCAAACAGTCGGCGGCAGTCAGGATAGCGTTCTTCGTCGCCGGCCCAGCCCGCTTCAACTTGGGGTCAACCCGCGAGCACATCATACGGCGAGAACGTTGTTACCGGCGCCCTCGTCGCCCCTTGCACGGTACACGTTGACAGCGGCAGTCGACGAACGTGCGAGCCGAGAATTGGACGCAGGGCGACGAGTTATTCAACGTAAATCCATTTGCGGGCTCATACCGGAGGAATTGGGGGGTTTAAGCTCGGACTTGTCCGCGACTCTCCACAACCATATTGATCTCAGCTCAGAGTTTCTTAAGCGACACCACAAACCTAGATCGTCGCCCACAAGGACGTTTTCTGACCCTCAGATCCTCTCCACCACCACCACCCAACCGATACACATCCCAAAGTGACTCATCTAATCTCGTTTCCTCTCTCGTTGTCTGTCGCTGACATCTCTCTCTAGCACCATGGCTACTCTTGTACCCCGTGCAGACTCCTTCAACGCTCGCGTCCGTGGCAGCAGTCACATCGACTTCAAGACGGCCACCACTGGCGTTAGTGCCAAGGCGATGCGCAATGAGCTCAGTCGCCTCGTCAACACGGTCGAAGATCCTGCCACGAAGAGGGTCAGTGTTGGCGGCTCCATAAATCATCTCACCCAAACCGTCTTCTTCAGGCTTTCGATACTGAGATGCAGTCCTTCTTCTACCTTTTCACACGTTATCTCTCGGAGCGTGCAAAAAGCGTTGACATGCACGTTGTTTCGCCCTCTTTACCGCACCTAGCTACTGACTTATAATCAGTGACTGGGATCATATCAAGTCTCCCAGTGGCGACCAGATCGTCCCCTATGATTCCCTTTCGCAGCCGCGGAGCGACGGTAACCTCAACAGACTTGCGGTCCTCAAAGTAAATGGAGGTCTTGGTACCTCTATGGGTAAGGTTCTCCGATCCCATCCGATTGAAGCCTGAGTCACACCTCCCCAGGCATGACCGGGGCCAAGAGCGCCCTCGAAGTCAAGGATGATATGACCTTCCTTGATTTGACCGTCCGTCAGATCGAACATCTCAATATGAGTAACGGTGTCAATGTTCCCCTCATCCTCATGACGTCGTTTAATACCCACGAGGACACCCTCCGCATCATCAAAAAGTACGCCAACCAACAGGTCCAGATCACTACCTTCAACCAGTCGCGGTACCCTCGTATCTACAAAGAAACTCTTCTCCCCTGCCCGAAGCGTGCCGATGATGATAAGAAACATTGGTACCCCCCCGGTCATGGTGACTTGTACAATGCTATACACCAGTCTGGGGTTTTGGATCAACTCATCACGGAAGGTAAAGAGTACCTGTTCGTATCCAACTCTGACAATCTGGGTGCGGTGTAAGTTGGCCTTGTCTTTGAGAAATCGCTATCCCTCATTCAGGATGTTAGCGTGGATGAGAAGATCTTACAACATATGATCGACTCGCAAGCCGAGTTTTTGATGGAGGTCACCGACAAGACCAAAGCCGACATCAAGGGTGGAACACTTATTAACTACGAGGGCTCCGTTCGTCTGCTCGAAATTGCCCAAGTCCCTTCAGAACATGTCGAAGATTTCAAATCAAGTAAGCGGGATGACGTCCTCGTTTAGGATGTACTAACAGGATACCGTGTGTACTAGTCCGCAAGTTCAAGATCTTCAACACCAATAACTTGTGGATCAACCTCAGGGGTCTGTCTGCACTAGTCATTTATCATGCATGTCTTTGACACATGCTCAGCATTGAAGCGCGTAATGGAAAGTGAGGGCATGGAGCTCGAGATTATTGTCAATCCTAAGACAACCGACGACGGCCATCCCGTTATCCAGGTACTTACTATCGATCATTTCAAATAGGCAACCTTCTTCATCACTGTTTCAGCTGGAAACTGCGGCGGGTGCCGCGATCAAGCACTTCAAGAACGGTCACGGTGTGAACGTTCCCCGTTCTCGCTTTCTTCCTGTCAAGTCTTGCTCGGATCTCTTACTTATCAAGAGCGACATCTACTCTCTGAGCCACGGCCAGCTCATCCTCAACGAGAGCAGAATGTTCGAGACTATTCCCGTTATCAAGCTCGGCGATCACTTCAAGAAGATCCAGCAGTTCCAGAAACGGTTCAAAAAGATTCCAAAAATCGTTGAGCTTGACCATCTTACCGTCACTGGCGACGTGTACTTTGGTAGGAACGTTACTCTCAGGGGAACCGTCATCGGTAGGTGGCAACTTGTGTTTCGAGTTATTCGGGATTGACCCATTTATTTGTGAAGTCGTTGCCAACGAGGGGCAACGTATCGACATTCCTGATGGCTGCATCCTTGAAAACCGTCTTCTGTCTGGCAACCTTAATATGATCGTAAGCCCAGCAATTTCGTTATACTCGCTTTATTCAATGATGTGTTTTTGCAGGAACTGTGAGGGGCGTGATACCTCCTCGAGCTTGATCAGGCGCGGATTATTTACATTTGCGAGCACTGTTATGATTGCTGTTTATCCGAGCGATGGACTTTACGCGTTAGATGACAATGATGCGAGAATTACATGTGGTGCCTGTCCTGCAGTGTGATTTTATCTCCGGTGGTCTTTTCATGGTTTACGATGCATTTGTGAGGTTCGCTGCAATCTGCGGCTTCTGACTTACGTTTGGCCATCTATGACAAATGCCAGCTTGTCACGTGGTGAGTCTAACTTGGTGAAGGCTTCCCTGAAAGTTCTCCCTTCGAACGTTGGACTCCAGGGCAACTATCGTTGTGTGCACTGGCAGTCGTCCTGTCGGACTAGTTACCATGGAAAGCAATAAAAGAAAACGCGCAGATGCAGGCGAGCTTCCAGCACACGCACGGGTCACCTACTATGCTGGACCGCGTGCATTCGAAAGGCTGTTTAAAGGTGAGGAAATTGGTTCTGGTTCTATTCGATCATAGTAATTGGGACTTGCTCAATTGACGAGCCCCTTTTCAGAGTCCTCCCTGCAGGAGCTGAAAGACGTCGTGCGACGCAAATTGGGCCTCGGAAGTGGGGTGGTCGTGAAATTGCAACAGATGCGGCCAAATGCGCTCCTGGACCTCGATGACGGTGAGTTCCCCGCATTTTTACTTGGGAAACAAGTCAGACCGACTCACACATCAACCTTCACGATCTACTTTTTTTTGCTCTGACAGACGATGATTTCGAAGCATTGCGCGCACAGGCATTACGGGATACAGGTTCGACGATCGATATCAGAGTCACCGTAGAGGAGGACCAGTCCAAGGTATGCGATAAACATCTACAATATATGCACTATATCTCGTATATTATCCTACTTTCTCTAGGTTCCTTCAACCTCTACCCCCGCGGTTGATAGACCTCAAGAGTCCGTCCCTGTCGCCTCCCGTGGCGCCGGGCCAGTGACGAAGAAGCGGAAGGTGGCCCTCGGTGATGATGCTACAGCAACCACACCACAGGCTGTCGCGAATCGTACTGCAAGGGATGAGGGACCTGGTGATGAGCCCAACAGCAAAGCCAAAGGCAGGAAAGTGAAGTCTCCGCCGAAGGACGCTCATTCGGCAGTGGAACCGACTCAAGAAACACTGATGCAACCTAGCACAGAGGCAGATAGCGTCACTGCAGTCGTTAAGCCAAATGTCGAGGGTGAACGCACAGATGAACCACCCAAGAAGAAGTACAAACGTGCGAAAGAGAAGGTTGTTACTCCAAGTAGTGGACCTACTACAGCAGGAGCTGGTCTGGAAGCCGAAGAACCTTTGAAATCCACCGAGGCCCTGAAAGATAGCGAGGCTTCGAAGCCCGGTGGAAGGGCGAGAGTGGCAGAAAGACCCACCAACGAGAGTCCAACCTCTGCAATCCCGTCTGCTTCCATAAAGAAATCAGCGCAGCCTAGGAAGAGGAAGAGTCAAATCAGCCTGAAGGTGGTACTGTCAATTTCTGACAG
Organism: Pisolithus thermaeus; assembly: GCA_024663475.1. Taxonomy (NCBI): domain Eukaryota; kingdom Fungi; phylum Basidiomycota; class Agaricomycetes; order Boletales; family Pisolithaceae; genus Pisolithus; species Pisolithus thermaeus. The sequence continues at coordinate 488,821 of JANFAF010000001.1, forward strand.
AGCGTTTCGTCAGAAGCTAACGAGGTCCTGTAGTCTGGGGACGGAGGTGCTGGAGAGGAGCGATCTCCCAAGTCAACCAAACCTAAGGGCACTAAAAAGGTAGAGCTCTAGACCTTGATTCAAATTCGGGTGTTGAGCTTGGCGGCAGTCGACGGATAAAGGTACGAAGTCAACGAGCACCTCAAGGGCGGCAGAAGTGGTAAGGGAGGATGAGATTTACAGTGTATCAGAGCCTTCTCTAGGTGAGTGCGTAGTGAACGTAGGTGATTAATGTTCAACTTGCCTTCACAGTGCAAAGTGGACAATCTGCCGCCCTAGTCACTGATTGTACGTCAAAAGCACTCGCTCGCATCTTCAGCTTACAATGGTTCAGCGCCCAGGAATGACCCGAGCAAATCTGATCATGCTGGCACTGCACCTTTTCCAGGTAAATGCCAGCTGCAGTAGAGGTATAGTCACTTTCTGAATGCCGTGTAGCCTCTAAGAAGATTTCGAGGAAAAAGTCAGGTAGTGGATCCAGAGTTAATATGCCTGAAAGCGGGTACATTTTCTTAACTGGCGCGGTCATGGACTAACGCGTGAAATAGAAAAGAGCGGTGGCGGCGACCGCACCACAGCTGATAAGAGCCGTGTCAGTACGTGATTTTTCCTGGTCAAGCGTTGAAAATCACATTCATAATTAGTCTAGGCGACGTCTCACCTTCTAATCCCTCGCTTTTGGATGCGGAGGTGTGGAATGAACTGCTTCAGAAGCTTAGAGATGATGTTGCAGAGCTTCAAAATCAAGAGGGGAGTGCTTCTGCGCAAAGTGAGACTAAGAAACTGAAAGGATCTATCGCTTCCTCTGCCACCGATTCAACCACAAATCATACACCCGCGCAATCTACAGGGCTCGGCTCAACTGAAGCCACTTGCCTTACCACCCACCATGGTAGCATTCCGACTTCGCATGCGAGTCCTTCCAATGACTCACCTTGTCCTGCTTGCCTGCAAAGGCCTTTTCACGTTCTCCACCACTGCCCAATTGTCCTTAAAGGCCCCGACATTATTCAGCAACGTTTAGAAGAACTTCGGTACTCCGACGCAAGAGATAGTCAGGAACTCATCGAGCAACTTGAGGCCCTCAGTCGGCGACATAAAGATAGCGACACTACATCAACTACACACCATTCAATTCCGGTCGAGGGGTCTCGTGGAACGGATGCACGTTCCCCTCCCGCATCATCCTCTCCGTTGCAACCTTTTACTCTCCGCGACTTACCTGGTGATTCGCACCTCGCGGATGCAGACGGGAGTACAGATGAGGATTCTAGTGCGGAGAGTACCGACGGAAATGAGGGAAGGGTCGCACTCGCGCAGACATTACATCCACCAAAACCTTCTCTAACCAGAGCATCTACGTCTTACGGCAACGACATGCTTGAAGCCGTCGTACGCGGGCCGGCTCCTCGCCGTGTCCTATCGAATGTTTTGAAAGAGTTGCAAGAAGAAGAGACACAACAGGTACATTCGAAAGAGGAGTGTGGTCGGCGAGCTAATCGATGATTTCAGCAGGGATTGACTCTTTCTTCTGTCGATAAGGATGAAGAGCATCCGGGATCATCCCCTGCTATTTCGAAGGGGGACGGGAGTCCACACGGGATCACTTGCTCTGGACCCACCACTCGAGTGGCCCCAAAGAGAACTACTCCCAACCGTAGCAAGACGGGAGTATCACCTGAGTATCATACAGATCTCCACGATGATTCAGATTCATCCGAGTTTGGACCTGAACTCGCGTACCCGTCGGATAGGTACTTTCCAGAGGTCCACCTTATCAAACCTGAAAAGCCGCCTCTCCGGATAGTGGACGAGTCTGACATTGTGAGTCAATCGACACCTAAGCGTTCCGTGAAATCGGACAAGCTCTCTATAGTGGCTGGACTCTCCACTAGTCAGAAGGCCGCGGGTAAGCCGAAAGTGCTAAACCCAGAAACATTACCATCTCCCGCCTTTGCACCAAAAAATAAAAGCGTTCGTGGAAATACAGAGACTAAGATGTCTACGAAGGCCGTGGAGGAGACTCCGGCTGCGAAGTCATCTATCAAAGGCACTACCAGTGGTGTTACAACGAATGGACATTTGGTATCCACACCCTCTTTGGTGGTGTGGGAGACGATGCGCGAGCCAACGCCGTCTGTGCAATTTGATGAGCTGGCATCCAGTAGTCCGCGGGTCGAGGAATACCTCAGCCCGGGCAACAAGACCAAGGCTGGTCGCTCGGGTGATGGCAGAAAGGAGATTTTGAACGGGAAGGAACGGTTGTTTGACCTCACGCCAAGTCAAATCCCGTTCCCGTACTCACAGTACACGCCACCTCAAGTTTTGACGCCTCAATTGTCGGAGGTGGACGAGGACCGCGTCAAGGCACAGCCACCCAAACGTCCTCCCCAGAAAAGTGGGAACTATCGGTCTTTGACAGCACTCGCTTCGGAAGCATCTTCGCTCTTTTCATCCAGTCGGCCGGCTCCGAGGGCTGCCACTGCGGATGACAAAGCTTCCAGAGAGGACGCTGCGGACGACACCTCTGATGATGACGATTCGTCTAGCTCCGAGACAAACGATCCCACGTCGACGACTCATATTCCCATTGGGCGGCGGGCTAGCTCCATATTGCCAAATAAAAAGAAGAGAGGTCTTTTGCAAGGCCTTTGACTTATTCCAGTTTAGTGCAATCAGGTTTCTCGATTCTTGCGGACTCATTGCATCCTCGCACTTACATCTACAGTAATGCTGCTACCCTTACTAAATGGTGGTGGGCGGGTTTATCATATCACGACGGGGCGCTGTATGACTCAGTCTCTCCAATCCAATCGTTCCTGTGTGAGGAGTACATACAAATCGTGCACTCGGTGACCACTTACTCAAGAGAGTCCCATTGAATCAGGCGGACGGCTCACATTTGTCACAAGTACAACAGTGATGCACGAAGCCAGGCAAGCCACGTTGAAATACCGACCGTGGTATTTAAAACTCAGACGCGCGTTCTGAAGTAATCTCCGCTGCGGCATACTCGGCATCAAGCTGGCCATGCTCAAATGTGTTTCTTACATATTTAAATATGTCGCCGCATAAATTCTTTCAAGTGTAAGTGCGAAGTCCTTTAGCTACGAGAATGTCTCCGACTGACTGGGCTGTCTGAGCAAGTGGTAACTGAGTGTAATCGTTGCTTTTCCATCCACATGGCATGCTATGTATCAGCGCACGGTCCTTGCGTTCCGCTTGACCGGTGTTCCCTTGGAAGTTGCTACGGCCTAGTTGTTACTCCCTTGGGCTGACACTAATAGCATCATCGACGGCAATATCATGAGGCGGACGGCCCGGTAAAAATTACTTGCGCAGGGAAAAGTTAGACAGCTGCCATTCCTGTGATGGGTTGCTGGATCTGGGGGAAACGACATGCGTAAACTTGAATCACAGGATACTTGTGGACAGCGACCCGGAGTTCCGGCAGGTCATCCAACTTTGTTGTGAATACGATAGCTGTTCCCACCAGCGCCCCTTTATTGTATCCCTCGTTGGGATGGGGCGTGGAGCTCGCCGCTGCAACACTGACGCAGCGGGTACACGTCAGAAACCAAATCGGCGTGTGCTGCTGTCATCAAGATCTTGCCTAACAAGCTCGATGATGTCCATGGTGTTTCTTTCACTGTCCGTTTCACAGTGACGACCGTTTCTCTCTTTTATAGAGTAGTGGTATCCTTGGAATGGCCTTGGCCGTACACCGACTGCCTTTGCTGGGGCCGAATATCTTCACGTGGTAGGTTTGCAGCCTTGTTTTCGATAGTACATCCAGTTGACACCCTAGACTTTGCAAGCGACACGGCACATGGACCCACCATTCCTGACAAACTGGAAGGCATGGAGAAGCTAAGGATAGGCAGGTCGGTACAGGTGGCACACTGACGTCGCGATATTCCGGTTACGTGCTCCATATCCTTTAATTGTCAGAATCACTTTCCTAGCCGAAGGTTCCACTTTTCACTGTTCGTCCGGGTACACGCGGACGAGTAGCGGACCGCCTGGGCCCAGGTTCGCTTATGGTTGAGTGTGAGAGCTGTTGTGGTATTAACATTTTCTTAGGGTTAATCACTGATTAGCATCCACTCCGGATGTTGCCACGGCTATTAGTGTGGAGCGATGTAGCATTTTTCTTCGCAACATCAAGTACCATGGTTCCCTATTGCTCCATCCGTGTGCCAGCACACCCCCTGCCATATCCTCGCAATACGCACCTCCTATTATACTTGTCGCGTTACCTCTCTCTGTGGATCTGTACAAAGGCGCCCGCTGCGGCCCTTGTGCAAGGAAGTTTTTTTCCAAGTTCCCTTACAGGCAACTGGCTTGACTACTATCACATTGTGGCCCAGAGCTTCGTCTGCTTAGGGTTTCTCAATCCCAAGCATCCCATGAATGCGAATGAATCATGATGGTCCTTGCGGACCACTCGTTCCTATCTTTGAGGTCTGTGTTTGCTGCTGTGAGTACTTACTTTCTCGTGGCTGCTTACAATCCCATCCAGGTTGATACCATCTCATACTTGTCTCATAGGCCTAAAAGTGGCCGGGGCGTTTTCCCGTTGGTATAAAGGAGCTCTCCCAATTGACCCATGGAGCCAACAATCTGTACGCACGTCTCCGCCGCCGGATAGTTAAGATGGTGGTGCGTTTGGTGATTTCTATGGTGCTCCTCGCAAAAACAGCCTCGGCCGGGACGTACTCATTGGCGAGCAACCTCGTCGGGGAAGGGTTTCTAAATGCCTTCAGCTGGCAAGCAATAGCGGATCCGACTAACGGACGGGTGTATGTTCTTCTGATTATCAGTGTGACTGGTAACGATGCTCACGATAACAGTAACTACGTTACAGAATCAACCGCTCAAGCCGACGGGCTGGTGTCCGTGTCGGGAAACCAAGTAACGCTGCGGGCAGACAGCACTACTGTTCTGTCTTCCTCGGATCCTGGACGGAATTCCTTCAGGCTTCAGTCTAATGCACAGTATACTACACATGTGGCCATGTAGGTCCCACCACTTTGGCGCCGTTTCGGACTCTTAGCTCCTTGGCGCAGCTTTGACATCGCCCATATGCCCCAAGGGTGCGGAACGTGGCCTGCTGTCTGTACGTGATCCCCTCTCTCGGTGCCTCTGTGATCTGACTAGCAGTAGGGTTTGTTCACCTTCCGTCTTTCATATACCGAACGCCCATTTTGATTTTCTTATAATTGACTTTCCAGGGTAAGCCTAGTTATGGGCAAGTTATATGGATAATGATGTTTGTATAGGAGGTTGGTGGGAACTGGCCCAACGAGGTTCGTGTTGATCACTCACAACTTTGGGGTCTGAAATTCATGGCAGCTTGGCGCAGGGTGAAGTGGACATCCTAGAGGGTGTCAATAACCAGAGTCCTAACCTATCGTCACTCCACACGAGTGCCAGTGCGTTATACAAAGTCTAGCCCGCATTCTTTTACTAATGGATAGAAAGACTGTACGATGCCAGCCTCCAGGAGCATGACCGGGTAAGTTATGAGCGCAGGTCAGCAGGTCTCTGACAGCATCCTTCGTAACAGTACGAGCACGGGGACAAATTGCGACGTTTATGAGACAAACAATTCGGGATGTGGTGTGCAGACTAATGACATTAACAGCTTCGGACCTAATTTCAATGGAATTGGCGGCGGATGGTGTCGATCCTCTTTTTGTGTTGAGGCGTAATACTGAATTTTGTGTTAGGTATGTTATCGAGCGCACGTCTACCTTCATCAATATATACTTCTGGGAGAGAGGGAGTTCTTCCGTTCCGAATGATGTCCAGCATCCGGGAACATCTGTGAATACTAACGATTGGGCACGTCTTCATACTGTTTCTCTGAGCTCTCTGCTCATGTTCATATCTAGGGAACACCTGCTGCCTCCTTTCCCAACACGGACTGCAATTTCTCCACGCACTTTGGCCCCCACAATATCATCATTAATCTGACTTTTTGTGAGTGTCAAAGTCGACTGCATGCATTACATGGCCGACCGGTTCTATATATACAGGTGGGGATTGGGCCGGTAACAGCGCTGTTTATAGTGCTTCGGGGTGTCCATCGGACTGCGTTGGTGAGTTTCGATGCTTTGGTGCCTCACACATTTGAAAGGTTTAACCCGGATCGCAAGACTATGTGAACCAGAATCCTTCCGCATTTGTCGACGCATACTTCACGTTCAATTCTCTCAATATCTATGAATGAAGACTGATGATGTGTACGTACGTAGATCGCTGTGCCAGGAGTATCGTGAACATTAGATGTGATACTTACTGTTGTGTATGTCACAAAGAACTTCTACTTGTTACAGTGCCTAAACATTCGCGGAGGCGATCCTGATAATTGTGTGAAACAACTGACAACTAACATCCCGTCAGCACATAAGTTTGGGAGTCGACGAGAGCATGACCAGGATCCAACTTGTAGTTATGTAAATACTGAAACTGCGTGAGGAACTGTCGGTAGCGCTTACCTACAGGGTCAAAGGATTACGTAATCCTCGACGCTTGAGCTACAAATTTCTGGCCACAGGCCAGCGGTTAAGTTTCTTCGCTACTCTTTTTTACTGAGTGACAGACTAACCTGTGGAGCTTCTCTTAGCTCGTACATGATCTTTACTCAAAACACTCGCGACGAGTAAGCTTGCTGTCAAAGCTTTCACTTTTGCTGCTTTTCATTTACTGCATCAAAGTTATCTCAGTGACCTGGTGTTTTCACTCCTCAGCCTTTAATCTCCCTGTCCAACATGATTTCTTGCATTATTCGCAGTTCAGCACTCTATCGCGGTTTCGCTACACACGCAGGTCCACATGCCACCTTACCTGCTGTTTTGCACTTCAAGACTGGCCAGTCTTTCTTTGGGCGATCATTTGGCGCGCCAAAAAGCATCTTTGGAGAAACCGTATTTTCTACGTCGATTACGTCCTGTTCGTCTTTGCATTTTTCATCCGCGACCGTAGCTGATGTTTCTCTCGTTAGACACCGAGTCTATGACTGATCCGTCTTATCGCGGTCAAATCCTGGTCTTCACAACTCCGCTGATCGGAAACTATGGCGTTCCTCGTAATAAAACTCCAGTCGACTCCATAGATGTTGGCGTTGTCCTGGAGTCTCAAAATATCCAGTGCAGTGCGGTCGTTGTCGCAGACGTTGCAGAGAAATTTTCACACCACTCGGGCGTTGAGTCTCTTGCTTCGTGGTGCCACCGGTCTGGGGTGCCTGGAATCACTGGAGTTGACACGCGCGCAATTACCCGTTTACTGCGCGACCAAGGCACTACCCTTGGTCGGATCGCCATTGGTGCGGATGCATCAGCTTCTCGTCCGACCACCGACCAATACTGGGACCCTACCACTGAGAATTTGGTTGACCAGGTGTCTACCAGAGTGCCTTATGAGCTGAATACGAAGGGCGATGTTAAAATAGCTGTCCTTGACTTCGGTGCCAAAGCAAATATTCTGCGCTCACTCGTTCGTCGGAATGCAGCGGTCACCGTTCTGCCGTGGAATTTCGACTTTGATTCCATCCGTGATCAATACGATGGTCTTTTTCTCTCCAATGGACCTGGCGACCCGATTCATTGTATTGATGCTGCCATGAAGTTGCGCCGCACCCTCCGGGAATGGAACAAGCCGGTTTTCGGTATCTGCATGGGTCATCAGATCATTGGGATGGCTGCTGGTTTGGAAGCGTATCGCATGACCTTTGGGAACCGTGGACACAATCAGCCTGTACTTGCTCTAGCGTCATCCGGGTCAATCAAAGCGGGCAGAGTGTATGTAACAAGGTAAGAAATGAATCAAGTGGGGAGGCGACATAGTAATTCCTTTTCAGTCAAAACCACCAATATGCACTCAAGCTATCTGACCCTTTCCCACAAGGGTGGGAACCCTTCTTCATCAACTGTAACGACTCGTCTGTGGAAGGTATCAAGTCAACCGTGGAATCGGGTAAGAAAATATGGGGAGTGCAATTCCATCCCGAAAGTGCTGGAGGGCCGTTGGACACGATAGAGGTCGGTCATATATTGCTCCACAGGCGTGGGTATTGACAGTGATTTCAGATGTTCACGGACTTCGTGAACGAGTGCCGGGCCATGAAGCAGCGGGGCGTGGCAAGCATGCCTGCCGATGTTTCTAGCGTTGTTGGGATCCAGACACCTTTGCATTAGTAGCTAGTAGCTTCTGCGTAGGAATACCCTGTATATGACATGAATCAGAAAACCGCCTTTGGCAGGTCACATGCATGCCAGGCTATCTGTTTAGCTTCGCAGTGTCTAATCTGGAGTTGCGGCAGATGCACAGTTCCGCCCCTTCACACCATTTCTGACCGTGCCTTCCCGAACAACTGCCATGAACTTCCTTGATGCTTACGGTATTGCTGGTACTGGGACCAGTACTCCACCGGCCGATGATCGCCCAGAACAAAGCTTAAACGAGGAGGTATCCCAAGCCATTGGCACCCTCGGTCGTTTCTGGGGGGGGTTCAAGAAACAGGTAAGACGCCGCGGAACCCGTTGGGCAATCACTACGTCGGCTGACATGATTAGGGTGGGGCAGCGTTCGCGAATGCACGACGAGATTTCACCCAGGTTGTCACCCAGGCTCAGCGAGAGCTTGAGAAGTTCACGACGGCCGCTCCAACCGAACTTCTTGCTGAGAATGAATCCACCTCACGAGACGAGCATGAAGTTGAAGCTGAAGAGCACCAAGAAGGGAACAATACGGGACCCAGTACGCCTACTGCAGAAGAGGTGGGTCACCGTCATGACCCTACTGCGACGTCATCGACTTCTTCGGCCTCAACGTCGCAGTCGATATTTGCACGTATACGCTCATCCCTTCCACCGAACGTAGTTTCCACGGTGCAGGCACATCTACCAGCGAGTCTCAAGAACCCAGAAAGCATAGATCTTTCTCAGCTACGCGATGCTCTCTCAACGGAGTTCCAGCGAGTCCAAGGTGTCACACGCGCCCAAGCAGAAGAGTATGTACACAAGAGTGAAGTCATTCTTCGAGAGGCAATGAGAGAGGCGGGCGAAGTCCTTCGAGATGCGGTGAAAGTCATTCCACCAGAGGAGGCAGGCGCCGAGTCCAGTGCTGGTGTCATGTGGGATGGTGCAGATGTACGGATGCTCCCTGGTTTGACTGCCGGAGCAGAGGGGAACAAGGGCAATTATAAAGGGAAGGCGAAAGAGTCCGACAGCTCTGGCCGTCAGTCAGAGGACGCACGGCGCGCCGTAGCAACACGCGCAGAATCGTTGTTGAAGCAGCTCAGAAGTAACCCCGAAATAATAAAGGTCGACCCCGCCGTGGACTCATCAAAACAATCATATTTGGCATGGGTAGACGAGCTTGAGGCAAGCAATACAGGGTTTGGTACCGAAGAGTGGTCAAGACGAATTGCTGAAGCACTGTCCGATCCTCACGATGGTCCTTCATTACAAGATACATTGGATAGTCTCGGTGCGTCGCTTGCAGTGGTTTCATGCGGATCTGTTACAAACTGTCACGGCAGTACCGTCATATATGCCCGAAGAAGTATTCTGGGTCAGATACTTCTTCCGCGTACATCAAATCGAGCAGGAAGAAAACAGGCGTAAGGCTCTGTTCCAAGGTTGCTACCGTATTTTTACTCCTAGTTGTCCACCTCTGATTTGAGGTTTCAGCTACCTCTGAGAAAGATGAAGATTTTAGCTGGGAAGATGAAGAAGAGGAGCTCGAATCCGCCAGGCCCTCTCATGCCTCAGTGAGGTCTTTGGAATCTCAGCGCACCCTAGTTCCCCGTAGAATGGCAGCCACCAGTGATGAGCTCCCGACTTCCATCAGCCCGGCTCTGAGCCCCAGACTTAGCAGCGAGGACAGCTATGACTTAGTATCTGCAACTGTTAGTAACGCAGGGGATGTACAGGAAGGGCCAGAGAAGGCGAGCACAAAGGACGACTCGGAAGAGAGCGACTGGGAATGAAGGAGTAGTAGTTTGGTGTACAATACGTTGTTGTCAGGTTGCCTGCTACGATACTTTCTTCGCTATGTACGTACCTTCGACTGGTGACTGGGACCTCCGCAGAATCAATCTAATCGTCGATCGCTGTGGCTGTGAAGCTGATGAACGAGTCAGTCTGACCTGTTGAAAGATTGCCAGCCTATATAATTCACGACGATAAAAAGATACAAAAAGCCAGCGTTTTCGCTTCGATAACTAAGACGGTCACCTTGGTTGCGGCAACCCACACACTCGTCTGGGCAGTCGCAGATTGGAACAATGTCGTTCCCTAGACACGATAGTATGTCTTACCATCTTCTTTCCCAGTGCGCATCCTGTTGATCGTATCCGATCGCCGTAGTATCACAACAGTTCAACTTCCCGAAGGAGGAAGAAAAAGTTATTGAGTACTGGCGCCAGATCGACGCGTTCCGGACCAGTCTGAAGTTGTCTGAAGGGAAGCCCGAGTTCGTATTCTTCGACGGGCCACCGTTTGCTACTGGATTGCCCCACTACGGCCATCTCTTAGCGGGTACCATCAAGGTATGCGAACACCAGTGTCAGCCGAGTCCTTGTTGATATCTCTGCTCTCCTTTTTATTTATGCCTAGGACATCGTTACTCGATACGCTCATGTCTCCGGTCATCATGTCACTCGGCGCTTTGGCTGGGACACTCATGGCCTTCCGGTAGAGCATGAGATAGACAAGAAGCTTGGAATAACTGGAAAAGAAGACGTACTGCGTATGGGCATTGACAAATACAACGCGGAATGTCGTTCCATCGTCATGAAGTATGCATCCGAATGGCGTTCCACGGTGGAACGCATGGGACGCTGGATAGATTTCGACAACGATTACAAAACTCTCAACACGACCTTCATGGAAAGTATTTGGTGGGCCTTCGATGAGCTTTGGAAGAAGGGTATGGTCTACCGCGGCACTCGTGTGATGCCTTACTCTACCGGTTGCACTACCCCACTGTCGAACTTCGAGGCTGGATTGGATTATAGGGATGTCAACGATCCAGCCATTACTGTTTCCTTCCCTCTCGTGGAGGATTCAACGACGTCACTCTTAGCATGGACGACCACCCCGTGGACACTGCCTTCAAACCTTGGGTTGTGTGTGCACCCGGATTTTACTTACATTAAAATCCATGACGAGGACAAAGGGGTCAATTATATCCTTTGCGAAAAGCTCCTGGGGACGCTTTACAAAGACCCAAAGAAAGCGAAATTCAAGAAAATTGCCACATTCAAAGGCTCGGATATGAAAGGCTGGAGATATGTGCCATTATTCGAGTATTTCTTTGAACAGGGAAGTCATATTCATCTGTAGCGGATGATGCTCGGTACAACTGTTCATATCCACTGCAGTTTGAAGCCCGAGCTTTCAGGGTAGTCACTGACCCATACGTGACGGATGAAGACGGTACAGGCATCGTTCATCAAGCACCGGCCTTCGGTGAGGACGACCACCGGATTGCCATTGAAAATGGGATCGTAGCACCTGAGGAGTTGCCGCCATGTCCGATAGATGACATTGGCAGGTTCACTGATCCCATCACGGACTACCGGGGCATGTACATCAAGGTTAGTATCGTCCCATAGACAGTGCTTTGGAACTTGCTGACAGACATAACACTAGGATGCAGATAAGGAAATCCAAAAGTATTTGAAGGCAAAAGGACAACTTTTAGTACAATCAAATGTTAAGCACTCTTATCCGTTTTGTTGGAGGTATGTTACCGCGCGTGCTAGGGTGAGCGACTCTGCCATTTTTGTTAACATGGCGATAGATCTGGAACGCCTCTGCTTTACCGTGCTATACCATCTTGGTTTGTGAGAGTGCAACCCATTAGGGACCAACTTGTTACAAATAACAAGGAGACTTTATGGTTAGAATTCAGCCTCCGCGTATGACAAATTAAACATCGTTATTCCAGGGTGCCCCAGACAGTGGGGGATAATCGTTTCGGCAATTGGTTAGCCAATGCGCGTGACTGGAACGTCTCCCGAAATCGGTACTGGGGAACACCGTTACCCCTCTGGGTTAGCGAAGATTACGAAGAGGTCTGCACATTTTTTCCTACCACCGTGTGGAAGGCTGATACGATCTTGATTTATTAAAGATCGTCTCGGTTGGATCCATTGCAGAGTTAGAGGCACTGACTGGTGTCACCGGGATAACAGACTTGCATCGAGACAAGATCGATCACCTCACAATACCTTCGAAGAAAGGCAAGGGCGTTTTGAGACGAGTGGAGGAGATATTCGATTGCTGGTTTGAGTCTGGAAGGTATACTGTCCCCTCTATCCGAATAGTAGACTTCTTACGCGTGCCCTTATCTCTCCCAAGTATGCCGTACGCGCAGGTGCACTATCCATTCGAAAATAAAGAGTTCTTCGAAAATAACTTCCCCGGCGATTTCGTTTCCGAGGGTATTGACCAAACGCGAGGGTGGTTCTACACTCTCCTGGTGTTGTCAACCCACCTCTTTGGAAGAGCACCCTGGAAAAACTTGATCGTTACTGGACTCGTTCTTGCGGCAGATGGCAAGAAAATGAGCAAGAGCTTGCGAAATTATCCAGATCCTAATCTCATGTTCGATGTTTACGGAGCAGACGCCGTGAGGTTCGAATGATGCCCTCAATTCCGATTTGGTACCTGACTAACCCACAGGATGTTCCTCGTCAATTCTCCCATTGTTCGAGGTGACAATCTTCGGTTCCGTGAGGAAGGCGTCCGCGAAGTAGTTTCACGCGTTATGCTTCCGTGGGTGAACGCATGTCGTTTCTTCCTTGGACAAGCCAATCTTTTGCATAAGACTGCTGGCATAGAATTCAAGTATAATCCCCAAGCGCCACACTCAAACAATGTCATGGACCGCTGGATTCTTGCTCGCTGCCAGTCGTTGATTCTTTTGTTCCGAACGGAGATGGCGGCATATAGACTTTATACCATTCTCCCTCGTCTGTTGGATCTTATAGATGAACTGACGAACTGGTACATCCGATTCAACAGACGCAGGTTGAAGGGTGAAGATGGCCCGGAGGATGCGGTTACCGCGCTTAACACCCTATTTGAGACTCTCTTCACTCTGTGTCGCACTATGGTACGTGCCCGAGATGAAGTCATTTGTTGTATCGTTCACGTGAAATCTCCAGTCTTCATACACTCCGTTCTTGACAGAGAACCTTTATCAGGCTCTTCGCCCTTACTTGCCAGAAGACCCGTTGGTACCAGACGCCCGTTCCATCCACTTCCTCAGTTTCCCCGAAGTGAAACAGGAGTATTTCGATGTTGAAATCGAGAGACAAGTTCAGCGGATGCAGGCTGTTATTGATCTTGCACGGAATCTCCGTGAACGGCACAATCTATCGCTGAAGGTTATATTAAGGCCCATCGAGATCATCGTTGCACGCTTACAAATTGTCTTAGACCCCCCTGAAGGCACTATTGGTCTTTCATCCCGATGCGCAATACCTGACAGACGTAACATCTCTCCAAAGGTACATCCAGTCTGAACTCAACGTCCGCGACATCGTTTTTACATCGGACGAAACAATGTCCGGTGTACGCTATCGTGCAGTAGCAGACTGGGGTGTCCTCGGCCGTAAACTTCGCAAGGACCTTGGACGCGTCAAAAATGCACTTCCTGGCTTGTCAAGCGACGCCGTGAAAGCATACCTTGAGACGGGCAATGTGACTGTTGACGGAATCGAGCTCGTCGCTGGCGACTTAACCGTTCAGCGATACCTTGAACTACCACCCGCCTCAGAAGGCCGTTACGCCACGCACACCGACAACGACGTGGTCATTCGACTTGATGTTGAGGTGCATCCCGAGCTCCTAAGTGAATGGCTCGCAAGGGAGTTCATCAACAGGGTGCAAAAACTGAGGAAGAAGGCCGGCCTGCAGGCAACAGACGATGTAGAAGTGTATTACAGATTCGAGGACGATTCAGGTGTGGAACTGTTGAACGCGCTCGAGGAGCACGCAGAAAACATCCAAAGAACTATTAGGAGCATCCCGAGAAACGCAGGAGGACGTAATGGAGGCAACTTGATTGTGGAGGAAGAGCAGGAGGTGGCAGATGTGAGATTCTGGCTAATGCTGGTAAAGCTGTGAGGAATTCTGGTTTATACCTGTTGCACGATTAGAATACACTGCCTGTAAGGAATAGACTTTAAGCGCCGGGGAAGTATTAGAGTGACAACCGCTGCAGAGATAGGGTTAGTTCACTTCTTGGTTGACCCGAACCCCCCAAAGCCCATAAGTCTTGTCATCTCATCGTCGACCTCCGCCTCCGCAACGAGTGCGATGCGAGCCTCCTCCTTTCGAGCCCTCTTCTGAGCTTTCTGCTCCATGCGTCTGGCGTCCTCTTTGGCCTTCACTTCTGCCAATCGTTTGTCGAAGTCAAATGCTTTCGCGTTCGAAGCTTCCTTCGTTTTTTCACGGAGATAGGCGATCCGTTGGCGGACTTGTTCCACCGTCGAGCGCTCTATGCGAGTTGTCTGTCCCAATCTTCTCAAGTCTGAGTTTCGTCAGTGTAATGTAAATAAAACAGGAGAGAACATTACGAGCTCTTCCGTTAATGTGGTCTAGATAGGCGGACGTGTCCTTATACGTGCGATTGCACGTCTCGCAATAAAAGCCAGGTTGCCCAGGGCCACGGCCTCCCGGATTCTGGACGACCATTGTCTTGTTGAGATTCTTTTCCAGCTCGAGCGAGCCTTGTCGACGTTTCATGAGCTCCGTTGGTTTGGGTACATCTTCTTTTCGCCCTTTACGTGGAGCCTTGCCTGAGCAGAGGTGTCGTCAGATCCGTCATGCCGCAGAGGTCGTCGGACGCACCATTTTTCATGCGTTCCTCGTTCTCCTTCATCCTTTCCCTCTCCTCCTCGTCTTTCTTCCTCGCCCGCTCTGCGTATTCTTCCTTGTCCCATTTCTTCCTAAAGTCTGTATCTGCGGCTTTGGCTCCATAGGCGCCAGATTTGTCTGTCATGGTGTAACTGTTCGAGAGTGGATGGGTTACAGTAATTACTCCACTAGGAAAGTCGGAAAGACGAGATAGCCACGTGGCAGGCTGCTGCACGCCAGGCATTACTCCCGACGGTGTAACACCAATCATCGACTGAAGGCGCAGGTTAATGTCAAGGTTGTGCACACGTCGGGATAGAAATGGACGCTCAGCTGGAAAAGCCTCTCGCTGCCATATTTCCGCTACCTTTTCGTGTTCTATTCCTGGTCGGCTTGGGTATCCTTGGTTGGGCAACGAACCTTCACGGCCTGGAACGGTTAGGTGTAGACGGGCCAGGCATCCTGGAGCTACAAGACCGCAGTTATTTGCCCCTCCGGTCGGGTTCCCCGTCTCGCAATAAGCAGCCTTTAGCACACGCCTTTTATGCACCCCTTTATCGTCTTTTCGTCATTTATTCGACATGGTGCTTCGGTGCATGGCTGCTGTACAGGGTGCAAACGCGTTCAACTGTAGCTCTCGTGGATGTCTTTGCGTACATTCCTGGGGTGTGCATTCTCTGCATACTGACCGTTCTCCTGTGTACGATGGACATCGTTCAAAAACGCGAAAGGGACTCCTTTTTGCTGTAGGTCCCTTTCGCTCTGCAGCGCACGACATCCATTACTATTCCTCTAGTTCTGCAGAAAGATGCTGTTTCCCTGCGTCTGACGGTCCAATACACTTCTCGGACGTTATTTTCGCTGACATCCTCACTTCATACGCTAAAGTATTGGGGGATCTCTGGCTGTCGTTTTGGATGCTGCTCCCTGGAGGGAGTTTGCTATCCATTCCAACATACGAGGGATGGTATCAATGGGTATTACCATGTTTAATGAGGTGATGCCCTTTCTGTTCTGGCAGGTTTCGGGACGTGAATTTTTTGATCAAATGTTCCAGTTTGCCATATGCCATTCGTCTCCGCCAATGTCTCATTGAATACTGGTCTCCCTCCAATACCAGCCGCCGCCCACTGCTCAATGCCATTAAATACGCCTCCTCGTTTCCAGTGATTTTCTTGTCCGCTGCTCAGCGATTAGTCGAGTCTGAGCTAGTAAAAGTTGGTGGGGTGTCAGCTGAGCACAAAGCATGGCACGGCGAGCATCCCCTCTTTCGACTTTGGTGAGTCAACGTGATATATATGTGGAATGGTTATCGTTACAGGGCAGTATCGCAGGCTGGTTGCTGTTGTCGTCAACTCCCTGTACTCATTTTGGTGGGATGTGACCAATGACTGGGGCCTTGAGCTCCTGAATTTGCGCCATACTGAGTCGCGTGCGGTCGTCTTTCCATTGCAGCAAACCGTAACCGCTGACAGGACCCCTTTACACCTCCGATCATCTGGTGGGCTGTCCTTCCGCCGCACTAATCGACACGGCCCCCCCTATCCCTATGGGCTTCGTCCCATTCTGTTATACCCTCTTCCTGTATACCCCTTGATCGTGTTTCTCAACCTGGTGCTGCGGATGACGTGGTCCGTCAAGCTGTCGAGCCATCTTCATCTTCAGTCCGAGGGCAGCGTTGTGATCTTTTTTCTCGAAGTAGCAGAAGTGCTACGAAGGTGGATGTGGGTATTCCTGCGCATTGAGTGGGAGGTCGTGAGGAAAGGAAGAGACAGAGAGAGGCCTGCAGACGCGACCGATGGACTGGAACTACTTGATGCACACAAGGACCTGGTTGTCGAATGATGTCACATCAACATTGTAGTTCATAGCCGTGGACCGACAATAGACAATTATAGTGGCGAGTATTCATGCAGTTATACATTTGTCTGACCTTTACTACTTCTTCGTTTTTCAGCACGTTAGACGAGTTTTACAGAACAATTTACTCTCGCTTCAATTGATAAGTCAAGTTGTCCCGGAATACTTTGCGTGCCGACCGCCGCAAATTCTTGAGGTGCGTTTCAGAACGGCCCGGCGCTATCCGATAAGAAACCTTCTCTCGATTGGATCTCCCGAAGCAATCCCGAGGCTGACAGGGGGGCCGGTATCTCCTTTTAAACGCCACTCACCGTGCACGTGACCGTCACTCAACACGATGGGCGACGGCCAAATTAAACCGTTCCCATCTGACTGATCAAAGCCTTTGCAGTGGGACGAGGGCTAAATCCGACCAGGCGCAAGTGGGTCATGCAAAGTCATCTGATGGGCTTATTACCGAACGCGAGATACCCGCCTGCGTCTACTGTATATAATCTGACTTGGGACCTTGTCTTGTATGTGTGCCCATACCCCTCCCACCTAGCTGTTTCCCTCGCGCGTCTAACTCAGAATGAAGGTCAATCCGCCTTCCTTAATGGGAGAAGTTCACTGAACAGTCTGAGGTAGATTCTCGCAATTCTGTACAAAGGAGGCGATGCAGCCAAGGCTGAGCCTCGTCTGCTTGGCACCGTTGAGAACGAGGTAAGCACGACAGACGTAGTGCACGGTTCTTCTGTCGACGTTTGCGTAGCTTGGACTTCGCAGGTACCTCGAGTCGCTGGGCCACGACTACGTTGTTTCCGACTCCAAGGAAGGCCCTGACAGTGACTTCCAAAAACACATTGTTGACGTACGTTGACTCCTGAACTACGCGGGACTTCGTCTTACTCGTTTAGGCCGAGATTCTGATCACTACCCCCTTCCACCCGGGGTATCTCACCGCCGATCTATTCGAGAGGGTAGGCACTCTGAACAGCATTGATCTGGGGATACTAAATCTGCTTTGCAGGCCGAGAACTTGAAGCTATGTGTTACGGCTGGCGTCGGGTCTGACCATATCGACCTCAATGCTGCAGTGAAGAAGAGTGTCCAGGTTTTGGAAGTCTCAGGATCAAACGTCGTGTCGGTTGCAGAGCACGTTATCATGTCCATCTTACTCCTCGTGAGGAATTTTGTTCCCGCTCACGAGGTATGGAATGTCGGTCCGGGAACACCGAAACTTATCCTGACGCAGCGTGTAGATGATCGAACGCGGCGACTGGGAGGTCTCTCAAATTGCACGCAATGCCTTCGATTTGGAGGGAAAGGTCGTCGGCACCATCGGTGCTGGTCGCATTGGCTATCGCGTTCTTCAACGTTTGGTGCCGTTCGACTGCAAGGAACTTCTTTATTATGATTATGCTCCTCTCCCAGAAGGTGGGATCACTTTGCTCTGGCTCATCCCGTTGACACCATCTCTGATCCATGTTGCAGCCGCTGCCAAGACAGTCAAAGCTCGCCGAGTCGAAGACCTCAAGGAGCTTGTTTCTCAATGTGACGTCATCACAGTGAACTGCCCCCTTCACGACGGTACACGTGGTTTGGTCAACGAAGAGCTCCTGAGTCATTTCAAAAAGGGGGCATACCTCGTCAACACCGCTCGTGGTGCCATTTGCGACAAAGATGCCGTGGCCGCTGCCCTTAGGTCTGGGCAATTGAATGGTTAGCGTGGGCGAACCCTGAGTCAGCCACAACGGTTCTGACATTGTTGCGCAGGATATGCTGGTGATGTCTGGAACGTTCAACCGGCCCCCAGGGACCACGTTTGGCGGACGACCAAGAACCCGCTAGGCGGCGGCAACGGCATGGTGCCACATTACTCGGGCACCACCCTCGACGCACAGAAGCGTTACGCCGATGGCGTAAAAAGTATCCTTGATAACTACCTTACCGGCAAGTCTCAAGAGCCCCAGAACATCATCGTCGGTGTTGGCAAATATGAAACCAAGGCTTGTGAGTATGCATCCTGCAGTCACGTAGAGGCGCTAACGTGGAAGCATCCAGATGGACAGCGTTGAGAAAGAAATAGTACTCGAGCACGATTCCTTCGAATGTTTCGTTTGGGCTCCGTCGTGTATCAATTGGAATGTAACAATATCAATACGAACGCCTCTATCTTGATTGATTGTCGCAGACGACATTAAGAAACCCGATCGAACATCCAGCGCGAGGCAACACAACTGAGTATAGTTGGATCCCGCCTAGTATCATGTGACATTAAAGCACAAACTAAACATGTTAAGCATTACATAAATGATTTTATGGAATAGCACGACACTGGTCAACAAAAACCGCCATTAGGTTCAGGTGCCCGGTCTTCCTACAAAATTTTGATCATGGTTCTCGCTCTCCCCGCCTCTCAGCCTCACCCGCAGTTGCATTCACCAGGCTTGCATTGACAACTGTTTGAGATGGAGGTATACGATCCATAACTTAGTCCAATGACGCGAGACGCGCTCACCTGGGTCCGCACGTACACTTCGGGTTACCACAACTTGGGATGGTAGCTGGTTTGGTAGTGCCAGTGGACTACAAGAACAAGAATGCGATGCGAGAACCCATCATAACGGCTGGACAATGACATACCGGTGATGACATTGCGCTTACAAACGTTGCTGCACAAATTCATGCCCAAGCGCGGCATTTATACCGTATTGACGAAACGGACCCCAAGTGCCGTTCTGCAGATTTGAAATCCGGTTGACCCGTCTGAGCCCCAGGCTCGAGATGGGACCCCAGTAACGACGTCATCCGTTTCTGCACCGGCAGTCATGCCCCCAACCTGATCTCCCGAAAGGGGGTGCTGCGGACGCTGTCAACACGAGCGTGATGCATAGTAAAACATTGGTTATTGGATATTGCCTATGACGCAGTCCCTAGTCGGGAGGGGACCTCTTCAAGCTTCAAGGGGTGTGATCTGCAAATTACTTTCGGACCAATATTCCGGGTAAGATACATGTCCCTCAAGCTAAACGTACATACAGTAGAATGAAGACACCGGAAATGCCTCACGCCAACCTCCTCGCATAATCATTGACCTGCTCCTTCATAAACCTTTCGAGCTTTGCGGCGTGCTTCACGTAAACGGAACCCTCGGGGTTGTAAAGCCGGCAGTTGTCGAAGATCAGCTGAGTGTCGTCGATAAATGTTTTCATGTTCGAATACTGATTCGTATTGAGTTTATGCTCCATCGTGCTGAGATCTGTGAGGAGGTCAAAACACGACAGAGTGATCTAATGTAGTTCGCTAACCCATGGGTCTCTTGATGACATCGTAATAATCGACGACCTCCTCCCCGTTGACGGGATTCAGGAATGCCCACGCGCTCGGATGAGCTTTCAAGTCTCCGAGAAGTCGGTACATGAAATTCTGCTCGGCGCTTCTTGGTGTTGAGGACGAGCTGAGGTAAAAGAGTGTGACCAACGGACACTCATCATCATTCAGTCGAAAACGTACTATGAAGCCATGCCTGGTGTCCATCCGCTCTCCCCTACGGCCGAGGTAATCAAGATCGAATAGTTGGATACAAGGCGAAATACTCACGGAGCCCTGGAACGTCCTTAGGATCTACAGTCACACCTTCCGGAGCGCCCTCTTGAAATTGCGGCAAGCCGTCGTATGTGACATGTGACTTTGACTTCCTGAGAATCTTGGCGACAACTGCATCACGCTGCTTAGCGATGATGTTGGCCTTGTCCAGATAGTTGACTTTCCGCAGCATGGTGCATTGCATGATGGTACCCCCTTCGTAGTCTTTTATGTATCCAGCCCATACCGATCGATCCAGAGTAATATCCTTCGAGAAGCCCTGCTTTTTGAAAAAAATGACAGCAAAGTTGTCTGCATAGGTAAGGAAGTGCATGACGTTGGGATAGGTGTTCCGGACATGAGCCTTGAAATGGTCCATCAGCATACCTCCGTATCCCTGGAAATGGTAAGTGTGTGGAAAGGGAGGGAACGGTAGATGCACCTTGACTTGGTCTACTGAAGCTGTAGCAAAAAAGACTATCTCTGCGAAACCTCGATGGGGGAACGGGCGGTAGCAAATCCCACCGACCACCTTGTAGCCCCGTTTTATTATTGCTAACGCCTTGGAGTTTCTGTCGTACACCAGGCGAGCTATGTATTCTCGAGGCATCATTGGCAGTTGCGTGCGGAAAAGAGTCTTCAAACCAGTCAAAATGATCAGCGAACGAGGGGACCCATCATTCTCCACCGCGGTTATTTGGATAATGCCCTTGCGCAACTCGACAAAAGCAGCCTTTTCTATCCTTGTTGGGGGCTTCATGCCAACTCAATTAGAGGCAGACTAATAAAATCTGTTTACTTACTGCAGCGGATGCTGAAGGCCCCGTATCGACAGTTACGCCAGTCGCTAGCCGAGTCAGCTGGGACTCGTCCATCTTTTCCTCTACTTTGACCTTTGGGCCCGAAACGTGGCCATTCACGCTGCTACCATCAGGTTTGACGTCATCCGTAGCAGAAAGAGCTGTCTGCGACTTGGACTTCATGCTGGACATCTTCTTTCCGCTTCTTTGTGTAGTTCGTACGGGAACATCAGACCCCAGTCCCACTTGGGTTGCCAGTGGTTTATCGTCCTCTTCATCCTCATCCGCGTCACTCAGTGGAGAGGGAGAGAGACGACGCCTCTTAACTGGAGGTTCCTCAGCTGATATAGAGGGTGTAGAAGATAGGGCACGTGAGGAATGGTCTGTATGAAGGTAGTAAGACACGGGGGTAACTGGAAGGGGGCTGCACCAGCCTTACCTAGGGAAGTAGGAGACATGGTAATCAAGGATACTGGTAATTTTATTTGCTGCCTCAGTGAGAACATGTTGTCGTCAGCGTATTCAAAATCCAACAGCCTGTCCACGTCCTGTATACGGGCACGATGTCCAAATGAACAGAGTCGGTTGCCAACGCGGGGAGAAGCTCACCTGTAGCATTTCATCCAGACGGGTAGCCAGACGACCTCGGCGGGAGAATTCCTCTCTACCCAATGCCGCCTCGTCCGCTCCGTGCTCGGGAACGCCATGTCCACAGACGCACATTTCAAGATATGACGGTTCATTGTCCTCGTCCGACCCGTACTGATTTAAGTCACCGAGCGACGAACTATGACAAGAGTGGTCGCCTAAGACGAGTGCAACACCAGGCGGCGGTTGTAGACCTTGACAGGTATCACATGCG
This sequence comes from Pisolithus thermaeus, assembly GCA_024663475.1. Classification (NCBI taxonomy): domain Eukaryota; kingdom Fungi; phylum Basidiomycota; class Agaricomycetes; order Boletales; family Pisolithaceae; genus Pisolithus; species Pisolithus thermaeus. The sequence continues at coordinate 510,828 of JANFAF010000001.1, forward strand.
GAGCAGGGCGTATGACGGGCAATCCTGAGCGCCAGCACTGCGTCATTAGACGGTGCATCGTTTGGCAACGGGTACGACAACTTCATCATTGTTGTTGGAGCGGTGAGTTATGACTACACTCCACCATCGATGCACGAGTACTTTTGAGTCAGTCCCTTGTGAGTTGTGCGGCACAGCGCTGGGAAATGCACCAACTAACACTTGGCCCGAGACCCCTTACACCTCTGAGGTCGTCCTCGTCACCGTCATCCTGCCGCAGCAGCACCCGTCTTTGCAGTGGCGGTCGGCGACCGTCATCGGCTCGTCCTAAAATGTTCTTTTATCGCAGTCCACCACTGCCCGGCCACCGTTCCTTCGTCTTGTCAGTCTTACTGTCTTTGCTCTCGCTCGTTCTGGCCTCGGACTGGATACAATACCCACCCAACGGACATGCCACCATGACTCACTATACCTTACCCGAGGGTTTTATTGCAGCATGCGGGTGCGCGATCAACAGCACGTTGTACCCAACCGCTGCCATGAGTCAGATGGCCTACGGGAGTAGTGCATCGTATGGCCCTGCTTGTGGGCAATGCTTCAACCTGACGTTGATAGACGCGTTCACAGCTAGTCCCCCGTTTTACCCAAACACCACCAACTCCGTGGTCGTGAAAATCACGGATTTGTGCCCATATTCAAAACAGGGATGGTGCAATGCCACCACTTCTGGGCCCAATGCGTAAGTACAACTGTCAGACTCCATGGCGTAGTTGGATGAGTTCTCTTGCAGTGGTGGTGATTACCTCAACTTCGACTTGTCATGGCCGTCTGCGTCGATACCAAGCACATTCTTTCCATCTGACCCTTCGTACTATGGTGCGTCGTTCATATGGCTCGGCGCCCGATTGCCTTCTTGACAGACACCCAGGTTACTCAGTGAGTTACTACTCGAAATCCGATTAAGGTGACAATTCACAAAAGTTCTCCAACAGGACTTCGGCGTGTGGCACGCAAGCTATCAGAGCGTTTCATGTGAATATTGGGAAGGCTGGAACGATTCAGCTGCGTTGGGGAGCGTAGCCAATCTGGGCTACGACTCATGTTGTCCTGATAACCCAACGGTACGTGCGTTGCGGAAACCGCTGTAAATCCGAGAAGCTGACCCAATACACATAGAACAATTCCAACGATACCTGTCCATCTTACTCTGACCAGGCAGGAATATCGTTCGTTCCCCTCTTATCACGCGGAGGGAACCCGTCACTGATTACTGCATGGTCATTTTTAGGCCATATTCTCATGCTGGGTCCGCTGTTACCATTCTCCCTGTGCTTCTGTCACCCATGTTACCCATACTACTGTCCGCATCTATGATGTAATTATCTCGAATGGTACTTTACACCCCATGTACTGGTATCGCCGGGCCAGAATGCATCAGGGCATAGTTATGAGAGCCGCGGACATGCTATATTATGTTCAGGTAAACATACATATGGTCTCCTCGTGTGCATCTATGAGTGGGTTTTGCACGTTCGTTGTGCCGGGTCTGCTGGATTGTTGAATCTCGTGGTTGTGTTAGCTGCTAGTTACGTTGAGCCTCGCGTTCTTTGTTGGTGCGTCGGTCCCCTGTACTGCGAGTCATTGGAGACGTGTTGTCATGTCCAGTCCATGAGTAAGGAAGGATTAGTAGGCTTTCACGTTCTTGCACCTACTTTTCTCTCTGTATGACCACGATATCCAGGTCTTTCACTGCTCTCGTGAGGTCTTCGAATGCTTTGTACTTTTGCGTTGTCAATTTCCGTATGACCTTCGGTAACTTCTTCTGTACGATTCCGACGAGGCCCACATCGTTCTCTACTCCCGCTGCTTTTGCCAACCGAAGGACTTCTCTTGCCCACACTACATGTGCCTGTGCCTTTGTTCCATTGATCTTCCTCGCCATTCCTATTTCTCCATCGTCCAACTTTAGCGTCATTACTTTGTCCTGGTATTTCACCTGTGTTTTTTCTGCTCATGGTAACGGTTCCCACCTTTGATTGAAGGCCTTGTCCAGTTCTACCCATGACGCAAGTTGAAAACGCGTCAGGCTATCGTACCATTGTTGTGCTTCCGATCGTGATATAGTTCCGTATTGCCTCTATTTTTGTCCGCCTCATCCGATATTCCCGCTAGTCTCAGGATGCGGTTGAACGTTAGGAAGGTTTGTGGGTCCCGCACCCTAAACGACTTTAAACGTCTCCATTGCTGCTGCTGCTCGTGAGGTGTTAAGTCTTGTTCTGCCTGACGAGGCTATCTGTCGTTGCGGGGCTGGGGACTACCGCGTGTCTCGGATTGATCTGCACTGCTGTGCTGATGCGTTGGGAGGGACAGAAGGGTCACTGTTATTGCCGTCATCGGGTTATACGCTATCAATAATACGGTATTGGCGTTTGTTCTGGCGGTTTGTTACGTAGCGCAGAAGTGCTCGACGAGCTTTGTTTCTTCGGATGGACACGGCGCGTTTTCGCAGTCGTAGGTTTGAGCGCACCCTCGTCACCACGTTGGAGTAAGCGTGCCCCTCGTCGCGTCTTGGTTGCCGTCTACGATACATCCACACATCTCCCATGACTGCCCTGCTAACTAAGTTCTCTTTGCACTTACTAGCTCCTCCCCTGCTCCCCTACTATACCGCCTGCGTCGTTGTATTCCGAATCTGCTGAGATGACCCGGTTTCCGCGAAACACGACGTGACCCACATCACGAGCGAAGTGGGGAAGCGGACGAGGAACTGGTCCACTGCGTCGTCGGCGATCCCGATGGGGTTTTGCCGCCGCAATCTCTACCGGAGGCTGGTCTGTGCATGACACTCCCATGGCATTGTCGGGCAGAACAGGCGGAGCAGGTATGCGGCGCTCCGACTGGCAAGCATGACACACATAAGAAACGAGGTGGTGGTGTGAAGCCGAGTCTGGTGACGACAAGTCAGCATAATTTTGTATCGGGTACGACTCACCCACTTTTGACCCGGACCGTAGCAGAAATGCCTGGAACAAGTACCGAGCTGCAGTTTTCGCACAAACGGCGCTTAACGGAGGGGTCTCTTAAAAGAGAGCAGTATGAGATATGTGTGGATGTTGGACGGGAATGTGGGATAAAAACACGGACATCTTCGTGTTAGTTTTCTGCCCAACGATCTTCATCGTATCGACATAGCTCCTTGACAATTCAGAAGTAGTAACGACTTTCCTGCGCCTGGGCTGGTGGCAGGCAGTGGGATGGCATGTCACTGGCGTGTGTGGAGAGGGAGGATGCGATATGGTCCCGAGCAGGGCACTGGCTTGATATAAAAAGTTGAGACGTTGGATGATATCCCTGTTGCTGATGTGGTTGGGATTTGGGACATCGGCGTGCTTGCCCTTGTTCTTGACCATGGCTTGGTACTTTTATCGTGGTATAAACTGCAGGCGGCTACAACTACATGTACGGCGAGCAACCTCTCATGACATCGCGAAAAAGAAACTTCCCTACAGCCGACCTTAGCTCAGTTGGAAGAGCGCGAGACTGTAATGGATAACCTTGACATCTTGAGGTCGCCTGTTCGAGCCAGGCAGGTCGGATTGTTTTTGTCTTGCGTCTTGTGGAGAATCAGCCAAGTAGTATCCTTGTGGATAGTATTACGGTGACCACGGAAGGTATATCGTAGTTCAAATTTTGGTTGTTACATCTAGGAACACAGCTTCACTACACAACAACATACAGCGAGGAGCATCCGTCGCTTGCCCTCGATTCGTAGGTATGCTCATGCCGAGAGCCAGTCCAAGAATTGCGGGGTGAAGTAAGAAAGTATGATGCCAGCACCTTATGATGATGGAAAATTCAGCAAGGGACATCGTCGCGAGGGGGATGATCGTACCAGCCCTAACCATACTCTCCGCGGCTTCAAAGGCCATAGTTTTTAATTCATAGACGCCAGCTTTCGCACCTGCATGGATCATAGCAAATTCGCCGCTGACCTGGTAACATGCAATAGGGTGATTTGGTGCGAGTTCTGCGGCATTCGCAATGACGTCGAGGTACGGAAGTGCCGGTTTGACCATGATGATGTCAGCACCCTCTGTTGTGTCACGTAGCTGTAGGCATTTCTCTGAGCACTATTCTCCATAGAAATTGAGTTTACCGTACTATAGCGCGCTTCGCCAATCCTTTTGCTGTGGGAGGAAGCTGGTAGCATTTGCGATCACCGAAGGCAGGAGCGCTCCCTGCCGCATCCCTAAATGCTCTGTTGGCGAACTTGAAACACGGAAAGGAGGCGGGTACCTTACCTAAATGGCCCATAAAGAGAGCTGGCGAACTTGGCTGAGTAACTCATGAGAGTACATCTGTTCCCAAGCCCCGCCTCGATCAACTTGCGTTTGATGGCCTTGATGCGCCCATCCATCATATCACTGGGGGCAACGCAGTGAGCGCCAGCGAGGGCATAGTTCAGCGCAACCTCGGCAAGGCGCTCCACGGAGGGCTCGGTATTGATAGTCCCATCCTGGTGAAGGTATCCGCAATGGCCATGGGAGGTGTACTCGCACAAGCAAACGTCGCACGCAATGTAGAGCGAGGGAAATAGCGTCCTAAGCCTTTTGATGGCTTGTATGACTGGCCCAGAGGGGTCGTCTGCAGGGGTACCTCTGCCGTCCTAGTGGCAGCGACTCAGTCGAACACAGGCCAGTATGACCGTACATACCTTCTCGCACTTGAGCGGAACTCCAAACAATATGACGCTTGTGAGACCCTTCTGCACTAGAGGACCAAGGAATTCCTCGAGGCGATTCACCCCCCACCGCCGTTGGCCGGGTAGTGAGGGTATCTCGACGCTGGCGTTAGGATCGTCCGTAATAAATATGGGGTACATGAACATGGATTTAGTGAGTTGACGACGACCCTGCCACGACCGGGAGAGCGGATGGTGGTAGCCGCCCTGGAGAATAGAACTACGGGCAGTACGTTAGAGAACTCGATCGTCATCTGGGAATACGTTGCTCTGCTCACGATATTTCCATGGTTTGGGAAGTGTTCGAAGGGTAAAAAAGCGACTGGGATCCGTAGGAATTTATAATTCGGGTCTGCTAGGGCGCTACACAAGTTGATGATTCGTGGCGCGTCTTGATCGCGTCGCAACCGGAGCGCGAGTCTCGCTTTCCCTTGAGCTTGTTGGCAAGAGTTCCACCAACGAGATATGTGATACTGTTGAGAGGCGAGTTATCGACATTGCTGGTCTCATTACGATGCACCTCGCCTACTGGTAAAGGACTTATCGGAAGACTGAACTATTCTGCAGTTGTTCTGGAGTGGGTATCTATTCCACCGCCTTCATCCCTCGGAGAGTTAGTATATTAGGTGTGTACATCTTCCTTTCACTCTTTCTCGATGTATCGCCGTGGCGGATGAGTTGGTCATATTCTGGGGTATCTGCTCACTTCAATGGCGTTGGATCGTTTCAGTACGAGTAGCAAGTCCCTTGAAATTCGACGGTTTTAAACCCCTGCTGGCTGAAAGGTTTTCACATTTTCTGCTAAGATTCCGCGAGAATTCGTTCCAGAGTCATCCATGGTCGCATACGCCGGTGTCATCTATCAACTGCTGTGGAAGGGATTAACCTTGAGCACACAGTTTCCGGCGCGGATGTGCGATCAACAATACTTGAATGGTATTCCACGCACGGACATGCGTCAAGGGTATTCGGGTCCTTTGGTTGCGACGTATCATATCCGCACAAAACGAACTCCGCACGGAAGGAGGACTGCGACGACCATTACCTGTATTTCTTCAGAAGATCATCCGACAAGGCATCAACTCGCCTGGGACCAACCCTGAAGGCTGCATAGCTCATTCGCGACGATCACCCTCTGATATCTCATACCATGTCCTGCAAGGGGCGTAAGGATGGTAAACAGACGGGAATCTATGGCTGTTCGAATGGAGAAATGTGAGTCGAATCCAGGGGATCATAAACCGCGCAAAGACAACTACAGAACCCGAAGGCGTATGTCGTGGCTACGTCAGCCCCCTCGACATTTTGTCGGAGGAACACCAAGTGTCTGGAAGACGAGGAAGCAACTGATTGCACTGACTAAAGCGACTTTCCCCATAGTTAACTCCAGTGAGCACTCGCGTCGTCTCGCAGCGCCATTCTACCTCCTGGGGCGTTGGGATCTCGTTGCAGGCAGACCAGACACCCCTTCGGCTTTTGTCGGTCGCGTTGTCATGTGCTGGGTGTACGCCTTCGCCCATGGCTTGCTTCTTTCCGCGACTGCGCTGCCGTTTCACTCATTTTTTGGCGCGACGACTCTCATTGGAGGCTTGGGTCATGTCGCGTACGGCACAGGGGCTTGTGCCTTGGTGCATTACGAAACTACTATATTGTGCGTTATGTAGCGTCAAGGGTCAATCCGCACACGTAGATCACAGGTGTCTCCCGAGAATAAGGGAATTCCGCTAAAATTAAAGCGGGGGGGTTGCCTTTTTTATTCGGGATCGATGCCCGGCTTTTTATGCGACGCTGAGGGAGTGATGCGGTGTGCGATGAGTATGGTAGTTTGCGCGGGTCGAGTGGTTATTGTGGGACGGATAAGTATTGGGCGCGGTGGCATGACGACTGCTTGGTTCTGGGACGAGATCTACGACTCGTCGTGAGTCTGAACACGGCCGCGCAAGTAAATATGTGACCATTGTTCGACGGAGGGCCAGTCACGCCACGCCAACCCAGTTGTAGGCGTCGCAACGACCGTAGCAGGGTTTGGTAACCGCTGCCGTTGACAGAAAAGTCAGAAGGGGGGAGGGACGGTTGTCGGGCCCACCACTGGTCAAAGCAGGGGTACGACGACGCGCTTTGTCCTCCCCGCGAGTCGCACATGAATGCGAGCCATATGCCTTACTTTGCTTTGTGCACGACGGATGATGGTTTTATTTTATTTTCTCGCGGACGCAGAACATCAAGTCATTCTTGGTCAGCGCCGACGGTGCCCAAAAAAAAAAAAAGCATCCGAAGATAGCGCGGTCACGTGATCTTGTTGAGCGGATGTCCCACGCGTTGGTTGGATGCCCTTAAACAGACCCAGCGAACTTGGCCGTCGCTAATTTTACCCGCCCTCCCCGCTTACCCGCACTCACGACAACGACGAGGACGAGGACGAAGACCCAGGATAAAAAGGCACAGCTAGCGAGAGGCGTACGCTAAACTGACCAGGCATGTGTGTTTCTGTATCTGTAAGAGGAAACACACGCGAATGCAACATGTCCCCGATATCCCCCAGCAGCTGCCGTGCAGTTGTTTATCACACACCCACTCCTCCTCGTTTATCTGTTGCTGATCCATCCAACTCACCCATGTTGACTCCCTCATTCCCCCCCCTCTTCTCGGCAACCCGCGACAACGACAACGTCTTCCTTCAATCGCCTTTCAAGTCTCCCCGCCCAGTACATACTCTATATCCACATCGTACTTGTAAACAACCGCACCCATCCATCGACGCCGATGACGACGACGAGGGTAGTATATTTCTCTCCTCATCTACTGCTCCCTCTCCCTTTTTCCCTGCTCCATCCTCCCATCCTCTTCGCACTCCCGTCAAAGAAGTCCCTCCCGTTTCACGTTCTGTCCTTAAGACAAAAGCTCTCAATGTCCAACCTGCCGCATCCACCTCACAACCCTCTGCCGCCCGCGCCAGACTTGGCACGAAACGCAAGTCTTCAGGCCAACTCGGAGGGTTCTCGACTCCACCGCGGCATCTTGTTTCAACACCATTGTCTATATCCGCAGCAAAGGCTGACCCCACATCTGGCATCGCTTTCTATCGTCTCGCTCCTCTCCCTGCTCCCCGTTTCGGCAACCGCACGCCGCAGTCCAAAGCAGAGACGGATGCTTATGTCAAGAAACAGGCCGAGACGATGAAACGTCTCCGCATCCGCGACATGGACAACTCGGACGAAGACTGGGGTGTCATCGAAAGCGGCGACTCGGACTCAGGGTGTGACGATCGGGGTGCAGGAAAAAATCTGTTTTCATACAGACTTCGAGCACTGACACAGAGAACCAAATCTCAGTCAAGAAGCCCTAAGAAACAACTCGCCGACGCGGTTCCTCAAAAAGGCAATGCAACGGACGAGGTGACTGAGGCTATCTCACCCGGTGGACACATTATCAAGCGTCGTGCCCGCTCACGACCCGTGTCCCAAGAACTGCTCGAGAGTGTGAACCATTCTTCGTCTCCCTCCACTTCAGCTCAGGTAGGTCCCACTTTATTTTTGTAATCCCCGGCTCTGAATTCATGACGTTAGCCTGACAAGTTGCACACAACCCCATCCGAGCCACCGCCCGTTGCTTTCCCTTCCGTTGCAAGAAGTAGACTCTCCATTGCTGTTTCACCAACGTGCGACTCCCCGAGGGCACGGCGACGTGTTACCGGAAGCAATGGACCAATCCCCTTTCATAGACCAAGGACTTCGGATTCGTCAGCCTCGCGTGTCCCCGCCAATCGACTGGCGAGTGGCAGTTCAGCTTCGCTTTTTTTTGGTCCTTCCATTCCCCTGACCAAGACCCGCACACGTACGAGTACGACTGCAACGAATTCCGTCAGTGCGGCTGCTGACGCTCGACTTCGGGTACAACGCATTCAGCCCTCCACGTCCAACAGACATAGTTATGCTGGTCCAGAAAGTACAACGATGACCCCCCTTCCGTGGAAGCTACGATCCACTCGTCATGTTCCTTCCCCCGACTCCTCGCCACTGCCGCTTCCGACAAGTACCCGCAGCCCTGCAGATGATGACGATGATGACATGTTCTTCGAGCCATGCGGACCTCCGGAATCGTCTTTCGTCTTTAGTGTCACTGAGGAAACGCCTTCACCCAGGTCACAAAAGGGTAAGGGAATGCTTCCATTAAAGTACAAACCGCGCGACTCGGGTGTTGCACTGAGTGACGATGAGGATATGGCTCATTCGAGCAATGCCTTTCTGTCTGCAATGCCGCGGCCCTCAACATCCACTTCTTCGCTGTATTCAGATGCTGGCGACGACCTCATCACTCCCATTATGCCGAATTCTAGCTCGGGTTGGCCAAATGCGGTTGTCATTGGTGGACTCGAGGACAATGATCGCAATTATGACGGTCTCGATGTGGATGCTTTCATCATGCGAACTCTTACTGCTGCCCACAAACCGTCCGCCGACGAACCAAAGCGACCGCCAGGAACCCCCGTTAAGAAGGCGAAAACTAGTTATCTCGGGGGCAATCGACCTTGGCAGAGTGCTGTGGCCAACAAGGTCGGGTTCAACTTTGACTTCGAGACAGACCCGGGCGGCCACTCGGCTCAGGGTGGCGGTTGTAAATCAAAGAACAAACCCAGGAAGAGTCTCCCAGCCGCATTCCCAAATTTTGGTGGTGGTGGTCTTGTGGGAATGACAGGCAAGGCAACGCTGAACGCGTCGGATTCGGAAGACGACGAAGAAAGTAATAGTCCGAGTTCCAGGAAGGAGTACAAGTACGATGGTCTTGGACTCGGTCGACCGTCTGCGGCTGACCGGGGCCCCCAAGGGGCCGTCTCGCGGACACGGTGGCTCATGCGGAGAAGTAGCAGTGGGGCATTCTCGAGTGGCAGTGAAACATCGGTCGGAACGCCTACACGACGTACTAAGGGTGAGTTTATTCACAATTGTCTCACGACATGCGTTTGTAAATGGTGTCTAGACTGGCCACTACCTTTGCGGCCTACTCTACAAGGCCACCTTTCAGTTCCATCGGACAAGACTGAGTCAAGGTCGTCGTCGAATACGACTTCAACTTCGCCGACCCTTCCGCGGTGTAAGGCACAGTCATCCGCCCAGCGAGTCGTGTCGCCACTTGTCAAGACTGATGACGACTGTGTGGGGGCAGGTAAAACAAGTCGTTTTGAGTGGGATTTCGTGGAAGTGGATGAAATCGGCAGCGGTGAATTTGGTAAGGTCATGAAGGTTCGGGCCAAGAACGGACCTGAGAATCAGGTATGGGCGGTCAAGAAATCCAAGCCATTTGAGGGGCCACGACACCGGTAAGGCTAGTTTAACCCGGGGTGACTCGTTACATTGACATGGGTATCTAGCTTGCGATTACGGGAAGAAGTGGATATCTTGCAACATCTCTCTCAGGCAGCGGTGGCTGACCCCCAGGGTTACGCCAACGTGTTGGCATATATTGATAGCTGGGAAGAAGATGACATGCTGTTTATACAGACGGAACTATGCGAGCTGGGAAATTTTGCTCGCTTCCTGTGGGAGTATGGAAAGGCGTTTCAGCGTCTGGACGAGGCCAGAGCGTGGAAGATATTTGCAGATCTAAGCAACGTAAGTGATTTGAGAGAAAAAAAATCTTCCAATGCTTATCATATGATCAGGGTCTTCGCTTTATTCACAACGCGGGCGTAATCCACCTCGACCTCAAGCCAGCGAATGTTTTTCTGACGGGGGAGGGAAGATTCAAGATTGGAGATTTTGGGATGGCGTCGTTATGGCCACGCCGAAGCGGAGGAAGTCCCATGGGAGTTGGCGTTGGAGGATTCGAGAGGGAAGGTGATAAGGTGTACTTGGCGCGAGAGGTGTTGCAGGGGACGTATGGCAAGGCTGCTGATATATTCAGGTGGGTATTTTTGTTGATCGAAAAGGAAAGAACGAAAACTGAATGAACGATGGGGTAGCTTTGGGATGATGATGCTCGAAACGGCGACAAACATTGTCGTGCCTGACCAGTGAGTGGAACAGCGTTTTGAACGTTTGTATTGTGCCTGACGTCGAGTTGCCGCGGATGCAAATTTGCAGGGGAGAAGGGTGGCATCGACTTCGACAAGAAGATTTCAGCCAGATTGACCTGAGCGGTCTGAGCGCGGAGCTGATAGAGTTGATCAGGAGCATGATGCGGATGGATCCTGGGAAGCGAGTAGACGTGCAGATGGTATATGACCATCCCGTCGTTGCGCGGGCGCGGACGGCGATGGAACGAGCGCACGCAGAGGCACTGGCAAGGGGGGAGTCGACCTTTGCTGCTTCGCCCTTGGCTGGTGTCGGGGAAGGTTTCCTGGACGAGATCTTGATGGGCGAGGCGATGGACATGTCATAAAATTGTTATTTTTGACTTCCTCCTTTTCTGTAGGGATTTTGCTTGGTATACTAAGATTTTTAAACGATTATTTTTTTTGGATAAGCTGTCCGCGGGGATGACTGCTCGATTCGGGCCTGGTGGCCGGGAAGAAGCGGTGGTTACGGCCGGAGAAATTGACGTCGGGGGCCACGGACATAGCCGGGATGATTGACCGAGTGGGAACATATTATAAATAATAATAATAAATTTAGAGTAAATAAAATCAGAAATGAGATATATGTATGCTGGTGGTTTGAACGGAGAAAACACACTCGACGATGGATGCGAGCCCGTCGTTGTCGTCGTCTTCAAGGTATCGACACACTTGCATTCCTTCCGTCGTGCCACCCGGAGTCGACCCGACCTCTGTCGATTTCAGGACTTTCTTCCCGTACATACCCAACGAAGTCAAGCATCGAAAGCGAACCTCGAGATCACAGCTTAAGGTTCTCGAGGACGTCTACAGAAAAGACACCAAACCCAATGCCTCCGTCCGCAAGAGACTCGCAGCTGAGCTCGATATGCTCCCCCGTGCAGTGCAGGTCCGTCGCCCATCTTTCTTTTTCGTGCTCTGTCGTCTCGCTCAAAGACGCGCCGCGTCCAGGTCTGGTTCCAGAACAGGTATCGTGTCCCCCCTCCCCGCTCTCTGTCTCTCTTCCTCCTCTCAACCTTCTTTCAAGGCGTGCAAAGGACAAACAGCTGCGAAAACGAGCCGCTCAGCATCTCCAGGCAGACGAACAGGACACCACCGCCACTGCCCCCCACGACGAACCTCAGCCAGAGCCGCCCTTCGACTTGACAGAAGAATCATCCGAACATACTCAAGAGCGTGTCTCTCCTCGTGTATCGTCCGCTGATCTTCTTCCCTTCATGTCAGATTCATCCATCTCTCCAACGGGACTACAGCAAGGTCCTCCTGCCACTCCAGTCGATGCCTCGCACTCGCTCGACTCAGATCTCTACAGTACTCGCCGCGGCTCGCTGCCCACCGTCATGCCAGTCCAAGACCCCCCTTTCCCTTCTCATTTCATTGATAGGCGTAAATCCCTAGACGTCAATTGCCACAGGCTCATGCAGCATCCCTACGCTGGCCTCGCCAGAGAAAAAAATGAAGCTCTCCTGGCAAAATCGCCCCTCTCGCCTCCTGGCTCCACTCAGGCCCTCACCCGCCAGCCAGCCGCCGTGGGCCCCATTCGTTCCCCCCCACTCCCCTCATACCCATATTCATCCCGGACGCACCGCGCATCTGAGCCACACGTATTCACTCCCCTCCGTGGCGCAACCTACCTTACCATCCCGGATTCCAGCCCTATATCCACCACCTCTCCATCCGTCCCTCCCCACCTCCATCCCCGCAGGTCCTACGAAAATCGAGCTTTTGCTTTCGCTTCGCGCCATGGCGTTCCGTCCATCCCTGGACCACTCCCACGTCCCGACTTCCAGTTTGGCGAGTCCTCGTCAGCCTCTCCTCCCCAAAATGCATCTCCCGAGGGCGATACCCCACCGAGCTCTTCGTCAGGTTCTTCCGCCCAAGCCCCCTCTCCGGACATATCGTTATCCATGCTTCATCGTTGGTCGTTCCCACGGGGCAGCACGACAAGTATTACGAGTGCCACGAGCGCTAATGGTGGTCCGCCCCATTGTGGTCTTCGCGAAGGCGATGGTGATGCCGAGGACGCCATCTCGACCACCCCAAGTAGTAGCATGGGTTGTCTGTCGCGGTTCGGCAGCGTCGCGAGCATTAATGGTAGCGAATCAAGCGCCATGTTCTCGGATGTCAGCAGCTGCGTTGCGGTCGATATGGGAGGTGATCCTGGTGTAAGAAGGGGATCCTAGTGAGTCTTATACCCGTTCTCGCTTTCAGCGTTGGCACTGAGATTTGCAAAAGTGGCACCGGACAGCTGCTCGAGATGCGCATGTCTGGGCTGAAGATGAACAACCATCAGAGTCTCGGCGATTTGGGTACCCATCCACCCTCCGGCTATGCCTCCTCGTCGACACTGTCCCCCGGCGACCGCCACCCGATTAAAGAAACCGGTTCCACGTCTTGCCCTCCATTATCACGTAGCGGATCTATGTATGAGTTCGGTGGTGTACGTACTTTTCTCTATCCCTGTCACGCGTGCTGTGTTCATGCCTTGTTGTCAAGGTGCCACCCAATGAAATCCCATTGGTGAGGAGGGGGAGTATGCCGCCCACTATTCACGTCATCCCAGAACAGCACATGCATGCCCGTTCGCACGACCACAGTATGTATATGCAGAATACGGGTACCGAGGCCAAGTACTCCATTCAGTGGGCTTCAGGTTCAGGGGATTATGTCACCCAGTCTCATCAACACTTTCCGCCGCAAGATACTCATTCCTTCGCCCCCGATACCCCCGCCAATGGCTCCGCGAACGGAGCATACCCACAGGCACATCAGTACCCTATCTTGCATCAGCCCCGGCAACACACGCATGCGCTGACGGACCCGAGTTACCCACCCGGTTACCACCTTCGGGAGTCCGTCATGTCCAGCGATAGTGCTATGGCCGCGCATGGCATTGCAGCTAGCGGATATGCTGTTGGCGTGCCTGTGCCACCACACTCGGGTTCTTCGCTGGGAGACTACACAGGTAATGCCATGTATCGCGGGCAGGAGGCGTGGGGTCTCTAGGCTAACCGATACAGTGGAGCGCTCTGTGCCCTCAGTTTCGGATTGGTGCCCGGAACTTGTATTACACGTGCGCCCTCCCCCTCCATCCTCGCACCGTATTCGATATATATTTTTCCTGCTCCGCAATGGCAAGCACATCCCCGCTCTGCAGACTCAATGACCTGTTGTCGCTGTATTTCGCCGTGTTATTTTGCTGTCTCCACGACGGACGCTCTGCTCGTAGCGCCCCGCCGTTCCTTTTACTGGTCCCTTTATTTGATATGTGATGTCCCCTGCATGGTGCTTATATAACTCGGGCTCTTATCGCATCCCCCTCGGTCCTCTCCTAATAACTTTGTTTATTCCATAACTTTCCCTGCCGTGTCCTGTGCAATTTTTTGTGTATAATTCCTGCCGATTTTCTATTAACTGTCAGTTCCATCCCGTGTACATCACCGGACGCTGTGCTCGTCTCGTTTCGAACACATATTTGCGCCTCTACATATCTAGGAGCTCAGTGTCAGCGTTTGTCCTCTGTCCTCGTCTAAGCCTATAGTAATCTTTGTATCTAGTCCCCTTGCATATACTCTGAACTGCATCTCTGTCGACCTCAGCGCCCTATACCGATGACGATCTAGACTTGAGTTAAGCTCAGTCATGCTGCGCATGCTTGGTGATCAGTACGTCGAGGTTTCAGATTCCGGATGTCGATCACGGAACTAGACAAACACGCCAAATTAGACGGCTCCTAATCATACTGCTATGCCTTGCATAGCCCACCATCCATTATCACTTGCCTAGCGTGCATACTGCAACCACAACTCTCCACATCCGGGATCGTCGATATTGACGACGGAGAGCGCTATCTGATGTTGACTATGCAGTCAACTGCATTCACGTATCAGTACTGTTGTGGCATATTCATGAACGCTCTCCAGGCTGCTGGATATACCGAGCATCACAGAACGAGGGCTTCAAAGTCCATATATGGATATACGTGGTAGATTTTGATGGCAAGGTTCGATGGTTGACAGATTGCGCCCATGCAACGGTCGACCCGCTTCACGATGACTCGAAGGGCAAACTGATACATATGATCGTAGTTGCAGCGAGACGTCTTGGATACCTGATCGTGACGCTGCTACCTGACTCGATCGAGTCCCGGAACCCCCGTTCGTGATCGTGGCGCACCGGTACTTACCCCCGGCGCACGTCCATTGCAGCATATTTGGTCTTGTCAAATCCCCGGATAAGCTATATAAATTCCTGCAGGACTGTGACTGAAAAAAAGGGGTGGGTACAGAACCAAAAATGTACTCGAAGAATCAAAGGGAACCAATTACCTCACTACAGGAACGATAAAAATGACACCGATATTCTGCCAATCAGCGTTCACGAAATACAGTTATCCAAAAGGTTACCAATACCCTGTTTCTTTTTTTTGGCGAAGCAAAACCCGAGAAATGGTAAACCCATGTACTGCAATACGTACAAGGGGGAACGCCGCCAGTCCCATGCACAAAATTGGCACTAACTCCGCGAACCCCGCATCGGACTGTTAACGCTGCACACCCCCGAGTCGCTAACTAGCCTTAACAGGCTAGCACTACCGATGAACCGGACGGAGACAGCAATATGGCCAAGTCGTATCCGTTGGGGCAGTAGGTAGTACCTGTTACACTCAGATCTTTGGAACGGGCAGCCTGCAAGAATGAAGACGGGGTGGCCTTGCTCAATGACCGTTGACTCCGCAAAACCTCCACAGTGGGGTCCGTGGGTATCGGCGATGCCACCTAATACGGGGTGGGTCTTCCTGTAATCCGAGTCGGGTCACATAACCATAACGAATGCCTACAACTTGGTCCCTGGCGCTCCAGGGAATGACGGCGGCATCATCGGAGGGTGGACAGACTGGGAAGGTAAGGTGGGTCCAATAGGCGTGACGGCTGCTGGGCCGGCCACGGGAAAGGAAGGTGACAAATCACCGGGTAGTCTCGATAATTGGGTGTTTCTGTCCATCATAAGACGGTGCAACTGGTCGTAACGTGACGGCGCCACGCAGATCACGGCGCGAGAAGAAAGGGGGCAGAAGCTTATCAGCACGGTTGGCAGGGGGATAACCGGAAAAGGAGCTGTGCAAAACCAGGGGTTGGACTCACCTGTAGCCGTATGCCGTGGATTGCGTATCTCAATGATCCAAGTTCTTCATTTATCCGCATGCTCTCGGTCGTATGTGTGATATCATTTCGGCGGGCCATGGACTCGACGGAAGCAGATACTGCCGTCACAGAGTCCCTCAACCCAGATAACGTTCCTTCCAAAGACGTGCTCAAGTTAAGTGGGGCGATAGGAACTAGAAGCGACCGTTGATGTAACTGCAGATGGCCATCGCGAAGATTACCAGTTGGACGGTGTGTAGCCGCAGTGTGATAATGAGCGTCTACGAATCCTGCTTCCGGGGAAGCGGAGAAGTATGCTGCAGTATCATCTACGTCGGCCGGGTGAACGGGCGGAGGATCCACAGCGGAAGACATAGGACGACGTTCCACACGGCCTGTAATGTCGCGGGAAGTCGATAACTCGATCACGCTGTGGCTACCATCACTTCCTGCGGGCATCTGAGTCGCCGACTCCGGATTCCATTGCTGCATCTCAAACTGATACCAGGGTCCCAAAACGTTCCTCATGCGTTGCATGTCGCGTTGCATGGTTCGGACGATATCTTCCAAAGCCTGGACCCTCTTCTTCAAAATACCATTCTCCGTCAAGAGCATGGACGTCTTGACGGCGTGGATAGTAAGAAAACCCTTAATGGCCTCATAGGAGCACGTTGGGACATGGATGGCCAATAGATCGCAGCGAGGACCATTCCAGGGACATCCATGGTTGGCGTGTACACATGACACTTCAACGCTTGGACAGGAGGCGTTGTGTATCCTCGTCTCTGAACTCGGGAATTCGGCAGCACAAAGAGAACAAGTAGCCGTTTTCGACGAGCACTCGGAGTAGTGATACTGAAATTGACGCCTTCTAAGCATTGCTGATGATCGAACCAGTACGGCGGGACTCACGTTAAGATCACTATACTTGACCGAGATGCCGCAACCCTGACATCGAGTAGAGCGATGAATACAGACATCGGCATGCTTTCCGCAGTCTTTTCTCAAGACTAACAAATCGCAGTCGTCTTCTGGACACGGCACCGTGATATATAGACATGCATCCTTAAGATGAGATGCTAGCAGTTGACGCTGACAAGTGTGCGTGCACCCTGCAATCCGTTGCGGACACTCAACCAAGAGTTCGTCGACAAGCTATAAAATCCGTTCAAACTAAGGCGTAACCATTGGAATGGGGACACTGACATGCTTTACGATCGGGTTCGCAGGTGAAAGGTCTTCTACCGACAGCGGCAAACGGTCGATGGGGCACTGTGGCGAGTGGCTGATGGCTTCCACAATGCAGTCACGACAGAAAGTGTGCATGCATGTCCTGGTGGTCGTTGGGTCCGTGAAAGGTGCGCTGGATGCAGGTCATGAGTCTGGCTCACACGGAGGACACCTCTTAACTCTACGTACTGGCATATACAACACACCTGAGAGGACGTGGGTGAGACACGCATACGAGTTGGTCGAGTAGCTTACCAGGTTGTTGTTGGGAGGTTCGACGTAGTTCAGCAAGGTCATCGTTCAACTGTTGACGTTTTAACGACGTCTGCACTTGCTTCACGCTCGGTGGGACTCTTGCTATGCTAGTTCAACCCCAAACCAGGTAACTGAAAGTAGTTCTACTACACAGTTTGCTATTTACAGTGAAATGTTGTGAAATAGAGCTATATTTCGCGTCATGGATGAGCTTGGGCGTGCCAGTAGACGACCCCGTCCTGCGTTCACGAGTCAAACTGGAACGAGGGATCAAAATCGCAGCGCTCCGTATTGAAGAGATACGCACCGCCATTAAGTAGGACTCCGCGACTGTACGTGCTCGAGCATTTAGAGTAAGCTTCATCTCGCTGATTTCTTTATCCACTTCTTCCATGAACCTAAAAGTAAGTGTTACTGTTGCTGCGCACGATATTATAGGAGCCTCCAAGTCTCACTGGATGATAAAATCGACGATTTTGTGCTTGAGCATCGTTTCAGTGTGGACATTCGTAATCAGAAAAGAGATGTCATATCCCTTCGAGCATGCGATGAACTTGTTAACCGCTGAAAATTGGAGGATAACTTACTGGGACCGGTTTCCGACGGAGGACGACGAAACTTTCTGCTCTTTGCATCATAAAGCGAGTGAACTTGTGGCACAAGATGTTTTCGATTTCATCGGCTTGCTTGATCTTGATGCTCATGCGTATGGAGTTTATGGACGGCTCGATCAAGACACGCTCACTCTCGTTACGCGAGATCGTCAATGGATTGAGGAGGACTTCCTTCGAACCCCTATACGAGTCGTTAGGATTGCGTTTAACCTTCACAAGTGTTTGTAAAACCTTGCTTCCACCTCTGGTTTGTTGTGCCGCTCGACGACCTGCATAGTATCACGATGATTACGATGAGCTGACCCTTCAATCACATTGGTCATTTACTTGTGACGAGAAATTCTGCAGCGTAAGCGCCGCCGTTAGCGTCGACCTGACAGCTGAGAGATACGGTCTCAAGGAATTCGACTGCGGAAATCATTGATTCAGCGACAGAAACATGTACTGAAGCGCACTGACCATCGTGATTTTGGGTCGAGAGTCATCGCCAGGGCTTGCAAGATACGAGCATGTGTCAGAAAAAGGGAAGCCGTTCCCACGTCCACTCGCCGCCCTCAAATATCAACCGGGCTGCATTACCAGTCACTCATTATCATCGCATACACGACATGTTTGGCAGGATATCCCTCGCATTCATCGTCGTCACAATTGCAGCGTTCTTCTGCGCGCAATCTGTAGACGCTGCAAAAGGGCCAAAGATCACTCACAAAGTCTATTTTGATATCAAGCATGGTGACAAGGACCTAGGCAGAGGTGAGTGCGTCGTTCGAGGTCACGCCCAGTGACTCTGACAACCGTACTGCAGTCGTGTTGGGTCTCTATGGTGGGGTAAGTTCAGTTGCCATTTTGCAAGGGCGAGCCAACCAACACATGTCGAATCATAGACCGTTCCCAAGACCGTCGAGAATTTCCGCGCTTTGGCCACTGGCAAAGACAAGGCTGGCGATGAGCTCGGTTACGGATACAAGGGTTCAAAGTTCCACCGCGTCATCAAGAATTTCATGTGAGCATCCTACCTGGGTCCATTCTACCGCTTGTTGACCCTTCCAAGGATTCAGGGTGGTGACTTCAGTGCGTCGAAAACTATACCATAAGTAGGTGGCTTACGGTTGTATTGTGTAGCCAAGGGTGATGGTACTGGTGGCAAGGTTCGTTTGCCCTCTCTTTTTGACACCTAGCAGGTGGATAATCATACATCACAGTCTATCTACGGTGACAGGTTCCCGGACGAAAACTTGTAGGCGTCGTTGATGTTGGATGAAGCACTCGACTGAAGTCTTTTGTTAGCAAACTTAAGCACACTGGTCCCGGTACGCTATCGATGGCAAATGCTGGCAAAGATACCAATGGTATTCTAGTCTGTCTTAGCATCCCTGTTACTGTTGACATGTTTCTCACCAGGTTCACAATTCGTATGTCATCTTCTTTGCAACCGATCTTTCCCCTGAACTGTCTTTTGAGTTTATTTGCACCGTCGTAACGAACTGGTTGGATGGTAAACATGTAGGTGTAATGAAATATTCGAGGGATGATGATGTAACCCTGTTGTTCAGGTCGTGTTCGGCAAAGTTCTCGAAGGAATGGACATCGTTTACGCCATCGGTACGTTCCGTTACGGGCAAAATGTACAAATGGTAGATTCTCTGACTCTTTTCTGTAACAGAGGACGTTCCCAAGAGTGGCAATAGTAAACCACTGGAAGATGTCATCATTTACGACTCCGGAGAGGTAATACACATCATTTACGTTTCGAATTTTGCTTACGTTTCACCTCAGTTGCCTGTCGAGCCGATCTACGATGTGGATGGAAAAGAGGTACCACTCCGTGCTGAGCTCTAATCCAGTACTCATGTTTCGAGCAATTTTATCGATAAAATATGTATTAAACTCAACAGGACTTCAATGTTGAACCCACTTCAATTCCTGGAGTCTCCCCTACTTCTCTCAGCAATCCTCAGAGCACAGGTTCACCAGCGCTCAGCGAGAAGGTGGATACTACCCTAGTGTTCTCGTGGATTCGGGAGAGGCATTATATCGGCATATTATTCGTACTGTTGGCTGGTACCTTCGCCTGGTGTTTGTGGTGTGGGGGGCTTCGCATTACGCGCCGCACGCTACGTCGTTTACGTGGCACCAAGTATAGTCGTGTCAGTGAGGAAGACCTCGAGAAATGAGCTAGCGGCACCATTCCTTTGACTTGTCACTCTTGATTCGGCGCTTTCACATCGTTCTTTCTCGCTATTGTTATTGTATGATTCTGCCCGACAGTTTTTCCCTGGTAGAGCACTCGCTCAACAGGGACCCGAGAAAGTTTTTCTTTCTTTCTCTCTTTCAGCGTCTGAAACCGTCGTTGTGTACATATTTTGGGTTGGAAGATGATTTGTCTCGTGGATACGTAAACCTAATTATACTCGGTTGACAAAGTACAGTAAAGCAAGTCCCCCGACTTATCTTCCAGTTGGCGTCCGCATGGGTCTTCTCCGCGACCGACGCTCACACGCGCCGCGTCTTAGATCGCGGCGCATTGCTATCTTCACTCTTCGTCTGTTCTGGGTCATCTCAACCATCTGGTGTGAGTTTGGAGTGTTCTTCTACAGTTTAGTACACTGCAGGTGGCCAGACAAGGTGCTACAACTGCAAGTAAGTGTGTACCCTCAATGATTTTGACTTCTGGTTCATTTCACTTGGATCATCAAGTTGACGAGCACAACGAAACCTACTCGGGTGCTGCTGGTTGCGGACGCTCAAGTGCCCAATCCCGCCGCAGTTGGGAGTCCCTGGTTCCGCGAAGACGCTGTCACATCGTATCTGCGCAAGAGTTGGAGCGTCACCTATCGTCTTCATCCCGATGTAGTCATATTCCTTGGAGACACGCTTTCCTCCGGACGTTACATTAGGAGCAAAGAAGAGTATGTCCACCTTTTGGTTTTTCCGTTCGCCCTATGATGAGGCACCGATTTCTGGCGTGTGTAGATATGACTCCTACTACCGCAGATTCGAATCAATATTCCAACATGGCAACGAGACGACCTTTTACTTCGTCCCCGGAAATAATGATATTGGGTAAGATGTTCATATTTTTATCTGGACGTCCTCGAGCCTCTGCAGTTTAGGGCAATCGTCATCCTTCTCCAAGGATGCTTCACAGTTTTTCGCCGAGTATTTCGGGCCATTGAACCAAGCTATAGCCATTGCTGGACACAAGTTTGTCTTGATTGACGCTCCAAAGCTCGTCGAAGAAGATTATCAACGGCACGCCCATGACCAGACATTTCAGGAATGGACCCCGCTCAGTGGGGGGCCTATCGCCTTCTTGAGATCTACCGCGGACACGCTGGTCAACGCAGAGCCTGTCGTTTTACTCACTCATATTCCGCTGTCGCGTCGTGCGAGCAAGTCCTGTGGTCCTCTTCGCGAGAAGGGTTCGATAAGTGCTGGGGCTGGTCGTGGGTATCAGAATATGCTGGGAAAGCAGACTACGGAGTACATACTGAAGGCTCTTCAGCCGTCGGTCATATTCAGGCAAGTGAGACTCCCTACCATTCAAAAACACAGGTATTCATCATTTGGGCTAGCGGCGATAACCGCGACTATTGCGAAGTAATGCATGCCATTCCTGGTCTTGACGGCCCAGGTTCGAAGGCAGAGGTCCGCGAGGTCACCGTCAAGTCCTTCTCACCCTCACGGCACATAAGATGGCCTGGGTTCCAGTTGATCTCCCTAATCCCACCAATCCCGGAATCCTCGTCTGGTCCCACCATAGCAGACACGTCGTGCCACCTACCCGACACTGTAGGCATCTACAGACGCATATACCTCCCATCTTTGGTGCTCACATTGATCGCTCTACTGTACCTAAACTTGCCTTCCCGGAGTCACCACCGGCGTCCGTCATCACTTTCGGCTGTGTCAGGTCGCCGGCCATCAGGTCCAGAGTCTGCAATATGGTCTACATGGTCCCCTCATTTACCGAGGTTCCTGAAGAGCCCGACCGATCCCCTTCTAACGAGCCCAAGCGCAAAAGACTCACGCTACCATGTCACTTCTCAATCGGGGACACCCCAACCATCACCGCTTCTCAGTCCCATTGCGTTGTTTTCACCCCAGGACGAGATAGAGGATTTAATGACTCCAACGCACAGTGCTCATAGAAACCACGAGGACAACCTGGCCGATTTCTGGATAACAGATCGTGAGAATGGAAGGGAGCATTCGGACGCCATTCCTGCGTTCCTGCCACAATCACGTTCCTCTCAACCTAGTCGAAATAGGAGATGGTGCTGGTGGCCGCCGTTTGACTTGAGGGGTCGACGGCGGTGCATTACCATTCGTATTCCTGGAAGGGATAATCACCTCACTCCCGGCGGTCACTCGTTGCTGTTTGGGGCACAGGAACTGTTGTGGGGCTTCGCCTGTGATGGTGTTAGTGTTGCTTTCGCTGCTTTGCTGTCGCGACTCGTTGTCGGGTGGATGTTTTCCTCGGTCTGAGGTACTACTGGACAATCTCTTTCTGCCTGCAAGTCATTGTCACAGTTCTATATTCACTTCTTTTTCTTGAATAGATGGACTCCTTTGGTTCAGTGCTTTGATTCAGTTCGAGGAAGGTATTTAAGACGTGTTGCCACTGGTGCCAGTACAGTAGCTAGTTCGCTGCTATCGATGCCCATGGACTATCTTCAGGTTGATCGAGCAGCGTATGATACCTCCACCGTCAAATCATCCGTATCAATGCATATCCTGCAACACCCAACACTAGGCCAGTGGTCAGAGAACAACAAGTTGCAATAGTAAATGAACACGTACGATATCCGGTGAGCTTCTCTAGTGGTGTATGGAAGTACAAGCTAGTAGTATAAGTGGCGAATAGCCAGATAGTGATGGTTCCGAAAGCGTACATGACCGCATACTTATGCGCAGGCGTCCAAGGCGAATTCGAGCGTGAGCGGAGAGAGAGCGTAAGCTGGTCGGCGAGGAACAGGGTGGACATGGTAAGGAGAAATATATGTCCAGAGACGTCATGACCTCTTCTCATCCTCGGAACGATTGTCCAGTGTCCCTCAGGAAGGAGAAGCGGCGATGCAAAAAGGGATGGATGAGTATGCGGTGATACTGATGACTTGGTGGAGCAGAACTCGCTTGGGATGGAGAGTGTTGCGCCGGAGGGTAGCGAGATCGTACATTCGCCTCCAGACACTGCGATGAAGCGTTCCAACAAAGCAGGGCCGAAAAACCAGCTTGTGAAGACAAGCCAAACTGCCGTTCCGAGTGCCCACTTGGAGAGGCTCCGGATGGACCGTTGTTGACGTGGACTAGTTATCCAGAGGAAGAAGAAGGCACTAGAAGTCCAGGCCCATGCACGTTTGATGAACAGAACATTGAGTAAATTGGCTTTCGTAGCAAAGTAATGCGTCTCGTGGAGATGATGTGGAAGGTTTGTGAGAGAAGGATCCGAGGTATCGAGATACGTGTGGTTTTTAACAGAATAAACGGTCCCGAGAAAAACGATGAGCGTCAAGATTGCGAAGATTGCTTGCTGCACGTCTACCTTGAGGGACATGGCCTTCAGCGTCGTCGCCGACGTGTGCAAGGGCTTGACCCACGTCATGCACGTGACTCCACCCAATGGTGCAGTAAAAGTGCTTAAGTAACCTAACATAATGGCAGGATAACATTCTATTAAGCTGTACTATCCGTGAAATCTAAGACTGGCCATCGACAATTAATGCAAAAGAAGGTATTCTCATCGCGAGGCCCAAGCATTGTCGAGACGATCCAGAACACTCTGAACCTCGCGTACCGCGGCTTTGCGCTGCTGTCTGGCCTCAGGCCAGTCAGCACCAGGCAAATGGAGAGCGTCGAGGCGCAGGAGTGACTGTAGGAGAAGCTCTGACAGACGGCTATGGTCAAGGGATGTCGGCTCTTGCGATGGCACTCCATCAGAAGATGCGAGGAAGCTCCCGGACGTAAGCGTCTGAGCGGGAACGGGGAATGTGCTCGAGTGAGGCGCGGGGACCAGTGGACCCGAGCATGCGAGGACAAATGCGTCCACATCTGGGACTAGCGTTGAGCGTACGCGGTCCAGTTCAGCACGTATGGTACCGATCGTGCTCTGCTCCGTCGGTGGCTCATTTGATCTGGGCGGCCGTGCATGCGGAGCGGACGTTTCTGCTGATGTGTGCCCCCCAATGAGTGCGATCGTAGAATTTTCGCGAATCTTGTACACGGATACTGGCCAAATCTTCAGCTAAAATGCACAAGAGCAAATTTAGATGGCGTACGAGGGGCATGGTCGTCCTTCATGACTGCGCCCGCGTGAACCAGCTTGAACGATGACGGAGGAAGGTGTGTATATTCCGCGATATCCGCTCTGAGCTTTCCCAACGTCGTGTTGGGAGGTGGCACTGGAAAATGTATTACATCTCTGCCCCACTTGACGTGAACCATAGTTCTGAAGGACTGGCGGGACGCAGTGCGAAATGGTGTGAGTAGCAGTGCAACGACCGCACGAAAAAGCAGCACTAGGCTGACCACGACTGGTTAGACAGCGGTGAGTGATGTTGCGGTGGAGACAGTGGCCTGTGTGGGGCATACCTGCGTGAAATGGACTCAGTTTGGAGAAAACGAATCCACTGAAGCAAAATGGTTGAATGAGTGGCAGCCGATTGTTCGATCCAAATACGGCCACTCCGTCAAATTTCATTCTCGACTGGTCAAGTGCCCGTTCATGCAATTATCGGACCACTTGTTGTTTCATCAGTGTTTAGCGTCAGATTCCTGGTGACCGTCTAGGGTATGAGCTCTCACCTCAGCTACTCAGCCCACAATATTAATGTTTCTCCGGGTTAGCCTCTTTCACCCAGGAGAGCTTAGGTTGTAGTCTTCGGTCCGGAAGTGTATCTTTCCACTCTAATCTACAGGCCCGTACATATGTATCAAAATGATATGCGCCGCCGCATGATTTGTATCGTGACCTCGGGATCGAAATGTCCGGAGCTCGTCTTTGTAGTAGCCTTGCTGGGACTACGGCCCAACAAGCTCGTTCAAGTTACGAAACCAATGCTTTATCTTCCCAGGGAATGAGGCCACGATGAAGGTGGGTGGTATGGGCCTTCATCGAGCCAATTGACTGGGATCGTAACATACACGACTAGTTGTTGGAAACCGTCAGTGAAGTGGAATTCAAGGTTATCGACAATGTCACTGAAACAGTCGAAACCAGAATCATGATAACGGGATGTCCAGCAGTATCTCAAACCCAAAAATTTGTATGGAGTCACAGAGTACACTCGGTCCTGGACTACTATGCGTTCCTCAAACCAGCCATCTCGCTCCAGTCGTGGTACTTTTGGATGACTTCTGGTGTGAGCTGCCTGCGTATAGCTCTCGCAGCTGCCTCGAACGCACTCTGGGGCACCTGAAAAGGACTTGAATCAGTATGGTGTTAATGTAAATGTCTTGGGATGGGTCCTACAAATGGTGCGTCGATGTCCATTTGCATCGTCAGCAACGCTGCTTCCTGGCATAGTCCGACGATTTCCGCTCCGCTACATCCCTCGGTCTTCAAAATGTCAGAAATGCTCCGGCACGCTTGTACGAAACACAGACCATGGAGGCGATGAGGCCTATATCGAGGCCTTCCTCGATGCTCATCCTTCTAGTTTTGATACGCAAGATCTCTTCCCTTCCTGCATAATCCGGAGGTCCAACATACAGGATACGATCCAGACGGCCAGGGCGCATCAGAGCGGAATCCTAAATGGTTTGTCAGAGGATAACGTATATTGTGTTAGGAAGTAAGTGTCTAAGCCCACAATGGCATCAGGCCTATTCGTTGCCGCTATGATTGTCACGCCAATCAACTCCCGCACGCCATCCATTTCGTTGAGTAGGGTCGTTAGGACACCTTCATGAGATGAGGAATCTAATTCTCCGGCGCGCGATATCCCCAATGCATCAATCTCGTCCTACACGGATAGTGATAAATGAATAATTGAAGACGAAAGCTCATGTAACGCACAAAGAAAATAATGGACGGAGATGCAGCACGGGCCCTACTGAAAATCTCCCGCACCGCCCGCTCTGATTCTCCAACGTACTTGTTGAGAAGCTAAGTCATATAAGTTTCAACGACCTGTCCTACGAAAAATTGGCGTGTACGTACTTCGGGGCCCCTTACTGCAACAAAGTTGACGCCGCTCTCGGTTGCGCACGCGCGTGCCAATATAGTTTTGCTGCACCCAGGTGGGCCGTATAAAAGAAGGCCTTTTGGGGCTCGGACCCCGAGCCTCTTGAAAGCTTCAGGATGAAGTAGAGGCCACTCGACCATTTCACGGAGTTTCTGGGTGGCAGTGGCTTGTCCACCAATATCTGAATACTTTACTGGAGCAGTTTCAAGGAAGACGGATCTCAAAGCGGATGGTCTAACAGCAGGCAATGCATCGGCGAGATCTTCCGAAGTCAACGTCAGATCTATGGGTGAACCTGACTCTTCCGACTCCAGAGAAGATTGGTGTTTTATCCACCGTTTGATCGCAATGGTCCCAGCTTCCCGAACAACAGCATTCAAGTCAGCGCCCACGTACCCATGAGCCCGACTCGCAATGGATTGAAGATCACCATCAGATATAAAGTGAGGTGCCTTCGCAAGCAAAACCTGTAAAATTGCGAACCGTGCTTCAGCATCTGGTACACCTGGAAAGACGTGGACACGACCGAAATGTGTTACAGTGTGGACACGAAGAGTAGACGAGCACCCACCTATCTCGAACTCCCTGTCAAATCTTCCAGGTCTTCGTAGTGCTGGGTCAATGGCATTGGGTCTGTTGGTCGTACCGATGACGACCACGCGCTCCTGGCTCCCATTGTCATTCATTCCATCAAGAATCGTGAGTAGGGTCGCAACGACTCTTTTCTCCACTTCTCCTCCGGGGCCATCTTCTCTCTTGGGCACTAGTGCGTCAACTTCGTCCAGGACGACAATGCAAGGACTCCGATCCCATGCCTCCTTGAACACGTCACGAAGTCGAGCTTCTGTTTCCCCGTGATAAGCTGATGACAACTCCGGTCCGTTGATGACTAGAACTGATGATTTCGTGGACGCAGCTATGGCACGAGCTAGATGAGTCTTGCCCGTCCCTGGCGGTCCGTGAAGTAGTATCCCACGTGGTGGTTTCAAGCCTGATGCAGGAAATGAAACAGAAATGCGACAGCACCGGAAGGGGAAATACTAACCGAGATGGTCGAAGAGATACGGCCTCGTTAATGGTATCTCAATAAGGTCTCTGATTTGTTGAATGGTTTCGTCTAGACCGCCCACGGTAGCGTACGCATTGGATGCTGGGTTACTGTGGAGGGACTCCGCGAGCTACATGTAAGTGTGTAGACGTTCGTGATCATTGGAGGCGGATATTTACAGGGCATACCTGGCGGGTATAAGGAGCGGCATCAGTTTTTTCGACATCCAATATGTGGACAGTGGTGTCCCATCCTGTCAGCCAGAGTAGTTGTGAACCGACACTCAAACGTTCGACGTCATCCGAGAGTGCACAAATGACGTCGCCAGTGCTTGGCTTCGCTGAAACTGCTTCGACACGAAACTTTCGAAATCTTCCCTCATACGGAACCTCCACTACTTGGGAGGTCAGCAGAAATTTCAATCCAACTTTTTTTTGGTCGCTATGATTGAGAAACCCTACGCAACAACTTAATGAGTATGAACGTACCAAGATGTTCGCGTAACAATAATGCGAGCCAGTCTCGACGTTTTTCGTCTCCTCGAGTTTCAGGCGAAACCGGTAAAATTTGGCCTTCCGCGTTCTCCTGCAGGATTTCTCTCAGACGAACGGATTTGGCCTCGCGGACATTCTGCAGTGAGGGTAACCAGTCAATGGCACCGCTAGTAGGCTTCCCTGACAAAGGGAATATCTGGATCTGGCTACCCTCTATGACACGCGCTGTAAGCAGAAGGGATCGAGACACGAGAAGGCCTGTCAACGGGTCAACGGCTATTGCCTCATCCACAAGAGAATGCCCACTGTTTGGAGATATGTCCAGAGAAGGCCACAGAACTCCAACCGCAATGCGCTGTTCAACTTTAAGTTAGCACTAAAAACAAAATCGGCACCAACCCACCAAAGTTCGTGATGAGTTTGTCTTGTTAGTGTCTCCTCACCTTGTTTGTGACGCTGTCGACCTCGCGTAGAGCAACCACATCACCAGAACACAACTTAGAGACCTTCAAGACATCCGCATGAATGATAATGCGCCTCGCAGCACGGTGATCTGAATCATCGGCGTCGGAAAGCCCGACTGTGAATTTTAAAGAGGTCATCGTTTGCGATCACCCAGATCATACAAGTAGTTCTTCGTCATCCTGCGAAGGGTTGATGCACGAAAAAGCTGGATTAGTCAACAAATCTACATCAATTTCGTTTCGGCAGACCCGACCACAAGCACTCGGCCCTTCACTATGTAACTCGCGTACACGAAATATTGACAGCCGACGATTTCCATGGCGTCAAACACTACTCCGGTGTATGGTAATTATCATGGGTGGGTTTATCAGCCAAGGGGTATGGCCATTTTTGATCCAAACGTCATTCTGCAGTTACTACTCCAAGCGGCCGTCTGTACGCGATCCTCGTCTGTCGCTCTTGCCACCATCATTTTTTACGGGGAAAACTGTCCTCGATATCGGCTGCAATGAAGGTTGGGTGACTTGCGAAATTGGTAGGGATTAGCCGCCTGCACCTTCCTACTTCTAAGGACTCATCGTACGGCAGCTCAAATATGGGGTGCTGCACGAGTCGTAGGCGTTGATATCGACGAGACTCTCATCCGTAGTGCGTGGAGAAGACGGCGTAGCCTCTGGAGTCAGCAGTTCCCAGAGCAGGATGTAATCGAGCGAAAGGAAGACGACAATTCGTCAAGGATATCCGAACGTGCCAAATTTGACGGCGATACTGACAGTCGTTCCTTCGACTATTTTCCCGTGTCGTGCGAGCATAGTCACGAACCACTCCCGATTCCAACTAACACAACAACGGAGGGTCGTTTTCCTACCAGTGTCATCTTCCGCACAACGGACTGGCTGGCTGAACCTGATAGCGAAAGATATGACATCGTGACTGCGTATGGGTGTCGTCCTGCAGTTAATATGTCGCATACTGAAGCATTTTACAGCCTCTCGATCACGAAATGGATCCACCTCAACTACGGTGACGATGGCATAGAGCGTTTCTTCCGGAAGGTGCACCAGAGTTTGAATGCTGGAGGAATTTTGGTTTTGGAGCCTCAGACCTGGGAAACATATGCCAAAGCCAAGCGAATGGATGAAAAACTAAGAGAGAACGCGAAACACTTGAAATTGCATCCAGATGACTTCCCGACAATACTGCAAGACATCGGATTTGGCCCGCCACGGCACTTAGGATCAGTGGGAGAAGGAGGTGTGTGTGAGGCTACTACACATCCTAGCCACCATTAACATCCATATAGGTTTTCGTCGTCCTGTTGATCTCTATGTAAAATTTTGACTGGGTGGTTCAAAATGTACCTGTGGTAGTGATGTTTGGGTTGCCTGATTTGTTCTTCTTGGCAATGTATTGACTATACATAATGGTGCACATCAATTTTATGTTACCACTAACCATTGAAGACCAATTATAAATGTACCAGCTTCAAAGAACTAAACTGATAGGGGAGTACAGTTATGCATTATACCTATTTATTTGAACTGGTTGCTCTCTGATGCCCTCTCTGTCTTTTCTGCACTACATTGCAGTGGGTGACATGAGTAGATAGTAAATGTAGTTGGAGTCACTCACACTTGACTTGTGGGTTGATAAGGCCAAGATAATTGGCAGCTGCATCAGCAAGGATCTGCCAGTCACCTTCTCCTACATTGGTAATGTCAAACTGGTAGGATGAACCACTCCAGATTGCATCACTATCATCTGAAGCAGCATAGAAGGTCTCCCAATCTGTGAGTGCTCATCAGTCAAAACAGAATGTTTAGACCAAGTGAAACTTACCCAGAGTGGTGACATCAATCACTTCCAAAATTTGGTCAGGATTATTCAGTCTCCATAAAGCTCCTTGGTTATACTCATGTCCATGGACAAAGTAGTCAACCACAAGGTATAGGTCAAAGAGGTCTGATCACCAATCAAGCCCAAATTCTGACCATCGTGCTTTGATGAAGAGGCCTTCAATTATTGCATCCAGGTAAGCAATGTAACATTGAGTCTGCTTGCACAAGCCCACAGCCAGGGCAAGCTCATCCCTTCGCTTCTCCACACCCATGAAGAGTTGATGGCGCCAGAGGAAGTGTTTGATGTGTTCATAATAAGGACTTGGCACAACAAAAGGCACACAGGCCAATGTGTTGTAGTCAGTGTTTATGGCATGTACCATGAACTTTCCTCCTTCAGGGGGAAAGGCCTTGTACCTGATGAGCTCAATAAGTTGTAATTCATGGTGAGTAGGTGGGTTTATGGGGAAGAACAGATCTGTCATGGTGTTGGTCAACCTGTAAAATGGTCACAGTGACACTGTTATGTCACTAAATTTCAGTGGCTATGCACACTGCCACTGCAAATCCATTTGCTCTGCTGACTCAGCAGAGGGGTCAGGGCTGCACACACTCATTCACCATTTGATAGTACCTGTGTTAATGCTACTGTAAGTCAATATAGGATAGTATTTACAGAATGGAGCTGAAGAAAATGGGCATTTTGTATGGAAATGTGCCTGAATTTGCAAGTTCAACAGTGTAGTGGCCACTCGGCCTGCGCGAAGGGTCACGTGACCGCCACCGTTGGCGACACTCGGGATCGGCCGGCAGCAGAAAGTCGCACCTAGCCGGCGGCCTTCTGCCTGGGAAACGTTGTAAATGCACCTGCAAATCTCATGGTGTAAACTGACTTTACAACTGACTTTCCACTTTATAGGCCTTTCCTGGCGCATCTCTTGTACTTCCGACCACTTTTCACTAGCTACTAGAACAGTAGATACATGCAGTTAGGACATCAACAGGGCCCATCAAGCCCCTCCGAGCCTTGCCACCTATGTGCTGCCCCACAGACTACCCTTGAATACACATTTGCTCTTTCCTATTCTTGTGACACATAAGTATTATCAGTTGTGGTATAAACCAATGTATACCTTGGCTGGGCATGACAAGAAATAGAGCTAAGTTAACTGCACAGGTTCTACACGTGAGCTGTCATCATGACATGTGCCCTTGTACAAGGTATTCCAGCGCGGTGCCAGAAGTAATCTGAAACTCGTCGATGCCACTGCTTATCATCTTACCGTCTTTCTTCAATGTCCTCCCCTGTTTTCGGACGACCTCCTTCATCCGTGCCTCCGCGTTACCAGTTCGCTGCGAAACGCGGGTGCTGCTGGGCGTCGAGTGTATCGCATTTGCCACCCTGTTGACTTTGGATCGAACTTGATCAGTAGCTTGAGCTCTTGACTTGGCCTTCCTACTGCTCCCCGTAATGTTCTTTGGTGCTTCCCGCAGCGCGAACGATTTCGCAAGGTGTCCGATATGTAGATGCCGGACGTGGAAAATATGCTTTTCGCCCGCAGGGTGCGTCGCATAGGCCCTCATGTGTGACAAAAATGCTCTCCGTGCTAGTTCCGCATTCTGCAGACGGGATCACAGCGTAAGCAGACACAGAAGTGATGTCGCATACCTCTTTTCGGCGCAGCACCCATCTTTCAAAAGCAAGCTGCACATCAGTAGCACGCGACTCATACTCCGAGCCTTTGCCACCGAATCCTCTAGCGAGAAGGTCTTCCACACTGACGCCCTCCAGAGTAACCTTCTTGTTGCCCTGGCTATCTGACGATGACTCCTGAAGGTCATGTCGCATCCTCTCCTGAACCCACTTAACCCACTCCGATTCGCTTGGCGCTACTAAACTCCACGCTTCTCCACCCTTCCCTGCCCGCGCTGTCCGACCAACACGATGCACATATTCCGTGAGGCCACCTTCGGTCGGAAGATCATATTGTACGACCGCTCGGACGAGTGGAAGATCGAGGCCACGCGAGGCGACGGATGTGCATAGCAGTATGGACGATGTAGTGGGTCGTTTTTCTTTCGTGGATGAGAATCCGCAGAGAGACTCGAGCCGCATGGGAGTGGGCAGAGACCCATGCAATCGAAATATGAGTGTGTGTGGGAGGAGCGGTGACCTCACTGCGACCTCTTCGCCTGCTAAAGCGGATCCTTTGACTTTCTCTTCCCCGCTCGAATTGCCGCCCTCCGATTCGGAATTATCATTGTTGACTTCACCCTCTCCCATTGACGTTCCTCCTAGTAGTTTCCAATGGAAATCTACAGAATCGGTACAGCTCAGAAACACAATGATTTTACGCCCTTCTTTGGTCCGTTCCTGCGCAAGAATCGAACGGAGCACGGCAACGAGAGTGACGAGCCGCAGCTTGAGGGGTGTTACAACGTATTTCTGAGCCAGCTGCGATGGAGGAGTGAATTTGATCGACCCTGCAGGCGTTCCGCCTCCCATAGACGGATTCCGCTCCGATCGTTGCTTGTCATCAAAGGCGGTGATCATGATCGGATTCACTAGAGCCGTCCCGGCGAGCTTCTGAACATCTTCTCGTATAGTTGCCGAGCAAAGGATCGTCCGCCTGCGCTGTTCCCAATCCCAGCCACCGACTTCCAAACTCTTGCCCTCCTTCACAGCTTGCGTGGCCAGCCTCCGCCGACCATCTAAGCCCTGGATGATTCCCTGAATGGTCTTTTCAAATCCAAGCTCCATCAGGAGGTCGGCTTCATCGAGCACTAGCCACCTGCATTTTCCCACATTAAACGATGATGTGTTCTGCAGGTGATCAAGCAGTCGTCCGGGTGTCGCGACGAGTATTGGGATACCTTTTCTCAGACGCGCCTTTTCGTGTGTTTTAGTAGCACCACCTGAAAGTAATCCAGATACAAGCCAGCGCGTATACGACACGGAACTTTCCGTCTCCGTTGGCTCTGTTTCTGGACGAAGTTTAAGTGTGAGGAGTGATTCGAGAACATCTGATATCTGCTTTGCAAGTTCTCTGGTAGGTGCGATGATTACTGCAAGTGTACCAATGGAACGGTCGATGTAAGAATGTGTGCTCAGTGGTAAAAGATCGTGGATGATCGGCAAGAGGAACGAGAGGGTCTTGCCTGAGCCTGTTTGTGATTGGATGAATACATCTCTGTTAGCCAAGTCCACAGAACGGGTAAATGCGGGAATGGAAATGCGTTGAATAGAAGTTGGCTTCGAAACTCCCAGTTTATTCTCCAAGTGAGCAACGAGAAGTGGGTGAAGGCCGAGCTCGGCAAAACCTGACGCGTCCGTTAACGGTGCATTGCTTGGCTTGGAAACCGCCTTTGGACCAGCCGTGGACTGCGGGATATCGATTTTTGGGTTGTGAGAGAACAGTGAGGATATGATCTGCATCGGTGGTTTTTGTCGGTCGTCAGCGAAATTGACAACGGTATGAGGTTGTTTATCCAACTGTAGTCGCTTCAGTGGGCGAGGAGACACGTCTTCATCCTCGAAGTGGGCCTCCTCATGACTTTGAACAGCAGGTTCAGCAGTCTGAGACGGCTTGAGTTTGCGCTTCAGCACCCTCTTAGCCTTTACCCTGTTTGCCAAAATGAGGCCGGTTTCTTCAAGCTGTGGAGAGTACTCGCCTGTCCGTCCAGCGCCGCGACTTTCCTTTGGAGACAGGTAGCTTTTGTGGTGTGATGGAGTCCGCAGCGAGATTCAGCACCAGTTCCTCGTCCATGACATTCGCGCGTTCCGTGCCCGCACCGTCAAATCTCAGGATATGGGCACGTATAAAGAAGGGAAATTGTTCCCGCGGTATACATCATTCTACGGAGGACATCTCTACTGTAGTACAGTATGTACAGTAACTCATGTAGCGTTACTTTTCGCGGGGAGCGCTTCAACTAAGGCTTTCCATTCACTAGTGGCAGCTCAAGCCGTCACCCTGGGAGAACATCGCGCACCGGTATGAAACAAGGGATGCACATTTATTTCTCCATTCTTTGGGGGTAGAGCCGACATAAAACTATATAATTACATACCTTCCTCCCTTCCATTTAGTGCTCGTACCAAGTACCATGGTTGCCATCAGCGGTATGAGAGATGCCTAGCTCGCAGATGCGAGGCGTCCATGTAGTTTATAATATATATATGTCATTTGGGTATGTGGATATGTGTACCATGAAAAAAACCCAGGCTTAAGCAAATACCATGGACATGGTAGCCTGGCTCGGGACTTGTCAGAAACCCGCTGGATTTGATGACGGACGGTCGAGCACCCACACTGATTGAGTACATTACTTGGTGACAATGGCAATTGTTCAGCACCACATACACTATGTATCCGTGGAGCGTTAAACTACCAGACCACGTCATGCTGCTGAATATGGACATTTGCAAGGGGAGGCTACGGTATATGGGACGTTGTCGTGTGCAGGTAAGGGTATCCAACGGCCAGCGCTGATGAATCGTAGTAAGGGAAGCGTATGGGTTGAGAAGTCGAAAGCGGGGGTTACAAGTACAACCCACACGTAGAGGCCGAAGCGATAGTCCGTGTGTTCGAGTCGCGGGCTGAAGAATCAGTACGCAGGTGAGGAGAACGTGGCAAAAGAGGAGCCACTCCAGGTTGTTGAGGATACTCGCCATAACTAATCATTGCAGCGTACGTTCCCGTGTATTCCAGGGTCGAGACATGAGAGCACGCAGACGAGTCGACAATTATCGGCACGCAGTAGCATTGATGCATGCAGAATTACTGCGTGTGGTGTGTCACAGACGCTCAGCAAAATGTGCCACCACAGGGTGAGATAAGTACGCGTGGGTCTGCTAATAGCTCTTCGGGGAGCAGGGTCTCGACGCTCCAGGCCTTTCTGTGTGTTTCAGGTTCAGTCATATCGTGGGTGGCCGTTGCCGCGTCTTCCTCGATCTCGCCACTCAACGGCACGTGCTACCCAACCAGCCATATCGACTTCCCGCTTTACGTCCATTTGTATCCATGGGTGAGCCTACAGAGCCTTCAGTTCCACTTGAGCAGTAGCGTTTGTGTGCATACTCACAATAAGCTCAGCATATGAGGCCCGTTCCTCTGCGTTCTTCACCAAGCACCTGCTCACCCAGTGACGGGCCTCAGGAGACCAACGCCTCCCGCTGCGTTTGCAATCGACGCCAAGTATACCATCCACACCCTCCTCAGGGCTCTCCTCATCGTCATCAGGGAGTCCGGGGGCCTCGCCATCGACAATAGCGCTGAGCTGCGCAAACACGTTCTCATACGTTTCAGGAGGATAAGGGTATCTGTAACAGAAACGTGAGTGCTGTGCTCAGTAATGAAGGTCCGAGTCACCCACTTTCCCCTCGCAATCTCCACGATAGACAGACCGAGCGACCAGATATCAGCACTGACGGTGTATGAAGTGAATGAATCATTAACGTTGCCGTGTGATGGAGAGGAACCCTTTATCCGTTCGGGCTAGAACGATGTCACAACCCTGGGTGAGTGGGACTGTGTCAGAGCACTCACGGCCATGTAGCTTTGGCAACCAACGTTGGTGCGCGCGATGCTTTTCTCGAGTTGGCCACTAACGCCAAAGTCACATAGCTTGACTTGACCCTTTCGGTTCACGAGGACGTTCGTCGGTTTCACGTCGCGATGCATAACACCGAGCTCATCCTTTAGAAAGGCCAAGCCACGTGTCATGGACGATGCTATCCGTGCCAGATGCTCATCATTGATTGGAGCAGGACTTGACGTCCATGCAGACCCGGGGCTGGACGACAGACTGGGAGGGAGAGAGACATTCCCGTTAGGGAAGCAACACAGGGAGGCCAGGGAGCCGCCATCCATGTACTCCATACAATAGTACACGCATGACTCGACGAAGAACGCGCCGTAGAACTCGACTATGTGTGGGCTTATCGCGCGGTGAAGAATGTCAAGTTCCATAAGGATTCCGTTGAGCCTGGTCGAGTCCAGTTCCAATCGTATCTCCTGTGACCGACAAGAACAGAATTGTGACCACCAGTGTCGGAACTATTACAGAAGACATACCTTCATGGCCATTTCGACGTTCGTCGGCTTGTGAAGGACCATTTTGACGGTCCCGTAATTTCCTCGGCCGAGTTCTTGTTTGAGGACAAGTTGGTCCATGTTAATGGCAAAAGAAGAGCCGTTGGAGAAGTCTACGCCGGCAGCATGCAAAACCGCCTTTCCAGAAAAGTTGAGGCGGCCCGATGGATCACTGCAAGAGACCATGATGATCTAGATTGGGTTGATACAGCAAGCAAACGGACGTACACGATCTTGTTAAAATTGGCAAAAGGGGAGTCGAAGGACGAGGGTGGTGATCTTCCGGGGGATTCAGCGAGTGAAGGTCTTCCAGCTCCCAGACCGGCAGCGATGGCACCCCCTCCTACGTCACCATGAATGTCTGATAGCCTAAAACCAGGTTTGTTCCGTTTTGCCGGGGAAGGGCTTGCTCCACGGCCACGAGGCGAGGAAGATGACGGAGGAAATGACCAGGGTTGGTGTACAAGAGGGTGGGTGGGTTCGCCGAGGTGGGTTCGTTTTAGTGTATCAGCGGCAGAGTCGATTGAGAAAGAGGTGCCGCCGGACGATGGGGGAGGTCGACGGTTGAGCATCTGGCAAGGCATTTGAGTAAAAGTCAAGTGTCTCCGGAAGGGTACTCACCTCTATCATCCTGACCTCTAGGGAACGCGGCATGGGAGGATTTCCTGGTTTGTTGGCGAGCATGCTGCTGAGCGTGTTTCTTGGGAATGAACCATGGCCCGCAGCCTGTCGAGGCGACGGTTTTTGCGAGACGATGGGCGTTGGACCTGGTTTTTGCAAGGGGGTATCCTGCTGGGTGTTTTCTTGGTCAGGCGAGGACGAGGACTGCATTTCAAAAGGGCGGCAGCTGCTGTCAACTGAGGGACGGACAATTGAGCGACGGTCGATAATCGAGATTTCCTTATATATAAGTACTCGGGTCGACATGGCTCCTGTGGTGTCACGCGTCACAGGTACGCGTCACGCATCGCCGGAGCCAACCTCACTCGACAACGCTGAAAACGCGTGTTGTTCATTTCTGAGTGTTGTACAAAAAGTCACAGCCTCTGTGGATGCTGTGCACTCCACCGGCGAACGATCCCTTGCGGTCGACGTCTTCTCTGAAATGTCAACGCCATCATAGACGGGTGACGATCAGACGCCGGTGTGGCAGTGCTAGTGCTGAGTCAGCCAAGACCACACACCCTGGAAAACATTTCATGGACTCGAATTTCATTCACATCCATGGTTTCGGGTCATCCAAGCCACGAAGGTTCCCAAGAACCAGCCCCAATCACTCCAGGAGGGACGTACTCCATCCAGGTCAGTCTGCTGGTCACAAATCCCAGTCCTTGCGGCCTTTTTTTCTCACAAGCCACTGGCAATCTGCTGACTCATCATCTCTTGAGACCGTCTCCGTGGGTTGCAAACTATTCGTCCGGCGACCAACCCCAGATGGCGGTGAGGAAGAACGGCTGGCAGAAATCCTATCTATCCGTGATAAACATGCAAACTCCTTCACGCGTCGATCGACCGCAGGCAACCTGAAAGAGGAGGAACAAGAAGTTCCCAAACCCGAGGACAGATGGGAGTACTTTGTACACTGGGATCAGTTCAATAAACGTTTGGACGAGTGGGTCATCGGTTCAAGACTGGTCCTGAGCAGAGACTTGGAATGGCCCCGTCCTAAACCACCTCAAGGAAAGAAGACCGGACTTGGCCCACAGAAAGCGCCTGGCAAAGCCCCGAGGTCACACTCTCTACTGAAGAAAGCAACAGCAAACGCCGCCGCTGCTGCTTCTCCAACACCCTTCTCTACCCCAGGACCAGTTATTGGGATGGCTGAGTATCATTCACCGTCCCCTGCCCCATCGCTGAAGCGTAAGAGTTTCCAAGAAGAACAGGAGGAGGAGGAGGAGGAAGAAGAGGAAGAGGAAGAGGAACCTGAAGAAGAAGATTTGGATGCGGAAGGTGAGATGGATGTAGATGCCGAAGGAGAATTGGAGGGAGAGACATACGACCTTACTGCATCTCCCACCGATGTCCCTCCGTCTGTCACTGCATTCAGCAAAGAGCAGGAGATCGAGAAACTTCGAACATCCGGCTCCATGACCCAATCCATCTCCGAAGTCGCGCGCGTAAAAAACCTCAATCGCCTCCAAATTGGCAAACACGAGTTGGACGCGTGGTACTTTAGCCCTTATCCGAGGGAATATGCTCATCTCCCGGTTCTATACATCTGCGAGTTCTGCTTGTCCTACTTCCCCTCCTCCTTCATGCTTGCTCGGCACCGGCACAGGTGCACATTACTCCATCCACCTGGGAACGAAATTTATCGACACGACGATATCTCCTTTTTTGAGCTCGACGGCAAGCGCCAGTTAACGTGGTGCAGGAATCTCAGCTTGTTATCAAAGTGTTTTCTCGATCAGTGGGTGCCGTCTTGCAACTCATCGACCCCGTTTTCACCCAATACCCTAGTAAAACTCTATACTACGATGTCACCCCTTTCATGTACTATGTGATGGTAAGTCTCTGGACCTGAGTTGACTCCCCTTTATCCTCTCATCTTTTATCCCCTCTAGACCCAACGTGATGCCAACGGCTGTCATATTATCGGCTACTTCTCGAAAGAAAAGGAGTCCGCGGAAAATTATAATGTCGCTTGTATCTTGACGCTGCCGCAATATCAACGGCACGGTTTCGGCAAGGTTCTTATCGAGTTTTCTTATGAACTCAGCAAGAAGGAGGGAAAGCTTGGCAGTCCCGAGAAACCACTCAGCGACCTTGGGCTGCTCAGTTACCGAGCCTATTGGGCTGAGGTCATCGTAGAAGTCCTACTTAACACTACGGACGACATCAGCATTGACGACATCGCCCAGAGGACCTCGATCACACACGCCGATATCATGAACACGTTAGTGCCACCTCTTTTCCTCCTGAACCGACTAACACCACTATCTTTACAGATGTACGACCCTGCAATTGTTCAAACACTACAAGGGTCAGCATATTATCTGCCTTTCTGATGCTGTCCTAGAGAAGCACGAGAAAACTCGGAACAAACGCAGAAGGCGGATACACTCGGAACACCTAATCTGGAAGCCTCCCGTGTTCACTCGAGACCAACTCCGTTTTTATTGATACCTTTGTGAGACTCCCACCGCTCTTTTTGTTTGTAGCTTTAGTGCAGAGGTTCGTTTTTACAATTGTCTGTGTCATATTCTATGGATACATGTTTGTCGGTGTCAAATAAATAGACTGTAACAATATCTTCGACTCTTAAGTGATTAATATTGTACTCAATTACCTTCGCCGCTTGCATGTTCTTGAGGTCTCCTCCTTATGGAGGAACCCGGTTGTCCCTCTGTTGCCTTGACAATACCACCTTCCAACATACTAAGTTTCATTCGCGGAAGTACGGGGGAAGATGGCTGGGAGGCCGCGGGGGAGAACTCGCCCACACCGGCTAATTGTAAATCTTCTTCCCCAGCAAAGAAGGCCTGGGGTCTCGATTCTCCCTCTGCGTGGTTAGACCCATCGTGTGCCTCGTGGTTACCGCGCTCATCCGGTCGGTCAAGATCACTGACATTATGACCACTGTTGCGAGGTGCTCCTGAATGCCACTGCCCCTCGGAACCACTGGCAGCACGTGCATGAGGGTCGATAGACTCTTGGACTTCATCGGCGATGGGCGTGCTCTGCACAAGAGAAGTAGAAGCAGATGGAGACGTCGTGACGTCCTCAACAGCATCGCTTGTGGATGCTTTCACGTCGTCAAGAATGCCAAGTGTACGTGCGATAATATAGGATGTAACATCCTTTGAAGGGTTTAGTCAGCCGGTATTCAGCAATCAAGGATCAGGAGAAGGAACGGGATGAAGAGAAGTAGCTTGCTAAAAGAAACTTCAAAAACGGTTTCTCCGCGAAAATCAATGAAGGTCGGTAAAGGAGGGGTTAACGGCGATCAGCGAGGTTGATAGCAGAGTGTGGAGGGGTGAAAGGACAAGCAACCCGGATCAGAGGGTAACCAGTGAAATGAGTACGTACCAAAAGGGTAAGTATGACAACCGGAAGAATGACGACAGCCGCAAGGACTCGAAATGTTGAAGCAGCTCTTCCGACCAAGGATTCAGGCTGATAATTCCATAGGTTCTTGACATAGGCATTCCAAATAAACCCCGGGATGTCAGACCAATAGAACGGAATGTCAGGGAAGTATGAGAACATCGCAGCAGGTACCCCTGACTAGCGTCAGCGTTCCTCCCTCAACAGTGCGCTCTGTTAAACGGACAACTCGAAAAATGCTGGTGATTCAAACCTCCTACCAAATTTTGAGCCTGAATAGGCCTTCCGAACGGCGCCCCAAGTACTTTTGAATCGCAAAACAGTCTGTAATAACCAATGGAGCAGATGCCAGAAGGCGGGGGAAACACGGAAATGCCGCCATAATGATACGGTAAGGTGGCATTGAGGTACATACGGGACGATTGATGGACGGTCGATATCCATAAAGCCCGTCAGTAAGTCCGCGTGTGAAGGAAGTAACCAAAGTGTAAGATCAAGGGTCGAAACGGATATCCGGAATAGCGAGGCACTTACCTTTCAATAATTCTCACCGATAAACTGGCCTGTCAAAATATCAAGATAGGCACAGCACCGCTCGCCAGTGGTGAAGGCTAAAAAGGGGGCAGCTGTGTAGGTCGAAATACCACACAGCGGTCAGATCGTCGTCCCTGTTATCCCGCTAGGGGCACTGAGGGGGGAAGAGGACACCTTAGTAAATTTACCCACGATCCAAGTGATGTCGACCCTATCCATACAGTGAAATCAGAAAAAAGTACTCCATTCAGCCAGGCAACAGTGTATGAAAAGGAGGATAATACAAACATACAAGCTACATATAATCGCAGAGGGTCACAATCACCACACCAGCAACGAAGGGTCCACAACGGGGAAGAGATGTATACACGATAGCAGATATAGAAACAAGTGCACACTTGACCATACCACCGGAGGCAGGACCAGGCTGCCCAGCACCGTGCCGGTGATAGCACCACCCGACCAGCGTGGAATGAAGGGGTATGAGGCATGAACCGGGCAGAGGATATGCGTGAGGCCGTTACCGATACCAAGCGACAACGGATAGACGGGAGGGGGCCAGCGATGAAAATGAGTAGCTATGGGTACATGATGTTAGAGGGGAACACAACCCCATCAGAGCGAACCATGACAATTGGTCGACGCTTTACAATCTGATTTTCGGGCGGTAGACACCCTAAAACCTCAGTACACCTCACCTCTACAAATGGCGAGGGCTCCGAGCCGAAAAAGATATGAATGGGATCCCCTTTGTTGAAGTTTTCGCCGTACACCGTCAGCATCTTCGATAAATGTGGATTAGGCTTCGACAAAACTCCTCGAGATTGCGAACAATTCGTTTTAGGTGCCTCTGCAGCACGGTCAGGGGGAAGGTATTTTACCACAGCTGGAAAGGGTGTCACAGGTTTCGAAGGAATCGGAAATGATCCGGTTTGTGGGGCGTTCTGGTTGTCGAACAGCACAGGCGGGACGTAGAAGTTATATCGCACTTGGTCTAGGCGATATTTTCGATCAGACGCAGTTAATAAATTCTGAAACCAGACCACTTACCAGTGCCGACAATCGTCCACACGCTAGTCTCACCAATGTCAACCTGCCAAAGCGCGCCCGAGGATGCTCCAGTTTCACTGGACGACCCCCGCCGACCTGAGGAA
The DNA here is from genome assembly GCA_024663475.1 of Pisolithus thermaeus. Lineage (NCBI taxonomy): Eukaryota > Fungi > Basidiomycota > Agaricomycetes > Boletales > Pisolithaceae > Pisolithus > Pisolithus thermaeus. The sequence goes on from JANFAF010000001.1 coordinate 552,704, forward strand.
GCTGAACCTGCCGAAGTGGGACGCCGTCGCCCTTTCGAACCAGGATTCTTCGTGATCCCCCCAGCACTTGACGTGGAACGTTTTCCCTTTTTCACCCTTCCACCATCATTTGAAAAGTCATTCGACGACGATGGCGACGCAGGTTCGCTCAAAGCAGCGCCGCTGCCCGGCCCAAAATAATCCCCGCTCCCTGGTATAGATACAGGAGTCGACACAATCGGGGAACCGGGAAGTATCGGTGACATAGATCCGCCCGCGGGAGACACATTCCATTGCCGTCCTTCGAGAGGTCTGTAGGTGTTCACTTTCTCACCCATGCATGACAGGAAAGCTCCGGTCGCGCCAGGTGTTCCCGGCTCCGGTGCTCCCCTGGAGCCATCGTACACCTCAAAAGCGACTTTATGCAATTGAGAAACGGGATCTCCGCAGACCTCCCCAGGTACGCAGTAGTGGTCTGCGACACCTTTAGCGCCTTCCTGCAATCCGCCACCGACCACGGTCGTCTGGTGGTCCACTTTGCGGATAATAAGCACAGGAGACACAACACCAGACACAAGACACTGCAAAACAACCGTTTGGTTATAACATATGGGAATGAGCGAGCCGTTGTTGGTGAAGGGTATCGCATTTGGAGGAGGGGATGGGTAGTCAGGCTGTGGAGACGGGGGTGGCGGAATGTCCATTCCTCCTGTAGGCTTATTGACATCGACGATATACATGATGAATGGATCCCAGCTAGCCGTACGGGCGATGAAAGAAGGTGTGCTTGACCGTGAGCGGTTGTCAATTCCAAGTAGAGGAGCCCCATCTGAACCCTTGAACGACGAACCAGAGCCAGACACGCAAAGGTACTTGGTCGACACTGTCTGCGACCGCAGGCGGTGAAAAAGTGAGACAGTCGACCCATGGTTTATGCACACTGGGTGAGAAGGCATGATTAGCGACGTCGAATACACTGCACCATCTACAACATACGCTCAAGATTCTTTGCACTTTGCCTCTTTTTGCTCGGTTTGGAGATAACCTTTATGGGGCGCGAGGGGAATGTGCCAATGATGCGTTCCGGCTCATCATCGGACGACGGAGCAGTGATTTTAGCGAGAGCCTCAACCTTTTTCTTTTTCTCGTCCACATCCGATATGAAAAGCTGCTTGCCGACGCACCGGCCAATGTAGGTTGTACCTGTGGGTGCGTCGTTGACATCAAAAGTTTTGCCTGAGGCGGAGGTCCACTCAATAGTGCCCTCCTGCGGGACGGGCTCGCCGGAAATTGAAATAGTGACACGTGGCGGGCACAGCTTCGGCTCTTCCCCGCGGCGGACGACGTCTGTCCACCACGAGTTGCCGATCATGATCGCAGTAGGAGGGGGACACAAAAACCGCTTCTCAGTCCCGTAGGACTTCTGGGCAACCTTGCTTGACATGACAATGACTGTCCGTTCACCAAACGCAAGACGGTTCGAGGCGCGGATATATTGGTCGACATACGGACTATCGTCGTATCAATACCAAGGTTCAACCAAACATGCAGAGGTCCGACATACAGGAAGAAGTTACTTACCGAATAAATGACTGCAAGTCGTTGGAAGAACCCAGGCCCGGTCTAATTCCAGGGAAACCGCCACCGATATTTGGCATCAAAGTTGCATGAGGATTCGGACTCAAGTACTGAGAAATATCGTCGTAACTTGGAAGACCAGTGTCAGGCCGGAAAGAATGGGTGGCCTGTGGCGCGATGCCTGCACGGAAGATGTCCGGAGTGTGAGAAACATGAGAGGGGATGGAGCCCGGAGAGAGAGAAGAGTGCGGAAAACGGGTATCTGGCTGGAAGCGCGGTAAGCGGTCCTGGAAGGATTGAAGGTTAGGGAAGTTGTTGGTGTTGCTCATCCCATAATCTTCGGGAAAATCGGAATGGTAGTGGGGTCCGTTGACGCTGGATATCCGGCGCTCCGGAATCAGGTCCAAGTAGTGCCCGTTGGAGAAGTCTTTCTGGTGCCCACTGATGGGGAAGACTGGAGAATGCTGAATGCCAGCCATCGGGTCACTTGGAGTGAGCGGGGAGACTTTGCCTGAACTGCCACTGTACGAGGAGGGCACACTGGACAACATGTCAAATGAACTGTTGTTGGAGTGCGCAAAATGGGGAACTGAGTCAGGAAACGTAGGAGGATAGATGGGATCGGACTGCATGTTGTAAGAGGGTGGTAGTGAGGACGAAGACGAGGAGTTGGTGCGGTACCGGGATGAGGCAAACGAGCTGCCATTGGGAGAGAAGATATCGTATGAGGGGTGGTCAGGAACGTCCATTGGGTCGGTATGATCAAAATTCTGAGTAGGGATCGACTGGGAATGATGATGATGGGAATTGGAAGCAGAATCTACGGATTGGAGTGCGGTCAGTGGGTGATCGAGATCCGCCAGTGGGTACAGCGACGTATGTGATGACTGGTGTACCAAGGCTGCGGGCACAAAATCCATGGGCCAGCTGGCAGGACTCAGACTGGTCACGGGTATGTGGGAGACCCGAGAGATGATTGAAGGGGGGAGGGAAAGAATGAAATAGCCGCTTGTCCAGTTGCTGCCTTGACCTGGCGATGAGTCTGACGAGCACGCAAACTAAACTCTGATCGGTCGGTCGGTCGTCGGAACTTGCCGCTGTCAACATCCCAAACGGGTGCCATGAGCTCTGATGGTCGAAACAGTTGCAACGGGTCCGTAAACGACTTACAAGGCAAATTTTTACCGCTCGTGGGGTTCAAACAACACGATAACTGTGCCGTAAAGCGTCCTTCTGAACGTGCGACTGTCAGTCATGTCAGGTCCACGTCGAACGCATGTACTTGCCGTGGCAGTGGTCTATATTAGCAGGTGTCTAGATGGTGGGGCACGGAGGGTGGAGAGGGGAGCGTTGTTTTACTGGGATGGTGGTGCGAGGCTTTAAGCGATCTAGGTAGGAGGCTGTGAAGTATAAGCTGTTCGATATGTATGTTGTGTGCTTGCTCCCCCCTGCAGGGAAATGCGTGCCGCGGATAGGCAGTTGGACAAACTTGAATCTAGGATGCGACCACCAGAATCTGTTGGTGGAGGAACTCTCTCCTTTATATCCTCGTGGATTGACACACCCAACTCTATTTACGGCCAACACCACGGCGGGCGAGCGCTCATTTCATGAATGGAAAAGGTTCCGTGTTGCCTTGCTATCACTGCCTGTCTGATTGTGCTGAGCCAATCTTGCGTGAATTCTAGGTCTCCCTTTGCGATCCGACATTTACCTTTTCTCTCACCCACTTGGCATGCGTGCCAGCCTATCAGAACTGCCATAATCTTGAGCCTGACCTGCATGTTTTTCCTGATTAGATACCCTTGTGGTTTTGACTCTGTGTTCGTCGGCGGTTTTATATTCTGCGCAGTAATCTTGCCTTGGAGATCTCCACTATTTCCATAGCCACTCGCCGAGATCTTCCCGGTTCGCCACTCAGCGTGGCCCACCGTCTCGAAAGTCACGCTCACGCATATTCTACACTTTCGTGTCGAGGGAAAGGTAGCATCCCGATGACTAGTCGGGAATATAATATTGCGAGAAGTCCCCCTCTACAACACTCCCATCAATACTCAGGACTACAATCCCCGTTAGCGATTCTACGTTCGACGATAGGCCGTCTCGACGAACTTGCGATTTTGGAACCTTCTTGACATGCACGCACGGGTACTGGAAGCATATTTTAATATTTTGTTTCTATTAATTCTTGGTTTTGAGGTAGGGGAACGGCTTCTCCCGATTGGACACTTGGGGCCGCTGAATGCCAGGTTCCCGTCCCGCTTGCCGTTCTAGTCTATCTAGTCTAGTAATAAGGGGAGCATGTGGACACAAACAAGCAACAATAAAATGTGTCAAACCTGATCTTGATAGTTACTAATAGTGACCAGTCGCATCAAGTTCAGTCCACTTGCGGGCCCCATGGTGCTCATTACGACAACCTGTCCCTCCTCGTCGTCGTTATCGCATCCCACTTTTATCGCTAGTTCATTCACACGCTTTGTCTGCTTCCAATCCCTACTACGGTGTAAGGCTAATATGTACAGCAGTTTTCGGAAGAAAAAAAATCGTGTCGATCAACCTGTCTAATACCCCTAGAGTCTCCTGGATGGCGAGACTTTCATGAATAAGGCGTGTACGTACACACGAGGTAGGAGGCTGATTACTAACTTCTTGAAAGGCCAAGTGCATCATCATCCGGAATATATCAATTGTACATCGATGGAATGAGTGACAATGTCGATGCCAAGGGCAACAGTGGAATAGATGACTGCTTCGGCGATCCAAGTGAGAAAGTCATTGCAACTGATACATGTATTGCCATTGCGTTCTCGCGTCCGTCAGCCCTGAGTGACAAAGTCTCCCTTTGGTTATGGCATGGTAAATGACGCTATAACTGGCAAGCGTGTACGCTCACCACTCTTAAAAGAAGGGAAGACCGCGTTAGTTACTTGTCGAGATGGCCACTTTAGCTTGTCTGCTCACCAGCGGCGCCCTCCAATGTTTAATGCGAAGTTAACCGCGCTGACTTATCAATTGTTGCACAGCCCCTTACGGATCCCTTTTACAATATCAGTCTTTTGCCAAGGCATGAAACTCTATTAAGAAGAATAAGACCGCAGGGAGGCTCTCTCCCTCGGATTCCGCGCGCAGGACAAGGATTGGGGGATGCCTTCTGTGCGTTAGTTGACGACTGCGGCAATTGTTGGCACAACGACAATGGCAGGTGCGATCCACCCACTTCCCTCACCTAGAGAGGATCTTACCTTGAAACTTCTCATCTTCCATTTCTTCACAAACCACTCCAAAGTGACGTGGGCCTGATGCTCTTCTATTAACGATACTTAACCGGCCGCAAGGGGAAGGGTTGGATTGCTGTACAAAGGCTATGCATTGAATTCGGTCCAATGGACCGACGGCGATGGCAAGGGAGGACTCAAACACGTCAGAGCACATTGCGTTGTGTAAATATTAAGGTAAACACTGGATGGTAGGAATCGGAGATCCTTGTGAACGCGAGTATTGCGCCTCCCCAGTGAACCATTCTTTGGAGCTGTGGCTGGCTTCACTGGATACGAATGAGATGAAGGTCACGAGTAAGGTGCACCGGGCCGCTAAAAGTCGCTTTAGTACGGTATAAGCCGGATTGATGATCTTCTTCGAGACGGTAATGTAGAGACACGCGTGAACGGTGCGTTCATATTACAGCCACCAAGCCGTCGTGGTGCCGGTACTCCTAGGACCTATGAAGGGTCATCACTATTCAAAGTTCCAAAACGGACCGGCTTGGTCAGGTGAGTGCCTGTGACATGCTGACTCACGTGACAGGGTCCCAATCGATCAACCAAACAGGGACAGTGACTATGACAGGAATGGGATCTGATGGAGTGCACAGCGAGTGAGCAGCTTGGCTTCTGGCATCCATCCAGTATCTAATCTGGCGGAGTATTTAAAGCAGCCTATGACGTGCATTTCCTAGGGTGGAGGTTGTCTACCGAGAGGTCTTCGCTGACTTCTGCTGCTTGGAACGTACTTCATGGTGCTGAGGGCGGGAGAGTAGGCTGAGTGTCCGACTTTGAGACTCCTTGGAAGCCCTTATTCCTGTGTGAATCACACTCCCCTCCTCATCGTCAATATTTTTCGTTGTGTGTACTCGGTTCGGCGCTGTAGACGGGCCGCCGTCCCTCCCTAATACCGAGTATGTGGGGTGTGGCGCCCGCGTTACCGAATATGGTAGTCGACATTTTGCCTGGTGGCAGGCGGTCGTCGCAACGCAGCAAGACTCCATCGTCAGACCGTCCCACGACTGCAACCCCAGTTGGCTCACTGGGGCGTTCTGGAACTCCTCGTCGTCAGTTGTGTTCTCTCACAGCAATTCTGTGAATATTTGACAGCCTTCCGGACCGCCAACCCACCAGGTCCTAGTGCCACAATTGTTTTATCTTACCCCTCTGAAACAAAACGACATAAGCAATAAACTCCTCCCTAGCGCTCACCGTGTTCGAGCAGGATTTAGAACGTCATGTCAGGATCTGTTTACAGGCTGGAGACCCCACGGGCACGTCCGCCGCCACCTCCATTGCGCTCGTTGAAAGCTTCCTCGGCACCCAGCTCTAGCGGAAATTCACAAGCGCTACTTTATGACCTTCCTTCATCCGTGACATCGCCACCCAATAGCCCCAAAGCCAAGTCTGACTTCACGTCACCCACATCACCAACATTCTCCGCTGGTAGATCGAGAGGGCGTCGAGGCGGTCGCCCGGGACCAACGCCACCACCGTCCGCGCGAAATCGATCAAGCACTCCACTCGGCGTATCACGGAGTGACCTAGAGCAGTTTGCTGAATATTGCCGTGCATGGTAGACATCACTCATACCCATTCGATGCACTCTTTGAACGCCGTTGATTGTTTGTATGATTTTGTGCGTTACAGGTACTTCGACCAGGACGAGGCGTCGGGACGTCAGATGACCCAAATTCTTACCAACCTTAAACCTGCACAGCGTGCTCCGTATTCGCGACTACAAGCTTCTGTGCGCTCAGCGTACCATGTGAGCGTGAACGCACGGCGACACGCTGAGTTTCAGGCACATCTCACAGCGACACAGCCAGGCGGCTCCTTAATGCCTCATTCGCGAGCGAATCCCGCCAGCCCTGAGGCGAAGAAGGAGCGCTTGGGCAGGTTGGATAGGTTTGTCAGAACGTGGTGTACCATGGGCATGCCGGGCACGAAACCTTTCTTCGAATCCCTGTGGGCAATCATGCGACTGCAGGTACTCCCTGAAAATCTGGGGGGTGCAGGGTCGTATCGCATTCGATGGGAGTTGGATGATGCCGTGTTTAAAGAGGCAGCGTACGTGTTCTCTTCTATAGCTCTGGTCAATCAGCCGAAGGGACCCCCCCTCTTTTCCCATTTACTTCTTCGAGAATGTTACGCCTGATGTCAATTTACTTTCTCACGCAGTGGCAAAGATTTCATGCTCGATGCTATCGATGTACTCAAAGGGGTAGGTTGCAAAATTCCTTACGCTTTTGAGTTTGACTGATATCGCGTAACAGGTGCTTGCGTTTGAGGATGATCCTTCTGCAAATAGCAGGAGCGGCTTTGGGTATCAATCGCCGTCTGTGCATGCTTTTCTGTCCCAAATTTTACCCTCGGGCATCAATGCGCAGGCAACACCCACCGCTGTGAGCTCCGAAACGAAGCGGACGCGAGCACCGAGCGATCCGTTTCTGGACATGCCTGCCCTGTCACATTCTGCGTCGACTCAGTCATCTAATACGACTGCCCCCCATCATCCTTCAGGAAATGAGGAACGTGCCTCCCCGGTTGTCTTCAGTGAACAAGCTGACGAAGATGGGGAAGTCCCGATGCCATTGCCACCTTTGCGATCCGAACTGAACATGGAAGAGTCCGAGGTACACATGCGCACGTGGACGGCACCCGACCTATCCAACCCAGAATATCTGTCCTTACTAACTGTCTTCCCATCCTTTATCACTCGACGACCGTTGCCGCGTTTCCCCGTAGCCAAGAACCCTCGGGTCGGTGACATTGAAGAAGGAGAGGATGAGAGAGGAGAGGGTAAGGAAATACGGTTCGGTACGGGCGTGATGTGGGTTAGCTCTAAGCGTCGAAGTGAGGGGTATAGAGGACATTGGTGGAGGAGGCTCGTCCTGTGGTGGCGCGGACTGTTCTGTTGATACCCGACAATTGGCTTGACGCTGTTTCTTGGATTTGCTCCATCGACTACATCTAAATTTTTCCCGCTTTGAAGTGACCCTCGCGTTGCACGCTCCCCTTCCACATGTAACACTCCCTTGTTTATACACTTACAATCATCCGCACATTCGCATACGTGCCTCTTTGTAGATGTGTAGATGTCGGTTGGACAAGTCTCCTTTACCGCTCGTCCCACATGTGGGTTGTGAACCGCGAGCACTGTCAAACATCACGCCTCCCAGACATGCTACCATCTTGCAATGCCATCTGTGTGGTAGCACTTGAACAGTGGATACATGCTGTTGGTAATCTATACCGATATACCATCGTCTGGGCAGGCCGTTCAAGACTAATCCGCTCCACGTGTGCTTAGATACCCTCGCCGCCCGTGTCAGTGTCAGTACCGGTTTTGTAGTACCTACTTACGCAGAACACGGCCGCCACTGACACATGACCAAATCCGAGTGTGGCGCACATGAACGTTCGGTTTGCAGATTCTGATGGTGAGTCCTTACTGCATCCGCGTAGCTTGAAACATGTGGCATTGACCGTGCCGCGAGACACTCGGCGTCTGATAGCTCGAAAATCGAGACTTTCCGATCGGCACATGGCGTGGTCCCCACTGCTCCATGCACCGGGTGATGGAAAGCCGCCGGGCGATGGTTTTACGAGAGCATTTCAGTGTCGAACATGTGAATCGAGCTGTATTGATTTTCACGTCTGGACACCAGCCCACAACGCGTTGCTCTTGGTCCGCCATTTCGACTTAGGTTCCATCTCAGGCTGCATTATGGGTTTTCCCTAGCTTCAGGTGTTCAGGAACACGAGCCTCCACCTGTTTGTGCCACCCGTGCGACGCATCCATCGCATCAGTCAGTCCCTTTCGCGGCATATAACTTTGGTGCTTACTTATCCGCAGGGGAGAGCGCCACACAGTGTGGGTGCTCGATTTACAAGCGGATATCACACCTTGGAAAGTTCGCGACTGCACCATATGTTGGCCACTCACTCACGCCAACTAGTTGTGGCTTGTAACTCGACGGAGCTTGACAACGTTGAACGTCGACGCATCTTATCGCGACCGCAAGAGTCTTCCTCGCTGCCTTACCTAAAGTGATCCTACCTTAATTACTACAGCCCTCCCTGCTGTCGAATGCTGTAGCAGACACATCACGGATTTCATCTGTGCATCCATGCACCATGCACCACGCCATTAAATGTGCAAATCATCAACCCGTTTCCCACGCAGAGGATGCTTACCGTGTTGCCAAAATAAACCCCTGAGGAGGGCAATCTCTGTTATCACGAGAATTAAGATGGGTTGGCAAATTCCTTTCAGCCGCATGACAGCCTAATGCTTCTATCACGTGGTGTACGTGATAAGCATGGGTTCAGGATGTGATAATCCTGGACCCCATGACTCGTGATATTCCACACAGCTACTGCCTGGATTTCGCTGTTCTCCTCATTGGATGGCCAAGTTGGTGGGGTCTCTCTTCCGTGATCCTTCAACGATTGATTAGTTCTGAGATAGGGCCTTTGTCTGTTTGGTAATTCTACTTTATGTGACCAGTCGATTGCAACGGAAACATTTCCTCCCCCCACTCTGGCTGCGTACACACTATCTACAATCAGCCATCTGTACCTGGCGGCAACAATATAGGTGCGAGCCAAATGTTGTGATCAGATACTTCACCCCCTGTCCATAAGCGTCGCAAAGGAGCAGCAGTGTTGTGGCAACAGTGTGGCCCGTTGGCCCCTAACTGTCATGCTGTGCATTTGACCTAGATCGATCCTCCCCATCTATCTCCATTCTTCTACCCACCTGATGCCCAAACTGTTAGCGTTTTTACGTTAATGAACCGATGTCGATGATTTTGATGGAAAATTCTCATCTTCCTCATGCTGGGACAGCGTCGCCACCAAATGTTCAAGGACGGGAGGAAGGAAAGAATATTAATAGTTCGCAATTTTCGAGTTCCTCGAGACTTTTAATGCCACTACCAGAAACGCTGGAGCGTGCCACCGTCATGATTTTTGGGTTGAACCCCAGCGAACGGAAACCACTGTGACGCACACCTCGGTGTTCTCCAGCGGCGGCCTGTATCGATCCCTCCCCACGTCGAGCGATGGTTCCCTTTTTTTATTTCCTGCTGCGCACGTTTGCTTTGAGAGATTTATCTGCCGCATGTCGTTGCTGTAACTGGATCAAGATTGCGGCATGGCGTAATCACGACCCACAAGATGCTGCCAGAGCCCATGGTAACGAAAGTTTCCTTCCGACCCTCCCAAATTGTCATGCGTTAGCACTGAGCTCGGTGACGCCAATAATCAGGGCTCCCATTGACAGCCGTGTGCAAAGGTGCAGGGGTGGTCAATTGGCCATAACTGGGTAGGTCTGGTAAGGTTCAGCCGTTTTGGGGACCTCAATCTTCCCCCTTTGTTAGCCTCCATGTCCATGGGCGACAGAAGACGCCCTGGTCCTGAACTTATACCTATCCGGCTCGACCGAGGACGATTCTAAGCGGATCAGTCGCATTCCTACCATTCTGACGTGCATGACATGTGCCAGTTGGACCCAGCTTCCCCAGCTGTCGCACGTTCGTCGACGCAGGGACTGACATCCAACATATTGTACACCTTGACTATCAACCCCGAAGTGTGGGCATCGATCCCGTGGGTCGACTCCCCGTTGCGACGTCAACAGAATCTTGGAAAGACTCGTATCAGACCTAGGAGTTGTTGCGACGGTCGTAGACTAGAAGGACCCCCTGAAGAAGTTCCTACCATTCAAGCTATAGCTGTGTGAGTCACTTCAAGTGTGGCGGCTTGGTGACTCGACAGGGCAGATCGTTTGCAGCCAGTCGTTGTGAACCCTGAGCGACGGAGTCGGTCAGGTGGTTGAAGATGCACTACGAGTTTTTTATATTTTGGTTACTGAATTGATAAATTGACTATACATATATACCCTACGAAATGCTTGTATGCGTATAGATCATAGATGTTCGTGCATACAAGCAAGCTACACCAAGTCAAGAGCGGCCAGCCTATGATGAATATTAATGAGCGTTCATAGACTACCAGCCGCGGAGCAGCGAAGCTAATTGCTGGTCTTTGTCGTAGTTGCTTTTCTTTAACCTGCGACGCAGAGAACGCAAAGGACAGGTGGTTGTTGGCTGCCTGTACCGTCTAAGCACGCTGATCGACTTACTCATGGACTTCTTTCTTCAAGGCATCCACTTGAGCCGTTAGTTCTGCGATGCGTTCCGCCTTGGCATCGTTACTGAATTTGAAGGAATTCTTCTGTCTCTCAGTCTTAAGAATATAATTCGTAACTTCCATCTCTTGTAGCTGCTTCATATTCGTATGTAGTTCCTCTTGGGCTACTTTCACTCGATTGAACACAGTAACGAATTGTTCACCGGGGGTCGGGCTACCGGAACTGGAAGCCGGATGGAATTTCAGCAGGTTGGGAACGGAGTCAGCCAGAGCAACGACATTGGAAGCAGGTTGCTTCTCGAAAAAAGGGTTCTCCTGGGTCCAATTGGAACATGAAGGAAAGGAAGTCGGCGATCACGTCAACTTGAAAGAGAATGAACACTAACCTCATTTTCGGTAGAACCACCTATGCTATCGTCGACGGCACGTCCTTTCCCTTTGTTCGCGGTCGGGCTGATGGGCTCTCCGACATCGACAAAAACAAATCCGCTCGTAGAGCGGTGGACGGTCTTGGGTGGGGTTAGGAGCATGGAGCTCCCGAGACCTGAAGACCGATTTTGACTGGGGGGGCTATCTGGCACTGCTGGGACCTCTGCTGGGGTCATGACGGGACTGTCCAAACCGAGGAAGCTGCGACGCGGCACCTGTTTTGGTGGAGAAGGTGGAAGTTCTCGCTCTTGGTTTGTAGAGGAGCTTGAACCTGAAGTTAAGGACGGGGGTAGGGCTTGCTGCACAGGTAGTTCCTCGCCAGCTGTAGAGGAATGATCAGCGGTGACAATACGGTTTTCGTGCCTTTCTTGCAATCCCTTCTCAATGTCCCGAAGCCGTTTAGACATCGGACTCTGAGGAGGATGTTGTATGGTCGACGGGGTACTACTGCTTGTCCCATCTGGCACCTGATCCGCCCAGACTGAAGACGTGGGTCGTTGAACCATAGTTTAAGATGTGGTAGACCGAACTTACTGAAGTATTTGCACCCCTCATTTGATTGGGAAAGGCGGCAACACCAGAAATCGCTATGGAGCACTTAAGCTAGTGCCTCAGGTTCGTGATGTCATAGGTCAACATACCGATTGGGATTTCGCAGAGAGTGACTCGTCCTTCTCACTGCCCCATGACTGCAAGTTGGAATGCACTGTGGAGTTGTCCGCATGCCCTGTGACTGCTGGCTGGACGACATCTGTACTCAGAGGAGGATGATGTGCTGTTATACAGGAGGTTCGAAATTCGAACCCCCTTTTCCATCGCTAATTACAGTAAGGAGGTAGCCAAATTCCAATACGCAACGTCGTCACGGTCGTATCATGTCGTCTTCGATCAACACAAGAGTAGTGTACATTCCACCAGCAGAGCGCGAGCTGCCAGCCCTGGCTCTTCACATCATAAGCCTAGTGGACTCGTACATGCTCTGGTTGGGTGTCACCGAGGAGTTACCCGACACCGTCCAGAATGCACCGCGCTCAGGATCGTTGTGTAAAGACTGGGCATGTGCAATGCCCCCTCCGCCTGGGAGCAAAGTACGTATGCTGTGTGCTCACTGCTGACTAGCTGCTAACCCGATCGTGTGCTGTGATGGCCCCCATCAGGTGTTGGGACCAGCGTCACCGTTATTTCGCACGTCCGGATCGGACGTTGCGTTGTCGATGGCACAACGGCTTGGTATGTATTTACTATTTTTTTCACGGCTAGCCATCGGAAGAGTGATGCACGGTATGATGTACGTAGCGCGGAAGTTCCGCAAACAAATATTCTTATCCGTGGACATACCATCGGTCTATCTTGCGGTACCTCACGGGTCTCGTCTCTTGCTTGAGGCAGAAAAAAGGATTCTCGAGGCGCTGACCGCAGCCAAGGTAGATAACGATGGGGCATCGTAGTAGTGGAGTGCCCGCCGTGCTAGTAGCGATTTTTTAAAATATTATTACCAAGATCGATTGCCGACCCTTAACCCCTTCAAAATGCATTTGCCGTTGGGCACAGACGTGTAGTGCACAGACCACTCGGCTCCCTTTGTGTTTGTCGACGACCAACGTTAGCTTTGAACTTGGGCGTGGTAAAGCTGAGAGTCAGTTAGTTGATTCGGGACCCGCCAGTCGCTGCGACCGCAGCTGTCGAGACTTCCACCCCCATCCCCAACCCATCGCCGTTTCCCTCTGCTGCTGCTACCAGGGAGCATGTCGGAACCCGAACTCGCCTACATGACCAGCTCAAACGACGATTTCGACCTTCCTCGCTGGCAGTCCCAGGCTCACATCGAGCCTTTGTCTTCTTCGGCGCAGGCCGCGCAGGCTGCCGCCAGAGCTTCGTTTCTCTACCCAGGCGCCCCGCCCCCGCCCCCACCCCCGCCGCAATCCCTTGCTACCGCTACTCATTCCCAGCGATTGCATGCTCTCCACCACTCTCCCAGCTCGTCAAGGCAGCCTCGTGTCACCCACGCTCCCGATCAAGATCAGCAGCAGTCCGTATCAACCACCTCATATATCTCGGGTGCGCTCAACCAGCTATCCAGAAGCGCGTCTCTCGGCGCAAGTGCTTCGATCGGGGGCACAGCAAGGTCTCGTCGACACCATCAACCTGCCGACGACTTGGAGGGCGCATTCAACGTCGACGCTCAGTCTTCTAATCCTAATTCAAGGCCCATGGCCGCACCGCAGCCTCCATCCGCGTATTCCCTCTATCCATCAAGTACCAGCGTCCATCAACCTCATTCCTTGCAATCTTCCTCCACGTCCAGCACCAATGCCTCCCCCGCCACAGCATCCGAACCCTTCTCGGAAATGTACTACAGCGGTTCGGGTGGGAATGTCCCAAAGCGAACTCACACGCAGCTTGATCCTGCCTCCCATTCTGGCCGATCGCCAATGAGGGTAGCGAACGCCCTATTAGACCCGTATCAACAGCAGGCGCAGTACTCCCCGACAACCACGCCAACGTATCTATACGGCCCGTCTTCCTCTGACACTCAGCGCAGTAACTCGTCTGCTACCTACCAATCCCACTCCCGCAACCATTCGCAGGCCAAGGGAGACACGTCAACTCCGCCAGTCTCTACACCCTTCTCACCCCAGAACGCAGCTCAAGCTGCCTATGCCGGGTACGCCATGGAGTCGTCAAGCCCTCAGCCCCCGTCGCATCAAAACCAGTCTCATCTTTCTACTACTCAAGTCCCTATCAAAAATTCCATTTCGACTCCGAACACCCCACTTTCTTTTGCTCACTCACACAGCCCCGCGAACCAGTATTATCCACAGGATCAGGCGATGGTCGTCGATGCTCCCCAGCATCGTCGCCGTGCATCTGGTTTCAGGAGGGTCCGGGATAGCCGTGATCTCCGACCTTATGTAAATAACCAAACCTCGGGTAAAAGGGTGGATGCCAATGGCGTCGTGTTAGCGGTGTGTGCACCTCCCCCACCGGTTCACCATTCAATAGCTGATCCACAACATACGTCAGCCCCTTCGGCAGCTTACGACGCACATCGTCGAAACGTATAACGTTTGTAACCCTCAGTTCCGATATGAGTCGGCTCACAATCCTCGTCGAGTCCTCACGAAACCTAGTAAGCCCGTACACAATGACGGCTACGACAATGAGGATTATGACTACATCCTCTACGTCAATGATTGGTTGGGCAGTGAGGATGGCCACAAGTAAGTCTAGGTTGTCAACACGATGCAAGGCGTCTCCTAAGGGATCCAAATTAGCCGCTATCTCATTCTGGATATTCTCGGCCAAGGCACATTTGGTCAGGTGGTCAAGTGCCAAAACATGAAGACCAATGAAATCGTCGCGGTCAAGGTTGTCAAGAACAAACCCGCTTACTTCAACCAGAGCATGATGGAGGTAACCATACTGGAGCTAGTGCGTCAATTCATGCCGTTCCCTCGAGCTATTTTCTGACAGCCACCTAGTTGAATAACCAGTGCGACCCCCAGGATGAGCATCACATCCTGAGACTGCTGGACTCATTCATCCACCGGAATCACCTTTGCCTTGTCTTCGAGCTTCTGTCGTCCAATCTTTATGAGCTCATCAAACAAAATCAATTCCAGGGCCTGAGCACTCAGCTCGTGAAGGTGTTCACGGCCCAGCTGTTAGATGCCCTGACGGTACTGAAGGAGGCACGGTTGATTCATTGCGATCTCAAACCGGAAAACATACTTCTCAAATCGTAAGGTTCCTAGACAACCTGTCCTGGTCTAGTTTCGCTGACTACCTTCGACTGCCGCTCTTAGACTGCAGTCTCCGCAAATCAAGGTGATCGACTTCGGGTCGGCATGTCACGAACGACAAACGGTGTACACCTACATTCAGTCACGTTTTTATCGTTCTCCCGAGGTCATTCTTGGAATTCCGTACACGACGTCGATTGACATGTGGTCGCTTGGGTGCATTGCTGTCGAGCTGTTCCTGGGGTTACCGTTGTTCCCTGGAACCAGCGAGTATAACCAAATTACGCGAATCGTGGAGATGCTAGGGTAAGCATCGTTCAGTCGTGTATAATGTGGAGTCCTGCAAAGCGGGCAATAACTGATATGTCCTTGCATACGTTCAGGATGCCGCCAACTTACATGCTGGACATGGGAAAGCAAACTAAACAGTTTTTTGACTCCTACATAGATGCGTACGGGCAGAAGAAGTACCGGCTGAAGAGCCTCGAGCAATACTCTCGTGAGCACAACACGAACGAGCAGCCTGGAAAGCAGTACTTCAAAGCGACAACACTTCCAGAGATCATCAATACGGCGCCCATGCCAAATTTCAAGTCACGCCAGGGACATGAAGTGGAAAAAGGTAAGAGGTCGTCGGCAGGTTCATCGGTGTACCTTCCTCCCTGAATTGGTCATTGATGCTGATACTCGAACGTTCTCGTGCAGAACTAAACAACCGCGCGTCATTCATCGATTTCTGTCAGGGCTTGCTAAACCTGAATCCAATTGAACGTTGGTCTCCCCAACAAGCCAGAATGCATCCTTTTATAACTGGTGAAAAGTTCACCAAGCCGTGGTCGGTAAGTTTGTTATTCTCATCGCATTATCATTGCGTATTACTTCCTCTCCGTGTTACTGGAAAATTCACGTTAAATTACAGCCAAATGGTCATATGTCCTCATCCACCTCAGCAACGGTCAGTGATCCAAAGCGGCCATATGGCGGTTTGGTGCCTTCACAACCCAAGGGCACGCGGGCATTCCAGGACGCGGCATCGTATAATCAGCAACTTGCGCAGCACCAGGCGTATACAGCACAAGCTCAGGCGGCCAGTAACATCTACCGTAACCCATATGTTGCTCCACAACAAGGCGTACAGCAGGCGAGCGCGGGAGGTGCAACACAAACTGCATACGCGACCGGACAGGATGGTACGGGTGGAACGACATACGGGCCACAGCCTCCCCCCACTCAACAGCAACAACAGCAACAGCTACCAGCAACTCATGGACATCATCAGCACCAGTATTCGGCGTCGCAGCCATCTAACACGCAACTTGGTCCGACCTCTGCAGCTGGGTACACGCCGGGAGGCTTAGGCGTTCCAGGGATGTTACATCCGAACGCACCACCCTCTTCATACTTTCCTGGTACCCACGCTCGTGCGCGCGCGAATACAATTAATCACGATGCCATCCCACCTGCACTTGCCCGCCTGCAACATATGAACCAGGACGTTCTTGTGGGTGGACGGAATGCACTCACCCCCGTGCTCAACCGAGATGATGCAATGCGCGAGTGGGAGCGCCGCCAAGCAGGGAAGCCGCCTGCGCAAGCACCCTATCCACAATTGGAGTACTTGCACCAACAAGCAGAGCTCGCAGTCGCAGGGGGCGCTTGGCATGGTGGCACTGGTGCACGGTACGGTGCGGCGCAGCCGTCCAAGCTGTCACAGTCGTATCAACCGCAACCAACTATTGTTGTGGACGATGATGGCAGACGTGACGCCATTATGTCGAACGTGCGATCGGCCGCGCGGGTCGAGGCAACTGCGGGAACAGTGCCGAGTTCCGGGACGTATAATTCGGCAGCTATGGTTACCAGCCCAACACAACCATATCCCGGAGCCACGACAGTTGGCGGGGGTCGGTATCAGGGTCCCTCCTTTGATGGCCTCGGCGGCCGCACCGACGTTGGGACTTTGTATGTGCCCATGCAACCTGAGCAGTATCAGTCATATGCAGGGGGGAATGTAGGAGCAGCTACAGGGAGTAGCTCGTCGAGACAACCACCGCAAACGAGCCAGCAACCACCCTCATTCTACGGAACAGGAGTTGCGAGTGCTGTACAAAGCTCAGGTGCAGCCCAGCAAGTACAGCAACGGAACCCGTTTTCGAATGCGAATGATGGAGGAGTTCCGCAAGGGCAGGTGGGTGTGAAGGACGCGAGAAGGTTGAGTGGGATGGACATCTGGTCACGATGATGAACCTGTATGCTACACCCCCCTGCATTTATGTACTGTCTATCACTTACGTTTTATCCGTGTGCCAAGCGTTGCACACCTTTGTCCCCACAAGCTCATCATATGTGGGCCTGTCAAATCTTGCAGGGTTTCTTCCTTTTTGTTCATCCTCGCAATTCAACTCATTTACAAGACATCTTTTATGGCCCATGTGTTTCAAACACTGTCACAATTCTACCACTCTCCAACGTTCGCAGGATCATACATGCATCTAGCTCTATGGCACGCGTGGATGGTATATTCATCTGCAGGTAGGATAAGTTAAGGCCTGAGACCTCGGTTTTCCTGCACCTACTGATTCGCTGCCACCCTGGTTGAGCAGGGGAAGAGTCGGAGTTAAGTAGATAATTTCCCAAAGACCTCTTCCACCTCCCAGGCACCAGCCCAGTATCGAACTTCACATTTGAGCCCTTCCTTTTCTCCCTCCTGGGCTATTCGACGTTCCAAGCCACGGAAGCGACGACAAAGGACCATATCCTGGCTGTAATGAGATATGTCAGCAGCAAATACCGAATGTATTCAAGCGAAGGGAGGAGCTGGCAAGAAGTGTCAAACACGGACCTTCGCATACGGAGAATGGGGCAAAAATCATTCGAGCCATCCCCAACGTAAATGATACGGTCGTACGCGGGCTGATGACGTGCAAGGAACGCTTCGAGTTCCTCCCCTGAACCAAGAAGCTCTCAGAATTGCCTGCGCAAGTAGGCCATGCCACCACAAACCTTTGCACATGTTGGGGCTGCAGCCGACTTTACATAGGTGTTGTGGGCCAGTAGGGTCAACTCGTCTGCGAAGTTTTAGTAGGCCAGAAGGCTCTAAGGAAGCGGGATTGG
The DNA here is from genome assembly GCA_024663475.1 of Pisolithus thermaeus. Lineage (NCBI taxonomy): Eukaryota > Fungi > Basidiomycota > Agaricomycetes > Boletales > Pisolithaceae > Pisolithus > Pisolithus thermaeus. The sequence goes on from JANFAF010000001.1 coordinate 570,969, forward strand.
TGATGATTTCCTCGAAGACACCTATGAGCCCCTTGGACTGAGGCTCGGAAATAAGCATCGGGCTTATCAGGAAGGTGTCCGAAGGTTTACCTCAAGAATGGTGGATATGAACACGGAATTTGCGTTTGACAAGCAAAGGAACGTCGTGATGGGACTTGAAGCGTTCTTGAGATTAGATATGGCCCTAACCATCGCCGGGTGCTGCGAACGCGGTTGGATCATTTCAGGCGTCAAAGGATTCTGAAACGCACGAAAGGCATTATTCTAAGAGTATTTTCGATGTCTTCTCTTGTTTTCCCGCGACAGTGCAGCTCTTCCAAGGATTGGGCTCTTTACGGAGCATCGGTCGGTTGCCCATCAAAGGGTACGAACAAATCTGCAATGCAGAGCAGAGCAATGGGTAGATGATATCTCACACTCACACCAAGTCTGTCCATTGGATTTCGTCTTTAAGCAACTTCATTTTTCTACGAATATCAGGAGCGAGGACTTCAAAAATCCAACGATCTGTGTCCTGGTCTGCCATGGACCTAACCGGGTGCGATGATTAGCCGACAGTACTTTAGACGATCTCCATCGCGAGTTACCAGTCGAAATCAAACACGACCAACTGTCTCTGGATGTCTGGGGCCATGGGTATACTTCAAGTTGTGAAAATTGCTAATGAGCGGCAAAAGTCGTTACCGCCACAGCACCAACTGAGGTAACTTTTGAAATTGACGTTGGCGGTACTGAGCGGTCTGCTACCGAGACTCGGATGCCAGCCATCGCCTGCACCGCTAAGGCCTCGTACAAGAAACAACTCGGCACCCTAGAACTCACCGACACACATCTTCAATGGACGCAAGATGGAAAGAAAGTACCCTCCGTGAAAATTCCTTTGCAGGATGCCGCGTGTTAGTGACGGATGTGTTTCTCGTCGCATCCGCGCTTTTGGGGAGCTGACACGACCTTTCGCGAGCAGCTCTCTTTTGTAGCAAGGAAGGAGCACCGCAGGTTCGCCTTAAGCTCGGTCTCGTGAACGACGATGCGGGGCACAACTTCACTTTCTCGTCCGAGCCCCAGACAGTGGCACTGACAGAAAGAGAGACTTTCAAGTCCGAGCTTACGAACGTCATAAGTCGCAATCGCAGCGGGGCCAGTGCCGCCCCGCCTCCGCCTAGTGTAGCAACGCCAAAAGCTCCAATGACTGCCAGTACTTCCCTTTCACCTTCAAAGCCGAGCACGCCCGTGACTGTTCCGGCATCCAGAGCCTCTGTCTCCAGAGCGACCTCTGTGGCGAGCGATGGACGAGCACCCATCATACCAGGCGCGGACGCCGCTAGCGACTTCAGACTGAGAAAGAAGGTGCTCATGTCGAATCCAGAACTACTGGCTTTGCACAAAGACCTCGTAATGACAGGACAAATTACCGAGAGTGAGTTCTGGGAGGGTAGGGAGGTACGTCATTCTCTTCATTCTAAAGTGTGGACGTATCCTGTTTACATGATTAACGCGAATTTCCAAAGCACCTCCTGCTCGCGCAGGCAGCCGCCGAGGCGCAGAAGCGTGGGCGACCGGGACAACTTGTTGACCCGCGACCCCAAACTGTCGAGGGTGGGGAAGTAAAAATCGTGATTACGCCGCAGCTAGTACACGATATATTCGAAGAGTATCCTGTCGTCGCCAAAGCATACAGCGAAAACGTTCCTAGCAAGGTTCGCTCCTTCGCCTATTGTTACTTTATTAATGGTGAAAGTGGGCGTCGAGTTTAGCTATCTGAAGCAGAATTCTGGAAACGCTACTTCCAATCAAAGCTCTTCAATGCACACCGAGCTTCGATAAGGTCGTCAGCGACGCAGCATGTCGTAAAGGATGATCCCATATTCGACAAGTACCTTGAGAAAGATGATGATGGTCAGTTGACGCTACTCTTCTTTGACGTCCTTCAACTGTCAAACTGTCATTACTGTCTCCGGTGGATCTCACAGCCCCTATTTTGCCCAACAGGGTTGGAACCAAAACGACCTCGCGAAGAAGTAGCGGACCTTTACATCAGTCTTGGAGCCACCCTTGAAGACCATGCGGAGGTATGCCTACATATACCTCCCTATATCCGTGCTCTAACTGCTGATTCTGTACAATGCAGACTGGGAACGAAAAAGATATCACGATGCGGGCAGGTCGCCAGCGCGGTGTTCTTCCTCTCATCCGTAAATTCAATGATCACTCCGAGCGGTTGCTTAACTCCACGTTGTAAGTGTGTTACCATGTCCCATTTGTTCTTCGTAACCACTGTATTGTATAATTACAGAGGGGAGAATCCTTCACTTAAGCGGCGGCGGGTTGAGGGTGATGGTCAGGTTGGTCTGCTATTTTATGTGTCATGGTGATCTTCTCCGCCTCACCGAAATCCACTTGACTATCCAGGACAACTTTTCTCAGATAGAACTGGAAGACCTCCGTGACCCCGAATCATCCATCGGAATCTTTCTTGAGATGCAGGATCGTCAACGCTATTTCGAAGGGCAACTCATGCGTGGCGTAGCAGCAGAACAAGTGCCGGCGCAGCCTGTGGATATCTCTGTGGCGCATGTTGACTTTAGACGAGAGTTGGAGGGTTGGGATGCGCGCTTCAACCAGGTACGTCCCCGGCGGTAGAGCGTACCGAGATCTCCTGGCGGTACACGTGACTGAATCTTTCATCCCCGGCTCAGTTGCGTCTCGAGCGGAAAGCTGCTGACGCCGCTCTATTGTCTATGACGCAAAACGTGACGGCACGTTTGGACACGAAAACGAAGAAGAGTACATTTTATTCTTTGACTTAGGCTTACAGTCTTTTGACGTGGTCTGACCCAGATGGCTTGCCTGCAGCTCTTTTCCGCCAGCTTACGACATGTCAGACTGCTGCCAACGAGTTCCTGCGCCAGTTCTGGGGCGCCATGTGTCCCCCGCCGGTAGATACCCCCTTCGCTCCCTCTCTGGCCCAGCGTTCAGCCAAAGCAGCAAAAATGGCGAGTTACCTTGCTGGGACTCGTGAGAAGGTTGATGCTCTCGTCCGCGTGGCACAGGTTGAAGGCGCGGATGGCACTAGCGTTGAGGTGGTACGTGTCCTCTTCAAGTTACGTGCATAGCACAGTTTAATTGGCCTGTCAGGCGATGAAACCCGTCCTTGAAGCAGTTGAGCGAGCACTTGCGTTCTACCGCGCGAAGAACCCTTCGAAAGCAACCCAACATAAGGTTGCTTGAGGTCATGTTCCAAACTAGGCATCACCGTTAAGGGGCCAACCAATCAGTTTAACTTCGGTCCAACACGCACGACTCATTATCATTCAGTACCAAGCATGCATCAAGGCATAACAGTCCCGTCATCATTATCCTATTGTAGTCTAATAGATCGTAGGTGGAGTATGGGTAAGTCTGGTCACACTGCGCAAACTGTCATTAGTACGGCCTTGGTTGTACCGGGTGTTGTTTTCCTGGAGATGTCGCACACTCGTACACCGTGAACATAACCACTAAATGCAGTGCGGTAGCGTAGCATATGAAAGCGGTCCTTGCACGGCGGTTACTTAGTATTGCGCGGGTGAGAACCAGTACCCCTCGTTCGACCACGTTAAGGGCTTCGTACGCCCTCGTAGCCTCCTAAAACCACTTGAGTGCTATTGTGCAGGATGGAAGTAACAAGGACACCTACACGCCCACGGAAAGCCTCGAACGGGTTCATGGCTTCCTCATAACGTTTGCCCCATTTGTTAAGCTCGTCACCGAGTCGGGTGCTGCTGCCGGACGCATCGACAGATGTCCCGGGTAATGGGTCAAGCTGCGAAACGGAGACCTGCTCCCGATAACTCTGCATATACCGGACCTTTTCGTAAAGCTTCAAGTTGTCAGATTGCAGAGCTTTAATCTCAGTCCGCAGTTCAGAAATGGCGTGAAATTGCTTGCGGAGTTCCTACGAGGGTAGGGGTTAATGAATATCTAGGAGAGGTTGTACAAAAACGCAGACAGTTCGAAATAAATAATTCCATGAAAACATGCCTACCTCTTCAAGCTCAGCATTCCTTTGCCTGAACCTATCTCTCTGGCTCGTCACAATGGGCAAGATACTCGTATCTGCAGAAGATGTGAACGGAATTGGGGTTGAACGTATACTCGAAGACTCTGCAGTCGTGGCAGTATTCCTTTCGTCCTTGCCGATGTCACGCATTAAATCAGCGAGTGCATCGTCGGGGGCTGCGCGACCTTCTCCAGTGCTAGAAGGTGCGGTGCGCTTGTCGACAACGAGAAGATCCGTTTCTAATTGTTGATTGAGTTCCTTTTGTTTGGATAGTTCCAAACGTGTGGTCTCGAGTTCTGTTTGAGTGGCTTTGAGGGATTGTTCCAGGGAACCGTGGAGAACCTATGGAGACCATGCAGGTAAATGCACCATAACTTAAACCACCAAGGGCCCGTACCCTGAAGCGCGTTAATTCTTCCAAGATCCGTTTATTCTTAGCTGCAAACAGTACTTCAAGGCTCTTCCCTTGCCGTGCATTCGCTTTGTCAGCGTTTGGGTCGGGAAGGTGTACCCCACTCTCGGATTCATGTGACGACCAGTCATCTGCATCTGTGTCGTCATCGTCGAGACCTCCAAATTCGACGTACTAGTAAAGAAAGTAGAAATGCAGACATTCCTGCAGCTGGTAAAAGGCATATTGGCAGAACCGCGCACCTTCATTATCTCCAGTTCGCGTTTAATCTCATCATAGTCGGCATATGCTGCGAGCTTTTGACGCAACCCTACTGTTTCTTCGGCAAGTTCGTCCCGCTCGCGGTGTGCCTGGCGTACCGACTCTGTATCGCGTTGAGTAAGCTGCGCATGAGCCGTAGTAAGCTGAGATTGAGCTGTGGCGAGACGGGCGGTAAGGTCTGCATTGGCAGATTCGAGCACAAATACCTGATCCTGGAGGGAGGAAACGCTGGGGGTATGGTAAAAATGCATACTTATAGGTAAGAGTGGACCACGAACAGTGTGCTGCTTTCGCCCTCGGCACGCAGTGCCTCGATTTCGGCTCGCAGAGCTTCCTACATCGATGAACGTGGAATGAGCTGTTTTGATCAGACAAGTAAACGAGGCAAACGCACATTACGACCCTCAACAACTGCTACCCTGTTGTTAGCGCGCTCCAAGTCAGCGAGAACCATATCAGCCTCTGCAAGTCTGGAGACGAGGTCCTGGTCTAATACAAACGTTACCAAGATTCAGTGGACAAGGAAGCGAGGGAGTTCAAATGTCATCCATCCGAAGCGAGTGATTACACTGAAGGCCACTCACCAGCTTTAGAACTGACGTCCAATAGCTTGGCCTGGCTAGTCTCATTTGACAACCGTAGATCTCGCAGCTGGGTTTTATAGAGGGAGACTTGACGAACGAGGTCCTGCTCGCTGTAGACGGGTAGATTCATTGTCAAGGAGACCAGGCATGGCAATGGATGGCACTGAGCCGTTAACGTGTACACTCACCGTTCCTCATAATTCCTCATCCTTTCATCGTATGTCGCATTAAGTTCATTCTCTTTCTGGGAGACTTTCTCGTTAATAAGGTCATCCATCTATGCAACGACGGTGCAAAAAGTTAGTATTATTCTCCCCTGGAGAAAATAGTATCACACCTTTGTTTCCAATACTTCCAACTTCCGCTTCGTTGTTTCTAGTGTACTGTTCTCTCGGCGTAGGTCACCGTTTTCTGACCTAAGACGAGACAATTCGGATTTGAGAGAGGCGACTTCTGCACTTAGTGAAGCATTTTCGGTACTGGCAATGGCTTGTTCCTGTACAAGTATGGAAACACGCGAATATTAGTGGGGCTGACGGACGCGACTCTACCACAGCATACCACCACAGTCTCTAGTAGGGGGTAGGGATCTGGAGCTTCTGCAAGAACCTTGTATATGTTGAGAAATGCTGACTCGGCTACCTTTGAGCGTCTTGTGAGCCCGTCAATTTCTTGCTGGTATGCTGGATAGACACGTCAACGTTAGAGGAATGAAGGACCCGCGTGGGACGTACCCTTGAGCAACCCTTTGAAAGAATTGAGCTTTTCGTCGTCGGGAATCCTCTTGAATTCTACGAGTAGCACGCATAAGTGTGACTCCTTAGAAGCACATGACAGGTGCAACAGCAGGCGTCCACATCGGCCAGAGGGGAGACCTACGAATGCCTGCGAGGGAAAGGGCACGACCACACACCTTTCGTGCGTTCTGCAAGCCCCTTCCTGCTCAGGACATTTTCCTTCTGGTTCTCTACGATCTCGATGCCTTGTGCGTCGAGCGTTTTCTGGAGTTCACAGAGGTTGATAGCTACATGTAACAAAGGAGCTGTATCAGCTGCGAAGTAGACTCCATCGTATGACGAGGGCACACCTTTCCAGGTAGCGAGTGCCCCCGAGAAGTTGTGTTCAGTCGAACTCATCATCGTTTATGGGGGAGAGGCCAGTTCTAAGCGGGACCCGTAATAGTTACAAATTTCGAGCGCTTGTCAAGTTGTCACCACCCAAACACACCCAAGTTTGCTCGCGTCGGACGGCGACGACGAGGTCGGCGAGAAACATGGCTACTGTCGGTCTGAAGGCGTTCGAGATGTTTGCTGGTAGGTTCTCGCGCAGGCCACCCCGTCTTCATGTCTTTGCCCCACGTTCGTTGACTACCACGGCGACGACGACACCGCCGCCTCCCAATTCTCGGTTCGTACCCCCTGCGTCTCTCGAAACCATGGACGAAACACAGCTAGAGGGAGATCAGGCCGGCTTTGACGTCGACAGCCGTTCACGTAGACCGCGCCCCGAGAGCAAGCGACCAGTACCACCATCACCGGCCTTTTACACCGCCCGGTCGCTGTACTATGACACTCTCGTCCAACTGCAATCCGCCCTCTCACTCTCCCGTCGAGCACTTCGGGCACAACATCTTCTACCCCTCCCCCCGTTTGCCTTACGAGCCCTCCCACCAGCCCAACCCGCATGGGCCAACAAGTCCGAAATGAGCCTCATCCTCCAAGCACCCCTTACCGCTCGCATGTACAAGCGTGTCGTCATGCTTCTCAGGGAGCTCGAGCAGTACGAGCGCATAGCCCGCGTTGCCGATGCCACCGAGCTGGAGGATGCTATCACGGACATCACGAAGGGCTTCGAAAGTAAAAAGGGTATCCAAGCGCGCGACACTCGCATACGAGCACGAGAGGCGAAGGAGAAAGGTCCCCTTGACAGGTACGGTCGAAGTTACACTGTCGGTCGAAGAAAAACAAGCACTGCGCGTGTCTGGATGATCGAAGTGCAAAAACCAAAAGACAGCACATCCGAACCAGTGGCGAATACTACGTCGATTTTGTCTTCGTCCAACGCAACCACCCCACCACCCCCTACCTCAACCGTTCTCATCAACTCAGTTCCCATCTCAAACTACTTCCCTCTCCCAGCTGACCGTGAGGGCGTTCTTCGCCCTCTTAAACTTGCTGGTCTCCTTGGTGCGTTTAACGTATTTGCCCTCGTTCGTGGCGGAGGTACCTCTGGTCAGAGTGGAGCCATTGCTCTCGCAGTGGCCAAGGGCTGTGTTGCACATGTACCAGAGGTGGAACCAATCCTTAAGAAAGGTGAGTGGAGTATCAACCATCCATTACACGCAATCCTGACGTTCTTCAATAGCCAAGTTGATGAGGAGAGACCCTCGCATGGTCGAACGGAAAAAGACTGGGCTGGCCAAGGCAAGGAAGCGGGTAAGTGACCCTCAGTGTAATTGCGTCTGTTTCGCTCTTGCTTATAATGCCCGCGACAGTACACTTGGGTCAAGCGTTAGCCTGCCAGCTAGGCACCATATTTCAACATTCACAGTCACACCCCATCACTATTCACTTACACCTACAGCATGTACTAAGTGTTTACTGTGCTCTGTATCACCGGAGCTGCCTCTTATTCTGCACTCGGGTACAAGCCCTTCTCAGTTCCGGTGCGCGCACGAGTGCGTTTATTTCAGCGGAGAAGCAACGCGAAGCCTTAAATTCAGTGAACAAGTTTATCTGCCATATTGATATCACCATCTACACGCGCACGGAGGGCAAGACGCAGTTTGCCACCAACTAGCGAGATTTTTTTGGGGGGGTGAGGGCACTGTCACTTTAGTGACTTCTTTGCTCCCGATGCTTGGAGAACGACCGTTGTCAGGACACGACCTTCGGACTGACATCTACGCCAACGCCCCTATGCGAGAAGTGTTCAACTCAACTTTCACGGATTCAGCAAGAATAAACAAGTATAAAATGATATATAAGAATACAAAGGACCTGTAGTGATATCGTTCAGTAAGAGTAGGGTCCGTTCACTCCTCTAAACCTAATCACCATCTTAAACCCAAGGTACGAAAGATGAAATTATGACCTGGATAGAGTGAGGTCGTAGAGTTGTAGACTAAGAGATGTGCAGCACGATTAACGCTTGCGAGGTGTATCGTATTGAGAGGCCAGGGGAAGTGAACAGCAGGTAAACTTTCAAAAGTGCCTAGTTATTGAAAATACACCGTTTGAACATCACTTTGAGCGAAGCCGAGGTTACAATGTGGGCACCGACGTTGTCGGGTGCTGATGCGAGTGTCCACACAGTTCTTGCAGAACGCTGAAAAGCATGTTACCGACGAAACAAAAAGACATGAATGGCACGTACTATGCATGCACTTTGTGAGTACGACTTCTCGCATGCCCTGTTTGCATGTGCTGCACTTCATAAGTTTCTGTTGGCAAGTGGAGTAAGCTCTATCGAAATAAGTGGATCAACCTGCATCAAACTCACCCAAAGCCCTTCTATCTCCTGGCTCAGAGCCTCCTCACGTATACCTACAGGTGCCGCTGCGGCACTCAGTTTCTTGAATTTCTTCTCTGTCTCTCTCTTCACTCTCGTTGCCTCTTCCTCAGCAGCCCTCACTTGAGACTCGAGCTTCCGTTGGAGTTGAGTACTCTCAGATGCATAGTTACGAGCCTACATGTAGTCAGTCAGGAAGCGGCGGCTCATGTGCAATGAAAAACGTACCTCCGTGAAGCGCTTCTTGTCAGCCTCCGATACGTATTGCAGTTTCTGAACCTCAGCTTCCAACATCCTTATCTTCTTGTCGGATTCTTCGATCGTTCTCCGACTGATGACACTCATTTTCTCAAGGTCACCCTAGATTGCAACATGAATTGCCATTCACGCCATCTGAAGTGAAAGACATACCACTTGTGCACTGAGATTCTTCTCAACTTCTAACGCGCGTTCCACGGCCTTCCCTTGCTTCTCGAGCTGGCGGGCCATAGCCTTCCTTTCTGATTCTCCCATCTCCTTCTCTCGCATGGCAGCAAAATACTTGTTCTCTGCTTTCGCTTTCTGTCCTAACACTCAGCGCCTATCAAAATCAGTTATTTGTACATACCTCGTGCATCGTCTTTTGTAGTTTTTCCTCGAAAGCAGTAAGGTCAAAAACTTTCTTCTTGACCTGTTGGTCGAGGCTTTCCCAGGAAGAAGAAAGCCTATCAACCTCAGCACAGAGCGAAGACTCGGCCTGCGATTGCTGCTCCACAATCAGGCGCAACTGTTGTAACTCAGTGTCCTTGTCCTGCAACTGACGCGCTAATGCCGAAGCATCCGACACCCCTCCAAGCAAGGAACGATAACGTGTAAGCTCTTTAGACACCTGCGCAAGATCCTCACGAGCAGACGCCTCGGCCGCGACATGCTGAGAGACATCTGGACGATCACGTTGCAGTGTAGATAGCGATTGCTCGAGAGCAACCAACTTCATTTCGGTTTTCCTGAAGGATATATTCTATCAAGAGAGATTCACGCACGATATCTTAAACGTACTCGAGTTTTCGTCCCAAGTCACGGACATAATCCATGTCGTCGACCTTTCCCTCGAAGAAATATTTCATGAGGTCCTCGTCACCAGAATGCGCAGCGAGTTTCGCCTTATGTCGAGCGATTTCCGACTGTAGCTGTGTTATTCGCTCTGAACGTGACTCTGCCAGATCCTTGACTTCCTGCAATGACTGCAGTTTCACAGAATCCCTTGCCTTGCGCTCTGCCAGTTCGGCGCCATACTGATCCCGAGCCTCCCTTACCCGGAGATTATCGGCATCACGTTTACTCAAAAGCGTTTTCAGTTCTTGCTGCGCTTGTTGTGAGGCAGCCTATGTGACGTGAGAACAGAGAAATTGATGATTTAAACCACGGACAGTTGTTTCATCCTCAAACTCTTTCCGAGAGGACCGAAGTTTATCGACTGTCTCATTGAGCTGTGAGACCTCTCTCGTGTATTCGCCGACCGTGTGCTCCAGTTGAGAAGCATGGTCCATTAACAACTTATAGTGGGCGGTTTCCGCAATGGTCTCAACGGCTGGCGTCTCGATCTAAGGTAAAAGAGCTGTTAGAATGAGCACATGCATACAGGCCGCGGATGCCACGAACTTCGATCTTGAGCCTGACTACCTCTTCGGCTAGTCGAGTATTGTCGTTTTCTAATAAAGTTATACGAGTTTCTCTGCGTTTTAACTTCTCATGAAGTTCCTCTAAATCGCCTGCTGGAGTATAATCATGCCCGTTCAGTTCAGGATGCTAGTGCGGAATTAGTGTTTCGGTATGCACACTTCCGGTAGCTACTTGCCGGTGGTGAACTCGAGGCATTCGGACTGGGACCTTCAACTGGCCGGGGGTCTTCCTCCATGGCATCTTCCTTCGGAGGCGACTTTGCTTGTATAGCAACTGTATTACTCCGTAGACGGTCTATCCGTATCTCGGCAGCGGCAAGTTGTTCACGGTATTTGCGCACATCAACCTCTGCTTCTTCAAGTCTCTTCCGCACGACGACTAATTCCGAACGTAGAGCTGTGCACTAAGGATGCTTAGCCGAACATGTCCAAGTCGAGCGCGAACCACATACCTCTGTTTCCGTCTTCTGGAACTTTTCGTGTACATCGTCAACTGCTGCTGGGCTTGACTTCAGGAAAGCTGTGACGAGTCTCTGCGTTGCATGCATGTTCTGTTCTAGGGCGGCTTTCAAACCGAAGTCAGAGGTGACATGCTGGGAGATGTCGAAAAGATCTACAGGAAATCATGAAGTAAAGGCTGATTTCTACAAACTGACGTCAAACCTTGAGTATCCACGCCCACTGCAGGTATGTCGTCCTGGAGGGTAAGCGTCCGAATGGTTTCTACCAACTATTGAAGGGTGTCATGGCCAAACGTTACACTCACAAGACCGATCTGCCCACCTGCTGCCAACATGCCGCAATCGCAACCAAACCCGCCTCGCACGAGTTTTTCCTTTGCTCTAACTGTGCAATGCGCGCCTGGCTCCTCTCGTTCTCCCTTGAGTAATGTCTCATCCTCCGGAAGATGGCATCCTTGCGAAAGAGCTAAAACCATGACGACGTGACTACCCACATACCAACGCAATGACTATTTTCTCCCACCTCAAGTTGATCATTCTCTGTGGGCTCTGCTGAATCCGCTCTCACACCATTGACCTCCGGGCTTCCGCTGAGACCAGTAACGACACGTTTTTTGACCTGAAAAGCATCACCGTCGTCCGAGTGGGGCCTCTTCTTCGATTCCATTATAATAAATGGATGGCAGAGACTCAGAAAAGCAATTAACAACAGGAGTGCAAAGCCAACGGGACTCTTCAAGGATTTGTCGGCAAGCGGTGGATATTCGAACTCCGACGGCACCGTCGAGTGGCTAAGGACTGCAGCGCCAGCTCATCGCGAAATCCAAGACGTACATATATTCTAAGTCCGTACGCAAGTATCAAATCTCAGGCAGCTTGAGGTACAGAGCTTCGTCTAGGTCAACTATCTCGCAGTCTGCATTGCCACCGTCTCCGATCTGCGTTTCTACACAAGAAAAATCCATGGCCTAGCACACAAGTGTCAGTCAGATCGGGGAAAAAGGCTCGAAAGGTACTCGTACCCTTTCGAGTACAGTCATTGGTTGGTCTGTGCGAGTGTTAGATGTGTAAATGCTCCTTGAAAGGTTTCGCTACTCACGCCACACGGCAGTGTTGTACATTATTCCCTGTGCTGCGGTAGCAACGAATGCTCGCAGCGTCGACAGATCAGGCTTGTCGTCACCGCCATTGAGCGCGACGACGACTAGATATATTTTCCCTGGTTCCCGCAAAGCTTCATCCCAAGAGAAACCACCTGCTCCCATCGGAATGAAAGCTTGGTTCGTGTGTTTATGTCGTTCGAGCACATTCAGTTCGACCATGCCACCCGTAACCTTTACTGGATCGCAGCGGTAAACTGAAACTCCAGCAGTAGCACCACAGCTTTCTGGGTACGAGGATTTGAGTAGAGCGAGTTTGTGGAATTTGCTGGCCGTCCCTCTATTTGCTGGTGTAATCTTCGTCCCAGGAGGAGCTGTCGTGTGACTACCATACGCCTGAATAACCTGGCCGAATGCAGCGAACGCTTCGGGTGTTAGAGGAAGTACAGGTATGACCTTCCCAATAGTGGCTCGCTGTACAATTGGTGTTGTAGCGCTGGCATACTCCATACGGCTTTCCGGAACGGTATACCCTTCGTACTTGCCTCTTGTGCCGATAATTCTTAGCCGTTTAATGCCTCCGTCAGGATAAATCGTTAATTTCACATGTGTGAGCAAGCTTTCTTGGTCAGCTTCCAGCTGGAAGAAATGTCGGCGATGTGGACCGAGCTTCATCCGTGGCAAGATTGTAACCCAGTCGGCGCTGTCGTTGTCCGGGATATCGCTTGTGGAGTTGATCGCGTGAAGCTCGCAGCTCTCTGGAAAATTTCCGATGAAATTGGCAGTATCAATCTCGGCAGTCTGCAATCGTCCTGGAGCACCACTGAAGGGTGTGCAGTGAAGACTAACGGGGACATCAGGAGATGCTTACAGTCTCACGATAACCCAGTCCTTATGATCGTGCTGTCTATTGCGTTTAGTTTCCCAGCCGTCACTCATGTCTTTACCTGCGTCGTCAGCATTTCATTGGTAAGATTCAATTTTCGGGGTGGTCAGTTTGGATAATTACCTCGTCCCGGAAGAATTATATTCGATCCAGTGCCAAAGTGTTGATCGGAGGTAAAGACGACACGTCCGCCCGCAAAAATATGGGCGAGATCAAATGGCTCGGAATCGTCCGCTGGAAGAACCAAGGAAATATGCCCATACACTCGAAACCTGGCCTAGGAGCAGCATCGAAACCCCGGAACATCATCCATAAATGGTTATACGTCACTCACAATGCCGCCATCCGGATACATGTTCAGCTTGACGTAGTTGTAGCGAGAACTCTCAGGAACGCTGAAAAGGTGTCTCGCAGATGGTCCGAGGGGTACCCGTGGAAGAATTTCTGTCCACTTGCAGGAAATTAACAGAGACCATGAAGTAATAGAACATGGTAGTCGTACTTGGGCATTGCGTAGTCCGCTCTCGTCTTCGTCGGTCGAGAGAAGGGCGTCAACGGATACTTCGGGTGCTTCGTTGCCTGATTTTGGTTGATTAAGGTGATTACAAAGAACGGAAGACGGGTTGACCAACCGTTGAAGTGGGAGGTATCGATGTCGAAACCAACGATAGTGCCAGGGGAGCCCAACTTGATGATGCACCTGACGACCAGTGACTTTTCGGGAAGATTACGATAGGGAGCTGGACCCACCAGTCATAGGTAGGATTGTGTCTTCGAGTCTCCCAACCACTGTACAATGCGCCATTTGGTCCATATTGACCCTTGAGACTGGGAGCTGGCTACTCGACGTGCGATAAGCCAAGTGGAATGCGATGAAGACATGTACTGACTTCGACTAGGAGGAGATGGTATGCTTCGGCAAAGAACTCGTCGGAGACTTTGACTATCTTTCCCCCCAATGCCACGCTCGACAATTCTGCAACCGGACGAGGTTCATTGGGGAGGTCCGACATCAGGGGAATGTCAGACTCTTACCAGCCATTGAACCAAAAGTGCTGGAGAAATGCTCCAAAGAAATAATCTGATAAGCCATGGTCAGCGAGCTGCTCGGCAGATGTGGGATAGTCAGAGTTATACTGAGACAACAGCGGACGTTGTTTAAAACGGTACCAAGTTAACGTCTCACACGTGGTCGATAGGCTCACCTCCGTTTACCATTACATACCGGCGGTCGCACCGCGAAAATAATTCGGAATCGACGGTGCCTTTCGTAGGGTGAGAACTTCGAGGACGGCAAACCATTGATGATAAGTTCGGAGCGGTGTTTGCGACCTCACACGACCGTTCGTCTATTGGCTGATAGGCTCACCTCCTTTATCAGTACACGGCACCAGGAAACCATTCGCGAACCTATAGTGCCTTTCCCGTGGTGAGAGCATTCACTCTTGTTAGGTCAAGAGAATCATTCACGACGTGCACTGCAGCGTAAGCAGCCCAGGAGCCGAACGAGGGCAAAGCCCTTATCGCACATGTTAGTGAGAACGTGACTCGAGCCGGCAACATCATGATTGCACTTACGTCCCAACAAAAGGTTCAGCTATTTTTCCTTGGTCCTTGGTTCTGCCTATAGTTGCACACAGTGGAAACTAACAATTCAAACAACTTATCTCATTCGAAGGCGTTACGGCACCCAACAACTCTCCACCAGATCTGGTTAGCCTGACAATGATGCAAGTTGCATGGGGAGCATTGCCCACATTCGCATCCAAACCTGTCGTTATCTTGACCCCCTTACTCTCTCAGATTGGGACACCCGTGTACCACCCATCTTTGAGACGTGCACCAGAGCAAATGGAACAGCAATGGACAAAAAGGGTTGCGAAGCAATCAGCAACTCAAACAAGCGCGCATTTTCCACGTGGAATACAGAATAGGCTGTCCGTCGCACACCCGTCCACCGAATATTTCTCCGGGGGTCTAGCCTGGGTGTCATGGACATATTTTTGCCCAGACTGGTAGCCGAAAATAGGTGTCGAAAGAAGCTGGTAGCCGTCCAATCCATATCGCAGTCGATTGTCCTTCGTCCTCCGACTGAACGAGGGCACACCTGGTCAGGTATATAAGACTTGCAATAACGGCGGCGGACTGCATCAATCCCCCCTACAGTTTCATCCCTCGGTGATCTACGGTCTTGCCGGGTTCTATCTGTGGAAGATGTCCTGTAAGTACCATTGACTACTAGCCAAGCCTTGTTCCCTGCTGACACTGTTTGGTCCTCTGCTCAGCTCCTGTGCCTTACGCCACAGTTCTCACTCCAGTGCGAGTTCCCCTTGGGCATTTCCCGATCGAAATTGTCCAATACTGGCGTGGTGAAAGAGCCCCTGGTCAACCTTTCCCCCCGCATTGGGCCATCTTCGTGCGGACAGCAGGCTCTATCGGCAATTACTATCACGTCCTTGGGAACATCGACACTTTTAGCGTGGCCATCGAACGTAATATCCAGCAAACGATTGGTGGGCCATGGAGAGGCAGCCACACCGTTGGCTATGTTGCGCCGCACCACTTGGCTGCCTTGGAGACTGCTCTCTATCGCGTGCCCGTCGTCAGATATGACCCTTCCTGGAACACCCAGAAATGGGTTCACGAAGCACTTCGGACGCTCCGCAGCCTTATTTTTTTCATCGATCCGGAGGTGACGATGGCGAAGCTACAAACGCAGATGGCGTGCCTCGTCGAAGCTTGGGAAAATGGGGAGATCTAGGTAAAGACTTAAGGTTTCAAAAGCGGACCGTGAAGGTCTACGGAGAGGGTAATGAGCACTAATGACGATTACGACTGCACGAGAATACTTTTCTTAGAATTCCTCAGGCATTGTAACACTAGCAAGGGTCACGATGTGGTGTATAACAGGTCATCGTTTTCACGACATACTTACCAATAGAGCAAAACCACTTCCGCATCAACCTCCCTGTTTTTAACCATCCTCGAGCGATTAATCCGATCGATGAGAACATTGCCAAGGGCATTGTAATTCAAGGATCATCGTCAAGGCTTGATCATTCAGCAGTGCGTATGAAGCTGTTGGGGGTAGAGTAAAAATACATCGCCTAAGTGCGCTGTTATAGTAAACTGCCGGATTTATGCGTGGGCCAGGACCACCCGTTGCTTTCCCCATGGATCTGTCCATATCTCCGTATTTTTAAGGCCGGCAGACGAGTGTAAGATCTTCTCGACATCTCCTGCTTGTCTATCTCCAACTTCTAAGGCGACGATAGCTCCCTCTCGGAGTACACCTTTCTGTGCCAGGAAGCATGCAATTATATGGTAAAAAGACAAACCAGAATTCTGGGTTGGGTATCCAGGCAAATCGCCAAGCAGAGCACGCGGATCCTCGTAATCCTTGACGGAAGGGGAGAGTTGGTCGTACTCCTGCGTGGGTACGTAGGGCGGATTAGCTGTCACGACATCGAAGGGGGCTCCCAGCTCCTTAAGCGTATCAGTATCGCGGAGATCGCCGAGCACGGGGACGAATACGTTGCGGAGGGCGTCAGCGCCTGTACAAGTTGGGATGTTACACCGTGCTGCATTATCGGTCGCTAACTCGATTGCTCGCTCTGAGATGTCCACGCCGAATGCGAGAGTGCTGCCTGGTGGCAAGAGATGACATAAAAGGAGAGGTATGCAACCTGAACCCGTGCAGAGATCCAGCACTGAAAGTGGATGACTGCTGCTCTTTGGAGAGATGGTATTAGCTAGACGAAGGGTCCAGTCTTCGGTCTCCGGCCGGGGTATGAGGGTAGGTGGCCGGGAGAGGAGGCTTAGCGGCCCAAATGGCGTAGTGCCTGGAAAAATATGAGATCTGGGCGTGCCGTCAGACTACTAGACCGCGCCGTGACAACCTACCCAAGACGTATTGAAGCGGTTCTCCTTGCAACCTTCGTTCCAGCATATGCTGGAGCTTAAACGAAGGGTCCGAAGGCTTGAGGGACTGCCTCATCCATTTCAACTCTAGGCTGGCACTTTCGCGCCCGAGAAGGGAGGCCAGCCTTTTGGAAAGCTGGCTCACATGCGCGCTGGGATTCCGCATGAGATCCCAGCAGTAAATCCGCGCAGGTCGACGCAGAGAGCACTGCCTATCGGGGCAATCATAGCGAATGTTTCGTGCGTGTCCGACTAAAATACTTATTATTTCACGTAAATACCAGCAGCATATCATACGTGGCGAGGGACACGCAGGCCTATGAGATATATCCCTCATTTTTCACCATCACCTGTATCATGAGGCGCTCGTCGCAACCGTAATGATATGTAAATAATAAAAATATTCACGATTGCGATATTACATAATATGTTGTCGCGATCTCCCATGATGTAAATGGAGGAAGTGGGACATCGGTTTGCGGCCGAATGTCCAGTCGTGGTGGGGGCTAGCAGACTTTCGCCAACGAACACCCCCTCGTCCTCCACGTATTACCTTGCGGGCTTCCCTCGTGGCCAGCAAACGCTTGTAGCCTCCTAGTATATGTACCCATGACACGCTCGGTCACTAATCCCACCCTCATCGACACCCTGGCTTCGACAATGCCATCCACTACCGTCACCACTGCCTACATAAACCCCGCGCATATGGTCCAAGACCAGCAAACTGAACCCGCGCCATCGAGGCGCAGGAGTTCCACCGCTGGGAAACGAAGGCGCGCACCCACTCCAGACGAAAGTGCGGACTCTTCCTCACAACCTCCTCGAAAGAACAGAGATGGCCCAAAGAAAAAGAAAGCGAATCGCGCCTGTGCGCATTGCCAAAAGGCACATCTCACTTGCGACGATTGTAAGTACCATCAGGTGTCACGGCATGCTAGACGTCTCACAAAACATCCGGCCTAGCACGACCCTGTCAGCGTTGTATCAAGCGTGGAATGGCCCACTGCTGTGTTGAAGGTTATCGCAAGAAAGCTAAATATCTCCTCGATGATAGCGAACTCGGTATGTCATCCCTACTGGCAACTATCTGTCTCCACATTTCCGATCACGTGCACAAAACAGAACAGCTCAAGAAAAAGCAGCCCACACCGAAGGAGAAAGAAGAGCCAGTCATTGCTCCACTCCGTAATTGCTCGCTGCTTACTACCCGTACTCTTTCGTACTGACTGCGATAGCGGAACCGTTCCCAACCACCGACCCTCTCTTCAATCTGAGCTTCGACCCTCAATTTCCGTTTGGCTCAGAAGCTGCGAACTTGGAATACTCCATTCTATCGGCGATACTAGGCAATCCCAGTCCGCCGTCTGATTCCGCCAGCGCACCGTCGCCCTCCCAACATCCGATTCCTTCTGGCCTCCAGAGTTCAGCTTGGTCCCCTGAACCACTGCACGCGCAGCCTCAGTACACCCAAAATGCCGGAGTAAACCCATATAGTTCAGGATTTGGAGATCAAGTACAACTTTCTGTGCCCTCGTCAGATGTGATGCTTGCCGCGCCTCCGTCATCGACGTTCGCGTCTTGCTCTCCCACTCACCAATCCCCTGAACTCCAATATCCCCTCTATAACAACATGCAGGCACCGCAGGCTGAGGGGTCAGCGCTACCCGCCCCTTCGCGGTATACCCGCGACGTGCTCACCTCCGCGCCTGCCGTTATGGTGCGGGCACCTTCAAAAGAGACCGGTTCTCAATCTCTCGTGTCATCGCGGCACACATCACCGTCTCCAGAAAATTCCACGCATCTGTGCGGTATTGACCACCATTCTGTTAGTACATTCTCTCTTTCTTCCGCTCGCATGTAGGTTAAATCGGTGCAGCCGCTGAACGTGACAACTCCTTACGACTATACGGAGGGCTATCACTTCTTGATGAAGCATCTTCCGACACGGTGCGTACATTCTCGCGTTGAGGCATCACGCGTGAGTGGCCCCTGTGGTCAAATCCTGATGTTATGCCTTGGATCTCTTGGACCGTGGATGACACAGTTTTGAGAAAAATGACATCTTGCGCATTGTGCGAGCGCTTGCCATTTTTCGCCCTTCACTCATCGCGCTACAAATGCCATTGACGGAAGAGGATGAAGTATTTGTGGAGAAGTGTTTTCAGCGGTCTTTGCTGGTGAGAGATATCCGATATCTTCGAATAGTACTCAAATGGTTTTTTTTAGGAGCTAGAGAAACTTATCTCGTACAGCGGGACTCCAACCGTGGTCTGGCGGCGAACTGGGGAGATTTGCCTAGTAGCACCCGAGTTCTGCATGTTGACCGAATGGCCCATTGATGAATTGACCGGGAAGCGGAAATACATTTACGAGGTAGAGGGGTGATTCTAGACTCGCCGCGACCAACTCACCTTACACTCTAGCTCTTCGAGAATCAATCAGTGGTCGAGTACTGGGAGAACTTTGCGACCCATGCGTTCGAGAACACGACAAAATCCGTCTACTCGCACTGCGTCCTGCTAAAACCATCGGGCGCACCAATTCCGGCTACGTTTTGCTTCTCCATACGGCGCGATATATTTGATCTGCCCAGTATCGTCATAGGTGCGCACCACCAGGTCCCGTTCCTGACTCCGGATCGACTAATTAGCTCGTGCTTGACGGCGTGCCTTGGCACAAAGGTCAGTGGCTGCCGCTGCTATAGCCCCTTGCGGTGACGCCAGCTCTCGTCTTACCTGCCTTGTCTTTTTCTTTCCCATTTTTATTCTGCTTGGTTAACTCTATGTATCCATGCTTTTTTTTTCTTCTCTCACAGCGGGAGTGTTCCTATACATCCATGAGCTAGCCTCTATCGGGGCATACTGTGTTACACACTTTCGTTACCTCGTCTTGTTTGTCCTCATTTTCCCTACCCTCGCATCTCAGGGATGTTGCAGAGTCCCGTTTAATAGCAAAAACCATTCTGGCAAGGGATACGAAATAACCAAACACACTAGAACCCAAGTTCCCTGCTCGGCCGCATCTACTTGCCCACCCCACGCCACCATTACACGTATCCTTGCTAGCCGGTGGCTCACTGTTCGTGCTAGATTTATTTATTTATTCTGTATAGAAATGGTTGTTGTCGCTGTCGATCATTGTCAGGGAAATCTGGGCGACTTTTTGTTGGTGCCTTAGTAGGTCCTCTCAGTGGCTCCGCCATCACTGGGACCAGTGCTGGCCGTGGCACAGAAGAACGAATTGCTAGGTAGGAGGGATAGCATTTGTTCAAACAGAGTCGAGGCTAACTACTACGTGTTTCTGGCAAATAGGTTCTGTAAGTAGTCATTTAGTAGATTTACCCCTTCAGGAGTGCAATAACATATGCTTGTCAGTTGGATCTACTTCGTCGATTGCATAGCGGACGCCATCATGGCGTCGTTAGCTTCACCCACATCAGGTATCCAGAGAAACAGCAAGTTGAAATGGAGACCGAAGTCGAAGATCGCAAGTAATGAAGATACGAGGACGCGGCAAGAACCTTTTACGAGTCGAGTCCATGCGCAATACGGCAAAACAAGATCGATAGCACTCATAGCAACGGGGTCGTTCAAAAAGAAGAGAAGAAAAACTT
Organism: Pisolithus thermaeus; assembly: GCA_024663475.1. Lineage (NCBI taxonomy): Eukaryota > Fungi > Basidiomycota > Agaricomycetes > Boletales > Pisolithaceae > Pisolithus > Pisolithus thermaeus. Next base: position 591,417 of record JANFAF010000001.1, read on the forward strand.
AGCATACCAAAAGTGTGGGATCGTAAGGAAAATGTCATGGGAGGAAGCCGATCACAATCTATTCCGTCGCGGAGACCCGATCGGGTAGAACCGAGAGATAATAACACCGGGAAAGCCATCGGGCCATTATATTACACCGATTCCTGGATAGACGTATACTCGCTCTCGATACCGGGCTCGATCAAGCATGCGTGTCCAAGAATGAGACAAGACGATGCACCGACGAGCCAGAAGAAGGTCATGAAAGGCGATGAGAGCCACAGCAAGGGGATGCCAATCACGAAGAGGCCCGTGTACAACGACTTCTGCGTGATGACGTGGTCACCCACTTGAACCGGGTCAGGGGCTGGTAGGGTAAAGACTCCTGTCAGTGCCTAGTGTTTCGCGCGGAAGCAGGAAAAGCTTACCAAACCTGTTGATCGCTGCGAAGCCGCCAGTAAGGAAGGCGAGCGAAAAGAGAAGGAGGGGGCTGGTAAGGCTGGTAAGGATACCGTCAGTGTCCCGTCTCCATAAATCCGATCACACGCATCACGGAAGGACAGGTAAGGTAGTACTAACAGAGCGTAGACTCCCAGGATGGCCACGATGAACATATAATTCGCAGAGAAGTACCGCGTGTTATATGATATCCTCTGCAAAAAAAAAATCCTGTCAATGACCAACCCGACCGATCGCGCGACCGCACGCGACCCCTCGCCAACGCCAAGACACTCACCGAAACGGCCTGGTTTACATCCGCAGGTCTCGAGATGCGGTGAAAATCGAAAAACTCGGTTGGAGGGCGGAGGGCATTGAGGCGGGTTTCCTGTGAGGCGGACCGTTTGAAAGTACATAAAACGGAAAAACAGTCAGTCAGTCGTGTCCGTCTGAATACAGACGTCGATGCGACGGGGAAACTCCCGTCCTGCTAACTTACCTTGAGCCTTTTAACAATATCGGTGACGCGCGTAAGGGCTTCCATGGCTAGCTAGTTGATTCAAGTTGGTAGCTAATAACGAGGTTGGAAGTACGGTCGTTGGCGTCTTTGCGATGTAGAGAATCCGAAGGCAACTCTTTGGATGGGCGATGGTAAGTGAACAAGACGGGTTCAAGTGCTGCGCGGTGCTTTCAATCGCAGGCGGCGCAGTGACAGGCTTTGTTGACCCAAATCCGTGCAAATCAATTGACGTGGCTTGCACTACCACTCAAGCTGTGTGGCCTATTAAACTACTGAGCACTCGCCTCGTCAACGACAATGCTTCGCCGTCCGCCAACGATGATTCCAATGAGCGATTCTGACGTTCAGGAAATTCGCGAGCTCGTTGCAGAGCAGAAAGCCCTACACGAACAAAAACAAAAGACCCTCCTGCAGATGAAGAAGATCGCCGAACGTCCGTTCACCACCAACGATCCTCAGGCAGTCGCTTTCCTGAGAATGATGTCTGAGCGGGAGAAAACAAGGGAGCGGGAAAAGGAGGAGAGAAACAAGAGGCTAGGAATTTCACCAGGTCAGAGTCAGGCTGGGGGACAGGGCTCGTTGTCATGTATGTATATTTACTTTGTCTCATTTCTGGCGGATCAATTCTAACCAGCAAAACCCTCCCAGCATGATGTAGGTACGCGAGATAGAGTGAGCAAATTCAACCAGGTAGAAATGAAGTGTATGAGATTGCACGAAACACTGTACATTGAGCACCAACTCTAATTTCACAAAAATACCAACCACCTCTAGGTATTCATAGATCTCCTTGGAAGGCACTTCTGAACTCTGCATGCGAAACACCATTCGTGGGTAATTGCATCGGACATATAGTGCGGGAGAAACTTACCATCCAAGTCTCGACGATCACACATCGACGCGAGGTCCGCCCGCTGCAAATGCAAGCAAGTGGTCTTCAGACTGTTCCACAGTGCCGACGACGTTACACCGCGCCTATTCGTAGCACCCCCGGTCTCCAGGGTGTCACCTCCCTCGCTGTCCTGCAGAACCAGAGCATCGAGGATGTGTGTGGCTGCTTCTTCGTAACGCTGGACCGAACGCGAGTCAGTCCGCAGAGTTTACAGATCTGGGACGGTATAGGTACGTACGTGAAGGTTGATACAAGATATTCCTAGGTTGTATCTGTAAATCCAGCGTTATTTTCTTTTTCCCCCGCTTGCCACGGTGTGGGAAGACGCACCGCGCACGGATATACCCCGGGTTTAACTCAAGGGCGCGGTAGTAATATTGCAGAGCTTCACCCGCGCGTCCGCTGTTCGCCATCGTCGCGCCTACCCTGTTGTACAGCAGCCAGTCCTACGACAATCAGCGGACAGATAGACTATACTAGTGCATAGCACACATACATCAGGGCGAACGGCTAGTGCCGTGAGGAAGCAGTCTAGTGCCCGCGGATAGTCCTGTTAACGAGGCGATCAGCTACCAGTGACAGGGGGAAGGAGGAGTGCGAGTTCTACCTCCATTGTGTTCAACAACACAGCCAACGCGACCTGCACGTCCGCATCCACTTCCTGCGTTGCACCGCCGGATGCTCTCACCATATCGATTAACAAGTCCACCAGCCTATAAAAATTGACCGATCCACTCTCTGATAACTTGTTTCTCCATGCCATGACCACTTCGCTATACCTGGGATCGGGATTCCTCATTGCCCACTCCCGCAAGGCATTGTACGTTCCCGTCCGGTTGCTCTCATTCGCGTACGAAACAGCAAGCGCCAACCAGGCAGGAAGGTGTGATGGGTCCAACTCCAGACAACGTCGTAAAGCCTGCACAGCTTTCGTCTCTCGTTCATTAGACTGCTGCCGGACCCCAAGCTCGTACCACGCGCGTCCATTGTATGGATCCTGCTGGACCGCCGCTTCGACTTTGAGGACATTCTGCTAAACACGACTGTCAGTGATCCTGCTTTCGTCTCGTGAAAATAGAGCAGAACACACCTCGTACATCCTCTCTATCCCACCGACGTGCATAGCGTGATGCCTAGTCCCTCCTACTTCCAGATTCCCTCCCATGTAAGGGTTCTCTTCCTGGAATTCGTACTCCACCACCGGCCGCACTCCTGTCGTCGTTGCCTCAAACTGTTCCCATGCATCTTGTAGCTCATGCCACTGTCCAACTTCTTTTCGCTTCTGCAGCACCGCTGGGGAGGTCGGCGTACCGGCGGTGGATGACTCAGCTGTGAAAGTCGATGGCCCAGTGTAGTGAGCTTCCCACCATGCGCGAAAATCCTCGTTCTCCTGCTGAAAGTATGCTTCGTGCGCATCGCCCTGGTGCGCAGAAATGGAAGAGTGGGTCTCCGCCGTGGACTCTATATCACTCACGTCCATCGCTCGCGCCTTTCCTTTGCCTTTCATGCTACTGGAGATCGTGGCACCTTCTGACGTGGAAGTGGACGCCGACTCGCTGGAGACGAATCCTTCCTTGTCAACAACGACCTCCCCATCTCGTAGCTGCCGCATCAAGCTCATAAAAGCGCTCTTTCTGAATTTCGGGTTTTCTTCGTGTTTCACTGAATCGATAACCTGTGCGGCGAGCCGAGCCATCTGGTCTGTGGGGTGTGACTGCGTTGACGCCGATAGCTGTTGCATTTGTTGATCGAGGCCTTCCCCTTGTCTTGCGGTGGCATCGGAGAGTTGAGATTCTTGAGATTGGAATTCCTTGTCCCACAGCATCCCTAGGATGGATCATACGTGCAGTTCCCGAGCCAGCCTGGAGGAATTGAAAGACGACTCACGATCAATTGGTCCCTGTACCCGCGTTTGTGTCTGTCCATGTATCGGTAGGGTCATGCTTCCCATACTCATCGGACCCGTCCGGTATCCTGTATGCGCTGTCCATGCTATCCCTACCGTCAGATTTAGAATACGATGTGTAGACCAGACAGAACTGGAAACCCTGAATGCGTACCTTGTAGGCTCGCTGAAACGGAGGGAACTGCAGACTCCTGGATATCCCTGTTTACTATGGCGGAGGAGGACGCCGTCCCCTGCGACTGGTCATGCACCCTTGGTTGTCGATGATGACTCTGCAAGAAATCGCCTGCCCACTCGGCATCCGCGAACGCTCCACGCGGAGGTTGTGCGGCAGTACTGGGACCAGATGCGGAGGTCAGCTGGGGCAACGACTCCTGCAAACGCAACATGTCGAACGGCTGCTGTTGGAATCGTAGCGGTTGCTGTAGCTGCGGGGCAGCATGCATCATCGGCCTCTGTATGTCGGCTGTGGGCGGGGAGAAAAACCGTGTCACATCTCTCTGGAGTTCAGGTGGGGATGACTGGGAGGTGTGGAACGTCTTTTCGAAGTCAGTATACGCGATCCGACGAGTAACGAATGAACTGGAGCACACCTCTTTAGCTGGTCCTGCTCTCGCCAACAAATCCTACATACGCGGAACGTTCGTTAGTGTAATATCGAAGCTTCAGAAAGATGGGGTCTGAAACCTGCTGAGGTCCGCGATCTTGGTCGAACCTGTTAGTGAGTCCTTGCAGGGGGTTTGTTGGCCCACACTCGGAACCCCCACCAACGAGCATCGACAAAGACATTGTTCACCCACGTTTGCTGGCAGTAAACGGATGATGTAGAGTGCAAAGGTAAACTAATATATAAATGTCGGTGTCATGTGTTTTTTCATTGTGGTGACGCCACCAAAATGACCTATGCATGCACGCCGCGTAGCAGCGAGCACGCGACCGTAACTACTGCAGCAGGATTGGACCTGCTTCATAGTCTGAGCCACATCTGAAACTCGAACTTGATGCCGTTTTCCTCCTGAACGCCCTCTGGAATGTCAAAATCGACTAAGCTAGCCCATGCGACGAGCTCGGCATGGGACGCCCTCTTCCACGACAATCCACCACTACCGCTACCATCGCGCCCGACATTCAAGAAATCAGGTAGAGACACGTCGCATTCTGGGAAATCTGGCTCGTGGATGCGAGTCAAGAGGATGCGGTCTGCATGCAAAGACGGCGCGGAAGGAGTGGTACCGAACCCGAGGGTCTCCCGATAGAGCGTAGAGCCACCGATGATGAACAGGCGATGTACGTCTGGACGCGACTTGAGTCGATCTATGGCTGTTTGTAGATCGGAAAACAGACTAGCGTGGGCTGGCGGTCTGCATTCTTGTCAGAAACAACGTGTTCAGAAAGGCAAGCTCATCAGCGTACAGTGGGTATTCACTGTTGCGACTGAGAACGGCGTTCAATCGATTTCTGAGAGGTCGAAACTTGGGCGGGATGCTTTCCCAAGTGGCTCTGCCCATGACCACGGCATTGATCTTCCCGGGTGATGCACGGGTAGTGACGCGGCTAAAAAATGCCAGATCCTTTGGGATATGCCAGGGCATCTTGCCATTGTAGCCGATACCGTTGCTCCTCGTTGCGGCGACGATGATCGTCAAGCCCGACATGGTTGTCGTGTACTGATCGCAGCAGGGTAATACAACCCAACTTTGGCGGTGTAGACATTATAAAAGGACATACAGAAATGAAAGGCGGTACGCTACTATGTGAAGAAAACAACTGGACAACCCTCATAACGAGCCTACTCCTATGTACAGTGCATCGTTGTCCATCCATCCATTGATGATACATCTCTCGGTGTGCATTCCATGCGTTACTTGGTTAGTCCCAAACGGAATTTGGCAGGTTCGTGGTGCATAACTTTGAACGCCATCGACTCTAGGAAGACACACCCGTCGTCAGTGTTGTCGTACTACTACTCGCCCCAGCATGTGCGGCATCCGTGTTTTGGGATGGCGGGGCTTGTGCGGGAGGTGGTGGATGAAGTTGTGTATGTGCTGGATGTTGCTGAAGCTTCTGAGATTCAGGCGAGCACGGGGGTGGTGCTACCTGTTGCACCTGGTCTGCTTGTGCCTGTGCTTGAGCAGCCTGAGCAGCCTGCACGACCTGCTGTGCAACCTGTACAGCCTGCGCATGCACCTGCTGTTGTGCTTGTGCCTGCTGCATGGCCTCGACAGCTTGTCGACACTCGGCGCCGCCCTCCGATCGGACTGCAAGGATGATTATCAGTGCCCACTCGGCCAGATCTAGTCACGTGGAACTTACGGTGTCGCTGTGGAGACGAGCCAACCGACGAAACGACATTAGTGCCCCCCGATTCATGCAGGGAACCACAAGGCAATGGAAGGACTTACGTTGAGAGCGTCTAGGCGACTGAACGTCTTCCTGCACCCCTGACATATGTTCGCTTGTGACCTATTTGCGTGTAGTGCTTGGTGGCGCCTGTACGTACGCCATGGTGAGTAAGTGAATGGGCAAGTGGGTGCGCAAGACATTGAAGTTGGAGATATGCGAGAAAGACAAGCATGATCTGCCACACACACGCATACACACGGTGTGAGATAGAGAAAGATGGAACGGGGAAGGCAGAAGAACATGTGTCGCTATCACCCACACGGGGATTGACAGAATGAATGAATGAAAAGAACGCGGAAGGATGGTTATATGAATGAAAGTCGAACGAGGTAAGTGAACCGGAAGTGGCAGTGGGCCATAGCACAGCACTCGGTGTGGAAAGCGAGGCGATATAATTAGGGGTGAAGAGCGAGATGAAAATAACTTACTTGCAATCGTGCTGTCTTGCGAATCCTTTCTTGCAGTCTGGATATTCACAGACGTATGGTCGTTCTTCCGTGTGAGATCGAAGGTGACCTAGATACGATGGAAGATGATGAGTGATGGATGATATGAAGACGGGGACATGGGAGAGAAGACGGGGAAGTGGAGATGGCGAGCGGGAGGGACACGGACCTCTGAGGTTGAATCGACGGGTGAAAGTGCTTCCACAGCCTGGGACGGGGCATACGAAGTGGGCCTCGTTTCTCCTCCTGGAGGCGCTGGCTGCCTGTGTGGCTGAGGTGGTGACCTGCTTCTTTTCTACCTGGAGGATGGGGGGGAGACGTGTGACGCCATTGGCAAAGTGGCCCTGTGGGTCGGAGAGGGCGGCAGAGGACGCGATTGCCTGCGTGTAGAGTTCAGCTGCGCTGGGGGCATAGTAGGCTTCCTGTTTTAGGTCGGGTGGCGGTGGAGGGGGGAGCGGGGGTGGTGGGCCGGCGGTGGCAGTGGGGGTGGAAGCGGGGAGGGGCGGAAGCTGGGACTGGGCGGGGGCGGGGATTGGGTATGGGGCTGGATGAGAGGTATGGCGGAAGGGAGAGTTGCTGTGGCTTCTTCTGTAGGCATGACCGGGCGGATAGTGGGCGTGCTGCTCGGTTGGATCGTTTGGGCCCGAGCCTGGAGGAAAGGAGGAGGAGGAGGGCGACTGCTGAGACATGCCAGGGAGGAGGTGGAAGGAAGCCTCTGAGTACTGGTTCTGTCTGGCTTGGAAGACCATCTCGACGGGTTGGTTGGCCCTTTTTATCGATCAAAGCGAGGGAAAAACAAGCTGAGGTTGATCTGTGAATGTTCACCACCGTGTTAATTCTCTCTATCCACTCACACACACACGCAGCTGTGCACGCACGCACGCACGCACACGTCCGAATCGAAACACTTGCAAGCAACACACCACACTTTTTATATTGCTCGTTTCCGTTGTTGCCCACTCCCCCTCTTGCTTGTCTCTTGCCTCTGGCACAAACAGTGCCGCAGCACCGCCTCGATTTGTCATCCATTCGATCTAAATTGCTGTGTCACATGCACAGCCATCGGCTTCTTGGTTGCCGTTCCGTGTCCGTCTTCCGCGCTCCATTCCTCATGACTGGACTATGTAAGATGAGAGTGTCCCTACGTCGCCGGACCTTCAAACATATGTGCATCCAGCAATCTCCTCCTTCTCATCAGCTCCACCTCCGAAATCCGCTGTCCTCCATTCCCACCACGTGGCATACCCACCTCTCCCGGCTCACTGCTAACACTCGACTGCCGGTCAAACGATTCTCCCCCGCTGCCGCTCAGCCGTTTACGCGCTATGAACGTGGCTCCAGAGTCATCCGTCTCCCCCTCCGACGTGAACGGGCTGTGGTCGACGCGCGCGCTTCCATTTGCTGCGGGCCCCGAGCCGGAACTCGACCTGCTGCTCATACCCGTACTGCTCGAAGCGCGTGGCGGGTCCACATCACCCGCAGCAGCACGTCTTGTGGAGGAGCACGAGCTTCGCGAGGTCTCGGACGCACCCACCCCTCTCTTCTTTCCTCCACTCTCCTCCCACCCCCTCTCCTTCCAGGCGTATCGCACAAATGCGTCCTCTATCCAGTCCGCCAAATCCTCCACGACGTCCTTTGCCTCCTTCATCAACGTCATCATCTGCAGGTACCCGTGACTCCAGTCCTTGAATAACACCATCTGCACCCAGTCGTCCTCAGTCTCCCGTGCCAGTCGATCCCGTTCTGCTTGCAATAACTTCATCTCGGCATCCTCGCACGCGTGACTCATTCGTAAACCATCGCCAACGCCCCCCTTTGCACTACCACCACCGACCTTCCGGTCCAACTCCTTTTTCCTCGCCCTCTTCGCTTCCCTCACACGCCCAGCAAATATGACCGTATCGTCCACGAATGGATCCTTCTCCCCACATTGCATAAGCAGTGGCGGAAACTGTGCGAGGAGCGTGGCAGGCGTCAGGATCGGCGAAAGAAAGTAATCTGTTGCAAAATCGGGGTTTCGGTGCGGTCCAATGTACAGGATTGCCATCGCTCGCATCTGTCGAAGATTGCATGTCATACAAAAACAAAAAAAGTTACCATATCATGATTTCGATCAGAACGGAGAACCCAGAATCCCAAGATGACGAGACATCAGCCCAGAAAACATAGCGAGAGAAACGGAAGAAAAAACCCACCATGCTCGGAGAAATGATCCTGTCCTGGAAATACCCAACTCGACTTGTCATCGTCAACCTCGTTCCAATTGGCTCGGGTTCCTTTCCTTTCCCTCTGCCCAGGCCATGCCCTCTAGTGACAAGCGTGACAGCCTTGACGTTCGCCTGCTGCACCGCTTCGGAGAGCTCCTCCTGTTGCCTCTCCAAGCAGATGTGCAGATGCTGTTCTGAGCTTGTCTCCGCCGAGTCCCTCTCTTGTTGGGGGCTCTCTTTGTACACATACCGCACACGCTCCTCAAGAGGTCGATCTTCCTCTTTCACAGAGTCACATTCGTCACTCTCTTCGTCTGCCCAGAACTCGCTTTCATCGGCCGTCCGCACCTCGAACGACCTGACGCTTGACTTGCGCTTCATTGCTACGGCTGCAGCACGTCTATCCTTCTCGGCCGATGCCGAGGCACTCCACAAGGGTGCCGACGTCCCCTCCGTCGGACTTGCATTCGCTGCAAGGTCCATTAGCGCATCCTTCCAGCTCCTGCCACGCTTTAGACCGCGGCGTTTCGCCTGAGAACCACCACTATGCTTTCTCTCGATCATGCTGAGTGGGCTCACATGTTGTAGGTGATTCTTCTGCGACGCGAGTTCACGTAACCCAGGTAAGTTACCCGTAGACTGTTCCGAACGCAACACCCGCAAGTTGTCGGGTGACATCCACGATGTGAAGTTAAAGTCAAGCACTGCATAGCTGAGGACAAGGGCCGCTGGTAATTCGAGCTTCGCTGACGAAGGAGAGGTGGCTGGGAGCGATTGGTTATATTGGAGAATCTTGACCATGACACCAACAGCGAGTGCAGCTCCCCTGAAAACACCCAAGCGAACGCGACAAACCCACGTGTATCAGTGGCACAGACGGCACGCATGCACGCAGTGCACTTACGCCGAATCGCCCGATAGGATCACATTGAAGTCTTTACCCGACATGCCGATGCACCGCCCGCTCGACTCTGCTAGAAGCCTATATAGATCAAAGCACTCATCCATTGCAAAAGGATACGGATCTGAAAGTGTGCAGCAAAGGGATGTCGATTGAGTTTCACTGCCACGACGCCATCAGAAAAGAGAGAGACAGTCACATTCTGGCGCCTTTCCGTAGTCCACCGCTAATACGGCTTTCCCGGTCCTCAACGCCCACGTCCGCAGTCGTTCTTCGTGATGCTCCGGTGTCATCGCCACGAACCCTCCACCAGGAAAATCCAGGATAAGATCAGTACAATTATGTAGCTGAAGCACCGGTGCCGCAAAGTATACGTGCACGGTGATTGGACGATCGTATTGTGATGATGACGGCCTGGGTAGGACTATCCTTCTATAAAACGCTATGCTTGGAGCACTCGAAAGGACACGGAGCTTCAAAAGTTTCATTAGTTCACAATCTTTGCGGTCGATCATGTCACAAACAGCCTACACACATATGGATTGGATGTTTTCTCCCACGTCGTGCGAAACATCTCCACGGTTGGCACAGCCCTAAATCTGCGAAGCTTTTTTTTATATACCAAAACGTTGAGCCATGGAAGATGACAGCAAATTTTACTCACCTTCTCGTCCCCCTCATTAGCATAGATTATGTAGTATATCGAGAATAGAACGGAACAAATGTCTCTTAGCCATTTCGGTTTCACGGACATGGCCGTCGTGAACCCAGCGTCTAGGCCAGTGGCGATCCACGTCGCACGATAGTATGAAGGCGAGTACTACACAGCCATATATGAGTTTTCCGAGAAAACAGAGAGGGAAGGTGAACGGGGAGATAAAGTTTCAAAGGAGTGGAGCACTTACGAGATGGGCTAGTGGCTCAGGAGCTAGCAGACTCATGGTATCAGCACCGCATCCACACCCCCTAGAAATCCAAGAAAGTCCAGACTCACATCCAAGGCCAACGATCTTGTCCAAGTTTCTAACGGCGTACACAGCAGTGAGCGTGCTAACGATGATTTGCCATGGGGAGAAACCTTCTGCTTGGAAAATAAATAAAAATAATGATGATGAGTCGTGGTCAGACAGCAACTAGCTGACGTCACAAGGTGCTAGACAAGTTATATGGGGACGCACGGAGTCTCCTGTTCAGTTTCCGAATCCAAAGTACACGTGGACCCCCAGGATTTCCGACGGAAAGTCTCCACATCCAAAAAAGTATGACTAGGAACACCTGTGTGGAACCAGCATATCATGCCAAGTGTGAGCTGAAGGGGGGAGAGAAAGGGCAAGCAGATTCATAACGACATACATGTGTACGTTTCCAGGACGCGCTCGGGCGGCCCAACAGATGGTCTATCATGTCGATATAGTCGCGAGTCTCTTTGAAGGCAAGTAGTTCGTGTGGTGAGCGTTGGGCGGTTACGTTATAATGCAAGGCGTTCGCATGTGATTTTTTGCGAATTACAGAACCTGCCATTTTGGGCCTGCTCACCTACCGACGGGGCATTGTGACGGATGCTTTTTGTCACTGGTCACAGCTTTTCGATAGCCACGTGGCTATCTAGGAGGCTCGATCGCGGTGCGCTGGCGACTCGCTGACAGACCCGAACGTCAAGGTCGTTGGTAACCACGACAAGATGGTCAACATGCTCACGTCTATCAGAACGGAGGGAGATAAGATTGAGATCGTGAACCAGTTATTGCTCCCCCACACGACAGAATATTTGGAGATCAGTACCATCGAGGAAGCACATGAGGCTATCAAGTCTATGAAGGTCAGGTTTACTCTTACACACGATGACACCTTGCAGACAAGTCTAAATTTTTACATATATTCTTGCAGATTCGTGGCGCACCTGCCGTCGCGTCGCTCGCAGCGCTTACCTTTGCTGCCAACCTGTCGAAGGCCCTCGCTTCGCCGGACCGCCCCTCCTTCCTTTCTTCCCCGGAAGATCTCGAGAAACATGTCACACCCATTCTACATTACCTCTATACCGCACGGCCTACTGCAGTTAATCTTGGAGCAGCAACGCGTCGCATTGCACGCACATTGCAGTCATCGAAAGACGCAGGCAAAGATGCCGTTACCATTGCGCGGGACCTCGTCACCGTGTCCCGGCTCGTCTCCGAAGAGGACTATGCCCGTAATAAGAAGATGTCCGAGAACGGCGGTTTGTGGCTTGCAGCGTTCCACAATTTGCAGGCCAGCGAACGCCTCAATGTCCTCACGGTGTGCAATACGGGTTCCCTTGCGACATCGGTATGTGGATCAGTCACCTTGTGTTTTCCATTCTGTGCTCCGTGATGCTCCAACAACCTCTCTTTGCATGCACAAATTTTGGTGACCATTCTATGTTCCAGGGTTACGGAACCGCTCTTGGCCTCATCACGTTCCTTCACGAGACCCAAAGGCTTGGGCGTGCTTACTTTACTCAGACTGCACCCTACCACCAGGGATCTCGGTGAATAACACGACCCCTCAGCTTCCCGACGTCTTGCTGATTTAATTCTTCTTCGCAACATTATTTTACCTGTCCTCATGTTTCGTGTTTCCGGTGTGATAGGTTGACTGCATTGGAACTTCAGACACTTCGGATCTCTTCGACAATGATTTGTGACACCATGGTGGGATCCCTTTTCCAACACCATACGGTACATGCCGTTGGTGCGCTGCCTTTCCATTCTTGCCTTATACTCTCTTTGACTTTTTTTTTCCCAGCTGTCGGAGCCGACAGAATTGCACAGAATGGAGACACTGCCAACAAGGTATCGTGTACATCCCATGTTTATGCATCATGTTCCGAATGTTCCGATCACAACGCATTTTTTTTTTTTTTTCCTTCTGTCTGGTATCTCATTTTTCATGACCTCTTTTCTCTCTCCAGAAGTTCATCTCGTTGTGCATATCACTGATTCGTATTTGACATATCCACACATCAGATCGGGACATACAACGCCGCTGTACTAGCAGCACGACACAATATCCCATTCATCGTCGTTGCCCCGATCAGTACTGTTGATCTCGACATCAAGGACGGATCACAGTGAGTTCCTTTGTATTCATCGTTCGGAACGGCTGATCCCATAATGGCTCCACACAATACAGAATTCCAATCGAACACCGTGCCCCCACAGAAGCATGCGTTATCCGGGGTGCCCTTTACCCGCCCAGATTCGGCTCTGATGGGCGACGTGAGCTCGCACAAGTCATGTTCACCCCGCCAGGCCTAGAGTCCGACACAGAGAACGTGTATAACCCCAGTTTCGATGTCACTCCTGCAGAACTCATCACCGCTATCGTTACCGAAAAAGGCGTCGCTGTGCGAAGGGAAGGGGAAAAAGTTTTCGATTTGAGTGGGGTTGTTTAGGTGGCACGTAGGATGGATTCGGATAGACGAATTGGCGCGGGACGCCTGCCACGTGGCTATACCTTCCTTGGCAGTAAATCACGGCCCGGGTCCTGAAGGAGATAACGAACGCAATCTACAAGTGTAAAACAAAGAGCTGAAGATGGCATATCAGAGGCAGAGGCGTGATTGGATAAGCTTTTATGACTTCATAACCCCAGGTTAAGGTTGCGGATCTTCGAAGTGACGTGTTCACCATCTGACCTTCCGGGAGATGACAATTTTCGTATTCCAAAACCCCTCATGCATCTATGGTGCCCGTGCGTCCAGGAGGGTTCAGGGCGTTGTCGGAGGATTTGAGCTACATAGAGACGTGCCCTTTGCAGGCGAAGTTCTCAGTAGGGACAGCTGCCGGACAGTTTTGGGTCTGACAGAAAGTGGCCCGAAGTCACCGTTTGCATATGTACCTGCGACATTACTAATCATTGACGCTGCGGAAGCGGGGAATGGAGCTGGGTCATGGTAATTGCGAGGGATACATCTCAAAGTTATGGGAGCTGAGAGTAGCCAAGGCCGATGTGATTCAGTACTTGGAATTTATCGGTGGACCTTGCCTCCACTCACTACGGAGAGAAGCTTAATAGGAAAAGGGAGGGTGGCCCGGATCTGCCGGGTCGGAAGAGGACCGGGACTACCGGCTGACTTCCGGTCCTTCCTCCTGCGCAGCCGTTTCCCCCAACTTGGGGCATGTCGACGACTGTCTCATACGCCATGACATCGTTGGGATATGCGTTACACTCAGCTCAGCAGTGCCAACATTATTCAATATCGGGATTGGGGCAAACACCATTCGCATCTGAGGTGGTTCTGGGAAGCGCTACTTATCTTTTTTGAGCCTCGGGCTCTGTGAATTTAAGATCATGAAGAGTACATGGTGACCCCTTTCCCGCTGGTAGCCAGCCTATCTGAAAGTATTATCGCAAAGTGATTTGCGCGTCGCCAGCCAGGAGGGTCTAGAGCGTGGAAGAGTTGTCCGATAGAATGCCAAAGAATTTCTTTTCTGTTCGTTGGTGTCACTTTTTACGTGGCTTCGCACGAATCCGGAACGCAACCCCCGGGGTTTCAGGGACGTTCTCGAACGTCCAGCGCACGGACCATGCGTCGCACACTAGCACTTGTGCCATGTGGGGCGTCGTCGCAGCGTTCGGTATAAGTTGACGGTGCAGCTCGACTGACGGTATATGGTTGGTCCGACGCCGCGACTGGACTGGATTCTCCACCCGGTCGGGTGAATCGCGGCCCTTCGATTTGACATAACTTATCGACCCCCAACTGTGTTGCTCCTTTTGATACCTTCGGTAGCCAAACAGCTCTTCAAATAAAGCCTCGCCTTTTTACTCCTCACCAGGACTGGTTCAGGCTCCTCTTCCCTTGACTCTGTCGATACATGCTCGTCGTACCCGCTTCATCAACCTCTCAACACGATGACCGGACACCCCTGCTCTCCAATGCAGATGGGAAGGAACCCAGGAAACCAACCCCACTTCCCAAGGGGCAGATAATGATCCTCATGTTGGTTGCCCTCGTGGAACCTATTGCCAGCCAATGCATCTATCCCTTTATCAACGAAGTACGCATCTCCCTTCCGGTCTCGTGTGCGATTGCTGAAGAATATCGTGGTCAGCTTGTCAGTGGCCTGGACATCACCGGCGGAGACGAGAGAGTGGTCGGTGAGTCTTTTCACGCTACTCTTGTTCCGTTCAAGCTCACTCGGCGGCCAGGATATTACGCGGGCCTCATTGTACGTGGGGCTAGTGTGGGTCGGCAAATTCGTTTCAGACTAATCCTTTTCTCCAGGAGTCTCTCTTCTTCGCGACCCAAGCACTGACAGTTTTCCAGTGGAGCCGCATATCCGATCAGATTGGCCGAAAACCCGTTCTTCTTGTAGGCATCTTCGGCCTCTCACTGTCAATCCTCTGCTTTGGGCTCTCCAAGACGTTTGCTGGTTTGGTAATAAGGTGGGTCATGCGCCATCTATTATTCTGTTTTAGCATGTTTTGACGGTTGCGCCATAGCCGGTGCATCACTGGGGCCCTCAACGGGAACATTGGCGTAATGAAGAGCATGCTTGGTGAGCTCACTGACTCATCCAATATGGCTCAGGGTTTCGCCCTCATGCCGATTATGTGGTCCTTGGGGTGTACGCTTGGGTACGTATTTTGTTTCTTTGTTATGGCGTAATGATGATCGGTCTGTCTATGTCCAGTCCCCTAATTGGCGGAACGCTCTCACGACCGCAGGACCACTTCCCGCGTCTTTTTGGCGCCTCTTTCTGGGCCGAATATCCGTACTTCCTCCCATGCGGCATTGCGTCCGCATTTGCAGTCGTTGTCTTTGTTGTCATAGTCTTCTTTCTAAAAGAGGTGGGTGTGCAGTCCAATCCCGGAGTCGGCGTTTCATTACATAAACGCGAACTTGTAGACCCTGCCAAACATCTCTTGCGAGAAGATGTCAGTATCCAATGACTCTGAGGCAACTGCGGGGCGCGATAGCCATCGGTACGATACAATCAACGAGTCTTCCGCATATCTAACTCTCTCCCACACTCCACAATACGATGCCCCCGTCCCTCTTCGTATCTTACTCACTCCGGAGCGCATTCTGTACATCGTCAACTATGGCGTCCTTGCCTTGGTTGAAATATGCATGTTCGTCCTCCTCCCCCTTTTCCTTTCCACGCCCATTGAGCTTGGCGGGCTCGGGCAAACGCCAGCGATGATTGGGCTGTGGATGTCTGGGTATGGCATTGTAAACAGTCTGTTCCAGGCGTTTTTCTTCGCCCCACTCGTGTCCCGTTTCGGTAAGAGGACATTGTTTAGAGTGAGCTACGCGTGTTTCGTACCAATCTTTGCTATCTTCCCGGTTGTGAACTGTGTCGCACGGAGATGGGGAGTGTGGTGGGGCATTTGGGGGCTCATGGGTTGTCAACTCTGTTTGGCTGTCCTTACTGATATGGCATTTAGTAAGTCTTCCTACGTTGTGTTTCGTGCCTCTTGAGCCTCTCTTACCTACTCTGCCCATGACATTTAAGGTTCCATTTTGATGTATATTACTACCTCGGCACCCGGCCGTCGTTCCCTAGGCGCCATCAACGGCATCGCGCAAACCACAGCGTCGATTGTACGTGCCATCGGGCCTGCGAGTGCCACATCGATGTTTGCATACTCACTTCAGCATGAATTGCTGGGTGGGTATGCTGTGTATTTGGTCATGATTGCATTTACGGTGGCGACCATGAAGCTTGCAAGTGCGTTGCCAGAGGAAGTCGGGGAATGGGAACAGAACGCTCGTACTTCGGTGGCTGGCTAACCGGATCGATATGCTTACTGGATCAGGGTCTGATGAAATGATGAAAAAAAGGCAAAAACTCGAGCTCGAGGGTGGCACGAAATGGTTCATGTTGGCACCCTGCATAGCGAGTTGCTGCCCATGAACGTAGACGGTGCAACGAACTCTCTTCACGACACCGTCAATGCCTTCCACCGATTGTCTTTTTGGATGATGCTATGTTGCCATGTAGATTAACATAGATATACCACGTTACTGTGTATTTCAATATATTTGGGTATCCTACTCGGGGATTGGATGGTTTTTGCTAGGTACCACTGCGATACGCGCTGCCTTTCCATACAACCTTGTTCGCCCCCGCGACAAGAAGCTATTGCTCTGATTCTATATATCAAAAAGGACGACCTGCTCCCCACTACTCCGGTCAATGCGAATAAGTTTTTTCGCCACGCAAGCGTATAATGCTCGCGTCCCGCCAATAGTCACCTTGAGTTTGTTAAGTTGCATTGCAAAGTTAGGTGCCGTCAGCAACGCATGCAGGAGGTGTGCGGTATTGATCTGGTGAGTGGTCGGACCGCTTCTTGGGCCCGAAGATAAGGCTGAAGTTGAAGAAGACACGCTGGAGGACGTCGGCGATTGTGGTGTCGGCGATTGCACGGCCAGCGATTGGATATGAGCCCTACAAACAACAATTTAGTCCATTCCAAGTGCGTGCATGGTAGAACTAACAGCGTCTCCTTCGCTCTAGGTGGTTTCACACCGCTCGAATAGGGGTTACCTGGCGAAATTACTTCGCCCACTGTACTCCATATTTTTGCCTGCAAAACGGATGCATCATAATCAGTGACTTCTGAGCAGGATTCGCTTTTGTATATCAACTCACCACAATACGTTCCAGTTCTGGTGTCACTCGCACTTTTGGAGCATTCGTGGCCAACCGTGGTGGGTGGGGCTCTACCGGCGGTGCCGTAGCATCAATATCGGCGTCGGATCCGCGTAAAAGATTAGTATGGGCCGGAGGGGAAGATTGTGACGGCAACATTGGCTTTTTGCTGAGCACAACCGTTTTTTCTTCCTCTTCCTCTTCCTCTTCTTCTCCTGCATCTTCGCCGCCGTGGTCATGGATCTCGATTTCTTTTGCCGTATGACTCAATGTTGATTCAGGTTGTTCATCAAGCCCCATGTCGCCTCCGTCTTTACCAGAATCGAAAATGCTATCATCTATTGCAGAGTGGCTTGTCTCATCAAAGCCTTCGCCGTCAGTATCCCCTCCAGCAGTCAGATTAGCAAAGACTGAGCGCGGGACAGGTTCAGGACTTTCAAATGATATCGTAGAGAGGTCGCCAAATTTGATCTCCTCGTCCATCAACTTCTCACTAAAACGGAGCGTGCGAGCGGGTGTGGAGGGCGTAGACCAAAATGCGTCTTCATGGATATCAGGTTCTCTTGAGGAAGCGGGTAAGGGTGGATCGCGATCTCCTCGCCTTGCATTAGATTTTGAAGATACAGATGGGTTGTTGCGTCCTTGGGGTTCCTTTGCTCGAAGTAGAGACTCCTTCTATAGAACAGTTAGACGTGTGAAGACCACGAGACGGACGCATTCCAGTAGCAAGGGGTACATACCTGCAAGCGGAGTTCCGCAAGGCGGTCTTGTAGTTCATGTATTCGCTTTTCTTCTTCGGCGACAGTTGAGGTCTGTGTCGCTGGGACTGAGACCGGTGCAGACGACGCCGACTTGACAATCAATCAATGCTGAGTGTCTACTTTGACAGGAACGGACTGACTTCTTGCAAAGATTCGCTCAGGTGCTTTATGTTTGCACGAACCTCGGCCAGTTGTTCGGTGAGTGCGACGACTTGCGATCGCGCTCGCGGCATCGGTCGTATCGACTGACTGCTAGATTCAGCAAGGGTTATTCCTACAACAAAGCTTACGCACTATCGATCCAGGTATTTCAGCGCTGCCATAGCGTATACCTCGGGTTCGGGTTCCCTGGGCTTGGTTACCTCATCGCGTTTGGTTGGTGGTTTCCTCAGCGGAGTCGCGCCAGGAAAGCTTGCACGCGATATCTGGCCTTTTCTAGGACCGTTCTCAGGCTGCTTCCTAACGCCAGCATCGGGGGGAGGTACAAGTGTGAAGAGGCCGAGTTCGGAGGTGTCGATGTCGCGTATGAGATCGCCGAGTGGAGTATCAAGCACGGCGCGTGTGAACGGACCCGTCTGCGCGGAAGGGTTGTCGCCTGTTGCAATGATGGTCGTCGCCGATGTGTGAATTGCTTTGGCTGTCGTTGTGAGGTGTTCAATGTGGTCTGAAAGGGAGGGCATGACGGTGCAAGTCGTAAGTTGTTGGCGTGACGCTGACGCCAGTGGCAGGATGCTGCTATCGCGACTTGTCGATGTCAACGTCGCTCGCAATAAATATGCAAGTCGCCAGTGTGCACTCCACCATCATATCAAGTCCACGCCGACACATTACATGCCATGTACCATACATTTCAGGTCGAAAGCAGTTGAATGTTTGAAGGCGCCGTGTCCCCCTGAATGAGGTTGCACAGCCACCCGACAATGTCATGTCCCCCGAGCTGCCACTGACCTGAGTTATTATCGCTTGTCCCTCCCTGCAGCGTCGCGGCCATTCAATTAGTTCGAGGTAGGTGATTGGTTTCTTTCCTCCTCTTTCCCTCCCGCAGCACGAGCACACCGCTCGTATGCCCTTTTTGATTCTCGATCGTACCGAAAGATGCCGCTGGGGCTTCCAAGAAGGTCCCACGACAACGGGACACCCACGCCCATCCGTAGTAATGCTGACCCTAATGATCATGCGAGCCGTGAGTCAGAGAGACACGGTAGCACCGATCATCGTCGGTCTGCATCCTTCAACGATGCAATACCGAGTTCGGGATCACTTTTCAAGGGCTTGTCTGTTTTCCACCATGAGAGCCGTTGTCGTTTCCAATCAAAGTCAGGGATCGATACGTACGCTAATCGTGATTTCTATTCCAATGCTTTCACACCACCAGGGCGTTGCATCGACGTTACCAATATCGACCCGTTCGCTGCCTTGCCTCAGGTGCAGCGGCAAGATCAAAACCATCCTCACACAAGGATTCTCGGTTTCTTCCCGCAGGTAGGCACCCCCAATCAGGCGAAAGGTTCTTCGCCATCCAAATCGAACTCCACACAAGTCAGCAGGAGGGAGTTGCAGTACCTTTACTCGGTATTTGAAACTGCTACCAAAAGCAGAGAAACAACGGATAGCCTCATGACTTCTGTGAATTCCTCGACTACCCTGTTGAACAAGGGTCATACCACATCACCTTCCAAGGTTTGTTGTGCCAAAGCTCTACACTACCACTTCATTTCATTCGCGTAGCTAATACCTCGATAGCCATCCACAGCCCGCACGTACGATGCTAAACTAGTGACAAGGGAGATGCATCGGCTAGGTACTCTGGCTGGTCTCAGTCCTGCGCTTGCCCCGTCACTTTCGTCTGGCCCCTCAACATCCACGCTTACCCTTCCAACTACCTCACCCTCGACCTCTACTTTTGCACCTAGTTCATCATACAACCACGGCAGTACTGTGCCTGGTACCAGCGTAACCGATAAAGACAATCCGTGGGGTCAATTGCATGTACACGTCCTACCACTGTTCAACGAGGAGCCGTTGCGCGTACCCATGTATGTGGATTCCTATGTATGGTTCCGAGACTTACATTTCTCAGAGAGGACCTTAACGCGCTAGTGAAGCGGCACATTCAAACCGTATTGGCAGCATCACCATCAAGAGCTCTTACAACTCTCAGTACAGATGCAAGGGAGCTCATCGAAGCTGGTATAGTTACGTTGAACGTTAAGCTCGTCTTAGGGTCCGACGAGTCTCTTATGGGTCGGCTGGTGGAAGTGTGGTCCTTCTTCTGGGATCACGTACTTCCATACATAGAAGGCGTCAGTATAGTCCGAAAACGTTTGTTTTGTCCAGAAAGGAATGAATGTTGTGCTACAGGTTTTACTCCCTTTGCAGACCGACCCGCTGCTAACGTCGCTGCATCGCACCCCCAAGCAACTTCCTTCGTCTCCACCCACACGGCAAGGATCTCCAACAGTAGATGTGCGAAGCGTCGCACTGTGTGCGTTTCGCCACCGTGTCGTGATGCCATTATCCAAGCGACTTCAAGCCTTGCTCTCACCACCCTTAACCAAGGAAACGCTCGCAAGGCTCGGGAAATATCGGTCGCCTCGGCTACAACAGATGTTTGTCTGCACGTTTTGTTATCGCCTGACTTCGATTACCGATTCGTATCCCTAGGTTACTGGTCTTGACGTCCGAACGACGTTCCCGGCCGTCATCACCCAGGTTGTCACCATGCACGCCGACTGCACAACCCGACACAGACGAGGCTGCTATTAGCGAGCTTCTCCGCTTATTCTCGCAGGCGCGCCACAACGTCCATCATCAATACCCCCAGCGACGGTCCTTCACTCAATCCGCAACGACCCGGTCCACGACTCCGGACTTTTCGTCTGCGAGGATCCCCCGCGACCGAAGGGGACGCATTGGGGGTGCATGTAACATGGATGCGATGATTCTCAATGCAGGTGGGTGGACGACGGACGGTGTAGATAGAGTAACGACTGCTACTCGCGGATCGTCTTCGGCGTTAGGTGACAGGGACGTGCATGGGGACTCTGACGATCTAAACAATGAGAGCGTGGAGACGCCACGGATTGGCGCAATGGAATCGGATAGGGAGATTCCGCCTGCGCTCCGTCCGTCGGTGGAACATCACCACCGCGCGAGTACAGGTGGCTGGGGGCTGGGTGCGGGGAAAGAGGAGAAGCAGCGAGAGGAAGACGACGACGACGAGGCTATGGACTGGGACCAAGCTCAGGTGAGGATTTAAAATCGGAATTCCTTCTTCGTATAGTAACACTGGAAACGACCCCCAGGCTGTAGTGGAGCGAATGGTTGGGATGAAACCACTCGAGAGTCCGACTGAATCACGTAGGAGGGCGGCTTAGGTGTTTGGAGTGACTGCATTTCAAGCTGCTGTGGAACGAAATTGAATGTGTTCGATACCTGATACTGGAGAACTGCATTTCTTGAACGTACCCACCAAGTCCATTGTTTGTTAGCACGCAGGTTTCTCATGCAATGATGGTGACTTAACCCTGGCTAAGCTAAACTCGCAATCAAATCGACCGTAGCGGCGCCAGAACTCTCGGATTCTAGTTCAGGGGTTGTCCAGAAAAAAAAAACTGCCTTCAACATGTATTCTGTTTATTTTAGGGATGCGAGTGATCGTGTGAATTGGGAAGCTAGGAGACATGATGAATGAGGTGCTTGCCGTCCTCCACTGCTAGGGTATATGGTCTACAAGTCCGCCAAGTCTATGTTTCAGAGCCAATTTCTGCTTCACTTATAGGTGACGGAAACCTAGGGTAAAGCAGTACCGAGTAAGGCCATATTGGGTTGTAAGGTCACGTCGTGTCACGTGAATCACTGCGTCACTGCGGCGTCACCGTTCGATGGTTAGCGAGAGGGTAAGGAAAATATAAAAAGGCAGAAATTCGCTTGGAAAATTGCCAACCAACTTCCAGTGCCCAGAGAAGACACCCTTACAACCCAAGAAACAGAGAAAACGGTTATGGCGGGTTAAGTGGCTCATTTTTCACCCTGATCACACTCGCCCGGCTAATATGACGGTGCAGCAGAGCACACCAAAGACACGACGCGCGTTATAGCAGGGTTGAAGGCAGCCGTCCACAATCCACATGTCTCCGAAGAAGCTAAAGAGCACGCGATTGAACGACTCAGGGAGATGGGTCAGAGTGTCGACGTCGCTCCGCAGGAAACAGCCGAAAAGTCTTCTGATCAGCAAGAGGGATCTCGCGTGCTTGGAGGTTACAAGGCGACGTTGAGCAGTCAGTCCCCAAATATGCCGCACAACTCATAGATACAAACTGACTTTCCTAGATCCGTACACCTCAGAGGAGGCCAAGAAGCACGCGGAAGAAGTCCTTCAGGCTGCAGGAATTATTGGGCATCATCAAGACGCGACAGATGAGGAGCACGAGACTCGAGTTTTGGCGGGCTATAAAGCTGCCCTTCACAGTGAGTAGACCATCACTTACATTGTTGGGTGGGGTGTCTGAGCAAATACGTTTAGATCCTCGCGTTTCTGATGCAGCTAAGGAGCATGCACGCCAGTATCTTGAGGAGCGTGGAGTCGAGACCGACTGATTAGACTGACGAAGTTCTTCAAAAGATTGTTGTACTGTAATAATGTAATTCGTGCCGTACCAAACCTTGTATTAGTGTATAATCAGATCAGGTGCATCATTCCTTAACGTATACCTTACAAGTCGCTTTTCATTTTGAGAGCGATTCTACCTTGTTGACTAAGTTGTCGACCCGCCCCTCCAAATTACCGACGTTGCCGGCGACGGTATTACGGTTTGCTTCCAGGCTGCCTTCGACACTCTCTACGGCGGTTTTCAGTGCATCCAGGGCCTCCCGCGTCCTCTTTTGCTCTTCTTCAAGAGCAGCAACCGTGCTTTGGAACTCGGCTGCGGACCCGTGCAAGGCGGAAAGTGTCCGAAGGCGCGTCAGGATGTGGGGTATGTGCGGCAGAGAGGGGGCAAGGCGGGAGAGTAAAGGAAGGACGGCATCTTGAGCAGGGGTGCTTCCTGATTGGATATCTTGCTGGCTCATGTTGTTTTGTCGTTTTTGTGCTTGGTTAGTCGATGCACGCTCAAGGTCAGACAAAAGCAACTTCAAGCGCCTCGAAACGGAGTCTATGTGGCGCGGTTGAGTGAGCAGCGTCAGTTGATTGTTCAGTCGCATGAGCATCGGGAGAAGAGGCGGCGTAAGAGGTGTTGTCTAGAACAGCCATCAACGGAGAGTCTGATATGGGCACACGATGACCTACTTCGTCGAGTGTGACGTTCACTGATCCTATGAGTTTCTCCAGTTCGCCGACGCGTTTATCCATTTCGGTTATACTCCGTGTCTCGGGTGCAACATTCCCGTTCTTGTCCTTGACATGACTGCCCTTGGGTATGTCTCTTTCATTCCGTTCGGGGCCACCTTCATGATCCCTCTCTTCTCTGGCTCCACCACGGTAATTCTCACCCAGTACTACACTGACCAATTTTCCCCGACCTTCTTTTGCGTTCCTCACTTTCACCAGCCTCTCCCGCACATCGACAAGTCCCATGATCATTTCACCCGGATCGACAACATCCCCGCCCTTCTCTCGAGCCTGCAATGCTGGGTTCGACGGATCAGCGAGCTCCGCTTCGAGTGCAGCTAGTTCAGCCTGTAGCACGCGCAGTCGCGCAGGGAGCGAGAGGTGGCGCGTTGGAGACGATGAGCGTGATGTAGAACGTGAACGACTGGAAGAAGGGGATGGCGGATAGGTATATCGCGTGCGCTGTCGACCTGCATTGCACGGGGAGGGGGGTAGTAACAGTACCCTATTCAATACGCGGTACAGATCAACTGGCTGGTCGATGACACATACGTTTCTGCTCTGCTTTTCTAAAGTGCTTGCTAGCCGCTTCTGCGCCTATGAGGTTGCTCGTGTCGAGCTCTTCACGACCAGTCAATGTAGAATCGCCCACGGCCCTGGTGCGGGTACGGACAGCAGAAGGTTCGTCATCTGTCGAATCGCCGTTCTATTTGAAAGCGCGTCCGTGAGCTAGAGGTCTCGACAAATAGGCAGGGAACGTACGTCCGTATGGGAGGATGGGATGACATCCTCTGTCTCGTAGACATCCGGCGCTGTATCCTGAAATCACTGAGGTCAATTTCCTTTAACTCTTCCCGACGGAGGTGATAACAAACAATATCGGGGAGGTTGGCATACTTGTTCGCGCTCATCGTCATCGGATGTGTGCATGGTGGTGTCACAGTACTGCTATGAATTGCGAGGTGGAGCGTGGGAAAGAGCTAGAAAAGGAAAAAGGAAAAAATCGTCACCTGAGCGATTCGAACACTCGCGGGCAAAGCCCAACCGCTTAGCTGTTAGCAGGCGATCCCGTTAACCACTCCGGCAAAGTGACTTGCTTGGCCACTAACATTCAGGTCTTCATAAACCCTTTAGACGACTCCGGGGACATACAGTTCGTCGTCGGTCGCGCAATGGGATATGAACACACACGCGTCTATGGTACATACATACTCAACTCGTAAGACTAGGCGATATAATAAAATACCCGCCAAAGCGGTCCAAAGGGACCATTCAGCCTCTGCTCACGTACCCCATCCTCTACTCCATCCTCGCTAACCTCCACATACTCGTCCTCATAAAGATCGACGGCAAGTATATCGACAATGTCAAATGCAGCCCCTAAACCGATTTTACTATGCTCACTCCTGCTGGTATGAATTAGTGGCGTGGTCTCACCAGCAGATCGCAGTGGATTTCCTGATATATCCACGGGGAAGGGCCATGCCAAAGTTCCCTTAACAATGAGCCAGGCAATATACATCACAGCCATGACCGGTATCTCGATGTAGAGGGAAACGAAATCAACGGGTGAGAATGTCGGGAATATAGAGGTCCAGCCTTGGACTGCCGTGGTTCGTCAGATAGACCCTCCATGAAAATGGTTTTTCAACGCAGCACTTACTTAAAATCAACGCCAAAACGGCTACAATCTGTACTGCGATAAGACGACGTCACTCATTCATCCATTTCACGTACCACGAAGTAGGGTCCCCAAGGCCACGTCCAACCGACGCGAAACTTGAGCTCCTCTATAGGCCTCCCCTGCAGTAACCAAGCCTTGCGAAATCTCCAACTCGCCAGGCCGATGGAAAGCCACGCGATCTGACAAGAGACAATTCGGTGCGTATTACTATCCACCAACCAATACTTCATACCTGATTCGAGACGCCAACAATGTTTTGCAACCAGCCCCACAGCTGGCCACTCCCGATGTAACTGCTTCCGAAGCAGAGTATACTTATGCTGCTCGTCGCCAGCAAAGCAAATATAGGTACACCAGCGGGCGTGGTCCGAGAGAATATTCGGGGAGCGTATCGTCGAGGCTTTACGACAGCGAGTCCGTAAAGAACTCTCGTACCTGCAAACAAAGCATGGTTTCCAGCGGAGAGCACGGAAGTGAGTATCACTGTATTAATGAAAGAAGCAGCTGCGGCTATTTGAAGGGCATCAAGTTTATTTCGACCCACGGACCAGGGATATAACGCACTGGATCCCGCAAGCTGGAAAACGATCGTAAAAGGCGACGTCGTAGTAGTCTTGTCCGATAAATTAGGGTAATCCCAAGGCACTAGGAACTTGAATTGTTAAACTGTCCCCGTAAGATGAAGGACACGCACCATTCAGGCCAATGAGCAGTATACTGAGTACATAGAATATTAAAATCCTACATAAATGCATGAGTAGTTGGACAAGTTGAACTATCGCAAGTACACTTGCCGCCAAAATACAAATTTTACAACCCTCGGCATATTGCGAGAAGGATTCCTTGTTTCACCGGCGGTAATTCCGAGACTCTCTGTACCACCGTCTATGGGAAGATAAAGGTTCCACATCCCATGGTCTTTTGGAGAGGAGTACTTACACGCAAAGCTAGCTGTCACAAAAACCTTCGCAAATCCACCAAATCCACCCACGAAAGGTGCGCCTTGGATGGCCCAATTGTGAAAACCGATATAATGGTGCGATGTATTAACGCCAACGTTGACAAGTATGCCAACAATGATGAATATGACTATCGTTGCGACCTTAAGGAACGAAAGCCAGTATTCTGAACATGTGAATAGGGAGATGATCGATAAGAAAACCTGGCTCACCTAGTTCACCGTACGCTCTGACGTGGATGCAATTTACGGAAACGAGGAAAACCCAGAAAACGAGGCTGATAACCCAAGGATTCCAGGTTGTCCAGAATTGAAGAACGAGTTGAGCAGCAGTGAGATCCGAAGCCATGGACACGGCATCATTGAACCAGTAGTTCCACGAGAGTGCAAAACCGTATGCAGGAGAAAAGAACCGGCTTGCGTACGCATTGAAGGAACCTACGATATGACGCCAGCCAGGTACACCCGATTTGGACACGTCGCACTCACCTGCCACCGGGTATTGCGTGGCCATTTCTCCCAGTAAAAGGAGGGTAACGTAGACTATGAATCCTACGATAGTGTAACATATGAGCATGCTGGCAGGCCCACCCTCAGCCAGGGATCGACCTGTTCCGAGAAACAGACCCGTCCCTATAGTGCCAGCGATAGCTATCATTTGAACCTGTCGTGCAGACAGACCCCGGTGTAAGGTGTCGCGGTGCACAGTGGCAGGAAGTTGGTCTTTCGTACCATCTTGTTGCTCGCATTGCTCCATGGTGGTCAATGACAACGACTGGCCAGCACATGTTACGCAAAGTATGGAACGACATAGCCATGCGATGGCGTGCTCGCTATACATTTGAGGAAATCATTCACTAGTTCTATTCGGGCCGTGGGGCGCGAGTTCGAAACCCGCCTCTGTCGGATATTTATGTCATTTATCAAACTACGGACGGCGATAGGTCACCTCACCGCCGATGCTTTACGCAGGAGGAAGAAAGACAGCCCACAAAACACAGCTCAACCCGCACCACACCACGCTCCATGCCACCCATGCCTTTCCCCACCTTGGTTGCTCAATAAGGAGTCGGGCAGCGGCCCAGTATGTCATGGGCAATGAAGGTAATACTCGCAAGGCAATCTGAACATGCGCGTTAAATGTCAGGATGAGAGTGAGAGAGATACCGTGAAGGACGTGAGGTAGAATGGAAGGATCGAGGAATAACGAGTCCCCCAGTGGGAGATGAGCACCACTCTTCGACCCTTGTCGGGCAAAACCGTCGCGGAGGATGCGAGGGAGATGGGAGAGGTAGAATATGCAAAAAATCCACACATTCAAGAGTACCGGTAACGAAATTAAGAAGTTCGGAATGTTAGAAATTGTCCAGTAACGAAGGAAACCGACGTTCCAGTATTCGCGTTGCACGTGTGTGTATATCGAAGGTAACATGCCTCTTTCGCACCACCGAGAGCGATCGTGCACCCGTGTAGATGAACAGAACAGAAGGTAGGCTCTGTAATTGTGATGAATGAAGGGCGACAGCGATACAATCACGTAAGCGACGCAGCGCAGCGTTGTGTTCAGCGAAAGCTAATCGCAAATATTGGCGTCGGCGACACCAATAGGGCGCGAGATGTACGTACCAGGTCCTTGCGGCCAGACAAGAGAGGTGCCACAAGCATGTTCCACATGATGAAGCCGCAGAGAAGCACAGCATTGGAACGGAAGACACCAGCGATCGCGAAGTACAGCGAAGCAAAGAGCCACTGCGATCGTACGCACGCAAGCATACCTCTGTAAGAGAAGTAGGTGAAAAACGGTTCGCTGTAAGGGGCAAATCGTAACGCTGAAGGACTGGTCGAGAAAAATGAGAGAACGGTAGCCAGGAACGCGGCAGAGGATGAACGCAGATGGTAGAGGGAAAGCTGATACAAAACACGGGTAGAATCTAAGAGTGCTGCAACGATGGCCCCACCGATCAAGAGAGCAGGCCATCCTGGTGGACTAAGACCCAGTAACGATAGGACGGAACCGGACCAACGCATGACTAGCGCAATGCCAGGGAAAAACGCCCATTCGTGCTCGTATACGAGTCCTTCTCTGGCTATATGTGCGAAGTGGAAAACATCCCAGCGAAGTAGAGAACTCGTCCAAACAGAAGCGCTGTCGTCCATGATGAGTTTCGGGGACGTGTCGAACAAGGTCAATAGTGCCGCCGACGAAACGATCAACAAGTAAATGAGCAGCCGGCTAAGCAAGGACTGGGCAAGCAAGGACTGGCTATAGTGGTCACTTGCCACGGGAGCCGTTTTCATGGCGAAGACGGGCGAGAACAGAAACCGCCTGCAGCGCTATGTCATTACAATAAACAGGCGTAAGGTTGCAGGCGACGTCGACGCACCTGACCAGCATGTGTCGAGCTTCTTCGAGCGCTCAGGCCCAGGCTCGCTACTGACTTGTTAGCTAGGCAGTGGACAACTTGAAAGCAAGCAAGGTATGCAAAGAATGTCTGACCCTCTTCGAATGTAATCTAGACGCTCCCTGACAGACGGTAGTAATCACGAGCAACTGTCCATCCCATGCCCAAATCTTCCCCACCGTCCAACTTACGACCTAAAATTCTTCAGATGTCGCCGACTCCTGCAACGGTCCGTCCAGCTACTCCGGAAGTGCCTCCGTCGCCTAATCCACCACCCACACTCCTCGAGTTCGTGACCTCAACCCCTCCGCCGCTCACCTATGAGCTTGTTGCACTCGCACCTTATATTCAAGTAATAAGACATCTTCTGGAAATTGTGAGCTGGGAGTCTTCATGGGAAGAGAGCTGGTTGGCTCTTGGTGCGTGGTGGGCGCTCTGCCTATTCTCAGAGGCCACCCTCAAGTGCGTCCGCTATGATGAAACGAGATATGCCAACTTTTAAACATTTTTCATGTAGGTTCTTTATGCCATTGGCAATGTTGTTTGTCTGCGGGCTGAGAAAGTGGTCATCATACGATGGCCCGTCAATATCATCTCAGCCAGCTACCGAGGCAACTGTCCACGCGGTGTTATCAGACTTAACGACAATACATGCTCTCGTCCCCTCGTCACCATTTACAGACCTCCCATTACCCCCGTCGTTGACGTTATTTCGTTTAGCGGCGTTCACCTATCTCCCATATCTCATTCTCACACATTTTGTTCCGCTCCATATCTGTATTGCGATAACAGGAACGCTCGTATTCATTCATCGTGCAAGATGGGCCCGTAACACTCGTGCAACCCTAGCACGCAGTGCACACCTTCGTTGGGGATACTATCACTTCCGTGCCTTGCTCTCTGGAACTCCTCTTCCCTCTCCTTCCTCTCCGCCTCCCTCATACGATTCTCGACCCATCTCTGGTTTTTCCGAGTATGCCAGCGCAACTTCGCGCTCAGTTGATGTGGATGAGCCCGCCCCAGCACAACCCGTCCGCTTCCTCTTTACGGTGTATGAAAATCAGCGGTGGTGGATGGGCCTCGACTGGACCGCTGCCCTCCTCCCCGGTGAGCGCCCTGCGTGGTGTAGTGCCGCGCAAGTGCCGCTCCCTCCTCCAGCTGCATTCTCGCTCCCGCCGCCCACAGTGTCATATGTCACTGTGGGTAATGGTGAAGCGAGGGCTAAACGTGTAGCGACCTGGACGTGGGAAGAACCAGAATGGCGTGCTGTTATAAAGAGGGAGGGGCGGGAGGGTGTTTGGCGGGTGGAGAAGTCCCCACCTAGAGATAAAGATACGAGTGAAGACGCCGCTGGGGCTGCGGCACGGATGTTGCGTGCGGCGCGTGGTAGGGATTCGGGCAGACTAGCCGGTCCGAGCAACGGTCCCGAATCCGATAAGGCTGGGGAGCAGCACGTCGATGATCCATCAGCCATCGCTGGTGCAGAGGACGATTCCGCAACGGACCCTGAAGGTTGGGTGTACGCGGATAATAAATGGGAAGGATTGAGTAGTCGAGGCGGGATTGGGAAATATACACGCTACCGTAGGTGGACGCGCATCGCGAAGTTAACGGAGACTGTGGAGGTGGTAGGTCCTGGAGAGGTAGGAGTCATTCGTAACTCCACGGATTTCAAGGTTCCGTCGATGGCAACATCCTATAATCGATTGTCACCCACACGGTCTAGCTTCTCTGATCTGGACAGCGTGGTGACGGCACCAGAATCAGCCAAGGAAACACAGTCTGAGGCAACGTTGCGGCAGCGCTTGAAGGCTGTCGTAGATGGTCCGGGTCGCTGATAATACCTTACGATGCAACTTTTTCGGTCTTGATAAGGGGACAGGTGTATAATATGTACAGGTTCAGTGAGCCCAAAAATTTACGTATGCCTCCACACTTTTACTGTACCATCTGCGCTCGCGGTTACCATCTCATCTGGCTGAGTGGGGTGATGCTCTGTCCAGGTGATTACTTTATTATGAACCTTTGGCGGAGGATTGGGTTGGAGAACGGTGGTCTGCAACGTGGTCACTCGAGAGCTTCCCCAGTCGAGGGGCTACTTACATCTACAAGGTCCCATGTCCAGACGCGTCCATCTTCATCACCACACACCACACTTGCTTCAGCATGTCCAAAACATGCACGGCACCGATACGAGGTGTGTGAGTGGCCCGTGAACGCGTTGAGCAGTTTCCCAGTCCCCACATCGAAAAGTCTGACATGCGAATCGAGGGTTGCTACGAGGAATGTTGTCCCATCGGCAGACGGAATGACAGAGGTGACTGGTTCTGTCGGGACATAAGACTCAGCCACAGAAGGTGAGACAATGGAGAGAAGAGCTAACGGCCGATAAAGTCTGATCGAAGTTCACCCTTGCGCAGGTCATACGTGCGCACGTAGCCGTCTACCGAGCCGGAAATAATGGTGGTGCCGTCGACATGGAGCGTCTGGACTGCATCTTTGGCCTCTTCGAGGACCTGTATGGGAGTGCGGCTTTGCGACCTTGTCGACTATTAGGACATACCGTTCAGCCATCTAAATAATTACCACGATACGCACCGTAGATCCCAGAGCCTGACGGTCGCATCGTAGGAGCCTGTCTCCCATGTCATTCATATGGAAGACGAGTGACCGATGTCTAACACTTACCGCTTGCAAGAACAGTCGCATCAACATTGAACTCGACGGCGAACACCTTGCCTGTGTGACCTGCGAGGCGCCGACTTGTAAGACCGGCTGCAACATCCCAGACAAAAACAGAGCGGTCGCCTCCGGAGGAGGCGAACTTCGCATTGTCATGGCTCCTGCCAAAGCTAGTGGGCCGGGAACTGGGTATTCTGAGACGGCACATTCTTACACAGAAATGGAGAGGACTTCATATCCATGTGCCTCGAAAGCCTTGATTTCAGTGCCAAGGTCAGGGTTCCAGAGGCGTACGATGCGATCTTGGCCACCGCTGAGGATATACTTTGCGCTTCCTTTAGCATACCTGACGACGTGGACCGGACCTCTGTGAGTAGCAAGGGTCGTGTGTAGCTTGCGAGGGAGCACTTGCGGGCCTCGCGAGGGAGACATTCAGAGAGAGAGAGAGCGGCTACCCGTTTTGGACATGGCCTCGGATGATCTCTGTCCTCCACTGTGTGCCATGCCCAAACGTTGTCCATCGCCAGCCACGCTACCCGTCACGAAGCGCCATGTTGGACCCCAACTGTCGCCCGAACGGCACTCGGCCATTACCTTTGACAGTGCCCTGTATGACGAACTCATCCTCTTCATCTTCTCGTTCCTCGATCACAGAGACCTCTGCGCCGTCGAGGCGGCCAGCAAGAACTGCTCTCGGCTTGCGAGCGATGATCAAGTATGTCTAGTTCGCTTCTTAGAGCTCTGCGATCGGTTAAACCCCTGAAGCTGTGGAAAGCCTTGTTTCTCAGGGAATTTGGTCGCCCTCGCTTAAGAGGTGGGAGGGGTTTCTATGGCAGGGCCGACGGGAGGTTAGTTAAACCACTTCCTTCGAGGGCGTATCTTCCGGAAGAAAGCGTTGCCAACTGGAAATGGATGTATCGCATAAGTTCAAACTGGAGAAATGGTGGGCACCGTTGAGGGTAATTCTCTTCATGTCGCATCTTATCCACATCACCAAGGTCGCTGCGCCGTCGAAATCTTCCGGGACTGGGACGGCATCGACATTGACCATCTACCGGGACCCATTGCGGTGAACTCAAAGGCGCCCCAGCCTAGATGGCATGTATTACTGGGGGGGACCTCGACCATCTTTGCCTCTGCTGAGCCCTCCGAGCAACCAACTATTTTTGTCAGGGATCGCGGAAGTCCACCAACGGCTCTCAAGTTTAAGTCCCAGCTAAGTAGCGGGTCATCGAGCATCTCAACCATGGTTCTCGATCAGTCTCCCCTTCCTTCCATGGTCACGCCTCGCAGTCCCTCAGTGTCACTTGCCGTCTTCCTTTCTACGGGAGAGTTTTTTATTTACGACCACAAACCATCCGCGATAACGGGTGTTCCGAAACGAACTTACATCCCTTTACCTCAGCACCGTTTCCCGGTTACGCACGCTGCTTACCACCATCCCCTCTTGGTCACATTATCGCAATCGTTCACATTGATGATATACGGTCTCAGTGGTGACACTATCACCCACACCCAGACTTTAAACTCATTCACGAGCCATCCCCCTGCATCTGTCGTCCTGTCTGCCATGTCAATCCCCCTGTCATTTAAACTAGTGTTGGCATATGCTGTCCCCGTTTATCCTTCCCATTGGAGTGTAGGCGCAACCGAACTCATAATATCCCACTTCGGTTCTATTTCCTCTTCCTCGGTGACACTGATTGAACCTCCGAAAGCCGCGACTCCTGGGAATTTTGTCGTCAGCGAGACGCGCTCGGCAAGAGCATTTGACGTTCCTCAGGGATGGATTGATGAAAATAAACTTCAGGCGATGAGTGCTCAGTGGGGCCGTAAAGTCACACAGGTTGCAGACACACAAACGGATGGTAAATGGGTCGTCCTGGCACCGGACGATTCCCTACAATCACTCTTTACTGCATCCAACTCCGCGGAGAGCAGTAGCTCCAGCGTATCCCAACCATCCGATATTCCGTCGACAGAACTCTTACCAACGACATATGTCTCCTCACCGTGTCACTCCTCCGCCCAACTCCAGCTGTACCGTCTACACCTACCCCCGTCTACCTCCTTGCATAGACCTAAGCTGACGTTTGTTCGCACGTTGCATGGACCCCGTGGTCCTATTTCTGCCGTCGCCGTTGCAGATGGACGGTGCGTAAGTCTCGGCGCAGACGGGTCTATCTGGGTATGGGACCTTGAGAGCGGACGTCGTGCTGAGGTTGCGGCTCCAGTAGAACAATTGATCGAAGAGGCGGACGCAGGGGCATGCATGAGCCGAGGCTCCGGCTTGTCGCGTGGGATGGTAGTGTTCGATGAGCGACGAATTGTGAGCGCTGGGATCAGAGGTATAGAAGAACGTAGGTTCGACGTCTGATGCAAAGTTGTGTATGTATTTACTGGTCACGTGTATTTCTGAACAAGTTTTGATACATACTTCGATGGTGGGCCTTCTTGTCCGCATGGGAGGAGGTATGTACATACAGAAGAAAATGCCGCAAATCAGCTTTGAAGTGCTCACACGGCTAGTACAGAAACCCAACTACGTAAGAGTTTATACAGTCCCAAAAAAAGATAATAGGGATTCTACGCGGTACACGGATGAGTAGACAAGACCATATGAGTAGTACACGGAGGCAGGACGACGCAGGAGCAATTGCGGCATTTTATGACATACAACAAACGAGATCTTCGGAGACATACATTCCAACACGACACGGGATTGCAAAAGTCGACCACAACGACGAAGGGAACGGAAGAGAGGAAGGGGAATAGGATGAGATGTGAGAGGGGCTCGTCGGGACATCTCGACCAGGGACAGGACACGAGGATAGGGTAATCAGATATGGATTGTCGGGAGTTTCTATGGAAAGGATGGCTAAGGGTTGCGCAAAACGGTACCACTGTGTGTAAGCTTACGGCCGCGTTAAAGTAGGCCGAATATTTAGAAGGCGACCTGTCCCGCCAGTGCAGCAGCATTCACCTTGCTCATGTTTACGCCACGGTTGCTCATGTCATTATGCGCATCCATACTGTACTCCCGGGGTTGGAGCTCAAATGAGTCGTACACGTTCGCACTATAACGGATGGGACAGTAAAGATCGATGGAGTCTTGCGAACTCGAGTATCCGTATTGACGTGTGAGAGAGAGTAGCTCAGATTCAACGCAAGAATACGAGTTTACATGGCCGTCTGCAGGAACGAGTGCAGGTGTGGCGTGCCCTTGGGTGTTGGGGTATGCGTGTCCGTGCCGTTGCGCATGCATAGTTACAGGCCGAAAGACAGACGATTCAGGACCAGAGAAACCGAGCATCACGTCCCCATCATGACTACGTTGGTGAGGGGCAATCCCCCAATCGTGAGCCGGTTCAATCCCCAGGCTGGATTCTCCGCTAGCACCGTCGTTGCATATGTCGTCTGAGGACGAGTGGATATCGTAGGCCATATCTACGTCCGAGTTGCTCGCGAGCCCTACCGGGTCCACGTAGACGAGCGAAAGCGGCCCTTCCTGCACCGAGAATAGATTACTAGTACGGACCTGTGCAGGATCGGAGTCATTTGATTCTTCCTTGGGGAAAGGCGAGAGTTGCGCCAGCGGTGATAGTTGGGCAAATTGCGACATTTCCAAGTGCGCATCGTGGCAGGTCGATGTCGCCGAAGTCATTGAACCGCCATCGTCATATGATGGGAGATACTC
The DNA here is from genome assembly GCA_024663475.1 of Pisolithus thermaeus. Taxonomy (NCBI): domain Eukaryota; kingdom Fungi; phylum Basidiomycota; class Agaricomycetes; order Boletales; family Pisolithaceae; genus Pisolithus; species Pisolithus thermaeus. The sequence continues at coordinate 626,244 of JANFAF010000001.1, forward strand.
GAAACGCTCGTCCTTTGAGGAGCTTGCAGTTGTGTTTTGTCGGAGACTTGCCGAGTGTCTACTTCCATCTTCCCCACCACCAGGGCTTGTGGAAGGGGGAAATGTATACATTGACTGTTTCCGGGATCAAAGCGGTTAGCTATCGTGTCAAGAGCTCGCGCCAAGGTGTACTCACGTATTTCGAGATGATTTTCTCCAGTGCCTGCGGGAGCAACTTCCAATCAAACACCTTCAGATCCTTTTCGATTTTCCTTGGTTTTGGATCGGGGAAGTCCATGATCCGTTGGAAAAAGGCCTCGAAACCAGGCCTCGACTTGGACACTGTTGTCGGTCTGAGACCCTCGAGATTCCTGCGGATTCTGTTCTTCTCGTCAACCTCAAACTCAGCATCGACGAGTCGTTGCAGCAAGTGGATGATGTCGACTGATGTGACACAAAAGGTATTTGTCTGCTCGCGATAGATGCAAGAGACGACGATGTCATTCGGATCGTACTCTGCTTGTGAGATCGGCTCTGCAGAAACCAGGAGGTTATTGAGATCCTGCACGCGTCGGAACCGAACAAGCCGACGACCAGCTTGTAGCTCAGATTCATCCCAATTATAGCAAAGGCTCTCTAAGGGCGTCAAGATATCGAGGACGGCATTGTGGCTATTCTGCTCGTTCTGCTCGGAGCCTTGCCGGGCACGTCGCAGACCAGGCAGGTTGGGTGGCTGGTTGACGAATTGGGAGGGTCGAGGTTTAGACCGCGATGGAGCGTAGTTCGAGTCAGAAATGAGTGTCGGGGGTACGCTGTAAGGACTCTTGCGCTTGGACGGCCGGTCCACCCCGGTGACTAAACGCAGAGATGATGGCAGCGGAGGGCTGCTCGACGACAAGTCGTATCGCAGTCTCGACTGTTCCTGACGAGCCAAGGACTCTTCTAGCACTGCACTTGTTGCGTCAACAGGTTGCACGGGGATGAAAATTAAGACCACGCTCACCAGCGTCCTCGTAAGTAAATGCACCGAATCTGATCCAATCCAAGACGCGGTTATCTTTGTCGACGGCCTCAATAGTCAGGGGGACGGTCGGAGAGTGCCATCTCGCCTTTGCGAACGATGGCACTGATGCATCCAGCATCCAGCTGCCAGATCCAGGAGGGTCCGATTCGTCGATGTTTGTGGTTACTCTCAGGCTTCCGACCACGAGACGAATGCGCACGTCGAGCCCTATACCACTTTTGCAGGTGAACGTGACCCGGAGGCGCGTTCCAGGTATTCCGTGAGCAGGTGAATAGCTTAAAACGGATAAATTCCCGCCAGCAGGAACCGACCGCATGAATTGATCGAGAATTGAGCCGTCGGCGTGGTAGTGACTGTCATCGCGAGGCGCGCCACGATGAGCAGCGTCGCCGAGAGAAAGGGTAGAAGCCGACATCCTGTGGAAAGCTCTCAGAAGGAGGAGTGTGTGTGCTGTCAAATGGTACGGACTGTCACGAAGCGGTATAGGGGCACAGGGAAGGGTAATTGGGGTTCGTCGCAACTGGCGATGTGAGTGGTGAACAGTGAGTTGTGATACTGCTTTCCAGGTGGTCGACCCAAAGCCAGCCCGGGAAGGACGAATTAAATGGGGGGCTGACGAATATTTAAAAATCGACCGCGGTGAACGTGGATACGGCCGAGTGGACTTGAGGCAGTCCGCGGTCGCCAAGACAAACAGGAGACGCACGGGGAAAGTATCTGGCTCGAGTGAGAAATGGCGAATACTTATAGGACAAAGGGAGAGTCCAACGATCTAAGATGTCGGTGTGCCAGACAATCCGGCAAGCAAGCATAAAAATCGACCATACTGGGTGAGACGAGATCGGCGCCAGGAACTGATGGGAAGGAAGGAGGGGGGGTCACAGATAACCTCGTGTCTTTCTTTTTCCTTTTCCGTCACAACAAGAGCACCGTTTATTATGGAAAACACCGACCTGCTGACACAGCCTGTGTGTTACTGTAAAAAGAGAGAATGTGGGTACCGATCACGACGAGATCTCGCTTGCACTCGGCTAGATGGGCCGCCTTCGCAAAGCAGGGCTTCTCAGCTGAGCAAACACGTACGCGAGACGTTTTGACCTGAGTAAGGATCAGCAGAGACCCAGCGATAAGATGGAGGACCAAGCCAAAACGGGCACCAAATCTAAAATGTTACATAAGCCCCGATGGCTCCTCCGGATCAAGAAGCCGCCATCAGGAAATGACCGTGGTAAAAACGTTAACTGACAGTTTATGCCTTCGCGGGGTACGGCTGGCAGTATGAACAAGTGCGCAAGCTGGCTGAGAACAATAACTTGTCTGACCAGACAATGCGGAATTTAACAACATTGGACGACATGTTGGCGTATACTGCACAGCTGTGAAACGGGGGCGCACGCCGCACGTAACTTGGCATGTCTAACTTGCAGGGCGTGATCATGCAGCCTCGTGTCGTGCGCCGCTTTTATCTTTTCCATTCCAGACCGCTTACTGTACAACGTTACGATATGAGTCCCGCCTTTCCGCTGTTTGTCGTCCCCATTCCTGCATCTTCATGACGTCTCGTTGGACCACTGCCTAGCCTTAGGGGCAAGTCCATGGACCTTATGTTTACGACACAGCCTCGCTTATGTACGTTTTCATTTTACTTTACCTTTCTCCCTTCTCAGATCCCGATGGGATCTGGAAGCCTTCTTGACGGTCGAGGTTTGCTTTCCGATGCACATGACTGTGGTCGCATTGCGTCATGAGGGACTTCTCGTTTGCTCTCTGCAAACGCTCCAGCACAGTGAGGAGTCAGGATGAGTAGGGTGTACGTCACCCATGACACAATGCATGTGTCATTGTGGGCACTCAGTCAGGATGACTCGATACCCTGTGGAGGAAGTCTTGTGTATGCAAACCCCGTCTTGTTTGTACCTACGCGTTTATGGTGAAGATACGGTAGTCATCTCATTGCCTATGGGGTATATAAACCCATAGCATAGCAATGGAGACTCCTTGTATTTTCGCTACCTAGCTACCTACCTAGCAAGTAGGATATCTCCTATAAAGTTCTTGCTTTCTCTTTATTGTCTCAAACCTCTGCTTGACTAGACGACTGGGCTAGAACCCTATCGTATTCTACTAGTCCAAGTCAAAGACCATGACAATAACAGGGGGTAGTCAAGATAGTCCCTGTCGACATATCCCCATATCACTGTTGATATATCAGCAAGAGGTCCATGACAAGTCTGTCACTCGCCTATTGCCTATCTATAGGTGCACTTTACCGAAAGGTAAACAGCGTGTGTCGGTCATTGCCTTGAACAAGCAACAGTGATCAGCGCCATGCGACAAAAGCGAAAATACCTTCACGTCGCATATCTGCGAACGTGATCCCAGCTCCCGCCAGGTCGTAGCTGAAAGCATCACACAGTCCATCAGGTATCGTTCTCGCGACAACCCCCACAATCACAACCCTTCCACAATGACAAATACCCCATTGTTGTACCCCTATTATCCCATCTCTAAAAATGCAAGCGTCAGTTATTTGAGGAGTAAAGCCTAGTTCAGAAGAGTACTAGGAGGAGAAGGTTATACCTATGTATCATATAAGCCCAGGAACCTCTAGGAATACCTGAAAGGTCACTCGAAGCAACAATCCCCAACTCGCACAAAAGACAAGACAGAGGTAGCCCCTCAAGGTCTTGAAGTAAAGAAAGCCAAGGTGTCATCAGACGCGGGTTCATCAAAGTTCCGGCCAAAGAAGCCACCAGTTGTTCCCCCACGTACATTGTCAGCCACCGCAGCACCTGAAAAGATTGAGAAAACCCCTTCTCAAAGATTTCAGCCGTATACCATGAGTCCAACAGACCCTGAAGCAAAAACTTCGGAGTCGCCAGTAAAAGGGAAACAGCCCTTAGAGCACACACAGTTACCCTCGTCCTTCCATCAAATCCGAGAACCAGAGCCCTTAGCAGGGAAGAAGATTGACGAAGAAGAAACTCATACTGCACCTGAGTCAGCGTCAACGTCATTAGATCTCGGGATGGCAGGAGTCGGTGAACAAGAAGCAATAGCAAATCTTGCAGAAAGTTTCCAGCAATTTGCCAAAACCACAGATCCCTTCAAAAGCAAAACCATCGGCAATGTACGAGAACTCGTCGCATGGTACAAAGCCCTCACGGGCCATCAAGGACTCATATTCCCATCATATACCATACCAGGAGGTTCTACCGACCAACAAACCGAAGGAAGACCGCTAGACGGAGGAAAGGAGTTAGGCCTCAGAAAGCCTCCCACCTTCGACGGTACAAGTGGCAAATATGAAGCGTAGATCGCCTCTGTCAATAACTATCTCAACTTAAACCGACACATCTATTCTACCGATGAACAAAAAATAGGCTTCACCCTATCTTTCATGAGTCAAGGATCGTCTGTTCACTTCACCAAAAATTACTTAAAAGAATGCATGACAAACGGCAGCGACGTTTATATCATGGACACTTGGATGACCTTCATCGATCGAATGGAATGAATCTTCAAGGTCGGAGATACGGAAGCCCTAGCCTTCCTAAAGATGGCTGAGATAGAACAAGGAGACAAGCCGTTAAGCAAGTACATTGGAAAGTTCCTAGATCTGATCACAAGAGCAAACATCTCCCGCGATGATCGACAGGCCGGAGTCTATTTTGGAAAAGGGCTAAACCCCCGGACGACCGAATGGATTCTTCGATCCGGCAAAATCCCCACCACCATCCAACAATGGATTGACGCAGCAGTTGACGCACAAACCACTAAGGCATCGCTGGGAGTATACAACAATTGCCTCACAAAAGAAGATCAGACCGTCTTGCATATGTATCAAGATGAAGGAAGAAGTAACGGGCCGAAGAAGAACGAATCTTGGGCAATGGACGTAGATCGGCAAAAGAAGCCGATTCCATATAAAGTTCCTCAAAAAAGGAAACCCCCTAGGTTCCAAGAAGTTCGCTCAGACCACAAATTCATGGGAACGTGCTATGGCTGTGGACAACAAGGTCATCTGAGCCACAACTGCCCCAAGAAGAAGGACTTCAAGAAAACATCCGTTCTCCAAGAAATAAAGTCAAAGTACACCGTGCAGGAGTTCGAAGAACTTAGAAAGGCATTGAAAGATGATAAGAAGGAGGATTTTTGAATACCTCTCTTGGACAAACCGCAACCAAGGAGAGGTGTACGTTCCGATCGTTCTCTGCACCAGAATTGATGTCCCTAGCAGGATACAATGATTATCCATCCGTTAATGCTATCTCTGGGAAACTCTTTCTGGTGGAACGAAATGATCAAGTGGTACGAACAGCAATCGATAGCGGAGCCGAGTGCAACGCTATCAGTAAGGACGTCATAACCAAGCACGGCCTTAAAACGAAGAAAATAGAACATCCATGGTTGCCGCGAAGCTTCGAAGGATCTACAAAACAGGTTATCGACTCAATAGCCTTGTTTACCGGTAGAGTCCATGGGCGAACATTCAAACTTCACGTGTACGTCATGGATCTCAAAAACAAAGGCCTATTGCTTGGAATGCCCTGGCTCCAACAAGCACAGCCAGTAGTTGACTGGGTCAAACGCCAAATAGTCGGATGGGGAATGCCAGAAGTATCTGTCTCAATAAATCAAACTTCCATATCGATGGAGCTAGAAGCGAAAGTAAAGCAGGAGGAGGTAACCCTACCTCCAGAATACTCAAAATATTCCGAGGTATTCTCTGAGGACTGCCCCCTTCCTCCTCACCGACCCAGTTACGACCATACGATCAAACTGGATGCAAGTAAAGACTTGAAGACTTTCAAGCCAGCCAAGATATATCCTCTGTCACGCGACGAAATGAAACTTCTCGACGAATTTCTAGAAGAAAATCTCAAAAACAAAAAGATCGAGAAGATTCAAAACACGGATATATTGAAAGTCCCGCCAGCGCCAGTTTTCTTCATAGGAAAGAAAGATGGAAAGAAGAGATTAATCCAAGACTACCGTCAGCTCAACTCGTTCACGGTCCCGGATCGATATCCTCTCCTGCTTGTGAAACCTATCCTTGATGAACTTGTGGAATCAAAGTACTTCGCCAAGTTTGATGTTCATTGGGGATTCACAAATATCCGAGTGGAGAAGGAGGAAGACGCCTTACTAGGATCATTTGTAACACCCCAAGGGGTGTTCAAACCAACGGTAATGTTCTTTGGACAAAACAATGCCCCTCCGACTTTCCAACAATATATGGATGGCAAGTTCGGTCATTTATGAATCGACAAAAAGGCCATCATATACCTGGACGACGTCATGGTCCATGGAAAAATGAAAGAGGAGCTGAAGAGAAATGTGATAGAGTTTTTGGAGATAGTGAAGGCAGAAAACTTATGCCTAAAACTGTCAAAATGCGTTTTCGAGGCCGAAGAAATCGACTTCTTAGGATTCACAATAAAACATGGCCAATACGAAACCGCCCCAATCAAAGTCGAAGCCGTGCAGAATTGGAAGACCCCAGAGAACATCCATGACGTTCGGCAATTCCTAGGCTTCTGTAATTTCTACCAACAGTTCATCCCCTCCTTCGCTATGATCGCAAAACCCTTACATGTTCTCACCAAAAAGGACGAACCCTGGCAATGGAAAGAAGACGAAGAACAGGCTTTCCAAAAACTGAAAACTCTCATGAGCCAAGCCCTGGTACTTCGTCTTCCAGACTTCAATAAACCGTTCGAGGTTTATACGGACACCTCCAAGTTAGGCACCGGCGCCATACTATGCCAAAAATTCGAAGACAATGAATTACATCCCATTGCCTACCTGTCCCAATCGCTCCAAGGAGCCGAACAGAATTACCAGGTATATGACCTGGAAATGATGGCCGTTGTACACGCGTTAAAGGCCTGGAAACACTACCTGTTATGCCCAGTCGAAGAAACTATTATCCACACCGACCACGAGAATTTAATGTATTACCGGGAGCCACAAAACCTTACTGGACGGCAAGCCCGATGGCTCACCTACATTCAAGGCTTCCCGCTTAAATTCAAACACAACCCTGGGCAATGCATGATTGTTCCAGACACCCTTTCCTGCAATCCACACTTCACCCACTGCAAGCATTTCCCAATTTTTCTTCAGAAAATATACTGAAAAAATGGAGAGAAGAGATACTCTTTTATGTTGGATAATTTGTTGGAAAAAATGCAAATATAATTTTCTCTTTTCTGTGCAGAAACATGGATTAATGGTAGTGCCCATTAGCTTCTACTCTAAGTGGTATTAGCATCAATTCATGTTTTTTGGAAGGAAATAAAACATTATTTCTCCATTTTTTCTTTCCAAACATCCAAAATAAAAGAGTATCTCTTTCCTCCATTTTTTCAGAATATTTTCTAAAGAAACATTGTGAAATGCTTGCAGTGACCACAGTGACACCTGTTGAAACCATGGTCCTTCCACCATCAATTTGGCTAAAAGAGGGGGGTGAAACCGCTCAAACCACCCAAAATAAAGCCTTTATTCCGGTCGAAGCAACCTCGTGTACAAGCCCGAAAGAGGAATCTAACAAGCCTCCAACAGTGAAAGTACCAAAGGCAAAGGTTCAGCAGCAAAGAAAACCGCCATCAAAAGGAATTTTAAGAGTGTCGAAAGAAGTGTTCAAAGAAATAAAAGAATCTTCCCCGAAAGACAAGAGTTACGTGGTAACAGAAGACAATGACATCGAAGAAGATCCCATAACGAAAATAAAAACCAAAAACGGAAGATTCTACATCCCCCTGAACGCTCAAAAGTCCACTCTTCAAGAATTTCACGACCACCCTTCCGCTGGACACCCTGGTGTCAAGGCCATGACTGCGAAAATGAACAAGAACTGCTTTTGGCCAGGAATGTGAAAAGCAATCTGCGAGTATGTCTGAGGATGTCCAACATGCCAAGCATCAAACACTGCAAGCATTTCACAATTATTCTTCAGAAAACATGCTGAAAAAATTGAAGAAAGTGATACTCTTTTTTGACAGCTGTTTTCAAAGAGAAAAGGCAAAAATAATACTTTCTTTTCTTTGCATGACTTTCCACAAAACATTGATTGATGGTAATGCCCATTAGCATAGAAGCTAATCAGCACTACCATCAATTCATTTTTTTGCACAGAAAAGACAAAGAAAACAAAATATTATATTTGCATTTTTTATGTGAACACAGCCCAAATAAAAGAGTATCTCTTCTTTCCATTTTTTCAACATATTTTGGCAAGAAAAATTGTGAAATGCTTGCAGTGAAAGGTCGTCCGACAAAATCATCCACCACCACTACAACCAATAGAAAGCGCGATGCCATTACCCTTCAAACAGGTGTCCATGGATTTTATCACAGATCTACCAACCTCGCATGGACACGACACTATACTCACAATCGTGGACCACGGCCTGAGTAAGGCAGCAACGTTTATTCTGATGAGCAAAACGATCGACTCCGAGGGACTCGCCGACTTATGGCTCCAACACATTTATCCACGCTTTGGAATCCCTGAGTCAATCATATCTGACAGAGGACCGCAATTCATAAGTGCATTCACACAAAACCTATACAAGGCCCTTTGGATCAAACCTCGATACTCTTCTGGGTACCACCCACAGACTAACGGCGAGGCCGAACGGGTCAATCAGGAGGTGGAAACGTACATCAGAATGTACTGTGCCGAAAAACCAAATGACTGGTCCCGATACCTCCCGATGGCCGAGTTCGCACACAACTCCCGAGTGCACTCAACACACGGACAAACCCCGTTTTCGCTCCTCTACGGTTATGACCCAGATCCCTATCCAGTGGTTCACACCTCCAAGGCCCCTGGAGTAGAGGAACGGCTCGAAGAACTCGCACATGCCCACGATGCCGCGCTCATTGCCCATAAGAAAGCAGCCGAATGAATGGCAAAACAGGGTCCAGATCCGCTCCCATATGCTCCCCCTCCACTGAACAGCCTCGTCTGGCTGGACGCAAAAGACCTCAAATGGAGTGTTCAGTCGAACAAGCTGGCACCAAGATGCGTCAGCCCGTTTAAGGTAAAGAAGATCATCAATAAAGTGACCGTGGAACTCGATCTACTGACTACTTGGCAGATCCACCCCATATTTCACACGTCACGGATCTTCCCCTTTGTCGAAACACCTGAATATGGATCAGCACCGCCTCCCCCACTTCCCGATATAGTGGATGATGTCCCTGAGTGGGAAATTGAGGCTATTCTGAACCATAAAGAGGTAAAAACGGCACACGGTAAAAGAACACATTATTTGGTCAAGTGGAGCGGATACGGACACGCCAGCAACACCTGGGAACCGGAAGGAAACCTTGTAAATGCGGAAACCATCTTGAATGAGTATAAAAGAAGTCGAAGAAAACTGCCAAACAGGGGAGAGTCCTCTTGCCTCCATCGTCGCAGAAACTAAATGTCTTCCTACGACCATGACGATGGATATAACTCTGAGTCACGAGAATACCTGCTTGATGCCTCTCCCTCCTTCGACTCTGACTATGATTTTACATCCCCCGCGTCACCTACACTGTCCCTCTCCAGTCTACTACCGTCAGACTGCTTCGCTTCGGTCTATGAATCAACACTCGAATCCATTCTTGACGCCAACGCCAACAGGCCACAAAACCCCCACTCGCAGTTCAACATACGCTACCTCTCAAAGGGAAAGAGAAGGGCTACACCTACGACGCCCCAAACTCGCCCTTACCCCGTGCCAGAGCCGGTATATCGAGCCCAATGCAATACACCCTGCCCCAAACCACCGCCAGAGTCCTCCAGTAAAACCCATAACCAGCCAACCACGTCCTCACTCCCCAATGAAGGTCAAAAACTCAACATACCGCCCTACAGACTCATGTGCGACCCACAAGAGTACGAAGGTTACATTCGGATGTTCGAGGGGTTTGAGCAGTGGGACAGGGAAGGATGGAACTCAGGAAGCAACCATGAACACCTACGGATGCTGCATCAAATATACAGAGGCATCAAAGATACCGTCGGTCACGTTGCAAATATCCTAAAGGCAGGAGATACGGTGCTCAACGAACAATCCCCAGGAACCGCGTATATGGAGACCGAAGGAATGAAAAATGTAGAGGGCATGCAAAACATGCTCAGATCCTTGGTCAACATAGTCCACGTCTGATTCGGCAAAAACGTCATCCAGTCCTTTCGGGAATTTCGCCAAATTCCACCCAGTACTAAACAAGTCACTTTTATCAACCCCTCTCTCACCGATGAAGAAACCGCTCGAGCTGGTAGCCCAGTTGCGCAAAGAAAGAGCCTTCATGAAGGCGACCTCGTGGAGACCACTAAGAGTCGGAGAGATGGAGGTGATACTGGGAACAACACTCAAGGTGGACAGGATGAAAGGCCGCCACGAAGCCTACAGTCAAGCCAAATGGACATATCTCCAGTTCCTTGCAGCCATGGGAAAAAGACAAGCAGTGTTGCGATTGAAGAAGGGGAGTCAGAGAGTGAAGATGGATCTGTTCCAGGCGCCCACTGGGTTGACAAATGTCGATGAAGAGAGGAAGAAGAGGTTGCCAGACGAAAACTTCTCAACATTGCGGCCCAGGTCTTGGGCGAAAGATGTGATGATGCATGGGTTTCAGAACAAGAAAGGATCGAGAAGTGGAGAGACTTCCTCCTCAAAGTCTTCGACGAATGAAAGTACTGGACGTACGATCTATTCAACGCTACAAAGACAACAGAAGCTCTCCCCAATTGTGACTTCTACCCAATTCGCTCTACCCCAGAACTCCATCTTGAACTCGCCAGACACGTCATCCTCAACCCGTTCCATCCCTTCTACAAACATACCTGTCTCGATTGCCAAAGACTCGGGCATTGGTCGTGTCGCAACGGAAAAGGTTCAAAGTGGACTGACCCTCATGGACGTCCTCTTAAGCAGTCCAAGTCTACAACCAATAATCAATGCGAACCTGGACCTTCCTTTTGATGACTTCGATTAATTCCCCGTAACAGAGTCGTTCCGGTTAAAGGAGGGGGGTAATGTCATGCGCCGCTTTTATCTTTTCCATTCCAGACCGCTTACTGTACAACGTTATGATATGAGTCCTGCCTTTCCACTGTTTGTCGTCCCCATTCCTGCGTCTTCATGACGTCTTGTTGGACCGCTGCCTAGCCTTAGGGGCAAGTCCATGGACCTTACGTTTACGACACAGCCTCGCTTACGTATGTTTTCATTTTACTTTACCTTTCTCGCTTCTCAGATCCCAATGGGATCTGGAAGCCTTCTTGATGGTCAAGGTTTGCTTTCCGATGCACGTGACTGCGGTCGCGTCGCATCATGAGGGACTTCTCATTTGCTCTCTGCAAATGCTCCAGCATGGTGAGGAGTCAGGATGAGTAGGGTGTACATCACCCATGACACAATGCATGCGTCATTGTGGGCACTCAGTCAGGATGACTCGATACCCTGTGGAGGAAGTCTTGTGTATGCAAACCCCGTCTTGTTTGTACCTACGCATTTATGGTGAAGATATGGTAGTCATCTCATTGCCTATGGGGTATATAAACCCATAGCATAGCAATGGAGACTCCTTGTATTTTTGCTACCTAGCTACCTACCTAGCAAGTAGGATATCTCCTATAAAGTTCTTGCTTTCTCTTTATTGTCTCAAACCTCTGCTTGACTAGATGACTGGGCTAGAACCCTATTGTATTCTACTAGTCCAAGTCAAAGACCACAACAATAACAGGGGGTAGTCAAGATAGTCCCTGTCGACATATCCCCATATCACTGTCGATATATCAGCAAGAGGTCCACGACAAGTCTGTTGCTCGCCTATTGCCTATCTATAGGTGCACTTTACCGAAAGGTAAACAGCGCGCGTAGGTCGTTGCCTTGAACAAGCAACAGTGATCAGCGCCACGCGACACCTCGAGCTTGAGCTTGAGGTCTCAGCTGCCGTTATCCTAGGTCGCCATGATCTGTGGGTCCACTTTCTTGTAACTGCAATCATATACCAGATCTTCTTCGGCATGCTCGCTAGGTACGCATGTGAAACCAGCTACGTGCAGGGGTGTGTGCGACTGTTGGTACGTATCCCTCTTCCGCGTTAACCTTTGCACTCCCCAGAGCTCCCGGAGACACCACTGCCATGTCTTTTTTTATTTTTATTTTTCTCCTTTTCCTTAGAACTTCCACATGACATATTTCTGAGTCCGCCAGACACGTTTGGACACTTCTGGTGATTTATCTGCTCTGACAGCGCCGCATCTCATCATTGCAAATGTAGTCCACCTGCACCCTGCATTCTCCAGTTTGCCTATTTTTGCCAATGGATTCCCGTCTGCGCGTCCGTTGGCTCTGCGGCGCCTGCTATCAACTAGAGACGGTAGATAGCGAGATCCGCAACTGCTCTATTAGTATCACTCCCATTAAATACTACTAAATGGATATGTTACCGCCTCAATTTCTTTTGCGCCGCACTCATTCTGCAATATACTTCGCCTTATCTCGCAGAAGATAGTATGCCACATCAAGAGGTCTGTTTCCTGCACCCACGTTGTCCAAATACTCCCTAGGGCAAGATTCCTGATCGCATCTCTACCGCAGTCCCGAGTCGTGCAAACGTGACCTCGCGTTTAGGTTACCGCCACCAGCAAAGCAGCCTAACCGTGCTCTGGATGGTGATATCGTCTTGAAACGTATTCGGATACCAGCTTAATGCAGGTTGGAAAGATACACAGGCACATTCCGTCTAGCTGTACAGACATGTAACATGACGTGGTTCCCAATGGTCCATAGAGTGATGATCCGCTGTCCCTTTTCCAGAGACGACTTCCATTGGTTCCGGCGCGGATACATCCGACTCCGCTTGTGTATTGTTCGCTCCCCCATTATCGTGGTTCGAATGGGAGTCCTGGGATGAGCCGCCCTTCGGTACCCATATTCTGCCAACAGGGGGAATGTGTCCCTCGACGGACAGTACTCGCTGGCAATTCGTGCACCGGTCTACGAACAACGTTCGGTACGACACAAGAGCCTGCTAAATGTTGTTGCAAAAACGTAAGGAACAGAGCAATTTAGGGCACTTCACACATAGCTACACACCATCAACGTTTGCAGCGGTACGTGGGGGTGCGATTGCAGCATCTTAGCAAGATGCTGTGAAAGGGCTTGATAAACCTGGTAATCTGATTGTTCGTGTGGAAATTTCTGTTCCCTCCCAAACATAGTCGGGCGGGTGCATCATGACCAGGACAGACCACCACCACAGGTCATCCCAAAGAAAGCGGACTATCAGACAATAGAAAGTCGCTGGAAAGCTATATCCGATACACACCCTCTCTCTCGGACCGAACGCGGTCACCTTCTCTACCAAGAGCGGATCTTCGTCCTTCGCAAATACAAGGGATACATATGCAGTTAGGACCTCTGCTATCGTGAAACGTAGGATCACCGGGCTGCACAGTTTTGTGATCTGGTCCACAATAGTTCAGTTATCTCCCGTAATATACACGAAATTCGAATTTGCCGACCTCCGTTGCCTTACCAGATCGCTTTATCCGAGACCATATCGCGAGGTTGCATCTGGGCACCGGAATTTGTTCGATATCGGAAATCGGTGGGACCGGTGGTTGTTTGAATTCAGGCAGTGAGCCTTTGTTAAACGAACGGATGTATCCGACCAACGATTCGGCTCGGAGGGGTGGTGGATCATCCTCCGGAGGGGAAAACAACGTGGAAGAACGCGCGGGCGGCGGAACATAAGGTTGTGGCGAGCCAACGGGCGATAGCGGACGCCTTTATGAACGAACGTTGAGATTCGGGCGCTCGCTCATCAGCCAAACACATGATAGCGAGAGGAGATGTATACTTTCGGTTCTCCCACCCTCTTTTCCCTAACGCCCCGACACCCAGCCCAAGGTCACTTTCGTCGCCCTCCTTGCTTTCTTTCGCAGCACGCAATGCGTCCTGGACTTGGGCGGACCTCACAGCTTCTGCCAGACTTCTCATCCTTTGGAATACATCGTGTGTGGGGTGGGCGTCAAAACTTGCAACGGAAAAGCCCTGATTAACGACGTCGAAAGTCGGTGAGAAGTTGGAAGGAGGTTTCAAAATCATAGATGGAACATGGCGAAGTGCGGTCAGACGTGCGTGTATGTCTGTGAGGGTTTGAATGCGATCATGGATGGTCGGCGGTGCAGATGGTGCTGGCGAGGCTGCTGGAGCCGAGGAAGAGGTGCCGTTGTTGATGTGCGTCGTTGGGTTGGATATGCCGTTGGTATTGGCGAGCCTGGTGCTGTTGGCAGGGTCCGCAGTTTCCATCCTCGAATGACAAGCAACGGTACAATCACATCATCTCCCACCCGAGAACAAACAAGTCGATCGATTCAGATGCACACGATGTGGCTGTGCAACGCACAGACCACCCGTATTATCGAATCGGAGATAGCCTGGCTAGTGCCACGACCAGTTGAGTTGAACTTGGGGGCGGGGGCTATGCCGCACGCTCGTGCCGGGCTCAAGAGTCGGTCAAATCAAATTCTTCGTCGTATTATTACAACACCACGTCGACCGCACTTAGGCAGTTCTTCTCCGTCCGCCGCGTTTCATAATCATGGGTATCCCGTTATCCCGATTTCTGGGACCCACCATTCCCCGATCTGAGTTAGTTACCACCCACTCCTTCGGCATTTCCATCCGAAAAAGAAAATGAGAAAAGAAAAAAAAAAAAAACTTCAGGTATGATTCGAGGTCATTTGGTTAGGGCCGCACATGGATACTCATATAGGATGTGTTCGCTCAGGAATGTCGTTTGTCCCTCGATTTGCGGGGCTACAAGCCAACCGCATCCGCGGCAAATGTAATCTGTGCAGGGGTCCGTTCCGTAGGTTACGTCGTAACCCAGAAATGTTCAAAGTTGGGTTCTGCTGTACTATACTGCCTTCACATGCTGACATCCCGAAACCCCTTTGTATCGTGTCACTTGTCACCCTCCCATGCAGAGCGAATCATTCGAAAGAACACAAACCATTGACACATACTACTTACCTACCATATGGCTTAAATCATATCATCCTATCTGATGGCATCTTGGCCGTCCCAGAAAACAACGCAACTGACGTGTAAACTTCTGGGACGATGTTGGCGCGTGGTGAGTATGTATTACGTGACCACCTATTACTAAACGGAGTTCTTTCACGCACGGACAGGAGCAGCCTTTGCCGCGACGAGGGGTCTATCTTGTCCCTGGATAACAAGTAATCTAGGACGTCCAGTGGTCGGGCCGTTAATACAGGGTGTCGAAAGGTTCATGTTCCCTTTCTATGCCTAAACTTAGCCCCGCCGTAGCCTGAAGGGATTAGTATTGATCACTCGCGCCCATTCATAAATCTGTCTCCAGAGATAAACCAGCAATTGCCTTGCAGGTATCTGCGCGGTCGGAATTATCCATAAGTTTAGTGTCGTGGAATTGAAAACAGCAGGGGGCATAACCCCCTTCCGGATATAGAATACCCGCGTGCCAACTACTGATCAGATGATAATCGGGCCAATCGTTATTTCAAGCAGCCCCGAGTGGCTGGCCATGCTTGGCCCCGAAAGGCGTTCTTCCAGACAAGCGATCTAATGAGGGTAATCAGGATAGAAAAATGGGAACTGCGTGGCACTACATTCATACTCATGCGGTGAAAAACAAACCACCAAGTACGGAAATCTGAAGAGCCTGAGCAACCGAAGTCGCCCATAGAAGTGGTCCAGGGGGGACACGCGAGACATAAAAAAACCCATCTCCCACCTCTGTTCCGCTCTTAACTACGTCCCTCTTGACATTGATGGCCGTAGTATCACGAGAAATGCCATGAGGCAGCTATCACAAAGCTCACCCGAAATGACTGCACTTACATGAGCGCAGGGCACCGAATGCCGCGGGTCTCGGGTCCATCCTGACTAGTTTGCGCGATACTTTATCCTTGCCTCTTTAGCTGACATTCAGGTCAAAAGATATGAGCGCCGTCGTAGTATTCACACCTCCAAAAGTGTTTGAAGTTTGGTTAAATGTTTTGGCTCTCGACATGGGTTTCGTTTTCGGTCTTTTCTAGGCAGGTGCGAACCCAAACACGACGGACCCATAACCAGTGCTCTAATTCACGCAACGAAAATGTGAAACAACCTGCGCAGTATGGTGTAGTCTCGTTCCGAAAACAATGCACTCCAGCTGATACGCTAGTGGCGGCGGTACGTGTGGCCCTTTCCCAACCCCCCTTTGTCAGTAGTGCCCGCGCGCTAGAAATTTTCTGCCTTTATTTGCCTACCGCTGGACCCACAGACAAGACAAATCTGACATAGGCAGAAAGTACAATGAGAAACGCTTTCTCGGTGGAATGCATCTTCTTTCTCCGAGTCCTTAAGGTGCGGTGCATAGTCGGGGGAACAACGTGGACGTTCCTGCTGCGAGACGGCATGAAAATTTAGTAAGATACAACAACTAGAGCTCGACACGGCGGTTGCGTCACTGCGTGTACTATCCACGATAGTCAAAGTTACTTGCGTACCTAAACACTGAAGCGACCAACGAAAGTCAAATTCACCAGAGTGAATTGTTCAAGTCCGAAGATCATTATCTTGCCACTTGTCACTTTCCCATCAGAATTGTATGTGGAGCGCCATCGGCTGGGCGGGGGGTACGTCCACCGGTCCATCGATCCTGCACACTCGGTCACTCCTCACGTCAAGGCACTACATGTTACCTGATGATGGACCCTAGCAGACCCTGAGGGACGTGATCGCAGACGTCTGGAATAGGTCGGAGTCGCGTAGTCAGAGTTAGATCATCGTTACTTGCCAAGTCTTTTTTTTTTACTCCTTGGGGTCCAACGGTTCTCGCTTAGTTGGGAAGCGGCAAGCACTCGCTGAGACGTTTTCAACCTTGACGCCCCCAGCTACGTACCATATCTGCAGGTTGGAGCGAGGCTCGTTTTGGGTTTGCAGTGGTCGCCTCGGAAATCTGTCCTTTAATTTCCGTTGGTCTCCCTTTGTTCGCGAATTTCTGAAAGGCGTGGTAGTCATCGGCACACTTTTGATGGCGAGCGATGGGAGTCAAAGATTGCGTGACACGTGGTTGTGTGACCCGGTTGTGACCGGCCATAGTGGCGTTTTGCAGGTGCACACTGTAATCATTTTGGTACGTCCGGGATCGTCTTCGGGGGCAACGCAAGTCCGCTACAGTAACTGAATCCGTAGCACCTTTCAAGGGTGCACTAATATTGCATGTTGCGTTCTTCGGTGAACAGGAATGTCACCGTGAGCAGGTCAATCAAGAAGGCGCATCAGGAGTCGGGCATGAAAATCTTATCACTCTCTTACAGGCCCACAGAGTGCCTCGTTAACCGTATATCGTTGCAAGGACGACAGCGCTTAGCTCCTGTACGGACTCCCAGTCAAGCCGTGTGTGTTCGTTTTCTGTCCACTGTCACGCCTTCGGGAACGCGGAAACCTGTCGATGACAAGGTGCCTCCTCCGGGCGCTACTGCTCCCCGGAAACTAAGGATAGACCTTAAACCTGGTCCAGTCAAACCGGTGACTCTTGGTACTGATCATCCCCCTTCCCATCCACACTCCAAACCTACAACACGCAGTAGTCATTACCACCCACCTCGTCACCTGCACCCACCAAAACCTTTCCAGGTCGAGTTGTCTGCGGTCGAGCTCGCCAAGAGGGACATTGCAGAAGCTAGTCAGCAGGGCGTTCTCGAGGCTCCCCCAGCGGGTGCGGGGTCATTGAAACGCGTCTTCCATCAGGCCCTGCAGCTACTAGTATGTGTCTCTCACACTGCCTTATCTTAGGTAGACTCCTTATTGGTCGTTGGTTTTCCTAGAAATTCTACTTCCGGGGTCTCAAGGCGATCAACACACATCGCAAGCAAGTGAATGCTATCCGGAAGCGTGTCAAGTCGGGAGGTGCCTTGCCTACCAGGGCGGAGGTCCGGTTCATCCAGACTTTCAAACGAGATGCATTCAAGTACGTCTCGTTCCCCTCCTTCTTGGTCATCCGTCGTGCTGATCTTGTTCCAGGCTTGTGCCGTTTATGGTCGTCGTTCTGATCGCCGAAGAGCTTGTACCATTCGTCGCTCTCTACTTTCCTCGAATGCTACCGTCTACGTGTGTCCTACCTGGACAGCGGGACCGGATCGCCTTCAAGGCACGGTCTGATCAGTTAAGTGCGCTTTTCCGTAATCGTGGGGCATACGAAGCAATGTACAAGGACGGCGAACGCACGGGCTTCATTCAGGTGCGCGGGCTGAAGGATCCTGTTGCGATGTGCAGGTATGCTTTGGTTATTTCCGGCATTTTTTTTTTTCGGTAAGTGACGTGTTTGTGGTGACAGTTTACTAGGACTATCTGCATGGGGTCCGTCGTTGCTTGCCGTTTGGCGCATACGTCGTCACCTGAAGGTTGTTGCTGAGGATGACGATTTATTGAGGGGCGAAGGCTACGGTCGTGACCTAACCATCCGAGAGTTAAACGAGGCGCTCTCGGAGCGCGGAATGTGAGTGGTGCGAGAACCCAAGCCCAATAGCTAATCCCATCGTTTTCCAGGATACCGACGCCAGAGCGGAGGTCAGCTGATGACCTAAGGGATCAGCTACGCTGGTGGTTGGACTGTGCGGAGGTCGTGCCGGAAGGCGGGGACTCCGTCAGTAGGCGCTTGTTGCTTATCGGGCTAATTGGTTCGCAAAAATGACGAACTGATTGGCACTTCTGGTTGGCTTTGGGGTTTACATCGGGTCGGGTATTTACAACGACATTCGCCGCTCATTCATAGTGCAATCATATACTTGAAGACATGAGTTTAGAGATGTTCGAGGTGCTACATGCTGACGCTGATTGCCCCAGCAGTGTGATGCAATTTATCGCCCCTAGATCAACGACGCTCAAGTTATGTTTGGGTATTGCCGCACGCAACGCCGTGAATAATTAGGCTAGTATACTACAAATGTACTCGTATTGACAGACGCAAGGAAGAAGCCCCAAGCTGATCCAAGCAATTTACCATGACCCCTCTCCGGGTTCCAGGACGAACTATATATATTTTACTGGGTGCCACCCTTCCTCTGCCCTAAGCTCAAACTCCCAAAGCGTGACAATCGTCCTTTGATTGAGCCTGCACTTCCGGTTGTTGGTGTACCGACGGAAGGACTCGCACGCAACACTCCAAGGCCATTAGTATTGCCCACAGTTACCAGCGATTCGCGGGGAGAATTTGGAGGGCCGTCGGCTGCCATCCCAACTCCTGTGTTAGCACCCACGCCGTTTCCCGAAGGAATATCAGATCGCCAGCCCGTCGAGACGCCAGTGAGACCGTGCCGCGCCACATGCGCAGCGTGTAATTGGAGTGGCGTCGGTTTGCTTCCTTGGCGGCCGTCCAAATGCGAGGGTGCTTGCGAATAAGCATGAGACGGTGAGCGCACGTGTCCTTGTGACGATAGAGGCGAAGATAACATAGAAACATGAATTGCCGCTGAAGACCCACCAAGCGACAGCGGAGCGGCTCCGCCTGCGAGGGAAGCAGATGATGATAAGGAAGGTTGGGCCTTGTGCAAAGAGCCCTGCTCGTAGAATGATCCCAGGTCATGCACTGACGTCCCGGTGCGGGCGGGCGAGATGTATGACTCTGCGGGGGTAACATCGAATCCACCTTCTGCGGTGATCCGTCGGATTTCTTCCGAAAAGTTCTTCCGGAAGAGCTCCTGAAGTGTTTGATGGAAGCGAAGCATTTCCGGTGGGCATATCTGGCCATGTAACCTAAGACAGCTGTCGATGAGTCGAACCTGTGAAAATTCAGGATACTGGTCTATAGGTCACGCGATTCAAGCCGTCGTACCTGATCATCGATAGCCGCCCTGAGTCGATCCACCTGATCTGTCCTATCGCGGTGACGTGCAACATAGGTAGGATGGAAGAAAATTTCCCGATACGTTGGTATACTGTCCTGTGGAGGGTCGACCGCACTGTTCAAGCTCATTGAGAGCGGATTCGTAGAGAACGCTTGCGCCGTCTTGGCGAAAGCAGCGTATCTAAGGTGAAAAGAAGTAAGTTCACTGGTCTTCTGCTCCACCTCATTCAGGGCATTCTCCACAGGGGAGATCAGGATGACCTCGGTATCAGTGATGTCGGATCGCCTGAGGACCGTCGGGAATGCCTGTTCCGTCGTATACACAGTTTTCTCGACCCAAACTTCCTCGTTGCCATCACTGTCGGTCTTCGTGACCTGCCTAGAACAGCTGAATATATTGATGGAGCTAAGGATACATCAGGACAGTATACAAATGAGTATTGTACTGGAACAACCCACCTGTGCTCATAGTAGCTCCGGATCGCAAGAGGAACGTCAAGGCTAGTAAAGACAGGTAGATTACGATCGGGCTCCGGTGAGACGGCCGTCACTTGAATATAATGGTCATTGCCAAACCGGATGTCCACTGGTGGTTCGCCCATTGCCTTCAGTAGTTGGGCACCAGGGTGCTTGTTCAGCATGCGTTCACAGAAGGTGCCGTATCGCTCCCACTCGTATCCTCTGTACTAGAAAAAAAGTCATATTAAGGCCGTTGCACACCAGATAAGGCCATACAATAAACTGTTTTCCGCGTAGGGCATCTGGGAAGTCACCCCAGAACGCGACCCGGAAGTAGTCAGGGTAATAGCGCTGGTCCGTGGTTATCTGTTCTAGAAGGGTTGCTTCGTGCCTCAAGATTTCCGCCAAGCGGGCACTGCAGAGATTGTCTTTTTGTGAGAGGTTAGCCGGACGTGACAAACTAACAACGCACTAATTGAAGGTAACTTCAGCGTGTTGCTTGGCCAATTCTTTACATATTTCTATGGCACTTTCATATGCCTTTCCTTTACCTGTCTCAACTTGTCAGTACCTCACTCCCCGCATGTGTCGTACACCAACCAAGGTAGTCGAGGATGAGAAGACAAAGGGTTTCCTTGCGGTGGAATTGAGATTGCTGAGGAAGGCCAAGCTCTTCCATCGGAGGAACAAATGAATAGAGATCCCACTCGTGTAGGTCGGCGTGTAGTTTGAGCGTCAGCGCGGCTTCTACGTAGTTCTGAGACTGTAGGTGGGCCTATGAAAACTGGTCAGCTCCTCTCACTATAGTGCCGTGCAACTACGCACGTTCACAAGCTGGTGTACATATTTGATATACATCTCTTCACGCCCGATTTCGCGAATGAAATTCATTAGGCGCAACTGTGGAGCGTCAGTAGAATGCTTCAAAGACTTGGCGCGAATACTTTACAGTAGCAATGACACGATCTTCAGCAAACTCTTCGCCCTCCGGTAGACTCCTAACGCTGAGTAGGAGTTTCAAAAACGCATCCACAGAATCCAAGAAGGTCGAAACATGTTCACGTAGCTGTTCTTCGACTTCCGAGGACTCGAATAGTTGCCTCAGTTGTGCGATGAAGAATGCACGTGAAATGTCATCGCCTTTGGATTGCGACATGAACAACGAGTCCAGCTTCTTCACGAGTTCATTCTCAATCTTGTCAAAATTGCTGGACTGTTGGTACTCGCAGATTATCATACCATAAAGAATGCCAACGGCGGTATTACGAAGTGAGTCGTGGTGACTGAGACATAGGTTCACGATTTGGCCGATAAGCGGACTCAGTACATGTTGATATCCCTGTACAAGTGTGTTAGCACTACGATAAGAGAAGCAAGGCTATTCAAACCCTGTCGGTGGCGTCTGCTTCCGTAGAGTCTGGCAAAGTGAGAGCTTCCCAAAGTCGGCTTAAAATTTCGGCACCTTCGCCACGGATATCACCACCGAGACGCCATACTGCACGTCTTTTCTGCAAAGTACGTTAAAACGGAAGCACTTGAATAGAAGGGTGCATACCTGAGCCGTGAAGTCCTCGATGATAAGTTGATCAGACGAAAGCAGTTTTAACAACATATGAAACGCATCACGCCATAAGTCTACCCTAATCTGTTTCGCGGTCGTAGGCGTTGGTATAAATATCCGCTTAAGTAGTGTGGAGACAGGGTCCATCATCTTGATTAGGACTTTGTGGGTCAAAATATTCACGTTTAACCATGTGCTCGGCCAGGCATCGTTGTCAAGGATAAAAGTCCCGACCTTGAAGAATTGTGTCAAGAGAGCAGCAAAGTTTTCCCTTCCTTCTATTTCATAGCAAGATTCGAGGAAACTGTAGATATGCTTTGTGGGGGCGGAGAGCACAAGGGCCAAGAAAACGATGGCGGTCTCGCCTAATCCAGGATTGAAGTTCTTGCTGTCATCTTCAGAAGCAGAGCTCCTTTGTGCATTCGGGAATGATGCCATCAGAGAGAATGGGTATGACTCGGGGAACGAAACAGGAGTCGGGGCGGTAACGGTTGTTGGCGTCCGCGCACGCTCGAGCGCACGATGGTTCGCTGGATTCTGGAATTCGCGGTACGTCTCTAGTAACCTGACCAAATATATGAGATAAATAGTATAACGATCCCGAAGGATCACACCTGGGAAGGAGCATGAGCAAATACTCCACGTTATCTTGCTCTTGTCTCAGCATGGCCCGATCGGCACCTTCAGGTTGGAATACCAGCTGCTGCTGCAACTTATCGAGCATCACAGCGACGATTGTAACACACAATCTCATCGACTCTAGCCAGCTCACTCGCGATGCGTCCTTTGCGCTGTCATTATCGTTTGGTTGAGTCTGCGTAAACTCGTCATACCGACCAAAATGGGGTTTGATCCAAAGGACAACAGCCTGCGTCAAGAGGGACCGAGCTTGCGGGTCGTCAAACAGAAAGCTTTTGACGAGTTGTATATACATGATCAGTCGCCAGATAATAAGCTTGCCCCTAGCAGCGCAGGTCGCATTCGCAAAGTTGGTCGCAATAGTCACGAGCTCTATTGTGGGGAAGATTTTCGCTAGCTCTGGCAATGTCGACGTGAAATGCTGGAGTGCAATGGTTTGAGTACCGATAATAGATGGAGGGGAGCTCGATGCCATCATACGGTTAACCTCGACGAGATGGGCACGGATCTCTTTCTTGAACGTTGTCTCGAGGTGTTCAGCCGTTGCTCCACTTCCAATTTCTTTCGCCTTCTGGAGCCCCCGTGCGCGGGTGATGAACTTGAAAATGTAATGCCACACTTTGAGAGTAGCTCTCAGCGGAGAGGCGGTATCCGTTCCAGCAGGATTTCTCATCAATCTGTTCATCGCACGCAGCATAAGTGATGCGGCAGCGGGGCAATTAAAGTGCTCCTCGATGTAAACATCCAAAACCGGCTGGAAATTACTGAATCGTCTATCCTGAACGATGCCGAGCACGGTTACAAGCGCGTTAAACACGAGGTTGTCCATCTCGCCAGCTTGGTTCGACGGCGAAATAAGGATGCCGAAGAGGGAATCGAAGATGTCACGTAAGAATTTGACGATTTCGCCCTCACCCACGAACGTGAATTTGCTGAGCACGGTGGATAAGAGGACCTTATCGGCCAACTGGTCCCACTTGAGTAAGCTCAGTAAGACAGGATTTTGCGTGAACTTTGTCGAGCATAGGGAGGAGCGGATAATAAGGGTGTCGCGCAAGGGTGGGGCAAGTCTCTGGAGTTCTGGTGGTATAGTCAACTGTTCTGGACGTTGGGTCGGTAGATGCCACGGTGACGAGCTCAAGTACATGTCCGGCGTAATCTGGTTCAGTTTATCCGCCTTGTACAACACCAAAGTATGACTTCCATCTTCCAGGAACGCACCCTGACCGGAGAAAAGTGGCTGGAATGCAAATGCAAATGGGCGCTCCGGGCCCAACGCGCGGTTCCCAGTCCGATTTCTGAAAGTGAAGAACAAATGCCAGTCCGGTATCCCGCGAAGAGGAAGCTGCAACTTGATAAGTTCACCAAATGTCGGCTGGTTGTTGCGCGCAAACACCATGGAGTGAAAATATGTTACAGAAGGTTCGCCGGACCCCAAAGATATCACGCGTTCCACCGGGTTGCCCTCGGAATCGCGCACCTCCATAGTGACTTGGATGTTCTGTGCCGTTGGCCCAGGACGAGCGAGATTAACCATACTGAGACGGTTGGCAGGGACATGAGAAGTCGGGAAATCGCCAGACCATAGTTTGATGTAGAGTTCATTGCGGACGTCACCGGGGAATACCACGTCAGGGAAACCAAGGCGCAGGGTAAGTGGGATGTCCTGCAAAAGTGACATATTCTCCCGAATGATTGTTGACGACTCGCCATGGAAAATCTTTAGCGCCACAGCGACCATCTCTGCCCTGTATGCAACGTTCTCAATTACCCAAGCCGTACGTGTCAAGTGACGGAACGCACCTCGCCGATTTATCATATTCTTTCGAGTTATTCGCAATAATATCTTGATGTAGCATCGAAAACAAAGCCTCATTCGTGGGGACATATATAGGCATCGTATGCTCGCGCATGGGCGACATCTCTGTGCCTTCGGCAAGCATTTTGCTCAACTGTGTTAACTCGAGTACCGCACACCCGAACGGACGCCGATAGCCGATCATTTCTGGCGTAGGACTGATGGAAGACGTCGAAACACGGAGCGTACCAAGTCCCTGTTCGTTGATAGAAACGGAAGATTCGGAAGGACGTCGACCACTATCACTTCCGCCTGATGCTCCCGGGGCACCGGAGCTCATGTGTGAGGCCATCTTCATGGCACCACTTCTGACAATTCTGCATACGAGAAACAGCGCGTCCTGTGCATCGCTTTGTGCGATGTCGGTGAACAGCGTGCGAGCACGCATTGTCAAGCCTCCTTCCCGCACAGGAACACCATTGTGGTTGAGGACAACGCAAAACTCTTCTGTAACGAATCTAGGTGCATCGGAGTGTTTGTAAATCGAGAAGAAGAGTTCAGCAGTTTCCCCCGGGCCGCATAGGGTAGCGACGAAAGCGCGAAGATCGAGGAAAATATGATAGAACTTGGCAGCTGCAGGTTTGCTGCCTACAGCGTTAGCGGAAGTAAAGGAGCCAGTTACACGGGAGGAGAAGCGCGGACGGGCAACATCGGGGAACGCAGAGTGTGCAGGGGTGGGAATCGGGACCAGCGGACTGCTGTGCTCAACTGGTCCAATAGTTAGTTTGGAGTTATTGGAATGTTCAGTTGATACGTTCATGTACGCAAGAGCCGTTTGCATCGCATACATCCTGACGGCGCTCATCCAACTTCTTGGGTCGAACTCACCCTCGACATCTACGGTGACCAATGCGCCACAGGTTGGATGCCGGACGATGATGTCCAAGTCCTGTACTACGTTTCCAGTAACGAGTCTCACCACACAGTCTCGCGCGAGGGCTATGGTTTCCTCGGTACTAAGTGTTTGTGCGAGCAACTGCCTCCTGCCAAGATGAAGAGCCTCAATGTGGCCTTTGACGGTATGGAACAAGGCATAGTCCCTCCGCGCGAGGTAATGAAACATGAAACTGTGCCATTCTCTGAGGGCTGACGCAATTTCGTCGACGAGAGGCTGTTCTGCTCCGGAGGCCGTGTCGTCTCCGGACTTAAGGGAGGGGCGCGGTGGGAGGGGTTTCTGTGGTTCTGAGGGGGAGGTCCCAGAGTACATACTGGCAGGGTATACGGTAACTGCAGCACGAGATGACTTGGCGGTGTCCGGGGGAGGGAGTAACTTGAATTCCTTGCGCTCCTCGTCGTGGTTGTCTTTGTCACGTTCCTTGTCTCGGTCTGGATGAAGCTGACGATCACGATGAGGATGCTCAGGCCCGGAATTGGTGCGCTCTCGTTTCCACTGAGCGAGGTAGTCCGCCGCGTGGGATGACATGGTTGGTGGAGGATGGGAGACATTTTGGGTGGTGGGATTGTGGATGTTGAGAGAAGTAACGAGGTCAGGAAGACGGCCTTCTGCATCTGAGAGCTGGTCTCTGATGTACACATGCGAAGCGGGAAAAATCCCAATGAAAACCTGCTGTGACTCTTCGATTTTTACGGATTTGGACGAGGCTGATGTATCGGAAGTTGACCAGGATATTGGCGGTCGACGAGCGGAGCACACGACATAGCTATGGAGTCGAAACTGAGTGATTCCGACTTGAAGCGGGGGACGCTGTGATGGACATACCCGCGATACCACGCAGTCTCTACTTCCTTGCCTCTGGGGACATACTTTTCGAAGGCGTACACTTCATCGCCAACTTCGAGCGAGACTACGTCACGATGTATGGCGTGTTCTTCGGTAGATCCCTC
Source organism: Pisolithus thermaeus (assembly GCA_024663475.1). NCBI lineage: Eukaryota > Fungi > Basidiomycota > Agaricomycetes > Boletales > Pisolithaceae > Pisolithus > Pisolithus thermaeus. Next base: position 652,506 of record JANFAF010000001.1, read on the forward strand.
GGTGATGGTAGACATTGGTCTTCGGTTAGAAATGCGGGTATCTCGTTTCGACGGTGACAGTGGGTGAACCGCATAGCCATATTCGATGAGTGGAAGAGGCTCCCAGACGCCTTTCCGTTGACTTGTAGCTGCACTTGCGACCATGGGGTGGGGGTAATAGTCGTCTGTACTGGTGCAGCGACGATGTCAGAGAGGTGGTGATGCGGGAGAGAGAATGGAAGCATACGTGGGCTCTTTCACAGCCAAGTAGTTCTGGTCGGGTACAGCCCTCGGAAGCTGTGATTGATAATGTCCAGTCATACGCACTTACCACGTCGTCCGAGACAAGACACACACCGCCTGCGTGGTCGAGCGCCCTTTAAGATCACCAGCAGCCAGTCTCCCAAGAGCGCCCGTGAGGCACGAATACATTAATTCTGAGTACGGACAGCTGTTCCCTGCCAGCATACCTCGCTCATGCGTCGTGCTCTCGCAGCTTCTGGATCTTCCACGTTCACGTCGTCCCCTGCATATAGAGCTTAGAAATGCTCTCTTCGTCTTCCCGTACACGTCGCCCAGACTACGTACGTCCACTACGAACATTCACGGGTCACACTGACACCGTCCGATGTGTCGCCTTCTTTCCTGACAACCGTCGCCTCGTCAGTTCCTCCTGGGACAATACAATTCGTATTTGGGACCTCGAGACGGGTCTACAGACACGAGCTCCACTGACAGGCCACACAGACGTCGTCCGCTCAGTCGCTGTCTCTCCAAATGGTGATCGAATAGCCAGCGCATCCGAGGATCATACCCTACGGGTATGGGACGTCGCAACAGGAGAACTTCTGTACGACCCGGTAGAAGGACACGCATCCGGTCTCTGGTGTGTTACCTTCTCGCCTGACGGCCGGCGAATAGCTACGACGGGTGACAATACGATACGCTTATGGGATGCAAGTACTGGTGGCCTAGTTGCCGGTCCTTTCAGATCACACAATGGCAACCTCTATTCACTCACGTACTCCCCTGACGGACTTGAAATTGCCAGCGCTGCCAACGACAAAACTGTTCGGGTATGTGATTCGGACATCGGCCAGATGCTCGTCGGTCCCATGGAGGGTCACGAGAATGACGTCAGGTGTGTTTTGTACACACCGGACGGTCAGCGTCTTGTTACGGCCTCCGACGATGGAACGATTCGCGTCTGGAACGTCACCACGGGAGAGCAGATAGGAGAGCCTCTTAAGTCCCACACAACCATCATCACTTCCATTGCAATATCCCCAGATGGCACCTTCCTTGCTACTGCAGGGCCAAGTACTGTCATGCAAATCTGGAACCTTTCTACGAGGCAGGAAGCTAATACCATTCTCCGCCACGCTAACGATGTCTCCTGCGTGGCTTTCTCTTTGGATGGACGGTACATTTCAGGGGGTTGTTGTGACTTCAGAATATGGCTCTGGGACGCCAGCTTACTGTATCGTAGTCAATCCTCGGTCGCCGAACTGGCACAGCAAATTTCGACACCCCCGCCAATTCCGAGTACACCTGTTCTCCCTCAAGTAAGTCGAGTTCGTTCCAATATCGTAGGGTTCTCATCCAAGTCAGCTTCCCCTCCCTCCGGAAATAGATGAATCAGAAACTGTCAGACATTTGCCTACCATGGTGCCGCTCCCTCCCTCTCCTTTGAGTTCTATCGGTGTGGTCTGTATCACCAGGTATTCAATTGCTACTCAGTCTGAAAGCAGAAGTACAGATCCCCAGAACCCAAAATAGGGAAGAGGATCAAGAGCCGGTAGTTCCTGCTAAACGCTGTAACAACACTTCCGTTGATACCACGCCTCGAAGTAGAACACCGTCACAAAAGAACCGGGACGGAACGGAGGTAAACAGGGCCAGGGGCATTGGACGACTCACCGCCATTTCTCGCCAGTTCATAAAAGTAAGCAACTTGCATGAACCGTCCTTGGTTGTGACTAAGCATTGCGCAGAGATCTCGACGTCACCGGAATAATTCCGGGAAACGGTCCCGGAGTCCTGCTGTGCATCTCTCAAACCCATCAGGTAGCACGCAAGTAAACCTAGATTCTGACTCGGCTTCACATCTCGAAGACGCGGATGAAATCCTTTTTCTCTGCTGTTACTTCGTACGCACAAAACGCCATTCATAATGTTTGTATGCTTCTACTACTCTGTAACCTCACATACATTTAAGCTATTAGGAGATCATACTCACCTTATCCATTGATTCACTCGACGAGACGCAACATTCTTTATTATTCTTCCATGCTACTGAAGCAATCCATCTCAGTGATAGGTTCAATAGGCAGGAATTCGGGGTCACGCTGAATTAAATTACCTCAACCGGGTATTCCAACCACAGGAACTTGTTCGGAGCCCTGATGATCGCCTGAACGTGGTATGCTCATTGCGATGGGTCAGTGTGACTTCACCGGGGAGTCCATATTGGCATGATATTCGGTGTTTTTTTACGACTTCCAGAGCTCGACATCGTTTTTTCAGCGGTTCCCTTTACACTTGTTAACGGGATATGACTAGTAACTGGTGAGTGGCATCTGGGCATTAATTAAGGCGTGTACCGTTGTTAACATGCAGATCGTTCTCGGTAGCTGGTGGGGTTTGTTGGTACACGTTCAAATATGTATGTCGGACAGACACTGGACCAGTTACCCAAACGTCGGAACAGTATACTTGCTGTGCGGAGTCAGTGCCACTGATGTGCCACTTAGTTGGCAGCCGGAGGAAGGCGCCTGTCGTAATCAAAGACGACCAGGAAATTCAAAGGGTGGTGATTAGCGTTCCACGAATATGGCAAATAAGATGAGCTCGGGATCCAGTTGGGCACGTATTATTGAGTTTCAAGTGGGTAGACAAAGCTTGAGGAAACAAGTGAGTACCAGCACTCGACAAGTACTATGAAGGCAGAATAGTATTCCAGAGAGCCGGCCGAATATACAAATGGATCATGAAATGCAGGTTCGTCAGAACTGTTGAATGACAAAACACAATAAGGTATGTAGGCCATTACCGGTGTGTTCAACAACAGCAGCAAAGGTAAGTTTACGAATATATTTATACGAATGAGCAAGCACCAAGACAAAATTCATTTTTATGCACATTCTCCTGGATCTAAAGGTCCAAGAGGTCCATACGCTTGGGCCGGTCGCCGTCGCGTATGGTCATCTGGGTTCTGAGTAGCATTCAAGGACGTCGGGAAAGAAGTGGCGGAAGATGAGGGAGTCCGTGGATCGTCGTAGGAACCTGCCGACAACACGGAGGAATAACCCATGAGGTGTTGGTGTGATGGGTTATCAGATAGCTGATATCGAGTTCCGTTGAGGGTTGGTGTCCGTGACGGCAATGGACTAGAACCGTCGTCAAAACCCGTCTCAAGCATGACCTCCAGTTCCGTACCATCGAGGAGCTCGCCTTCGTTGGTCGTGTGCGGTATTGGGAAGGGGCCCACCGGGGGTGGTCGAGATTGGGTATAATCGTTGTATGCACCAATTTGTGCCCCCCAGTGATCGTCATCGGAAGAAGTGAGCGAATAAGTATCCGAGCCGTCATATTGGCTTCCCGTGCGTACGCTGAGAAGGTCGTTATCGGGGGAAAGGAAACCGCCAGGGTGCATACGCTCCATATCATGCCTCCGCCGTTCTTCTCGTTTCAACTTGCGAAGTCGTGAACGTTCCCAATCTTCCCAGCGCCGTAAAGGAACGGATGCTCCATGAAATACACCACCACCCAAATCGTGACCCTCGCCCTTGGCCTCGCCAGCCACTTTTCTATAAACCAGATTAACACTTAACGAGAACGAGAGGAAGAAGTGTCCTGACCTTGTCTCCCCCCACGAAAAATCGTCAAAGTGCCAGAATGCATATAGAGGTAATATAAAGTTCCAAACAGGGAGTGCCAAAAGGTAAACGAACATCCAGAATACATACACAACCTTGCGGGTAGTGATCAAGATCAAGACGGCAGGAAGACCGAGTACAGAGCACAACAACAACAGTGGGATCGCCTCCTGAAATGTCTTTGGTGGTTGAAGGACCATTCCGACGGCGAGAAGATACGTCAAAATGATGGCAACCGGAAGAACGACAGTACCGAGTAGATCCATGAATACAACAAACTGCATGCTAAAGCAGAATGTACCGCAGAGATTGGGTACGCGGATGAGTTCCATCAGGTTGTGGACTGTGGAATTGATCCAGCGGCGTCGTTGGGAAAGGAGGACTGAAAACGTGTCGGGGACAACCGTGCGGCAACGAGCTTGTGGTAAAAACATCATCTTGCGGTTGGGGAAAGTACGGAGAAGGATGGTTGTCAGGAAGCGATCTTCCCCCAGTAGGAGAAGGTTCTTCTGATGCAAAGTAGTAACCTCGCTCTGGCTATACTCTCGAACAATTTCTGGCTTGATGATAAGAGGTACCCAATCATCTCCATTTGCTCTCCGAGCCTTGAGCCGAAACATCGAAAAACAGCCCGGGAGACACGTAACACCACCAAACACGGACTCGAAAGCCTTTGCGAGATGGTGGGATATAAAGTACTCGAAGACCTGGATGGCTGTAACCCATGATTGACGCTTGTTGGCTATCCGCGTCTCCCCACAGACGCCCATAATCATCTGGTCGTGATGCATACAATTGACGAGATACTTCAAAGAATCAGGGTGAACCTTGGTATCTGCATCGACCTATAAGGATTTGAGCTGAGGTGTCACCATCATCGTCGACGCTAGTCATACCATTAGACAAACTTCGAAGAAATCGGGCGTCACACCCATCAGCATTTGGATCTTTCTAAACATGTCGAAGTCAAGCGGTGTCATGCGGTCGTTGTAGGTAACGCGAGAAAAGAAGTTCATCAGAATGAGTTGGCTGTCACGTTTGCCACGGTTTCCGGGTTTCTTGTCACTAGAAGCCTCTGCCTCCGTTCCACACTTGACAAGGATCAACGTAGGGGTGCGGCGACCAGCAACAGCTGGGGATAAGGGTATGTCAGCCTGAGCCGGCAAGTAAATGACATGACGCACTGTAATGACCAGCGTAAACCATGGCGCGGTTTGTGCTCTTTGCTCCCGTGCCTATGGCAAGGTAACTCATTGGGGCTGGGTCTCCAAAGCGGGGATCAGCCTCCAGCAGGCTGACACAGATGTCTGGTGTGCTCCGCTTTTCCCCCGCGCCAGTGATCATGCCATCAGCAATAATGAATAGGAGTTTCCTGCGGTCAGAGTATGTGGTCAGGGATATAGAGTCCAGAGTGGTCCGCAGCGACTCCTCGCCCTCCGAGTAGCACGTGACTAGACACACAGCGAACAATTCAGCGCCGATTTGTGCCAGAGTGATTATCTGGCTTGGTTCTGGAGGAACTAGCGTTGCGCTGGACATTAACGGGGTGTTTCGAGCACTCTTGGCAGACTTCAGAACTCTCTTTGTCCCTCCGGCGCCGGCCCACGGCGCAACGCCAGTCTTGTTATCAACAGAAATATTGGCGCCCTCTGGCATGACCGCAGGACTGATCACTGGACGGTTCAAGTCAGCGCTTTCCGGAGGACCGGCCAGCCGCGCAGAAATGAACCAATTGAATACACAGGCCATGGCGAAGCGTGACAAGACGAGACTCAAGATAACAATGAGGCCGACATAGAGAAATAAGGAAGAGATGAAGCAGCCAGGGGTGATCTTTGCGATACTTCCGGCATAGTAGCGCTCTATGAGACACGGGACGGCAGAACGTATATCACTGCGGCTGTAGAACAGATGGGTAGCATCTTTTCCACTATCTGCAGGCTGACTGAAGACTGTGCGGATTGCGAGGTCGACATTATCTGATGATACGGGATTAGGGTGTAAGGTGATGTACGGGTTCATGTTGAGAACGGCGCCGTCGATGACGAAATAATTAGACAAGTTGGCTACTTGGTCCCAGTCGTAACCAAGAAGCATGGTCGTTTCTTGGATGTTGAGTCCGGTGATTGTCGCTGAAGAATTGAGAGGGCCTAGAGGACAAGATGTAATGGTGCTACAAAGATTATCGGTGGCAACATGGAAGGACAAGCCTTGACAGGCAGGGTAGTCGGAGGCACTCCGAGTGAAATAGGGAGTAATATCTTGACCTGGTTCTTGCTCGGCGAGGGCGATAAGATCGACGCCTGAAGGGCTGCTTGCCGAAGACACATTAAACATGAAACCTTCTATACTCAGCGTGCCGATAACGGATCCGAGGAGGGTATAGGTTGCAGTGCTTGAGGAATTTGGACACAAGACTTTCTCTGTGCCAACGGTGATGAATGCGACACAGCAGCAGAGAAGGAAGATTATGAAGCACAAAGCGATCTTCTCCCTCCAGGCTTGTATCTTTGCCTTGTCCCTCAAGCCGGAAAAAGAACTGAGGAGAAAGGAGGGTGCCCAGAACGTGATTATTCTGGAGAAAGCCCGCCATGGATCGACACCGGTTCCAAGAAAACCACTAGAGGTTGAGCCGGATGCGTTAGGTGTGAGCGAGAGAGTTGGATTAATGAGGGGAACAGGTGCAACACCACGCTCCGGGCGAGTAAGTGTTTTAGCACGTCGAATGGTGGTACCCATAGATAGCGGAGGTCGCGTTGTTGGTACTGGGACGTCGTTGGTGGTAAAAGTCGGATGCGCGAAACGAGTTGTCATAGTGGCTCTATCGCGAGACAGGTTGACCCGCTGCGGTAAAACGCAGACAAGGAGCGGTGGTAGAAAGGACGGAAGGCGAAACGAGGGACTGGAGCAGCCAGCTGTCGCGACTGCCTTAGCAGCGGGGATGTGATGATGGTCGACGTAGCGGTAATTTCGAAACTGCGCATACGCGGGAAAAAGATCGGCAAAAAGGAAGGCAAAAACATCCGACTTGCAGTCACTCGTGGCACACTCGATCGATCAACGCTGGACCGCCAATGAAACCCTGCCACACTACCAAATCATATTGTTCACGATCATCGTTGGTTTGTGTGCAGGTCATGTCCCGGCACTCGCATGGATGCCCTCTGTAGTCCTCCAGCAAGTAACTGGGCGCGAAGGTGGGGTATATAATGACAGAGAACTTTAATAACAATAATGAGAGAACTGGAAATTTGGGCAACTACAAAATAGCTGCTCAAAGCAAGGTCTCGTTGGTGGCTTTGGCTGCATTTCCAGTAAAAGATGGCGCCTACGACGGCTAGGATCAGTTGATGCCATCATACCATACTATACTATAACCTCACCAAACTCGAAGCAACGGACGTCGGAACGTTAACTATTAGCGAATGACTTGACATTGCAGCCGAGCTACCTGTGAATAATCCTCCGCTGAGCGATGAAAGTAGGGTAGCACTCGCATGGGGAGCAGTCATAGATTGAGCGGCCGACAGGAGACCAGCAAGTGAGATGAGGTTATAACTGTATGTTATCGCAACATCGTTCTGGTTGACATGCAGCCATGGAATTTGGTAGCCGTTGACGCCCACCCTGCACGATAGGACAGTGAGCTCAAAATAGTCATAGCGTACGGATCAACAGGTCATACCTAACGGTATCCGCCGTCTGAATGTCCAAGTAGCCCAGGGGTATAATCTGCAGAGATTCCAGCGCGCCCTTCACGAGTTTCACATTTCCAAATGTTCCACTGTTCACTGTTTTACCCAGGGGAATGACGTAGTTGGAGAATGCCTGGTCGAAATGAGTGTAAATCTCTCCATTCACCATACCGTCGGCCTGCACAAACTCAATAACGAGGTCAGCATCGAGGGGATTGTAGATCTATAAAAAAAAAGTGGTCAGCACGTTCCTACAACTGTACTTTGACGGGACCACTTGCATCAAAGCTAGCCTCGATCTCATTCGTCACAAGTGAATCCAGCGAGATTGTAACGTAAACATGGGTAATAATGGGAGGCACATTCAATCCTGGAGGTTGGTTAGTGCTGAACGTCTCACAGTTACACTATACGGACCAGTGACACTTGTAGAGAGAGTCACCCCTTCCAGTGTCAATTGGAGGGATGTAAACGGAGTACTTGTAGCATCCCCCTTGACACTCAGAGGTAAGATGTCTCCACTTTGTATAAAGCTTGTCAAGAAACTCTGAGAAACCGTGTCACTGGCGTCAGCCGGCTCATACTGAAACTCCCCTTGCATGGAGTTGTCGCCAGGAACTAGATCGAACGGCTGCAGAACGATTGATTCAGTGCTGGGTGTCGGAATTTTCTAAAAGAAAGACTGACATTGAATGCTGCACGTCCTATCATAACATCTTGATAGTAAACTGGCAACACAATATCGACCGTTGACAGTGATATATGTATTAGACAGGTTCTGTAAGGTCGTAGTAAGCGGGGAAATAATGTACTGGTTCCCGCCGCTGCCGCTGATGGATACGTTTCGAATGGAAGCTGTCCCTCCGAATGAATTGATGCCTAGGTAAAGCGCCAGACCGTTCACAGTGAGTCAAAGCCTCTAGCTGATTACATCACCCAACGTACCGTTGACACTTGAGAGGACGGAAAATGGAATGCCTGAGATTGGCACATTGCCTATGGCCGTCTTGGCTGTAACGTCGACCGTACCACTCAAGTTGAATGTTGCGAGGTCCCTGTCAGTAACCTGAGCAAACATCGCCTCGAATGCGGCATCATCCAGTGCCTGTAGGGGTACATTATCGAAAGAAATGGGAAGCAAGGCAACGTTCCCAGTTGAGACACCGCCAACGTTGTCCGATAGTGGCAAAGTAAGCTGCGTGCTCCGTGTTCATACACTTGGAAGGCTAGAAGATCTATATACGCACCTCAGCGGCCACGGCACCCCCAGAGCTAAGAATCATTTGTACGGCAGACTGGACGACCTGGAGAGAGAACCCGAAAGGGTTTTTGTATTCGGCGACGGTATTGTTTGAAGCTGATAGGGGCGCGAACGCCTCATTCTGGTTTTCCATGACAATATTGAGATCGGACAATGATATGAATTGGATGATCTTCGGAAAGTCAGGTGTCTGGTATCTTACAGCAAGAGACGTGTGAAAACTCACATCAAACTTCTGGCCTGGTAAAGTAACGTTGAGAATCAGAGTCTTGAACGCAGTGTCGAGCCAAGCAACTAGTGTGCTACTTCCGGTGGGCTGTGCAGAGCTGCCCTTGACGCTCAATGTGATATTATTTGCACCGAGATATTCAGAGAAGAGTTTGCCGACCACAGTGAGTGCGTTACCACTCTGTGGAATCATGTGTCCAGACAGAAGAGTAGTCGTCTGTGACTCTGGGGCAAGTATAAGGTCATCTGCTGACAATGCTAAAGGTAGACGGTCAGTAAGGAACGTAGTGCAGGAGTTGACATGCTTACGTCCGATCAAGGTATCTTGGAAATATGCCAGGAATTCCACTGTGCCAAGGTCGATGCCAAGCTCTGTAACCAATGGTAGTCAACTTCCATACATCAGTCTGTTTGTATCGACGCACGGGCAGGAGACGGGATAAGCGAGTTAGTGATGATGGTGATGCCACCGGCAGGGTCGTTAGACGGTAACTGGAAGTTGAATATTGTAATCCCAGACAAGTTATCAAATGCTCTCAGGGAGATAGTCTTGGTCAGGGAGACATCATCGAAGATCGTGCCTAAGGCCGTCACCCTTAACTGCGAAGTCGATATTGTCCATTCAAAGCTTGGGTTGTGTAAAATGTAGGTTGCATATGCAGTGAATCTGGAAAGGGAGGAATGAGGAAAATCGGAATGCTGTGGGCAACTCGCCGCGTTACTCACCGAGCTTGATCTGTGATGGTTAGTTTCCCAGACGTCTGGTAGTCGGGAACACCGGTATTGGCAGCAGCGCAAACTTTGCATTCATTAACTTTGAATCCGCTAAGATAATAAATCTACTGACCAGGAGGAAGGGAAATAGTCGCGATGTCGTAACCTTGCCAAGTCACACTACACTCATCTCAACTGTGAAATTGGCGGGTCACTGTGATTAAGATACGCACACCACAGGCTCAACGAACTCAATGAGAGCGTCAAGGGGCCCAACGTTGGTAAGTGAACCCTATAAACTCAGGTCGAAGCCATCATTCGAGATATTACTATCGGAGTTCTCAGTTAAGGCGCCATGGGGAACGGTGGAATGAACCCCTACGTTATGTTAGCCTCAGAGAACGAGAGACTAGCATTGTTGACAAGCTCCCGGGCGATAGGCGCAGCGACGACTCCGATGAGATAGAGTGCAGTGCGGTCGGTCTGTACGAGCCATCATCAGAATGCATCATACGGTGTTCAAGATAACGGAACCTACGTCAGCTGTCACCCCTTTCTGGATGAATGCGAGCTCAGTGATATCTAGGTCGTAATCAGTGATTCATCTGCATATTCGTGACATAGCTGTGTCTCACAATCATCCAACCTCACGGAAGAGTCCACCGCAAGCTCAACTTGGAGGCCCTTCAGGGCATTCAGGATTGCGTCGTCGACGTCAAACTGGTTTCGCTGAAACTTCGCATTAGTAGGTGATCATTCTGCAACGGCGATGTTAACAGACCTGACGCAACTAGGACTACTAGTATCAATTGAGGTTTTCACCTGTTACAGACAGTTGTTTCATTGTAGTGGAGTATTGTACTTGAAGAACTTACAGGAGGATGATAGTCAGGATTATCTATGACTAATTGGAAAAGCGCACTCAGCGGACCAAGGTCCACCTCGTTCTCCTTCGCAGAAACGGAGATAAGCTCAATGATAGTTAGGGGATCCAGATTGAACTCGAATGGTAATGACGGAGATGTGACGTTTGTATGACCACTGGCTGTGATGGGGTTCGAGGACAGATCGATATGATTGATGGAGCCGACGGTGAGGTTCTGGAACGTCGCATTGGCAGTAACCTGGAGGAGGTTAATGCTCGCTGTGAAAGGGTTCGAAAGCGTGAATGTAGCAGATGAAACGCCAGTCTCGGCAATGTTGAGAGGGAACTCAAGTGATGCACTGGTAATTAGATTCTGGTGCATGGCGGGAATAGTGACTGGCGAGAGCAGAATCTCAGAGAGAGCCAGCTTGAGCGAGTCGATCGTTGTCGAATCCATTGTCCCCAGAATGGTCGTATTAGAATCGACGCCTTGAATATAGTTCTCCAACAACGTCTGACCAGCTGCAGTCGCCGCGCTACCTTGTGGATAGTACAAGACATCTGGGACGGCAGGACCTCAGTTGACTTGGGACAGAGGTAATACTCGATACTCACCGGTAGCGTAAGGAGTTTGTCCGGGCTGAATGATTAAGTTACTCTGTGGATGTCTTAGTAGCTAAACATAATACCAGGGCCGTATCTCACCAAATCAGCAAACCCAACGTTCTCGTTGCTACCAGATTATTCAATGACAAAAGATAAAGGAGACTCGTCAGGTTCACTCACTCAAACTGCAGTATGAACGTGACATCACCAGTCCCTTCAACATGGTTAATGTCTTAGTCTCGATCTAGTTTTAGGCCTCTCACCTATTGTGAGATTACTGGAAAACGAAGCTTGTCAAACCACATTACAACGGCAACCCAACGACACCCACCTTGGGTTATACAATGAAGTATCTACTTTAATCAGCAAATAATTGCTGTATCCATGATACACATCCAGACCCCATTGGCTTCGCTGAAAGGCCCTGTAAACCCTCGACCGTCGAATTTACTGTGAACTCGATGTCATTCAAAGATAACAGCCCAACAGCTGTCGAAGCGGCAGCATTTGAAGCACCAGATAGCACCACTGTCTGCGAGCTACCTGCCGTTGTTGCCGCGAGAAAATTCTGGAAGATTCCATGCTGGTTGATGAAGACAGTGAATGGGATGTCAGAGAACGTGAGGTAGATAACGCGGGTTTGAATGTTGGTCGTGCAAGGTGTGTTTGGAATGACGAGTTCGGCGAAGGTCTGATCGTCGTATCCTACCGTGATGTTCTGTTCTAGGGATACAATGTCTACGGGGAAACCAAATGGAAGAGTGAAGGCTGCCGTTGTGGCGTTGCTGGTTGCCATGGGGTCATATGCAGTGTTGTTCGTGAAGAGGAGCTCTAATTCCTCAAGCACGATTGATTCAATAATGTTGAGTTTACCCTGATTGGGGAGTGTTGTATCGATCTGAAGTGTCTGGATTCCTTCATTGAGCCAAGTAACCTAGCGTTAACAGTTAAAAATGTAAAGCAAGGTAGAAGCACAAGAAAAACGAACGTCAGTAGGCCCAGCGCTTGCACCCTCCACCATAACATTGCTATCCAGTCCGTGGATAAAGTTATTAAATACCACAGAGACAGCAGCTAAGCCATCACCCGAGCTCTGCGGAATAAGACGACCAGCCAGTGGAAGTGATGAAGTCGACCCCGGAAAGAGCGTAAACGCAGATGAGGAAGCGACAGCGGCAATCTCAATATTGTCAGCGAAAGTCGTAAATGCGATTGAACTGAGTTCGATGCCGACTTGTGAAGGCTGTACATACCAAGTTAGTGTATACTCAAGGCGTGGCGACATGAAGAGCATACGTTTGTTAGCTCAGATTGAATCATTAAAGTGATGCCATCCGCTGGATCGTTAGCAGGTAAGTCGAACGAACTGATCTGGACGCCATTCTTGAGGCCGTTGAAACCTTTCAGGGTGATACTCTTTGTGGGGAGTGTAATACTCGAGACCACGATGCCTACTCACACTTTATCATATATTGGCTAGCTAGCATTCGACGAACACCTACCAAGTGCGCTGACTGGAAAGGCCATCAGCTACCTACTGTACATTATTGAACGGCACCACTCACCAGTCAGATTATCCCCACTGACGTCCCATGTAAACGTCTCATTGTTGAGCAGAACCTGCACTGCCCGTCAGTTCTTCACCTTGAGAACATTCAACAGCACTTTCTTTAGTAAACTTTGCCAAAAGATCCACATCGGACACCTCGAATGTGGTCTGGACATTCAGTGTGGCGCCGACATCTCCCGTAACGTTCACGTCACCCATCTGCATCAAACCGAGGCGTTGTCCGTTCCACGAGATGGTGAGGCCGTCACCAAATGAGATCGTCGCATCAACTGAATGTGGATCAGCTCTGCAGTGGTGACGGAGGGAAGAGACACACATGGTCCAGCGTTTTTAATGCTTCCATTTAATTGAGTTCCTTTTGATTGAGAATAAGCGTTGTGAGCACCGGACTCATTAACAAACCCACCAAATGATGTCAACTGTAGGTCAGAAATGATCACAGTATCGATGCTCAATTGTGGCCCTTAGCCTGTGGTTTTCAAAAAACTAATGAAAGAACATACCCAAGGACGCTCGCTCCCACAATCCTCTGTACAATTGGCTGCGCCAGAACCGGCAGGATAAGGTTTAGGCTACTATCCGTAGTGATCGGAACGGAGAGCTGAGTATAATTCAGAGTAGTCTGATAATCACCTGTAAAGCCGGCCAGACTCCGTCAAAGCGACAGCAATGCGATACACACATACCCGTTACTCACCAATCGCAAGCCCAGCTGATAGATGGACGTCAATGCGTAACTGCTTAAAAGCCATGTCCACGAATGTAGGGAGATCGAAGCCCCTGTTTCCGTCAACAGCTGCAGTGGAAATTGGACATCTGACTTACGTATATAAATTTGCCCCTCGGGAAACCGACTCCGAATCCGCGTTCGTACTCGGCACATACTCATACCCCCCCAATGCAACAATACCATCCAATGGTGCAACGTCCAAGCCAGCTTGTAGAGCCAGAACTCGCGTGAGCGTGAACAACGTTGGCGGGTCATAGTTCATATTCAAGGCTAGTGGAGGGGACATCGTGGTTGCCTTTCCAGCTGCTGAAAAATCGGTCACGGCTGGCATGTCGATTGAGCCCAAGGAAAGGTTGTGCGAAGTAACAGTAGAAGTGATCCCAGTGATCGAGAAAGAAGCGGTAAAGGGATTGGCGAGGGCGACCGTGACCTGGCTGACGTTATTTGTGTGGAATGTGGTGGTCAAAACTGAGGGATAGTGAGGAGCGGCGGAGGTAGCGAAACTTCAAATGGGCAACTCACTCTCTAATGCTCCACTGGAGAGTAGATTTGAGTTCAAACCCGGAAGTGTCGTTGTGATATTGACACTTTCAAACGCGGGAAGCAGAGAGTCCACTTGGGTACTATTTTCATATCCCGTGATAACAAGTTCGACATCTGGGGCAAAGTTCAGCAGGCCCCCAATGAATAAAACAGACTACTCACCCGTACCACCTACAAACTCGCTGAGAGTCTCCAAGCCTTGCGGGCTGCTATTCGGCTATCTCACAAAAACTGCATCAGGAGGTTTTAGAGATTCATGCATTTTACTCGTACCTCGAAATAGGTTATTGAATTCATAGTATTGTTTCCCATGTGCAAAGTGAAATTGGGCAACAAGGAAGTGCCCAGAATGGCACCACCTCTTCCCAATTGCAGCTCTGTGGAGATGACCTGGTTAACCATGAGCAAAAATCCATAGATCTATCTCTCTTACGCAGATCACCGGTTGACAGCTGCAAATTTGAAGGATTATAAATGAACACTATCACAGCAAAGCATCAGTAGTCAAATTTCCAAGTTTCCAGCGCCAATCAACCCACCTTCAATACTAAGATTCAAAGACTGCGCAGTTCCACCGAGGACATCAACGCTCCCGATGGTAGTATGTCCTTTTAGACCTTGCAGACCCTTTAAACTCGTAGACACGTTTACCTTGATAGGGTTCAATGTTATCTGGCCGATACTCATGTTGGCGATTGCACTAGAGTTGCCGATGAGGAGAAAATCAATGACCGAAGAATCTGTCAACTCCGTGTCTGGACCAGGCTATCAGATGGATGACCGCGCGCTAGGAGATTGGACACCAACTAAATGCAGCAAACTTGGGACGTTCCTCGTTCGTCGAGTTCAGCACTCCACCCTGAACCTTGATGTCAATAGTCCCCTCCGTGTCCGTGGGCCCAAGAACCTGGATTTCTGGCGTCGAGGCACCTAGTGGCTATCCGAATCGATGAGCTAAGCTGCACCATTAGATGTCAGGGTCGCATACCGTAGCAAGTCGAGCAACATTCGAATCGTTCTTCACTATATAAAACTGATTCTGGATCTCCGCGATCGAAATATTGAAACCGAATGGCAACTCTGTTGGTATATAGAGCGTCAACACAGTAACCTCAACACTAAGCAATGCAGATATCGTATCACTCACTCATCGAAGCCTGGATGGAATCGCTGTCCACCCGGGGTGTCCAGGCCGCCTCAGGTAAAAATGCCAAGGCCATACTTCCGATTGTAATTGACTGAATTGGGTTAACGGGGGGTCTTAGGCTTGAAGGGTACGGTGAGTGTTAAGCTCTGTATTCCCCCGCTAAGCCATGATATAATCGACCCGTCGGCCTGAAGGGTCGACTGCCCAGACGCAACCACAGGCGATGGCTCAAAATTGAGGTAGTTCGTGAAAAGCTGCGAAACTGCTGCAAGGCTGGACGAATTTGTTTGAGGTATAAGAACTCCCTTGAGGGTGATATTGTTGTTTCCGGGAACCTGGAAGCTAGTTGTGAGCATAATTCATACGATGGAAGCGGATTTAGTCTACTCACTATCTCAGTGTTAGTGCCTGTTCCACTACCTAGATAAACACCCTGGTAGGTCAGGTCAAATACGATTGTGCCGAGGCTCAGAGCGAAAGGACTAGCAAAAGAGAATGAGCACTGTGTTTACGGAACTCCATGCCACGATCACCTAGGATTTGTCAACCGAGTGACGGCGACAAAGTCAATTCCGCCCTGACGATTATCACTCGGAAGCTGCAAATCCTCAAGTAAAACGTTTCCGATGAAATTATTTGTACCTGGTGCATCATACCCAGAACTGTCGTCAGTGATGCTGTACGTCAGACTGGCTTGAGATGACCCACCATTTAGAGTTATGAAGTTATTGAAAGTAATCCCGTGTGCCCAGGGGAATTTCTCAGCTTGAACACTAAGGCTAACACTTTCTAGCTGCCACGTGAAATTCTGAGATGTTATCATATAAGATGTGAATCGAGCAAACGCCTCCTGATCAATGATGTGGAATGTTGTCGTGTCGTTGATCGTAGCACGCTTGTGGGTGGCATATATGGCAGCCAGGTTCATATAACCCAGAGGTATCTTTGCGGATCCTTCAATCCAGCTGACGTTCACTGGTTGAGTGAATTTAATGACAGCGGAGAAAATGCCAGTATGTGTGACCTGGATACACGGGTAAGTAATTCCGGAGACACATTCCACGCGCACTTACCAGTCCCTGCATTGCCAATGTAAACCTGTCATGCAGAAGTCAGAACACTGATAGTATGTGAGTGCCCAAAGCAGAACTTACGAGGCGTTCGATGGATTGATGATGGCGGCGGTCGAAATATCCAGTTCTGCCTCATTGACGACGTACTGTATGATAGCCTTGACGACGGGAAAGAGAATGATGAACAACAACGCAACGCCCAGTAATGCACCAATAATAAATGCAATCCTGAACCATCGTCGTTTACACAGGGGAGGCTTGTGCGCCACAGCAATAGCAGCGGTAGCCGTACGTGCACCATCACTACTCTGAAATTGCGTCTCGGTCTTTTCGTTGACACTTGCGGCAAATGGATCACTCCCATTAAACGGGTCGTCAAAAGGGTCAACAACGTTCACGTCCCCATGCATAGAACCTGGCGTGGCAATATGACCTGGAGAGAATATATATTATACGTATACAATGAGTGCAGTAAAGCGATCAGGAAAACGACGTACCTCTCAGAGCCACTGTTGATCGTTCAGTATTGAAAGTATGTACGCTAGTCGCAAGATCCTCGATATAAATCCCGCTACTTTCCCTCGCTAACGGGTCTCCCTCCATCTTGGAAACCAGAAAGAGGATGACCGGAGAGGGAGAGAAATAGCCCGTCGTGGGGTGAGCTAGCTATGTATAATTTCGCGTTTTCGTCTCTGCGGGGGGATTGATGGACAAACGTCACAGGTTGATCAGACCTACCGAATACGTCGTTTTTCCGAGATCACCTGGAATTCTCGGAGGAATTTGCCTGCCTGAAAATCGCCGATTCGAACAAGTAGCATGTGCTCATCGGCACCTTGACATTTATTCGGCAGCGTTCACATCTGACCTCTGTAATTATTACTGAATAGCCTGAATGATTTGCCGGCGTATTAGTCGACGCTCAACGTTCAACGGTGATCGATGATCATTCGCTCACCACAACATATCATTGCAATGTTGTCCCAATTCTCATCTTCGTTCGATGAAGACTAGTCGCTGCCGTGTAATAACAGTGAAGCGACGACTATTAAACACATGCGTGGCAACTGCCAAGACATGTAGCCACGTATGACGGCGCATCCTCCACTCCGAAATTTTCAATAGGAAGCGGTAAATTTCTTGTTCGACTCGCCATATGCAACTAGTCAGTATGACCAGCTTTCTCTATCTCCTCTGCAAAGTTGGTAAGGGCAAGGGGGTGTCGCCCTCTTCTTCGATCTTAGCAGTACTGGAAAGACCTTGCTCCCCTCCGGCCTGCTCATTGGGCACCGATGATTATAAATGCGAGTATCTTCGACACGGAGGATGCTCGCTACGCCGAGTACGTCGGCCTTCACAGGCCCGGAGAAGAATTCCGGAGGTATGTTGTGATCTGCATCAGGTCCATCCCCGAGAACATCGTGTACAATCCTCGGATGCTTGTGCCCGACACTGATGATACGAGTATCAAAGGAAATATGCGTTGTGCGTAACCGGTCGAGTGCATTTCAATTGTCTTGCACTGTTGGACTCATCCGAGCAACGTCGTTTTTGCAGACCTACCTGTGGTGTTCTTCCTCGAATCAGTGAAATACCTCCCAATTAGGCATGCTTCCCACATCGTGGGTATGTTTTGGGTAGTGCAAATCCTACGCACAGTAGCCCCAAGCAATTTAGGTGTTCAGGCCCTTCTATTAACAGATCGTCTACCACAAATCGATATCGTGGGGTCAGTCAGCACTCCGAGAACGTTGTCCATTGCGTAACAGACTCCTCTGGAGTGCATGCAAGTGTGAGCGCCAGAAAACGTAAATCGTTCATTTATTGTCCTTTCCTTTTCCCAATTCTGTTCCTCAAATTCACCCTCTTCTCCCTGACCCCACTAAGAATTTTGAGTGCTCTCCTACCTGCGCCCATAGTCCTGTATCTTTCACACATCTGCACGATGAGATCCTCCAACGGATTGCAGATTTGCCTCTCAGCAACTTCACCGCTGGGAAAGCATGCGAGATGTACGGTCTCCATGTCCTCCTTACCAGTGCAGATGTAATCGTCCCACCACACGCTGGCAGACGGATGATCTTCCAGGCCGCGTACTACAATTATGAGCGGATGCCCGTTCCTCCCGTACAAGGCGTAGAACCTGCAAAGCATTAACCTCTGAATTTCGGCAGACTGCTCAGTGTCCATGTAGAAGATGAGGAGATCCGAGGAGCATTTTGTCCTAGTGTGCCTCTCCGCCAACTGCTGAAATGTGACGCGCTCGAAACAGTAGACCTTATCGCGGATGACCAGCGTGCAAGAGTGCCACTCTCCGGCAATGCTTCCAGCGATTTGGGTGGTATCATCGGATGCAAGAATCGCTGAGTCACAGACAACGACATGGTGGGCTGAACTCCGGAAAAACTTGGCAGCCTTGCGCCCGCTTCCCGGACAGCACGCAGGAGCAGGAGCTCTCCGACCCTTGTTTCGCGCTTTTGCAGCTTCGCACGCCCCTCGCTTGATCCTACGGATCTCTTCGTTCATGGTGGGCCCACCTGAGAGGCAGTTTTTCAAGATAAGCTCGTAGATGATTTCCTGCGACTCCAAATAACGTCCTTGGAACTGCCCCGGTAAATCATCCTCTGGTACGGTGGTAATGCATGCGTGGTCGTCGAAAAATACGTTCAGACGAGCGAGTTCTGCCTCGTTCTTGATCCACCAATCGTTCATGCATGGGTGCCTTTCCAGGCCCGTAACGACTATAGCAATTGGTACGCCAGGAGGCATGGATTGGCGGATAGTTTTATAGGTGTTCTGTAAGCTGCGAGTGACGCGCCATCCTCTGGTACAGAGGAGAAGGAGGTGTATCCCGCCCGCTTTGCTGATGTCACGGAGGAACGTTCTTAGTCTGTTCCTGGCAGCGGATGAAGCAACAGCACCGCCGGGACCCTCGTCCAGACCAGGAGTGTCCCATATCTCGAAGGAATCTCTTCCAATGACCGTGTGGTAGTTCTGGATGTCGGAGGTGCATCCAAGAGAATCGTTCGACACTCCAGCAATGTTTTTGTTTGCGATGAGGTTGATTAAGGAACTTTTTCCGACCCCTGTCTCGCCGGCGAGAACCACATTGCGCTTGTGCGCTCTAAACCTTGCCTTGAATCATTGTTACGCAGGTTCTCGGTGTGTTATTCCGTTCGTATACTCACAGCAGCCTCCTCTTGAAACCGACCGATGTCAGATTTGCTTGACAGTGCACTCATCTCGCAGGTGTTCTTCTCGTCACGTAGCTGTCAGCCGAGTAAGTCTTCCAAACCCTGGAATCTGAAAGCTTGGATTCACATAATCCTTGAGTCGTCTTGACCGTTGAAAGCGTATGTGGTAGAGTAGAGAGATTCACCAGCCACAGCAACGCTGCGAACGCGGAAGGCCGTGGCTCCATTCTCCAGCGTTTTCGCTCATGAATATTCCGTTGTGAATTTGACATAGCCTTTCCCTATTGGCCACTAGTCACCCGCAATTTCCGCATGACGTGCACTAGTCACCTAACGAATATTGATGTCGCGAAGGTAGCGGGTTCTCCAACAGCGAGATAGGCTTGCCTAGACTAGTTCTTGGCAGTACCCAACCCTCCGCCCTACTTTTTTCCCCTCGTGGATTGCACTCCTGCCTACTTTACCGGTACGCCCAGCCGGCTCTGATTTCTTTCGGAGAAAGGCCTGCAAGCTTGCCTCGTTTCATTCTGACGCAGGAAAGGCTTTGGTTGGAGCGCAGTGTGTGCAGGGCAACGTGCCAGCCCATGTGGCAACCTGCTCGGTGTACGCCTTCCTTGGAGCATAGCAGGACTTCGCATGCACATGCACCTATGTAATTGTTATTGGCATGCACATGCGGCCTCTGTGGTAGCATTTCCTGGCTCCGTACCCTCATCGCGCATACAGATTGTTGAATGCCGCCTCGTGGCAGGTCGGTGAGCTTCTCACCTTAGATTCAAGGCGTATAATGACTTGTCCAGGACGAACAAAACAATGACGACCTACAATATTGTAATCTTCGGCGAGACTGGTGCCGGGAAGAGTTCGTTGGTGAACCTGATTATAGGGCAGTCCGTCGCGAAGGTTTCCCCGGACGTCACAGAGTGTACCACGGAGATCGACAACTACACTTATACCACAGGTTCTGTCGAGTATAATTTATGGGACACCCCTGGTCTCAAAGAGCCTAGGTCCGAACTAGACCACCAAGCACCGGCTATGACGGAGGCTTACAGACTCAGGCGGCTGCTCCACGACCGGGGCGGAGCAAACCTTCTTGTTCACTGTATCTCAGGCGTAAAAGATATACAAATCCCTTCTGCACCACCGTCTGCGCTGCAAAGCCATTACAGACTATTCCACGACATCTTCTTTGCAGACGTGCCCACCGTGATCGTCATTACACACCTCGATTCTAGGCAGCGTCGGGAGGAATGGTGGGCGCGGAACGAAGAGATGCTGAGGCGCATAGAAGTCTCGTTTGCTGGCCACGCATGCGTGACCGCTCTTCCTAGGAATTCTACTCCGAACGCCACTGAATTAGAAAAATCAGCGGAGGACGCACGGGCACTACTAGTACACTGCTCCCAGAACTCTTACTGGAAGCTCGGTGCCGTCTGGAAGCGACTCGGGCTATCTAAGGAGGTTGCGAGATCGATGGCTTCCGTGGTACTCTCGAAATGGAATGCGACTTCGATTTCAGGATACATCATGGCCAGTAAGTTGGTAGCATGCTGCGGATTGGAGGAAGACGAGGCACTCGAGCTGGCGAGACGGATGCGAGCTGCAAGACAGCTCCAGTTACGTCCGGTGAATGATTCTTAATTCGCAAACGAGCGTTCTGAGCCTTCAGCCGCAGACCCCGGAATGACTGCCCAATCTGCGCCGACCTCAATCGACATTTAGTGCCCAGTGTCATCATCGCATGAAATATTGCTAGTATCATTGGTCCACCTGCTCTAGCCCCGAATTTCCATGCAAACGACTGTTCTATATAATTGTGCATTACCAGATAGTACACTGTAGCGGTTTTAGATCTTTCCCCACCAGATTTGTCGAATTATTGGCAGAGTAACAGTATCATTGCTGAGGTATTCGGCAGCAACGCCATCGTCACAATATTCAATACTCCAGGCTATAACCAGCTGGACATAGAAACTGAACATACACTTACCGTACCGATAAACACCCACGCACTCATGTCTCACCGGAGTTACGATTTGGATGCTCAGTGTAGTTGGGTCCGAGACCGAGTCAATCTCGAGCTATAAGAATCCGAACGCTGGGCGCCCATTTAAAATCCGGTAGAGACATCACAGACTAGGCTGCCAGTCCAAACAAAGAGTGAAATTACGACCTCAGACCCATCTCATGAACCAAAACTATCGTGCGGTGTAGCCCTAAGTTATTAACGCTCAAATGAAAAGCAACTCCAGCATCGTTGACATCCATTGCGAAACGAGAAACTCACTCCGGTGAGCTCGGTCGTAACCATGGTATCATGGACGATAGAAGTCCGGCAATACTCCGCTGTTTTGATGGACCTGTGTCACCCGATGCTAGGCGCGATCCATGGCGGCCACAAGTTGTGGATATCAGTTCATGGACTGCCCGTTGAGAGGATGCACGACGTTCCCGCAGTGACGCGGAGTCACACTGGTCCTCGCCCAGCGTCGTTACGCATGCTTGGCCAGCAAAAGACATGCCATATCTCCGGAAATTCTCCGCGTTCTTTGTCCACCAGCTATCCATTTCTCCCGAAGCGTTCTCGAGGCAAGTTATGACCACCACCACAGGAACAGCGCCCTCGCATATCGTGGAATAAAATGTTTGGTAATGTCGAACAAGGGCTCGTGTGGCTCTCGAAGCACGCACACAGTAGACCAGAAGATCCACCTCTCCCTTCTTGAATAACTTCGATAGAAACTGCTTCAGGGGCCTTTCTGCAAAGGCAGCGGGTAGCCAATTGAAAGTCCCGCTATCCAGGCCGACGGTATCCCATATTCTGAACTTCCGACTATCTATGGTCACCTCGTATTCCTGATTACGTTTGGTGCACGCAACTGCGTCAGCGGACGTTTCTGCTCGTTTCGACCCAATGATCAGGTTAATGAGGGAGCTCTTCCCGACGCCAGCTTCCCCAAATACGATGACGTTGTGGGCGGGCTGCCCGCGTTTCTGGAAGAAAGTGAACACT
Organism: Pisolithus thermaeus; assembly: GCA_024663475.1. NCBI lineage: Eukaryota > Fungi > Basidiomycota > Agaricomycetes > Boletales > Pisolithaceae > Pisolithus > Pisolithus thermaeus. The sequence continues at coordinate 675,005 of JANFAF010000001.1, forward strand.
GCAACTGCACTTCTGGTAGGAATGTAGCGCACCTCACTGGAAGAAGTCATGTCGACTTCTTTGGAAAACAGTGTGAACCGTGCTTTTTGATATTCCCCTGTGGGTCTCGTTGATAAATTAGCAGCCCACCAACAGAGCAAGATGGCGACCTGATTTGTACATTAACCACTTGTGTGGACCTCGGAAGTACTGGAAAGAAGTGCTGGATTGAACGTAACGCACTAGTACGATGAGCTGGACGTTGCAGCGGTGGTGTACGAGTTGAGCAAAGGAGATGAGTCTACATGCTCATGCCACACCACGAGATGGGATCTGCCTTGCGACTCCAGTCTCGCAACGGCCTGGCGCGGACCTCGCCGAGGTTGCTTATAGAGTTGCGTGTTCAAAAGTCCTGGCAGTTTTGAAACGTGGACAACACATACAAACTGGTTTTAGGGGATCATGGGCGCTAGTTCGCGAGGACGCGGCCGTTTCTGAAAGTTCGGGGCTGACCCAACCGTCATAACTGAAGGGGGATTATGGATTGTCATTGGGTTCTAGGTATGTTTGACAATCGTCCTTGCAAATGATAAGTATCGCTGACTTCCGTACAAAACCATCGATCAACACGGTAAGTTTAGAGGAGATTCTATGTCATACACGCTGCATCCATGAGGCAGATAGGTGCCATGCATCGTGCTCGACCACTGTACTTCTCTGCAACATACCATTCCCCTCCGGCCTGTCGTCTTCTGCACGGTGGGCGCACTTGAATCTTTCCAGCGCATCGCTCTGTGTTTATATACCGTAGAAGGAGGTCACGCACGCCCGCAGTGTTCTTGACGCTCTGAGACGAAATGTCAGGACGCTTTCCAAGCGTAAGTAGTGGGATGTTCGTATGGGAACCATACCATCTGACATTCCCCACATAGTCTGGCTTCAACCAGTCCACCCTCGTCGCCGGAAGAGACAAAACGTCAGAACACCCTCCGAGCGTGAGTAATGTAATGGTCGTATGGTAATGACCATATCATCTGATATCTCCCACATAGTCGGGTGTTAACGAGCTCCTCCCAAGAGCCAAAGTGTCAGAGCACCCTCCGAGTGTGGGTAGTGAGATGTTTGTGCGATAACCCTATCATATGACGTTCCCCACATAGTCCGGTGTCAACGAAATCGTCTCAAGAGACAAAATATTAGAACACCCTCCGAGCGTGAGTGGTCAGATGTTTGTGCAATAACCATATCATCTGATACTCTCCACGTAGTCCGGTGTTATGGCCATCCCTGCTGCCAAAAGAGGCAAAGACAAAGCGTCAGAACACCCTCCAAGCGTGAGTAGTGAGATGTCTATGTGGTGGCGATGTCATCTGATATTCTCCACATAGTCCAGTCACAACGTCGCCAGAAGAGACGAAACGCCAGAACACACTTCAAGCGTGAGTAGTGGAACGTTCGTCGGGCAACCGTATCATCTGATATTCCCCACATAGTCCGGTGTTAACGAGTCCGCTCTCACAGACAAAATGTCAGAACAACCTTCAACCGTGAGTCATGGGATATTCGTAGGATGGCAGCATCATCTGACATCCTCCCCATAGTCCATTCATAATGATACCATCCGTTCTGTCCGAAGAGACGGAAGGTCAGAACCCCTTCCAAGCGTGAGAAGTGAAATGTTCGTATGACAACAATACCATCTGATATTCCCCTAATAGACCACCGTCGTTGACACCAGAAGAGACGAAAGTTCAGAGCACCCTCCAAGCGTGAGTAATCGCGTGTTCGTGTGGTAACGGTACCATCTGATATTCCTAACATAGTCCAGTCCCATCAATATCGTCCTTTTCGGCGAAACTGGCGTGGGGAAGAGTTCTGTCATCAACCTCATTGCCGGGAAAGCCCTCGCCAAAGTTTCTGCTGACGTTGACGGGTGTACGATGTCATCCACCAAATATGATATCCTCGTCGACTCGCAGCCCTATGCCGTTTATGACACCGTTGGTCTTGAGGAACCTCAGATGGGCGTCAACGGTTACTATGATGCCATAGAAAAGGCATACCTTCTCATCAAGTCTCTGGGCGAAGCGGGGGGTATACACCTTCTTTTGTTTTGCATGCGGGGTGGCCGCATAACCGCCACCGCGCAAAGCAACTACCGGCTATTCCACGAGTTCCTCTGCGATAAGCAAGTGCCTATTGCTCTCGTTTTCACTGGCCTTGAACGGGAACAAAAGATGGAAGCTTGGTGGGAAAGAAACCAGGCTAGCATCAAGAGATTCGGCATTCATAGCGTTGGTCACGCGTGCATAACAGCGGTTCAGGATCCCGACGACCGGGAGCAGGTTGCCAAGTACAACGAGTCAAGGGGGACCCTGCTGTCGCTCCTGCAGAAGTGCACCGAAAGCGGCACAGCGTTGTCAATGGACACCCATAACTGGCTCGCGATGTTGCTTAAGGGGATGACAGCTTTACTGCCACGAAAGCGTGTGCCGAAACAAAAAGATTATACTCGCGTCTTGACGAAGCGTTGTGGTATGGAGCCCGACGCAGCCAAGAGAGTGGCTGGTCTTATAAAGAGCGGTGACCGGTGACCATTAGGTTGGGAGATTGTGGGAGCTATAGTGCATTGGTTGTTGTACATATATCCAGTACTAGTCATGGAGTTCTTTGGTGCTTTACAGTGTGTATGTTGGTCATGTCGACGTGCTGCTGGCTTGACGCGTCAACGCGTACATACGTAACATCGCGAGCTTTGAGTACACCCAAACAACGTTTCCTTCTGTACCACCCATGTCTCTCTGGGTTGACCGAGTAAGTTCCTCTCCCTCCCCTCGTTTGCACAGAAAATATTATTTGGAGAGCCTAGTTTAGGCCAAAAACACTCGACGACCTCCATTATCACCATGACCTCTCAACCCGGCTGAAGGCGCTCGCCGCCTCTGAAGACTTTCCACACATGCTCTTCTATGGTCCATCAGGCGCAGGAAAGAAGACTCGCATAAACTGTACACTGCGGCAACTATTCGGTAGTGGCGTGGAGAAGGTGCGAGGACTCAGGCAGAGGTTAACGGGTACTGACCGAGGCGAGGGATATCACAGCTCAAAATTGATCAAAGAGTCTTCGTGTCACCCTCAAGGCGCAAGTTGGAGATTAACTTGGTACAGAGCAGCTACCATATCGAAATTACTCCCAGGTGCGTCCCCATGTACTGTCTCCAACCCCGAGACTAACAGATGGTGTTGCAGTGAGGCGGGGAGTTACGACCGAGTGGTTGTGCAGGATCTTCTAAAGGAAATTGCACAGACGCAACAAGTAGATCTTGGTGCAAAGCATCGCTTTAAAGGTTTCTCGAAGTAGTATTGCAGTGTTGGACGTATCCTTATTTTTCCTTTAGTTGTCGTCATCAACGAAGCCGACTTATTATCCAGAGATGCCCAAGCAGCTTTGCGTCGCACGATGGAAAAATACATGTCAAATCTGCGGTTAATATTATGCGCCAACAGTACTAGCAGACTCATCGCGCCGATCAGAAGTCGGTGTCTACTCGTGCGTGTGGCTGCACCGACAACGCAGGAGGTTGGTGAGGGTGCTATTGACATCAGTTTCCATGACTTATCTATGGGCAGATGCAAGCGGTAATGGAACATGTCGCGAAGAAGATGAAGTTCGACGTCCCTCCGGAGGCTTCCCTACAAATAGCGGAAGACGCAGCTGGGAATATGCGGAAGGCCCTTCTCGTGTTCGAAGCACTTAAGATGCAATCGTATGTCCCTGGCACTAGCACCTTGTCTTCACGTGGAATTGACATCACGCCTGCCAGCCCCGATCTTTCTGGCCCTCTCCAGATTGCAAAACCGGATTGGGAGACTTACTGTCACAAAGTAGCCGATCTTATAGTTCAGGAGCAATCACCAGCACGAGTCATGGAAGTTCGAACAAAGTTTTACGAGTTGCTGAGTCATTGTATACCACCAACGGTTATCCTCAAGGTCCGTTCATGTCTTATTGGAATTCTGGACCTTGGTTTTAAACGATGCACAAGACTGTAGCGGAGAAAGTGGTGGAAAAGGTTGATGAGGCTCTGAAAGCCGACGTCATGCATTGGGCTGCATTCTATGTAAGTTTGCAGTTTCTTTCCTTCCTTTCTGTACCTATGGTTGCTATAAACAGGAACTGCGCATGCGGTTAGGCAGCAAGAAGATATACCATCTCGAGGCCTGGGTGGTCAAAGTGATGTGTCTGTACAAGGTATGCGTAGAGAGTTCCTAGGTAGATACTCAACTAACTGGGACATTCTCTTAAGCATTTCACCTATAATTTTGATATGTCCGAGTTTGATTAGATGCAAACTCCCTGCAGACAATCGTATTCATAAACCCGCCACCCAGCATTCTTGCGAAGAACGTCGGCAAGCCATTAAGTGGCACGTGCTCCGATGACGAAAAGAGGCCAGGTTGTAGCTTAGGCAAGTTAGAGAAGGGGTGCGTCTGACCTGATGTACTTAGTGGGATTTCATCCTAGTATTTTGTCGAGATATCTGGTGTAACCTAATTGTGACGGTAGTAAATGTAGAGTCGATGCCTCTGTCCATATTCAGATTGGATGATCAGGTTGGACATACCTAGTAACACGATGTTTGCATTCTTTAGTGGTTTACCTTTCTGTACAACATGGTCGGTCTGTGCAAATGCAATCCCTTTCGATAACTAACCGTGCGCCTAGCTCATCTTCTCTGTGTTCAAGACGCTCACGGATCAGCGTGTAACTGTCGAACTCAAGAACGATCTATCAATAACAGGCGTCCTCAAGTCGGTTGACCAGTTCGTGCCATCTCTCCTATTGTTTTGTCCCCTTCTTCCTCAACGTCCACCACCCAATGGTTCCAATATAGGTTCCTGAACATCCGCCTGGATTCGATTAAAGTCCTGGACGAGGCAAGACATCCACATATGGCGAGTACAACCTCACGACGCTTGGCGTTTTCTTGCTGTGTCTAACTCAAACGTGGATTCAGATGGCGGTCAAGAACTGTTTTATCCGGGGATCTGTAGTAAGATATGTGCAGCTGCCGGCCGAACACATCGACACGCAACTTTTGGAGGATGCAACGCGGAGAGGTAGGTTCATTGCATTGAATCCCGTGCCTAACATTCCAATTATGTCTATCTACAGAGGCCGCGAGTCAGGCAAAACGATAATTCAATCTTGTACAGTCTCAACAATGTTCATTCTTTCGATTATAGGCAGGAAGGGAAAGACAATTAAAAGTAATGCACAAGCATCATCCTTACTACAGACCCCCATTCCTCGTACGCACGTATGCCAACGTCTTCCAGTTCTGTACATTCCCTGGATCCAACATGATTGCTTTCTGTGCATAACTCAAAGCACGCCCTTCCCTCCCATCATCGGCGATGCACGCTAGTGCGAGGGTCTCCTTCGCTTCCTCCAAACTACGCACCGCAGATTCGACCGCGAGGATGGCTTGCGTTGTTGCACTGTTACCTTGTTTGAGTGTGAGTGACGCAAGGTCGCGACGAATTCTTAGGTTAGAGGGTTCGATGTGCAACACTTTCTGAGCCATCCGGATGGCCTGTCCAATATCAGCCTAAGAAGGTGGAAGTCACTATGAGTCACTACGATATGGATAGTAAGGGATTGAACTAACTAGACCGAGATGGTGTTGGATAAGAAGATACGTGACATCTCCACAAGGATCGAGCTCTTGACGCCGCTCAATAGGCAGGGACTGTATCTCGGATAAAGCTGCATCCACAAGGCTATCATCCTCGGTGAGGATGCCCATCCCAGCAAGAGTGCTAATCGACATCAAGTCCTCTGGATCCACGGTGATGCTATATGGTTATAAGCGGACAGGTCGGTGACACAGAAAGTTTGATCGCTACCTGTCAAGTAATAGTGCCTTGGCTGATTCCCTGAGTTCGTCTGTCCCGATTGCCCACATACACCGAGCGAGGAAGACGGTAACATGACACCGAAGAATGTGGTTGTCTACCGTAGCGTCGAGTGCAGCTTGAAACCTTGTCATAGCACTTTGGAAGTCTCCAAGCTTGAAATGCGCCAATCCGCTCCCAAACAACACCTGCACTCTCAACAATGCAATCCCAGGTTCACATTCACGATCCGCGGCAACTCGTTCGGGCAATAGTCCAAGCGCAATCTCGAATGACTCCAGAGCTCCAGTATAGTCACGTAAGCCAACCTTCAGTCGAGCGAGATTGGTGTGCGCAATGGTGAATTGCCTTTCTATGAGGGAATCCTCCGTTTCCTCATATGCAATTTCTAGGAGTGTTATTGCGCGGAAAATCCACTCTGCACCTTGCTCTAGTCCGCCATGGCGCTCGCATATCAATCCCAAGAGATGCAGGGCTCTCGGGTCGTCTTGACGTTGTTTCACGTAGAGGTTTAGAGCAGCAAAGGCGGGCAGTAGTTCCTCCCTCGGAGGAAGCCGAGCTTTGCCTTGGGGAGGCATTGGTGGGAAAAGTCGAGCCGCGAATTCCATAGTTGCTGCTGGCTGTTTATGTCGAAAATCAGCCAGGAATGCGTTGACCTCATTCTGATGGGTTTGGACTTACCGCAAAGGGCGATAGCCCGACTGCATGTTCGAGCAACGCATGAGCATGATCGTCGTCTCCCTTTCTCGCTGTCACCAGCGCCAGACCGACCCACGCAACAGAACAATCAGGATCCAGTATATGTGCCTTCGACAGTGCTTCATACGCCAGGGCTACGTCATTATAATACAAATATAACAATCCGAGCTGAGTCCAAGCAACCGTATTCTGTCATCGGAGGTGAACTGTCAAGGTCGAAATTATATGACGTTTATTGAACTTGCCTTTGGATCCAGCTCCAAAGCTTTGACATATGCATGTTGGGAGATTTTTGGCCTGTCAAGAAAATACGTTATGGCAAGTGCTGTCCAGTACGTCGGATCGTCCGGGTCCTTGTATAAAGCCTCTTTCAGTAGTGAGGCAGCTACTTCCGACGCAGACTCGCGATCGGCGGCCTTCTCCTCCTTCGACCATGTATGCAGTGCTAGCCCAAGGTCATAAAGAGCGCTGCCCATCACAGTATCATCCGTTGATCCAACAGTGATGCGATAATCATAGCTAGCCACAGCGGCTTGAAGGGCATACGAGCCAGTTAATGGGAGACCGCCCCGTATGGGGCTAAGAGTGAAAACATGTGCGATGCGCTTGCTGGTAGCGTGTTGTACCACCGAAGTGATTTTCACAAATACATCACGAATAAGTTCTTGATCAACAAACGTCGTTGCTTGTGAAAGCCCCAGGAGTGCGTCTCCTATTACTTTCCATGCAATGGAACCATATCCAGAGCTCGCCTGAACGGTCGAAAGACACGTCGTAATGGTCGATGCGAAAGTTCGTTCTGCTCGGGCAAAGAAGCCGCTACTCCATTCTTGTCGAGCGAGAGCCAGTTCGGTTAGCGCAAGAGACATCAAGACTCCAATCTCGTCGGACTGCTTCTGAAGTACTGAATTGTAGGAGTCCAGAGCCTCCCCAAACTTACCAGTCTGCCTCTGAACCTCTCCAATTAGATAGGTGCATAGCCAATCATCTGGGTTGAGCTCCTTTGCTCGCACAAGCGCCTTCAACGCAGCAGCATAGCGGCCTGCTTTACTATAGGCTTCGCCTAGGCGCAGCCAACAGACCTGGTCTTCTTCATCTGCCCTCAGAGCTATTTGCAATGCCTCAATGGACTGCGCATAATTTCCACGCGACTAAGTCGAGTGGACAAGGTCAGCACGGTGTACGTATCAAAAGCTAGTCGCTCACCAATTCTACGACTCCTAGAGCTTTCCAGGCCCAAGCGTTCGCTGGGAGATATCTGCCGGCAACAACGCCACCTTCCTCCCCAATGCCGAGATCTAGCACACCCTCACCTTCTATTGTCCTGCGAGCGACGACCTCTACAAGATCCCACTCTCGTTCATTAGCAAAGCCATCGGCTAGTCTCCTTGCAGCTTCTACTTCCGTAGGATTCAGTTCGAAAGCTTTCTGGAAGCATTTTGATGCTCGCGTAGGGTCTGGTGGCACAGCGAATTCGGAGTAATAGACACCAAGGGAGGTGTATGAGGGGGCATACTCTGGATCACATCTTAGCGACCGAATGAAATTTGCATAGGCTTCTTCGCGGAAGCTGCCTGGGTGTGTGAAAAAGTAGTGAATAGTCGGTCTTGGCAATTTAGGTACAGGTAATTTTGACTGACCACCCAGATCCCAGCAGGCCATACCAATGCGCCATAGACATCTTGCCCTGTCAAGTGTGAACTCTTCCTCCTCTAAATCCTTCAATACGTCCTTCAGTGCTTTCACGCCTTCAGCGATCCTAATCCTGCTGAGACACCAGGCACACTCTTCTCTGGCACGCACATATTTGGGTATATCCGGGGGGAGCCGTGTTGTGGCTTTGGAGAAGACACCCTTGGCTTCCTCCCATTTTTCAGCTCTCTGGAGTATGTAACCGTAGGCGAGTAGAGCATCCACGTGGTCCGGATCCCGTTTTAGTACATCATCCAGCAGTTGGCGGGCGCGTTGGTGGTGCTTCGGAGGGTACGAGTGCACTAAAGCAGTCGCCAGAGCGACATTGAACGCCTTGCGGACACTTTGCAATGTATCAGGGAGATCTCCATAGCAGAGCTGGGCCACTTACTTGCCGAGCTTGCGACCTGTGTTCCGCTCATGCTTCTTAACCAGCTCAAGGCCACTCTCCGCCACATGAATCACGCTTAGATAGTCTGACTCTTGTAAGTAAACTTCGGCCACCACTCGAGTAGCCAAGATCGAATCTTGCTGTGACCCAAAGGCATCCTGAAACGACATGGTATGGATTGGTGCACAACAACTACAGACTCACCATGATGGCATTGAGCGGATCGCCGTCGGTGCTCACCGGCTTTGGCGCGACGTTTGGTGTTTCATCTGCTTCCTCGTCGATGTTCTCATCATTCGGTATGCCCATGTACATGAAGTAGCTCCTTAGTAGTTGTGCCAGATTAGTATCAGGAAAGACCTGCATATATCGCCTGAGAAGGTCAAGACCACATTCATCTAGATCGGGCAGTTTTAGCATCATTGCGCTCTTAGAGTCATGAAGTAATATTTACAGACTGTCTCTTTGTCCAGTCCTTCTAAAAAGATTGACCATGCTAACTGATTGCGTACCCCAATGGCCACAATGCCATTGACCAACTCGGCAAGCTGGATCCCGACGGTGTTTTTGTCTGGATCTGACAAAGGTAATGCATGAAATATTTGCTGTTTGTAGCGTATCATCCTAGCCTCGACCGAACGACGCAGTTCGTCGGATGTTTTAGGGTGGTTCAATACTTCTTGGTATACAAGCGGAAGCTGAACGCTGGCGTGAGTAGGAGAAACTAACTGCAGATCGGTCCAGACCTTTGACGTCCTCCATACTTCTAATCCAATTTCATTCCGTAATATATCTGGCGGAGGGGCTCCGAGGCGAGTACGTCTCTTGTCAAACTCAACTTTCATAAACGTTTCTTCTTCTTGCTCAGTTAGGGTCATGATCTCCTCCATCACCGGGAGCGATTCGTGAATTGCTTCTTGTGTAGCAAATGTCGTCGTAGAATTGGGATTAGTATGATCCGGCGGTGGCAAAGTTGACAGAGCATCATAAAATGGAGAGTCCGGAAGTAGATAAGAAAGTACTGTGATGATCTAGAAATAGTCGGTACAGTGGATTGGTGGATTATTTAGCTTACCTGCTTCCGTGATCCATGTTGCCGCCTTGTCTCAATGAGTTTCTGCAAGGTCTCTGCCGCCTTCGTTGCGTCGCCGCTGAAGCCGCGCTGCTTCGAATCATGCGGGCTTGAGGTATGACGGACCAACTTACCTGGCAGAAAATATGCGCAGTGCCTCTTCCTGAGCACCAGCAACAGCATCCCATTTCTCTTGTTTCTCGTACAATCGGGACATGCCCTACACCCGTTGTGAACATGATACTTGGCACAAAAGTGGCACACACCTGCCAGGCGAGAACCTGATCAGGCTTCAACCCAATTGCCCTACGATAGAACTATAAAGTCATCAGTTTCTTGCTTAACGAGACACCTTGGCATTTGGCAGCTTTACTTGCTCGCTTTTGTCATGGTGACCCAACTCTAAATACGCAAGCCCCAAAAAGACATGGCTAGGGGTCCATCAGAAGACGGCCACGAGGGTATGTCTAGCCCACGCACGCGTTGTAGTTGTCTGGTTCATAATCGAGAACCTGGGATGCCGCATCTCGCGCGGTTTCATATTGCTTCTTTCCAAGGGCATCTCGAGCCGCCTTGAGTCTTGATTTGACGAAGGCAGAAGACATGGACAACGGTTTTGCTCTGCAGACTACCGTCGCGTTCAAAGTTGTCCATTATGTAAGGTCTACTGATCTCTCTATGTAGCCCATCTCGGTCGTAAGGAAGTAATTATACGGTGTCGGCTTCGTGGTCGCCAAAGCTAGAACTGGATAACTTCTCAAATAAGAATGCAACTGTCCCACCCGGAACGTCACGAGCCAACCGTGCATCATCCGACATCGCTGTGATGTTGTCAAGGTCGGTAGCTGCCAGCAATTTATCAAGTCTGGAAGCTTCCGAATCATCGTGTGTTGGACTCGTGAAATGAAGAAGGTGCCGGAGGATGTCATCTTGTACCTCATCAGAGGCCACACGGCGAAGACAGTCGATATGTGTCCACTCTCCTAAATCTGCGAGTTCGGCCCTCTTCTTCTGCAGATCCTGCAATATTTGTTAGCATGAACCATGAAGGCGACACACAGCAGCACTCACCGCCTTGTCTATCTGATCCAGGGAGGCCTTGGTAAGTTGTGAGGCTACCACGAAGTTATCGGCGAGCGGCGGGGCCTCTTCACCGAAGGCTTCCTCTATCTCACTCTTGTTACCAGTGCCTTCAAAAGCGGACGGTCGTCCACCGCAACCACAGCCCAGCAATGCATGGGTATGACAGCCAGTGTCTGGATGCACACGGAAGATGTCTCGAAGCTATACGAAGTGGTGGAGGTACGTTTGGTTCGCATGGAAATCGTGAAGCTTCCTACCTCTTTCCGTGTAAATGAATCTGCTTTACACCCAGAACTACCCTATTTCGCGGGATTAATAAGAAAGCCGATAGAAAATGACAGTCGTACAGTTCCCATTAAAGCTGTGAATGAGAGGTTGTAAGCTTTTCAGCCGGGCGAGCTCATGACTTACAATCACTCAATCCGATCTTCGTAACCTGCCGTTGATAAATTTTCTCTGTTGCTTAGTGAAGATGCGTCCGCTCCTCAAAGTTTTGCGAACACTGACCGTCAATAGTACCAGCGGTGAGAAACCTGTAAATGAATACCGGTCGCCTCTGACCGTCGCTAATGACCACGTTAGATTATTATCTAGTGCAGTTTATAGCCGGAGCCTACCGATGGATGCGTGCCATGGACTGTAAGTCATGACTGCTTGCCGAGTTAGCATGAGGTTCCCCCAGAAATTCGGCATGTACAATACCTCGGATTCCAATCAGAGTCGATTAAACACAATCGTGAAGCGCCAACGAGATTCAAGCCGACCCCTCCTGCTTTCGCGCTGAGAAGGAAAAGGACTAGAAAGGGGATCACCGCACAGCCCATTTAACTCACTGAAAAGACTTACAATGACTGTGCTGAGAAGACTTGTTGAACACGTTAACATATTCTTGCCGTTTGTTTGCTGGAGTTTGCCTGCATGTGCCAGCATAACGCTAACGAATTCCACAGAATAATGATCCGACTTACCCATCTAAGCGGACGTACGTGTAAGAATTCTTCTTGCAAAATGCTTCGATTATGTTAAGAGTTGAGGTGTAGTGGGAGACGATGATACATTTTTCCTCAGTATGCTGCCAGGCCATCAGCACCGTCCAACTCAGCCTGGAACTCAAGTATACCTCTCGGATTGCTCTCAGTAGGTTGGCCACCGCAGTAAGCTTTCCTAGTCATATTCAGCGTCCAACCATAATCCCAGAAGCGAGGGTACTACAGACCACTAATCGAAAAATCCTCCATCGACGTATTTTCAGGAAGCAGTTTCAATGCGTCCGACACCCCAGGGCGAACGATAGGACCTGACTTCGACAGCTTTGCTTTGTCCACTTGAGCTTTCAGGAGTACAGGACTATTGCTGACTTTGGTGAGCATATTGATCAGTGCAAGGGATTCCGCGGTGGATCCTTCAATTAGAGCGGCCAGCTTCTCGGGATGGAGAATTGCTGCAAACATTGACAATTGTAACTGTGTGGGAGTCACAAATACGACGTATTCATCTGGAAACATAGTCAGGAGAGGGTACATGTGAGGTGGATCATTCCATACGCTTGGGTGGCAGGTAATTCGTCAAAAGCGAAGCTTCACGACGCAATACGAAACTCTTGCCTATCGCTGTCAACTGGATTGTCTGAATCAGCGAACAATCGAAGGTCTACATTAGGGTCTGTACTTGTGCCGCGCGCGCCTCACCAAGTTCCAATTCCTTGCGAGTGCAACCTGGGGCCCGGCTCTTCAGAATGGGTACCTCGTATGCACGGCGAAAGGTAGAATAATCATCTATGTTTTGTTCATAAGGGCAACGGAATGATGACTTTCATTGCTTACCAAGCAGGCCAGGATTACAGAAATCGGCCTTTTGAGGGTCGAGTCAACCAAGAGCGGAACACAGCATCTTATGCTCACCATTGCGTGGAATTCGCTCAAGTCATTCTGAATAGGAGTACCAGAAAGGATAATTCGGCGAGGCGTACGCAGAGCTTTAAACATTGTTGAAGTCTTATTGCTCGCTGACTTCAATCTGTGTCCTATGCTTTCTACGTCAGAGTACGGCAGTGGAGCACGTTATAGCAAACCTTCATCGCAGATAATAAGTCCGATCGGGGGGCTAGAATAAATCTCGTTCGTAACCATCCAAACCTGCAATAACTGCACTTACTTGCAATATGCCAGCTCGCCACTGAGGAAGTTAGGATCGCGTTCGAATGCACGAAAAAGGCAACGCACATCACGCTTCGCAATTTCTCGTATCCAATAACAAGCACCTGGTGGATTCTTCTGGAAGGCAAGTTTAGATAACGATACTCACAACAGTAATGTCGCGTACGAATTTATGAAATGCTTGATCGAGGATTTGTCCTTTTCACCAGTGAAAATACCGACGCGGTCACGACCAAGCCTGCAAGGCGGTTAGCCTCTTCCGTTGGCAGCAGATCTCCCATACCATTTCCGGAATTCAGCGCGCCAATTCTAGGTTGTCTCGATCAGATGTACTACAGAAGGCCCACGAGTACGCTTACATTGACAAGTGACACGGGGCATACTATTAATGCCTTCCCAATCACCCCTCCTCCACCATAGGGATTTTGCTCTTCGTCGCTTTAATATATGCAGAGTTTTCAAAGAAATATATGGACTTACTCAGTAACGTCCAGACGAGTGCAATAGTCTGCCGGTAATCAATGATCTGCGAGACATAAACCCATTAGAGGACACGTGCCTGTAGTGTCTTGCCTAAACCCCTGAGGATAGCAGTCAGGTATCACATCTGAGAGTAGCGAAGGTGACTGACATCTCATCCGCAAGAATGCATCCCTGGCCTTCATGCTTCCCCATACCCATAGCACATTCGTACAAGAATTTCACGCCTAACAAGAGGGCTGTTAATTCGTTTAGCAAAAGTTCAACACAAAAGGGCCCACCTTCAATCTGGTGGGGACGCAATTGCCTAGCAATTATTGGATCTAGCACAACAGGAATTATAGGTAACCCCCTGTGGTACGAAGTCAAAGCAGAACCAAGTGAGCCCATGGAAACCCACTTTCTGTTAAATTTCTCCGAATGCGCTTTTGTTGGTGTTTTCATCACTACTGCACCCTCGGCATCAGGGTTATGACTGAAACTCAAGTTAGCTATCACGTGGATAGCCAGCTGCACAACTTACAGAGGTCCCATAGGCTTCACTTCAGGTATCTGCCCGTAAAATGAAACAGGAGAAATGAATCCATGTTGAGACCGTTGAGTACGAGTGGCATTATCCGTTCTCGGGAGCTGAACTTGGGGGGCGATGGATGTCATCGCAGGGGAACCGTCCGCGTCCTCAGCGCTTGGGTCATGATTTTCAATTTCAATCTCGGTGATGCGGGGCATTTGGGAAGCGTCAATGGGGGCATCCAACTCCACTTCCTTACTCCCAACATAGAAGCGGTAGCCATTCTGTAGTTCGAGGCCACTCCAATCCTTACGCCCAATTCTGTAGGGGAAACACACTGAGCGAAAGTTCATTTCCTTAGGGAACGAGTACCGGACATTGTACCCGTCTGAGATATCACCGTCAGCTTCTTGCCTGAAAGGCTAACGAACGCGTCTCCATCCCATGTCTTGTGTTTTTTGCTTTGTGGCTTGCGCCTAAGACAGAAGGTTCAGTTGCTTCCAAGCAAGCCTGTAGTGACCTACCAATTGGCTGTCCAGAACGTGTGAGCTTCTCGTCTTTGTAGAGATCTGCTCGAACACGTGGAACTCAAAGCAACGGGCTCGAGCTCTATTGCTGGCTTCTGAAGGACTGGCGCTTTATATGGTGCAGTGAGCTTGTTAGGCTTCAACGGTAAGAACTGTTTCGACGATGCCGAACTGTTCGCAGTGGGAGCGGGTTGGGGACCGCGGCCAAAGCATCTTCTAGATAAGTAATCAGATCGCGATATGGAATGATCGATTCCAATTTCTCTTCCGCCGCAATGGTACTCCCCACCAACCTCCAAGTCGGCAGTATTGAGTGAACCTGACCCAATGCTTTGGTGAAGTGTTCTGAGCAACAGAGGCTCGATATCAAGGCATATATCCGGCTGCTCACAATTTTCCCTCAAGATCATATAAGGTTCCTCGGGAACCATTCATTACAAGTACTGCGTCGCCATCCCATGTTTTGTGTTTCTTGTACTGAGGAAATCGCCTGACAATACACACACAGTTAGAGTCATACGACCCCCGCCTCCCCCCGAAATCCACAAAGGAAAGTACCATTGTATCATCCAATATCCTTCTCCGTGGTTTGAACTGTCATGGTCATTCGTGCGGACACTGGAAGTGTCGAGGGCAGTTCTCTTCCGCACGGGGTGTTCCAATGACTTCTGCTTCCGCTTTTCACCAAGCATGGTAGGCTCTGTTACGAGAAAATGGCGGGCGAATGCGACGCCAAGTGCTTCGAGTATGAATACGAGCAGTATGTAGGAGGGTACCACACGCGTCGCGCGCGCCACCGCCCGACGCGTACCACAGTCACTATTATTACGTAACTTGGAACCGACATGTGCATGAGATGTTGGCCCCTAATAGTAACTTTACCACCATAGTTTCCACAGCAATGGTATCATATAGCTCATGGATCAACTCCGCACCACCATTCTCCCATATCTCCGTTATCAACGACTACATATACGACCGTCTCTTGGGTTCAGAGACATCAATCCATCCAATGTACGGTGTACCCATAAACGGGGCGCCCACCGATGCTGCCGCAGTAGCCCGCACTGCCAGATCGCAGTGCGCCTTTCGAGCGTTGTGACACACGCTAATTACTATAAAAATGCACCAAATGCACCATCCGCAGAAATTTTGACGCTACGTATGTTCAACCCACTGTTGCCAGCGTTCATGATGGGTATCGACAAATTCCCCAGGTAAGGACTCTTCTCATCGAAGTGCCTCATTTCATAGACACGGATCTGCCAAGTCTGAATAGATCGTACAGGCATAGTCACTAACAGCGCATACAGGAAGCGAGCATTTGGCAGATTGTCTGTGAACAATGGGTGCCTTTTTCTAGGACATTGCTGGAAAGGGACTCTAACCTCTCAAAGAAGGCCAATGACACAGGCCGGAAACCTGCATTGTGAATGGAAGTCAATCCCAACGACAGCGCATCGCCCATGGTCGCGGTAAAACGCCTGAGTAAGTCATGTTCAGTCATACCATGTTCTTTTACCAAGGACTGAGCGCCGCCCAGTAGAAGTCCTTGCAAATCAGTGAGGCCCGGCGGTGTTACCTCGCTTAATAGGACTAACCAGCAGGTTCTCCATTCTCTCCGCGGAAGATGACACCACCTTCAATGTCTCTAAGCAGCGGAGCACTCAATTCGAGAGCCTTCTTTGAAAGCCAAAGGGCATGGCCATCCTTGCACCGTAAAATCACTGATCTATCTCTGATGACTGAGTCACTTTCAATTGTGTCCTTCGGTGGCATCGATGTGCCGAGGTTAGCGTCCGCTGCAGTCACGGTACTAGTTCATATAGACTATGTACACGCACAGCGGTTGGCCACTCTTTTACAGACCATGGTAAATGATCCCAGCTCCAGCTCTCAATGGACTCAATTTATTGTCGTACACGTTTGCATTCACTAAAATGTGCTGCCTCACAAGGGAGACAATTTCTTGTGACAAGAGCAAGAACGGAATCAGATGACATACTGAGAGACTGTAGGAAAGAACGAACCTTGTATTGACTTAGCGTCCCTTAAAAAAAAGTTGACGGCTAGTCTCATACTCCAAAATGTGGACGTGGCAATCTAGCAACGTGATGAAATGGAAAAAAAAAAAGAACGTAGACAAACCCATCGAACCTATGACGCGAACCTGGCGCCACGATCGAGCTACGCCTGATGTACCGGATCGAAAGCGGGAGGCAAGTCTCGCGAACCGCCGTGAAGAAACGTCTTCTGCTCAATCACAGCGGGCCAAATAAAAATTCGATCTTAGGAGCAGTAGATATAGACTCACCCAGACTACCTGTGTCGACGGTGAACGCATTATGAACTACAAGACATTGCACCACAATATCGTTGTCGTCCAGTCCATATTTCGGCGTCTTTGCGAGAGTACATAGCATAGACTTCTGGCGAAGGCTTCAAAATGCTCAGATAAAAAAAAAGCTCGACGACAGAAGACAAGAAATATCAGAAGGATAAAATGTTTCCTAACCTCTCTACCGGTCCTGAACAAATCTTCTTTAGGCAGGTATGTATGACAGCCAAGAGAGCAGACCGCGATCGCAAGCGTGGTGGAGTGTAAGCAGTGAGTATCACGTGCGCACTGCGGTCTACGTTGCACTAGTACGCTGCTCTCCGCTGTCTTCCACACCAGTCGTCATGCCCTGGCCTGACCTTATACGCCCTACACAGAGTACAATAATATCTTCGTTGTACGCCCATAAGATGCTGCTGTATGCTCTAGTGTCCTCTGTCGCCGTGATTACCACCATTGCAAACGCCCTCAAGAAGCATAGTAACTTCTACTCATTGACTATCTATCTGTCCAAGAGCAATCGGAGTGTGCTGGTACGTTGATTTGCCGCTGTGGTGTACCGCATTAACGCAGGAGGTTCAAGATTCTGGCAAATTTTGGTCTTCTCTTTGCATTGCTGTGTGGACGGGCTGCACAGTGTATATTTTTTGGGGCCCTCCGGCCTCAGGAAATAGAAGTATGTTGCCCCGTTCTTTCGTCGGTAAAAGTGGTTCTCACATAACCACATCCAGCGCCTATATGATCGTCTGTGGTTCTTCGTAACAGAGTCCCTTCTCGCATTCACAATTTTCCGCGATGACTTTGACATACCATTTGTGCTCATGTTTGGTTTTCTCCTCTTCATTAAGTCCTTCCACTGGCTGGCCTCTGACCGCATCGAATGGGTCAGTCGTTTCGCTTCTCGTTTATTCGTTCAGTACTCAAGCTGGGAATGTTCACGATAGATGGACCAGCGACCATATCCCGGCCCACCGACTCAATTCCACATACGGATGGGGTCGTTGATGCTTCTCCTATGGTCCATCGACGTTTCGATGTTTGCCTTTGCTGTGGAGAGTACCACTAAGAATGGGGTTAGTGGTGTGATGATGTTCGCCAGTGAAGTCAGTGTCTGTCAACCTCAGCCATATTATTGGACTAAAGGCCCTTTGTAGTATGCCATCTTAATGGCGAGTGCTTTGAACATCACAGCGAAGTATCTTATCTGTGTCATGGATTTACGGCGAGCCCGTCAGCGAGGCGGGGAAAATGCCCCACCTTGGCAGAACAAGAGTATGTGGGTGTTCTACGTAGAACTGGTTACTGGTACGCGTTGCCGTCCCTTGCGATCGTGGTGTACAAAATCCCACGCATTTCTTAGATTTCCTCAAACTCTCGACATATCTCGTGTTCTTTATGTTCATCGTCGCATTTTATGGCTTACCTCTCAACATCATCCGGGATGTGTACCTCACCGGAAAATCTTTCATCTCACGCCTTCGAGCACTCTTTCGGTACCGAGCGGCCACCCGTAATATGGAGGAACGTTACCCGGATGCAACCGAGCAAGAAATGTTGGTATTGACGGACCGTACTTGTATAATCTGCCGCGAGGAGATGCTCATCCGCGGTAACTCGGGTGAAGATGGCTCATCGGCGTCACCGGCATCTTACGATGGGCCCAATACCACTCCAAAGAAACTGCCTTGCGGGCATATTTTTCATTTTTACTGTCTACGCTCCTGGCTTGAACGTCAGCAAAGCTGTCCAACTTGGTAAGATGTTCTGCAGCCTTTTTCAGTACCTTCACTAACACATCTTCGTAGCCGTCGTAGTGTGCTTGAAAACACAACACAAGACCAGAACCGAACCCAACAAGCCCCGCCTCCCCCTCCGCAACCGCAACCTGCAGCGCGTCAGCCCAACGAACCTGGTTTTCCTGCTGCACAGCTCCCACAAAGAGACAACAATGGTCCAGCGGGGATATTGGGCCGTTGGAATCGCGCAAGACAACCCCCTGCAGGTCCCAACGTTGGTCAACAGAACTTACCAACCGTCCAAGGTTGGCTCCCGGGGCATGTTCCCGGTGTCATAATACAATATAACATCCAGTATCAGACTGGCCCACATCCACAGGGGCAACCACGACCACCTACATCGACGGTCCCTTCACAAGTTGTCCCGCCATTTACTGGATTTGTGGGACCTAATGGAAGCTGGTGTCATTGGGAATCGGACCGACGATGGTTAAATCAAGATGTGACACGTTCCCGGACGGGTGCAGGCAGTGCGAGCACTTCGACTTCCAACCCTCCCGTAGAACATTCGTCAGTGGTCGAGGGGTCAGGGGTCTCAACTGATGCAGCTGCGCCTCCGGGTCCCGGTCTCTCGTCTCATGCATCTACGTCGCAGAGTAATTTTATCCCGATTCCACCTACCCTACCCTCTCTCATCCCCCTGGAGCCTTTCCATCTTCCTGCCTCACCGAGTGCTTCTCGTACTGACCAAAGTTCTCCGCAATCGGGCACCATACTGGTTCCAGAAGGGTCTCAAGCTGCTCCAGAAGCAATTGTATCCGATGAGCAGTTGATACTTATGGATCAATTAAGCCGCGAGGCCATCGACGAAAGATTGCGCATTCTAGAGAATGTGTCGAGAACAATAGATCGTTGCGTGGAAGACCTTATGAGGGTGAGAAGTGCTCTTCCTGCGACCACGGTCATGTCGCATCCAACGTATCATAATGCCGAGCCTGACCTACGTAAGCTTCACCAGGTTTGATAAGTTCAGACTAACACGCGTTTAGGCCGAGGTGTTGCAAGTAATGCTTCTAGTACCAGTACAAGGGAGCAAGCTGAAACTTCCAGGGCATCTATGTAAAAGAGTATGGTTGAAACATGGAGGTCGTATACTATTTGTGTTGAGCATCCTAATATAGTCGACTATGTGGGAGTCCACGAACAGCACGCCGGAGTAGTCATTAATCACGGACGGTGGGCGTTGACCAGTGCCTCGGCCCTACGCTTGACGAAGCCCGAATCGACGATAGATTTGTCTACCTTGGAGTAAAAGGCTTTGAGGATACGCCCAAGCACTTGACGAGGATTGACACCATCGGTCACACATTCGCCAACCGCTTCCTCAAGGGCACAGTTGACTTCGGTTTCCGACAGCAAGGGAGGTAAAAATGCAGCGATTATCTCAGCTTCACGCGATTCCTTTTCTGCGAGATCTGGCCGGCTACATCTCGTGAACTCGGTGGCAGATTCAGTCTAGGGTGTGAGAGCGTAAGCCGCAAAAACTGGGGTGGCACCTGGTCAGAACTAACCCGTCGAGAAACTGCTTTTCGCAGAACCCCTACTACTGCGGGGGATGGGGCTTTGGAACCCGTGGCTTTATCAAGATTGTACACTTCCGAAAGCACAGACTATTCCGAGAGTGTATGAATAGAGTGAGGAAACAATACGGCTTGCAGAAAAATATTCAACTCACCCTCAGGGTTGTAGAGGTTACCAGATCTTTGTCCTGTGAAGACCTTAGCAAACGATCACCGAAAACTGCCCAATGACAAGCCTTCATAGCCATCTTGACTGCCGCGTTAAGCTTCTCACGAACATCTTTGCGAGCAAGTCGTTTGAGGTCATGTAAGCTGGCCCAGATGTTTGAAAAATACCTAAGTTGACGAGGCTTGAATGAAAGTAACGGGGAACGAAAGGACCTATTCTCATCCAGCGACGGAACACGCAATGCATAGTGGCAGATAATCACAGCGTAACTTAATCTGTTACGGGTCCAGTCGGCAAGACACTTTCCCTGCAAGTTCACGAATCCAGGTTTGATCTCATTTGGCGATCTGCACTAACAAATAGAGTCGACTAACCTCAGTGTAAGAAGCTATTGTAAGTATTTACAGTAATAGAGAAAAAAAAAGGGAGAAGTCCAACTGATCACGTGATCAGACGAGCGTTCGATAAGGGTGGGACTATACCGATCATATAGATCCAGGCTCGCCCCAGTCCACCTGAGATTTTGCACGCCATGAGCTCGCGTGAACATCAAGTTCCGCTTCCTAATGCGAGCTACGTTTCCGAGGTGAAGGGAACTTGTTCAGCTCTGCGTGAAAGTCAGAAGATTGACGTGAGTGGTCTTCTTCCTGACCAGGGTCACTGGGTCAGGTTTTTCCGGTTCCATCAATCACGCTCGAGATCTAAATGACTGGCTGTGGTGCAGCGTCGCGAACGGCGAACGATCCCAGTTTTGCTCTTTACTGTTAATTACCGAGGCTCCAGGCTGTGACTGAGGTGCAGTTCGACAGGTATCCACGACTGCGATCAAACGCCTCCTGTTTTCCCCTTCTTTCTGTTCCTCATTCAAACGCGTATCAGGATACCATGGTCTGAATTTCCCACTTAACTTCCCTTCAGTACTTTCCGAAGTAAATTTCCTGTCGGTTCTGTCCCTCCTCAACTTCGGCTCTGGCTACCGAGTACCACTTCATCGTCAAACCGGTCGTGGAGCTTGGGACGGTATCCGAGCTCTCATGTTTGGTCTCTACTTGTCCTCTTCGACGGGCCAGGGAGACCTGCTTTCCGCAAAGGGCATGCAGACTATTAGCGAACAGCAAATTGCCGACCTCATGTCAATTAATTTATATGTTGAGCAACCTCACAGTGAAATACCGGAGATGTCTATCGGTACAATCGGCGGGCCGCTCTATGACTTCGTTAAACTCATTGCCACAACGCTACGAGAGACGGGTCAGATTTTAGAGGATTTAGGGGATCCGAATCTGGGCACATTTGTGGTCAGGAGTCTCAGAAAAGTTGATGCCGCTAATAATAGTGCAGACCCTAATGCAGGTGTAGATGTTATTTTGTCTAAAGTAAGCCTCGGAACTCTCACTGCAGCTCACCAGCAGTTCACACTACGTTGCGACAGTTGGTCGGTGCTTTCCCGGCGTTTCGAGACATGGCTATCATAGACGAACAACGTAAGTTGGCCTTCCCTCTGAGTGTCAGTTACTTACTTCGTTGTGCATGCTAACAGCCGTCTACTGTTTCAAAAAGGCTCTATTCCTTATCCACGCGATCGTTATCCGGTTTGGAATCCGCAATACGCTTCCGTTCCCGCTTCCAAACTCCTCTCAAATCCCCGTGTTTACCGACAACGTTCTTCCATCTATACTTGTCCACTTGGGGGTCGTCGACTTATCGAGGTCGACTGCACATGGATTACACGCTATATTTCCAGATGCTTCAGACAAGGCTAAGGTGAATTCCCACCTAGCTCTCCCACCGCCACTACCGAATTCCAATCCACAAACGGGCCCGGACTCCAAGAAGTTATTCCCAACAGAGGGACCGGTGTTGAACGAAGAACAAGCCTACATATTGCGTGCCGCAGCACTTGACGCGTGCGAACGAATTGTCCAGGTGGCGCGCACTCTCGACGAAGACAGTTTGCAGGCAGATCAGAAATGGATCCAAAACATCACCTTGCCGGAGCTAGACTTATGGCTCTGGGCTGTGGCCAAAGACAGAGCAGACTACAGGGTGCTGGAATGGTTTGTGCTAAGAGATACCGTTTTCTTTTAAATAGGTAGGTCCTGGTTGGTACATGACAAGGTTGTCGCAGAGCAGCCGATCATATGCGACACACGTTTTTTCAGGGTTTCTACATGATGCGTAGCCTTGTTGACTACTGATTACCAAAAAAAACCGTAAGTGGAGTAGACGCCGAGGGGGTAGCCAGCCTGCAACAAATTTGATGAGGGTAGGAACGTGCGTTGTAAATGAAAATCGAGAAGTCGCAGCGCAACAAGGGAACTTCTTTCTGGATAGTTGAATCCGACATTCCTAAAACACTTTGTCAAACTAGTATCCTACTGGGGTCGAAGACACTGGAACACAGTTGTTGCCTGCCTCATGAAGAACATGCAGACCCGCTGACTTGAGGCATGCAGGGTAGACTCTCGTTCTCGATGTCGAAGCAGCCTGTCTTGGGAAGAAAGAAAAAGGTTACCGTTTCTATGACATGGGCAAAGGGCAACGATTCTCACCGTACCGGGCTGGTGATGTCACGACAGACGCTACTTATTTGTCGAAAGCAGCTTTTCACTCCGCCTATTGGGGCAGCTAGTACTGTCACGGTCTTGGGCTCACCTCATTGCACGCTCTGCAGCAGTGGAGAGGAATTTGACAATTGCAACGGCACTGGTGAGGAAGAAGGATGACTAGCTCATCAGTAGTTTGCGAGGTCAGTGCAAAACAGCCTGGTGCAGGTGGGTCGGCGGTTACTATAAGCGTTGCCTAGTCACCACGGTTGTCGTGAGTCTGATGAGCAATATCCAATGGAGTTCTGCCTCGATCAGAGTGGCTAGAAACGTGAGCAGAGGCGGGACGCACTGCCTGAGCATCACGCAGGCTTCCACCATCGGGGCTCAGCCTACGTCGTCCGAGTGATGTTTCGAGGCTGATTTAAGCCCGTAGCGATCTGGAAAACCTATAAATTGTAGGTCAGACGTAACAGAAAAGTTGAACATCCGAGCAGGACGTAGACCACTCCCAGTATTTTCCACCCGGGTTCCCGAGCTAGCTAATTCCTAGGAGATGACCATTGTTGACAGTGAGGTATATTCCACACCACCAACTTCGCCAGTGCGGGAAGACAACTTGGCCCTGGGGATGTTTTCCGACAACACTATACGTCCTTCTCTCTCTAGACGAGGTAGCCGAAATCGACAGTCAATATGGCCGTCTCTGTCGCCACTGCACACGGACATACCTTGGAATTCCGACTTCGTTGTTGATAGCGCCAACCAACGGTCGCCAGGGAAAATTGAGACTCCACATCACGATGATGGCACAGAGCGTGATGTAACCACTCGCCCCGTTACACATCTCGAGTCACCGCTATCAAGCTCAAGCCCAAGCTCAATTTCGGCCCCAGGTTCCCCAAAACCCATGGCGATGAATCCAAACCAGCTCCCCAAGAGATCTCCTTGTTTCGTGCACTCTCATCTAGACAAGGGCGCCTCTCTTCAAGACTGGCTCCGCGAGAGGGAAAAGGAAGTACTTGGTATCGACCTCGGGGTCGCGCAGTCGCTCCAGCGTATCAAGCCCAGAGATCATAACCCCTACCCATTAAACACTCCGGAGTTACCAGATGCAGATGGCGCAGAACCTCTGATAACCGAGAGTGACGAGGACGAAGTCCACGGTGGAAGCTTAACGAGGCAGTTGGCAGAGACTGCTACAGGTGTTCGAGAACTGAGTCGACAGCTTGGTATTTCCGTCGAATTTTTCCATTTTTTCCGTTCCTTACAGTCCGCGTGTAGGTCGGGCCAGGATTCGAACTAACATACAAAGTGTCCTAATCGTGACCAAGGCTCGGGACAACAGACTCATCAAACTCACCCGAGACTTGGCCCTCTATCTCATGCTCAAGCCTCGTCATGGAAACCGCGGACTGGTGGTGTGAGTAGTGGTTTGAATGTGATGGCGTTAGTGGCTAATGCCCGTTGTAGTTATGTTGATCATCAACTACGAACGTCGAGGCGGTTTGATGCAGCTGGGATACAGCGCGATAACCCTGAGCTTTTCCGGCCAGTTCCAAGACGAAGGTCGACAAGTTCTTCTGTTTCGTCGTTGCAAGGCGAAAGCACCGGCCTCGAAGAAGGCCAACTCAGGTACTGGACGAGCGATTTGTGTGCCCGTAGCGCACACCTGTTCGACTTCGTTATTACGGCAGGTACACCGACTATTTTGTTGAGCCTGGCTCACATGCTCCTAGCTCGGGGGTGACGGGACAGTCCTATTCACTTCTTGGCTGTTTCAAAGAATCGTCCCTCCTGTTCTGCCGTTCGCACTTGGTTCACTGGGCTTTTTGACGAACTTTGATTTTGCGGACTATCCTGCTGTCGTCGACTCGTGTATTGATGCAGGCATCCGTGTTAACCTGCGGATGCGCTTTACGTGCACTATTTATCGTGCGACCTTGGAGAAACGCAATTACAAGAAGGCGGTCAAGAAGGGTGAAACGGGCGAAATCATGATGAAAGATGTAAGAAGCGGCGGATGGGAAGCGGTGGAAGGAGGACTAGCCTCCCAAGACATTGGCAAATGCATGAAAGACAAAGAGATAATGTGCTTCACTACGAAGGCAGAGGAAAGCTTCGAAGTACTGAATGATCTTGTCGTGGATCGAGGACCTAGCCCTTATGTCAGTTTATTGGAACTTTTTGGTGAGTCAGGCATCTTGGCACCGTGAGCGGGAGTTAACATCAACTACGAAGGTGACGAGCATCACATGACAACTGTGCAAGCGGACGGCCTATGTGTTGCCACTCCTACAGGTTCGACGGCATATTCCGTGAGCAGTATTGTTTGCGGTTGAGAGCTGCCCTGATATTATCACAGCTCTCTGCTGGTGGTTCTCTGGTTCATCCAGAAATCCCGGCGATGCTCATCACCCCAATATGTCCCCATACTCTTTCCTTTCGACCAATGCTCCTTCCGGATAGCATGGAACTACGCATATGCGTTCCGTACAACTCGCGCAGCACCGCTTGGGCTTCATTTGATGGCCGGGGAAGGGTAGAGTTGAAGCGTGCGTGTGTCCTAGTTGCAAATTTTGTAGCTAACACGCTCGTCCACAGAGGGTGATCATGTCAAGATCACTGCTTCGAAATATCCGTTTCCCACTGTCTGCGCTGACAAGCAGTCGACGGACTGGTTCCATTCTATTTCGCGTACTTTGAAGTGGAATGAACGGGAGCGACAGAAGTCTTTTGTTGTGGTCGAGGAAGGTTCTTCGACTAGAAGGATCATGAAAGAGAACAGTTCAGACAGCAAGGCTGGTGTCCGGCCTATCGAAGAAGATGAGGAAGACGGGAGTGAGGATGAGGATGACTTCGACATTCATGATTCATCTCCTGAGGCCCTTACGAATGGGGGACGTGTCCGCCTGCCAAATGGGCAGACAGAGAGGGACATTGCAGTAGGGACTGCTAAAGCTCAAGAAGGCAGATCGTCTAGGGGTGATTGCCTCTCCACCCCCGAACTTGCAGCACTTGCCCTGGTCGGGGGACGGAAGACAAAGAAGACCGGACGCTCAAAGTCGAGGTCACGGTCGAGATCCGGACTCCATTCGGGTGTCGACACTCCTGGACGTTTCGCTGGGCCTGCCCACTCTCCTCCTCAGATTTCGCGACACCAGGGACAATACACCACGCTTGGCCCAACCCCACCGTCGCCCACTCACTCAGACTCATCCGGTGATTCACTAGCAACTATGGACTTGGCCCAACGGGGGGCACGCGATGACATCCATAACTGTGAACATTATTCCAGCAGCCGTAGCCGTATCCCCAGGGACAGAGACTCCGAGGACAACTTGCAAACACCCACTATTCCGGATGCTTCTCCTGTGAGGAACCGCCAACCCAGGAATAGCTCCAGGGATCGTCGCGAGCATCAGCCATGTCGTGCATTTGCGGTATGGGGAGCTGATGAAAGCGACAGCAATACAAGTGACAACGACAACTGACCACGCTGCAGAATCGGACTGCGGAGTTTCACCCCACGCATATGCATAATTATTTTGTGATCCAGGAACTTCAGGACGGGTACTTTGTGTAGCGCACATACACGAGGATACTGTATGTATGTAGTAGGGTTCCATTCCAGAACCGTGTATGTACGACTTGAAAATGCTATCTAAGTTTTGGTTTTATCAATCACGTGAGTAGACACGTCCGCGTCGCGTGTGTTACCGTAAAACTCGAGCGCTTGATCACCAACACCTTCAGTCATGCCCGCGAGTTGCATCGAACATGGTAGCCAACTGTCAGTCCCTCGCATAGCCCGCCTTACACGGCCTCTCAGAACCAAGTGCACCGCCCTCGCAACTTACATCCAATCCACTTGCAAATCCTCGGAGACGTCGGCCACTTGGGGTAGAAGCTCCGCCTCTCTGTCGGCTATCACGCGTTCAGCGAGGATGGGCAAGAAATCCCAGCTGGAACATGGCGTAGTGGCTGACCACGAGCTCACACGACACATAAACGCGGTCAGTGATGCTTTTCGCAACATTGTGGTTGCAACTTTCGGAACACCGTGTAGCGAACGCATCATCAGTCTTGCCGCTATATGTGGCTCAATCGCAGGGGGCAATATTCCTGTGACTATCTCTGATTTCCCGGGAAACGTTTCCCTAGATGATTCTGTGGGCGAAGATATAATCAGAACATTTGCGGAAGAAATCTATGAATCCGTGCCGCCTCATTACAGAAGGTATAGCTTGATAATTCTCTAGGGGATCACGAGCAGCTCGTAAGGCTTTTCCTGACAGGTTTTTAGTCGTGTCCCACGTTTTATCCATCATTCTACATACATCTCGCCATCATGCGCTCGTCAACAATCTTTTGGACGTCTGCATATCATTTGGCATATTGCATGACGCACAGCACCTATTGAATATAGTGCTGTCCCAAGTTCTCACCTTTAGAAACCCCCTCTGTCTCGCGACGCATCCAGCATTTGAAACGTATCTTGTTGACCTCCACACCCGATGGATCAGCGGGTACAGGAAACAGAAATCTACACACGATGTGCCACACTTCACAACGTCTGCATTTTTCCAAGCAGTGCTTTCGACCTTTACTCTCTCGGGGGGTCTTCCTTTGCCCGCTTGGAGTGCATTCATCAAACTGGTTCACACTCTCGGACGTCAAGATGTCGACTTGTTCGTCCGTACCGTTCATGCCTTGGCTATCTTTCTGTTTTCCCATGGAACGCACACGCTGCAGCGGGGGAACCGGAGTCCAATGGCCGAGAATGTCTGTATCAGCGAGGCACGGTCTCAGCTCGTGGAATGGTTAAGTGACCTGTGGGACAGTTTTGCACCATTATGGCGTAAACCTGATTTGTTTTCGAGCCAAGGATTATACCTGCTTGTCGACGTGTTAGATAACTGTTGCTCTCCTCGCCCCCTCAACAACAGCGAGTTTGCAGCGGGAGACGCGCTGCCTGACATCGTCACGGTGTTCGCCACGCAAATGCTTGTTCATTTCGAGGATTTCGGTGACAGACTGGCGTCTATCTTACAGGGAATAACTCCTGTCCCAACGACATACCACAAGCTGGTCTTGTATTTGAATCAAGTTAATCAACGTCAGGATACCCAAGGGTCTCGTGTCTTTTCTGAATACTTCATGTCCCAACTCAGGATGTATTCTTCAGTCCTGTGCTCTAGAAAGCTTCTGAAGCTCGATGCATCTCTGTGGGCATGTGCTCTCCGCTATTTCGAGAGGATGACCGAAAACTTTTCCCAAGAAAATTCCTCACAGCTAGCGGAATATCGACACAAACTGATGGATACCGTTGATGCTGCTGAGCGTAGATGCTTTGGTCAGACTCAACCCGGCAGCAGTCCTCTGTTTTCCTTTTCCCGGGATTATAAAGGAGGACGTCGACATCACCCACGGAAACCAAGTGGCCATTGGGAGTGGGAAGAAATGGTAGGATGCTGGGTTCGCACCACTCCAGTACACAAGCGGAAGGGACGACCCGACAACGACCAACCTACCGCCCAAGTTCGGTCATTGAGACACACTGTCCGCGAAAAACAAACTTTAAAGGTCGGATTCGCATCTACATCACGAGTTTTGAAAAAGGCGGGGAGACGCCCCGTCCGATTGTCATCGTCCAGGCTCTCTGATTCAGATATGGGAGAGCCCGAGGATACAGAAGAGGCCTGCTCGGCTTCCTCGCCTCGGCATGGACCACCATCGAAAAGGCCCCGAATTAATTTTTCAACACTGCTTGCTGATGCTCAAACGAATCGAGTGGTCTTGCATGGCAAGCAAGGATCCTCGAAGATACCAGAGAAATATGTCATTCCGCTTGCCGCTTCTCACTCGTCCCCCGTCACGCATCAAACGAAACTGTCTCCAGACACCCATCAAACAGAAACCATCTTTTCAGATGATTCGCTCGACTTATTTGCGCCATCCTCTCCATCGCATTGAACAACAAGCCTGAGGTCTCATGTATCTGGAATGGTGTAATCCATATCTCCAAGAATTGCATTGCAGCTCGCTTTACATATTATAAGACCATGGACGTATGTCGGCCTCACCTAGGTCTCAATTAAGGATCCGTTTATGCAGTCGCTTGAAGTCCACTACCTCCATAGGATGTCCAGATATCAAGGTGTTCTAGTCGCTGTAAGCCGCTGGAGAACCGAACCGGACTCATCTCCACTTAGGAATCGAACCGCATACTTATTTGGCCTATTATGGATGTACTGCCTATTAACCATGAGGCCGTGCGGATGACTCGTGGCAGACTTCCCTGTTTGCCTCCATGATGGTAATGGTAATCACCGTGGACCGACCCGATCTGGACTAAGCACCAGCATGACCATGCGTATTAGTGACTATTTCGGTGTAGACTGAACCCTCTGTCCTCGTTGAGCACAAGCTCCCGCCAACGACTCCCTCACTCTCGATTCCTAACGTACCTAAGCGCTCTCGCAAGCCAATCTCATCTTGACCTCCTACATCGGCAGTACAGGCTGCGCTTTACTCCGCCTAACCGGTATGTTCTCAAGTACTTCTTTCTGGGGACCCTGTCCGACACGTCGCGATAGATGTCTATAAACATCATATTGTTCGGGGAGACGGGTGTCGGAAAGAGTTCTGTCGTAAACCTCATTGCAGGTCGCACCGTCGCAGAGGTTTCGCCAGATGTTGAAGGATGCACGCTGCAGTCAAAGGAATACAAGTTTGACGTCGGCTCAATCCGTGTCAGTATTTGGGACACTGTCGGGCTGGAAGAGCCAGAAGTGGGGGTAAACGGCTATATCCCTGCGATCGAGAAGGCCTGGCTTCTTATCAAGCGATTGAGGGAAGCCGGAGGAGTCGACCTCCTCCTCTTCTGCATCCGCGCAAACCGGGTTACGATGACCACCCAGAGCAATTACAGGCTATTCTATGAAGTCCTCTGTGGACAACAGGTACCGATTGCACTTGTGATTACACATCTGGAACGCGAAGTGGACATGGAAGACTGGTGGACTCGAAACCACAAGAGTATCGAGAAGTATGGTATCAAGTGCGCCGGACATGCTTGCGTGACCGGGATACCAGATAACAGAGGGCCAGACGGGAAGTATGGGAAATCACAGAAGGCAGTCCTTAGCTTGCTGCAACAGCACGATGGATCTGGAAGGTACACTATGCCGGAAGGAGACTGGCTTGCAAGGATCATCAGTGGACTGAAAATCTTCACGGCCGGCAGAGCTGGCATTTCGAAGGGGAAAAGCTTGCAGAAAGCTTTGGTCAAGCGATGCGGTTTAGACGCAGACACCGCACAAAAGATAATGGAGACGATGACGGACAATGACGATTAATTGGCTTGGACATGGCCTGGGTTAGGCTTCGGGCGTGACGTCCAAGTCTGCAGATACGTACACTCGGACTTCTGGTTATTCAAGTGGCTTTCCACTGCCCAGATGTGCGCGTTACGTAGGTACCGTGATGTCGCAGCATTAGAAAGCACAAGTCACTTTGTCCTTGTCTGTTACTCGAATCTCAAGGGACTGTTGCTTCGGAAGACTACAGCAAGAATTCGAATGCCACGGAGTGCGC
Source organism: Pisolithus thermaeus (assembly GCA_024663475.1). Taxonomy (NCBI): domain Eukaryota; kingdom Fungi; phylum Basidiomycota; class Agaricomycetes; order Boletales; family Pisolithaceae; genus Pisolithus; species Pisolithus thermaeus. Next base: position 705,482 of record JANFAF010000001.1, read on the forward strand.
TCATGTGATAAGTACATGGAGTGTATAACTAGTCGAGCAAGTACGGCCGTAGAAGTAAAACACGTCGTTGAAAACCAACTGAAATCATTGCCGGTCTCCGTAGCGCAACTGCGCCGCCAGCCTTTGCGCTGTTTCCTCATCCAAGCCACACCGTTTAGTTAAGATGCGCAAGACGTCTTTCCCCGAAGAGTTTCCCGAAACCAGCGATGCCAGATGTTCAAGAAGTCGGATGAACCACGGTTCTGACGGCATAGTGAATCTGCCCCGGTTGTCATGCTGAGACAGGAGACTACTAATCGCATCCCTCGATTGGCGGACCTTTTCCTCCCTGTTCGTGACGCCAGTTACGCAGGCATGCCCGGCGCATTTGATCCCGTACTTCAAGATGTTTTCTTCGTTCCTTACCCACCAATCTTCCATCCGATGCTCCCTCTCCAAATGTGTGATGATAAGAGCGATTGGGACTTGCTTGTCACAGAGAACCTCATAGAAAAGGCGGTAGTTGCTCTGTGTAGTGGCAGTGATCCTATTTCCGCGGATGCAGAACAGGAGAAGGTCGACACCACCGGCCCTGCTCAGTTTTTGGATTAGACCGTACGCCTTCACAATGGCGGCGTAGTAGCCATTCACGCCCATCTGGGGCTCCTCAAGGCCTACAGTGTCCCAGATTGTTATCTTCCTGGATCCAATCATAAACTGGTAGTCTGTCGAGTTCATCGTGCAGCCATCAGCATCTGGCGACACCTCGGCTACCGATCCTCCGGCGATGAGGTTAATTACGGAGCTCTTGCCTACTCCTGTTTCTCCGAAGAGAATAATATTGAGGCTAGTTGAAGACATGTCTACGTTGGCTGCTCAGTGCACGAGTCCTACATCGAAATTATATCTCACCAGATTGACCAGGCCGAGTACACTTGGGATAGTAGGTCAGTACACCAGCGTCTCTTAACTGGGTGGCCAAGATACGGCCGAGGGAATGATGGTTGTAGGTTGAGAATGAGATGCAAGGCAGTGACCCTCAAACCAGCACCGAAACCGAGCGCGGGTCGATAGACATGCGCACATGGGCTGGAGCCTGAGATCTGAGATGTCGCCGTGTCTATAGACGTGCTGCCTGTTAGTCATGAAGCCATGCGGATGACTCGTGGCAGGCTTCCATGTCTGCCCCCAGTTTGCCTCCCTGATGGTAATCACCGTTGGCCGACCCGATCTGGAATACAGTAATACCACCATGTCGATGCATTTTTAGCGACTGCTCCGATGTAGACTGAACGCTCTCGCCGATGAGCGCAAGCCTCGGCCAACGACCCCTCGCTCTCGATTCCTGACGACGCGCTCTTGCAAGTGAAACTCATATCTTGACTTCCCATATCAACCGCCACGTTCCCAAGTACTTCTAGGACCTTGTCTGACACATCGCTTTCTGAAATGTCTATAAACATTGCACTGTTTAGGAGGACAGGTGTCGGAAAGGGTTCTGTAGTAAACGTCTATTTGCGAGTTGCCCCGCAGTAGAGGTTTCACTAGATTCGAGGGCCGCACGTTGCAGTCAAAGGTTTAACGCTGGCCGTTTATGGGTATGTAGCATAGCAAACAACAACCGTACAGCCCCGAAATCATGCCGGCCTCAGGCGCAACCACCATGCTTTGTTCTGCTCGTCCAAGAGGGCCAGCCGATCATCCTCTGCGAGTAAATTAGTGGAGTGTCTGGAACTTGTCATAAATGGCATGTCCTACTTGAGAGAGAGTGCGATCCATGTGTGGTCTCGCCCTCCGACGGTAGGACTGACAGCAACAGCCTTATACATCTGTGCACTGTAGTGTACCCCCATTACTACCTTTGCACTTCCCTCTTTTCAAGCAAGGTTGTCGCCGGCGCCAGCGGCACTTCCCCCATAGTAAAGAGCAACGGATAATGAAGTATTATGCAATAAGTGGAGGGGTCCGACATGATGTCAGATATAAAGTGTATAACTAGTCAATCAAGTACAGTCGTACAAGTAAAAAGACGTCAATGAAACCAACTGAAATCATTGCCGGTCTCCGTAGCGCAACTGCGCCGCCAACCTTTGCGCTGTTTCCACATCCAAACCACACCGTTTGGTTAAGATGCGCGAGATGTTCTTCCCCAAAGGAGACTTTGTCGAAACCAGCGACGTCAGATGTTCAAGAAGTCGGATGAACCACGGGTCCTGCGGCATAGTGAATCTGCCCTGGCTGCCATGCTGAGACAGGAGGTGACGAATTGCCTCTCTCGATTCGCGGACCTTCTCCTCCCTGTTCGTGACGCAAGTTACGCAGGCGTGTCTGGTGCATTTGATTCCATACTTCAAGATTCTGCCCTCGTTCCTTGTCCACAAATCTTCCATCCGATGCTCCCTCTCTAAATGTGTGATGACAAGAGCGATTGGAACTTGCTTGTTACAGAGGACCTCGTAGAAAAGGCGGTAGTTGCTCTGTGTGGTGGCAGTGATCCTAGTTCCGCGGATGCAGAACAGGAGAAGGTCGACACCACCAGCACTGCTCAGTTTTTGAATTAGACCGTTCGCCTTCACAATAGCGGCGTAGTAGCCATTCATACCCATCTGAGGCTCCTCAAGGCCTGCAGTGTCCCAGATTGTTATGTTCCTTGAGCCAATCGGAAACTGGTAGTCTTTCGAGTTCATCGTGCAGCCATCAGCATCTGGCGACACCTTGGCTACTGGTCCTCCAGCGGTGAGGTTAATTACGGAGCTCTTGCCTACTCCTGTTTCTCCGAAGAGAATGATATTGAGGCTATTTGGAGACATGTCTAGGTCGGCTGCTCAGTGCACGAGCCCTACTACGAGAATTACATCTCACCAGATCTAAGAGGTCGAGTACACTTGGATAGTAGGTCAGCACCACCAGCGTCTCTTTCCAAGTCTACATGGAGCCTTTTAACTCCTAGGGGATCAAAGCGCATTCGACAGAGGGGACACTTTTTTTGCTCGAGACGCTCCAGGCATCTAGAAAAGGGAGATGTTAACCCTAACGACGACGACCACTGCAGGGAAAGAGAAAACCCACTTCTGGCAAAAGACGTGGCCGCAGCTGATAATATGGGGGATGTTCACGCCGTTGGTATAGCACTCGAGGCAGACATCACAGGTTGAATTTGGGCCGACGACGAGCATGATGAAGAGGGCGGAAGGGATTGCTTAACGAGTTTAGAGTGTAAAGAATGCAAGGGGAGAAGGGGTTAGTCAAGGCCAAGCCTGTATCGCGTGCCATCCCAGAGTGAGTTGCAGCTGGAGGGAGGGGCATGTGCTAAGCGACATGCGATGATGTGATCCACCCATGTACATACCATTTCGACGTGATCCGCTTGGATTTCGGTAGTCACAGAATGTCACGGAACATCACACATGTCACAAGGCATGCAGTTTCAAATCCGATGGCACAGATCAGCGCAGGGGACAATTGGTGTCAAGAACTCATCTCACACTAAGCGAACCGTAGATACAGGGTATCTAGGTAGACAAGGACTAATTAGATGGTGCTCTGTATGTGTGGGAGTGTTGTATGTGCTTGGGACTTATTGGGAGGCGGAATCATTCTGTTACACCTCTTTCGTCCTGATAGGCTGTTGTCGAAGCTTGAAGTAGCCCTCAGCAGTTGATTCGTTAAAGCTTTAGGCACACTTTTGATCAATACGTTGTGATTTGAGCAGCTTGATTGCCTGCTTGCGCCATTGGAGGTAGCAGCGGTGCTAGTTCTTCCCTGGCTACTTACCGGTGATTTCAAAGGCACTCTTATAAATCTCGAGAGTGGACGGGAGTTGCCATGCTAGAGTTCAAGATGAGCCGCTCATTTGCGGTAGCTTCCTCAGCAAGATCGAGGTTCTGCTTTGCCTGGGCAGCAACATGATGTGACTGATGCAAGCCATTCAGTCGCCAATTACTGAGAGTTTGGCATGCAACCTGGGTGGCGGTCGGTCGTGCTCCGGGTCAGATTGCATGGCTTCTCACCTTCTGGGCCCTGGCAGCAGCGGACACAATCTTGTAAGTTCCATCAGCTAGACCATCAATGACGAGCTGGCTGCTGCATGCGGGTCTCGTACTCTGGGTCTGTGGAAGCTAGCTTTGCCACACAACCAGCCATTGCCGGGAAGGTGCACCATGCGGAAGAGGATTGATTTGCAAGGATCATCAAGGGACCGAGGCTCCTTAAGACCGGCATGCCGAACAGGAGAAATTTGCAGAAAGCTTGAGCCAAGCGATATGGATTGGACGCCATAAACGACAGTGGAGACCGAAGTACTGACCATCACGCGAGAGGAGCATGACATCCATCTCCTGGGACTACAAATTTCCACCAATGGCATTGGAGTTGACCTTGCAGGGTTATTTGAATCTTACGGAGCTTTGATAAACCTACTACAGCGAGGACTCGAATATCACGGAGTATGCTCGTATGGCGTGTACATAGGTACATGGAGTATCCTTACGCTATAATCAGTCAAGTAAGTATGGACGAGCAAGTAAAGGACGCCAAAAGTCACTGCCGGTCTCCGGAGCCTCGCAACTGCCCTGCCAAACGTTGCGCCGTTTCCACATCCAAACCACACCGCTTGATTAAGTTGCGTGAGATGTCTTTCCCCACAGAAGAGTTTGGCGAAACCAGCGACGCCAAATGTTCAAGAAGTCGGATGAACCACGGGTCCTGCGGCATAGTGAATCTGCCCCGGTTGTCATGCTGAGACAGGAGCGTACTAATCGCATCTCTGGATTCGCGGAACTTTTCCGCCTTGTCTGTGATGCCGGTTACGCAGGCATGTCCGGCGCATTTGATTCCATACTTCAGGATGCTGCCCTCGTTCCTTGTCCACCACTCTTCCATCCGATGCTCCCTCTCTAAATGTGTGATGATAAGAGCGATTGGAACTTGCTTGTTACAGAGGACCTCGTAGAAAAGGCGGTAGTTGCTTTGTGTAGTAGCTGTGATCCTATTTCCACGAATGCAGAACAGGAGAAGGTCGACACCGCCGGCCCTACTCAGTTTTTGGATTAGATTGTATGCCTTCACGACGGCGGCGTAGTAGCCGTTCACGCCCATCTGGGGCTCCTCAAGGCCTACAGTATCCCAGATTGTTATCTTCCTGGACCCAATTGTAAACTGGTAGTCCTTCGAGTTCATCGTGCAGCCATCAGCATCAGGCGACACATCGGCTACTGGTCCTCCAGCAATGAGGTTAATCACGGAGCTCTTGCCTACTCCTGTTTCTCCGAAGAGAATGATATTGAGACTATCTGAAGACATGTCTGGGTCGGCTGCTCAGTGCATGAGCCCTACCACAAGAATTGCATCTCACCAGATTCAAGAGGTCGAGTACACTTGGATAGTAGGCCAGTACCACCAGCGTCTCTTGTCTAGGTGGTCAAGGTGCGGTTAACGCAGGGTTGTGGGTTGGGCGTAGGATGCGAGGCAATGACCCTCGACCCATCACTAAAAAGCGAGCGCGTGTCACAGACATGCACACACGGGCTGGAGTCCGATCATAAGATCTGGGATGTCGCAGTGTCCCTGACTCTTCTGGCGGAAAAACAGAAATTGTCGACTGCGTTTCCAATCTACTATCATTCGACACCAGATGCAAAACTTTTGCGAGATCTTGAATAACTTCACAACAACTCAACAGCTATATTTCATACTTCATATATAGGTAGAATAAGGTCTCAGCTACATTCCTCCTAGATTTTATAGTCAACGGTGATGAATTGAGTGGAGCCGAAGCAATGCAAACCGAAGGGGTCCAAATTCACACCAGATGCAAGATTTTGTCACGGATTGTCACACACGGCATGCCGGCCATATTCAGAGTCCGCATAGTCCGACTGGTGTTGGCTAGGTGGACACTCGTTCGCAGAACATGAAAAATCAATTCAAGACGAGTGATGTACAAAATGATAACTACGGGAACCATGGTCCCAGTGTCCCCCAACTACTGGCCCTCTAAAATCCCAAGTTGCTGGAGAATCTTGTCCGGTGCCAACAGGTGAGTGATGGCAGTCTAAGTAGGCAGGATTTTGCACCGGAACGGGTGCGGATTGAACAGTCGAACATTGAGGAGTAGAAGTCAGTGTAGTGGGAGCCTGACGGGATGGTCCAGCGACGGCATTGGCATTGGATTGGCGAGAACGTGAAGGGTAAAGGCCAGAGAACCGTGCGTCATCCTCAAGCACCGGATTATCTTCGAGATGCTTCGTGATCCTGCTGATAAGGTCATTCTTCGTCGTTTTCAAGTCGTCCGCTGTGAAACCGAGTGCGAGCGCAATATTTTCAAGTTCAGTCTTGTTCTTCGAGGTCAAACGTCCCTTGTACACCTCTGTGCCATCCATTGCATTGCGCTGAGCCTGCACAACTGCTGCCTTTTCTTGCCTGCGCTGCTTTCCTGCCTCGACCTTCCTTCTCTTTGCCGCCCTTTTTTCTTCCTCTTCAGCAATCCTCTTTCGAGATTCGGCGCTTGTCATGAGACCGTGTTGCCGTACTCCTCTCGTTTTACGACTAGCTTGTGCAGCTTTCGTGTTTAACTGCTCTTTCAGTAGATTGTAGTCACGTCGTAACATGACAGCATGGCTCTGTGCAGTATCACGCTGCCACTGCATCTCTTCATTTTCAGCACGAAGACGTGCAATCTCCTCCTGGTACTCAGCTTCCTTGGCTGAGCTCAGCCGTGAATGGGATGATGTAGCACCACTGAGAGGAGTTGCTGAGCGGGAAATGGAAACTGAACGGATAGACGCAGTACGAGAAACCGCAGTAGGGTGAGATGATGTCATGGAGCAAGTACGACGTGGGGACTTCACTGTGGGTGCAGCGGATGGACCTAGATCATCCAACTGAGACAATGAGATGGGACCAACAGACGAGACAAGTTTTCTTACTCCTGTGCCACTGCAGTCATCTTCCTGGCAAACCTCTGAGCTGCTTGACGTGCTGTTAAAACCTTCACTGCTATCAGAGTCCAAAGTATCTGACTCTTGAGCCAGGGGTTTTGCAGATGAAGTTGGGTCGTAGTCAGGATCATCGGACTCGGAAGATGATGTACACCCGTCCGAAGGGAAATCTGCTGGGTACGAGGTTGGTAGTTGATCCGATGTTGAGGACACGTTGCTTGGTGCATAGTCAGCAGCAGAAAAGATGTCAGGGTTGAACAGGCGGATTCCTGTCCTCCGCCAGGCCTCCAGGATATTTGCCTGGGTGAACGCCTTCTCCCGAGCTTGCATGTACTCTTGGACAACATGCTGCCGCTGTATGCCTTCCCCTGTTCGCCGACAATAATCCTCGCACTGCTTCGACCACGATCTCTGCAGCAGACCAAATACACCCACGTCAAGGGGCTGGAGTTTGTGCGTAGTGTGTGGCGGCAGTGCAAAGAGGTGAATGTTGTTTGCAACTGCCACATCCAACATATTCTGTGTCACATGTGACCCATGTCCATCATAGAGGAGGACAATTGGTTTTCCCGATGTATTCCGGCTGGCCACCTGGGGGATAAACGATTTCTTGAACCACTCCAAGCATAGGAAATCACTGGTCCAGCCGTTTTCTGAGGTTGCGAGGCTATGTGGTACCACAAATTTATCAACATGGATCCTGACTCTGGTAAGGCTACGCATTACTCACCAGATGTTCGGATCAACTTCAGTCGACTCCTTATCAATGACCATCCCAGCAAATATGAATCCTGGCATCAAGTTCCCGCCATCTGCAGAAACACATTCTATTATGGTGACCAGTTCCAAACTTCCACCTTTGATTTGGTACTTCTGACGATCATCACAAGAGAAGAAGAATTTTCTGCCATTCGATTTTCACCCCCCTCCCAGCTGAATTCCCTTTTTGTCCATGTTGTAAATATTCTCCCAGGGGATGTCGTGTGTCTTGATGAGTGCCAAAAGGTTCATGAAATGCTCCTTGACTACTGTGTAGTTGAACATTTGAGCCCGCTTTGGATCGATACCACTGGGGCGTCGTAATTTGACCTCAGGATGGCGTTTCAGGAATCGATATATCCAATTCTCTGATGGATAGCGCCCACAAAGGTCATAAACATATGGCCGGACGGTATCCTTTGCAATGGGGCACCCAATTGTGCCGAGGAAGTGCATCCAATCGACGAGTACCTTTTCCTGGGCATCAGTGAGTAACCTCTGTTTCTTATGAGCATCTTTGAGTGATTTTGTGAGTCCATAGGCTCGTCTGTGCACTGTATGGTACTTGTGCTCGATACCCTCCTGCTTTGCAGCATGGAGGAGGCTACAAACTTCTTGATTTTGCCATGACTGGATGGCGCAGCTAATTCAGAGATCCAGTTCATCCTTTGATAGTACTGGGATGGTATGGGGTGAGGGACGATTGTGAAGGACCTTTGCTGACTTTGCCATCAAGCACCGAGAATCATTGACCTAGTTGACTAGGTTGCCCACTTGCCTAGTGCGTGCCGAGTGCTGCCGAATCGGAGTGTGAATGCTGGCCCCAGCGTGATGCCCCTGTCCAGCCTTTTGTCACGCTTGAAGAATGTTTCTTGAATAGTACACCCCTCTTGGTCTGATTCGCGAAAATGAATACTGGTGCACCTTCAGGCAGACTCAGTGCACCTTCCCAGAAAAAACCGTGTAATTTACTGCAACAGATTGGACTAGATCTTGGCTGCAAGTACCCAAAATTGCATGTTCTGCTCTGATGTCCGGCAATGTTCAATGTTTTGCGGCTTCCACAACACCTTTTTCTTAAAAAAAAGTGTCTATTCTGCATAAATACACCCTCCTTTAGATGACTGAAGTATTAGATTTTAAAAATCTGTAGTATTGCTGACTGCACAAGATGTTTTGCATGTCCTGTCTGTTTTGCATCTGGTGGCAAGCGATAGTAAGACAACACGTGTAACCAGCATGTGTGGGTCCTCTCCTTCCTGATCACGCACCACTGAGGCCGTAAGTATCTCTCTATTCAGTCGACGGGGAACACGTGTCATCGTCTTAGACGGTATCCAACTACGTCGCATTAGTATATAACCCCGAAACCCCCTATGGACAAATACATAGTTGCGCCGACGAAATCCGTCACTCTTGACGCTGCAGCTCCTCTATGATCACGTTGGCACGCTCTTTAGATATGCTGCACTCCTCAACTAGCTTTTCCCTGATAGCACGCATCTTGGGAAAGTTACCCCCACGAACAAGATGCCCCATTTTCTTCAAAAATGCAGACAACCACTTGTCGGTCTCCATGAAGAACGGCGTTCCAGGCTCATGCACGCAAGTCCTCAGTAACCGTAGTACGGTTTGTCGTGACTCCTCCAGCTTGTCTTTGAACAGATGAGTATTCTTGTTGATTGCAGTGACGCAGGCGTGCCCGATAGAATCAATCTTGAAGCTCCTAAGATCCTCCCCGTTGTTCTCCCACCACTGTTCCATATTGTCCTCCTGCTCGAGGTGGGTGACGACTATCGCCACCGGCACCTTCTTCTCGCACAAATATTCCTGAAAAAGCCTATAGTTCTTCAGCTGAGCGTCATTCAGCCTTCCCCCACGCATACAGAATATCAGCAGGTCGACCCCACCCGCACGATTCAAGGCATCGATAAGTTTGTATGCTTTCTTGATGGCATGAAGGTAGTCACTCTGGTTTACCGTCGGGCTGTTCAGACCAACTGTATCGAAGATACGGAGATGAGACTCGTTTGCAGTAAGGCGATACTCTTTTGAGTCCAGAGTACAGCCTCGTGCACCGGAGGACACAGGAGCAATGTTGTATCCAGCAATGAGATTGATAACGGAAGTTTTCCCGACGCCAGTCTCCCCGAAGAGTACGATGTTTGCTATCCGGAGGAGCGGATTGACTTTGCGAGTCAGTAATCCAGCTTCCCTGGACGACAGACCACATTTCTCAGTCAAAATTTCTGTCGCGTCGGCAAGCCGGTTGAAGAGTGGGTACACTGGTTCGTTCAGGACGACTCTGTGATGAGGGGTAGCAGTCCCAAAGAGCTGAATCAGTGCGTCTCTGGATTGTTGATATCGAAGATCGACACCGGGTCCCCGCGAACGTTGGGCGGTGACACAAGCGTGCCCCGCGAAGCGCAACCGGAACTTGTTGATGTCCTTCAAGTTCCTACCCCACCAGCTATCCATCGAAGTCTCTTTCTCCCGATATGTCGCAACCAGTACAATTGGAACCGTGCCATCGAAGAAGAAATCGTTGAATAGATGGTATACGTGTTGGGTGGTGATGCTCAGCTTGTCCTTGTTCGTGCAAAGGAGGACGAGGTTGATTTTGCTTTTCAACGATGATATCAAATTGCACGCCTTTTCGTAAGGGACGAGGCGGCTCAAACTGTCCACATACGCTGAGCTGAAACCCATGGTGTCGTACGCGCAGACTTCAGTGGAGTTCACTTTGAACTTGTGCTCTGCAAATGCTTTCGTACAAGTGTCGACGTCGGACGACACTGAGGCGACATCCCTATCTGCTAGTAGGTTGATGACGGAGCTTTTGCCTGCCCCAGTTTCGCCAACAACAATGATGTTCAGCGGCATCCTACCTAATTATGAGCGCTGTCGACTTTCGTACCGTGCTCGTACTCACTGTCAAATCCTAGAGAAACAACGTCAAACTCGGACCGGCAAGTATGGCAAGCACAATCAACTATGACCTCGTTCAGACCTGCGAGGGGGGAAAATATGCAGGGAAACTCACTGAATTAGCTTGCACGATGACGGGCGTCTGATTGCAATAAGAATGAGAGGCAAGTCACCGGCTATGGGAGGGGAAGTTTGGTATCTTGGACAGCACGGACGAGGGCAAGTTACCAGCACAATCGTTAGCCAAGCAACGCCGCGTGCTTCGCGAAAGTCGCAGTAGCTCAAGGACCATGAACTGTATGGCGGCAGTGAAACGATCTAGGGTGTGTTGAAAACGTGGCCACCGCAACACGACGAAAGAGCATGTGCGAAGTCCATGCTCCATTGGGTTTTTCAACATCAAGCATGAGATACACGAGTGATGAAGTTTATAGTGAGGCAAAGTCGTGGAACACCGTTTTGTTTGGCAATTTCCATTTCACCGACTTCAAGTTCTGTTGGGCCTCAGCTGCGTGACAATCCGTGACAAAGTCTTGCATCTTGGTGTCATTTTTGACCCCTTCAGTTTGTGTTGCTTCGGCTGCACTCAGTTCGTCACTAATTGTTATAGAATCCGAGAAGGATGCAGCTGAGACCTTAATCTACCCACATGTGAAATATGAAACATAACTGTTGAGTTGTTGTGAAGTTATTCAAGATTTCGCAAAAGTTTTGCATCTGGTGTCCAATGATAGTAGGCCTTCCAGCACCCCCTCCCGACGCCCAAATTACTAATGTTCCCCCATTCCACGACTTTCTGCATGCAGATTATGGAGTCAGTACGTACTAAACGATTCATTAGGGAGGTTGCTTTTACTTGGAAAGTCGACTGTCGCGGATGCTCGTACCTGGAAATGTTTATAAGCCGACATATCAAGCATCGTGCATCATGCTTTACTGAGACTCCGACCACGCACATACCGCAAAACCAGTGAAGGTGCCCCGACCTGCACATCCACCCTTAGGATACGCATCAGCTTTGATCATGATTTCAACGTCAACACCTATGCCCATTGGTGTGCCAACGAGTTGCCATCATCACCCTCAAGACTCTTATACTATGTTAAATAAGCTCCCTCACTATCGAACAATTCGAAACTGCACCAACAAAGACGACAAAGTTTGGAAACACATAGTGTTGTAAATTTAAAGGAAATCCTAGAGCAATGACGTCCCTCGACGTCAGCCTGATAGCCGCAATCGCGCAGTCATGACTTTGGAGCGCTAATGTTCATGAATTGGAACTGCCATCCCTTCAAGCCCCAAGCCCGAATATCGAGCCTATTTTGTCCAGAACCGTGGGTCGCACCTGCGCTAGCAGGGCGTCGGCATCCTCCGGAGACATGTTCTTCTCCTCAACAAGCATTCTCTTGATAGCAGGGTTCTCAGGGAAGTTAGTTCCACGAACAAGTTTCCCCATCTTCTTCAGGAAGAACGACAGCCAGATGTCTGTCTCCATGACAAACGGCTCTTTCGATTCCTCCACATTCTCCAGTAACCCCAGTAGAGTTTCCCGCGATTCCTTCAGCTTCTCCTCGTACATCTTGGACAGTTTGCTATCCTTGCTGATTGTGGTAACGCACGCGTACGCGTCACATATGATCCCAAACCTCTCAATATCCGCTTTATTTTTTGTCCACCATTCTTTCATTTCGTGTTCTTCCTCCAGATGCGTGACGACCGCGGCCACCGGAACACTCTTCTTGCACAGATACTCGTAAAAAAGTTTGTAGTTTTTCACTTGAGTATCATGCAGCCTCCCCCCACGCATGCAGAACAGAAGGAGGTTGACACCTCCCACACGGTTCAATCCACTGATAAGGTCGTATGCTGCTCTGACGGTGTCGAGGTATTCCTTCCCCTCCATCTTCGGGTTGTTCAAACCAACGGTATCGAAGATACGAAGGTGATATTTGTCTGTAGAGAGACGATACTCCGTTGAAATCAGAGTGCAACCCTTCGCCTCAGACGATACAGGAGCGATGGTGTCTCCAGCAATCAGGTTGATAACGGAGGATTTTCCAGCGCCAGTTTCCCCGAAGAGAACAATATTTGGTATCCGGGGGAACAGCTTGACTTTGCCGGTCAACGATTCAGCTTCCCCATCGGACAAGCCGCATTTCCCGGTTAAGATTTTGGAGGCGACAGCGAGTCGGTCGAGGAGAGGACGCGCTGATTTATCCAAGGTGACATCGCCATGAGGAGCAGCACTGTCAAGGAGCCCGATCATTGCGTCTCTAGACTGTTGATACCGAGTATCAACACCGGCCCTCCGCGAACGCTGGGTGGTGACACAGGCGTGTGCCACGAAGTGCAACCCGAACTTCTTGATGTCCTCCAAGTTCCTACCCCACCATTTATCCATCAAGATCTCCCTCTCCCGATGTGTCGCAACCAGTGCAACTGGAACGGTACCGTCGAAGAAGAAATCATTGAATAGACAGTAAACTTGTTGAGTGGTGATGCTCAGCTTGTCTTTGTTCGTGCAAAGAAGAACGAGGTCGATTTTACTTGTCAATGACCGGATTAAATTGCACGCCGTTTCGTATGGAGCAAGGCGGCTGAAACCGTCCCCATGCGCTGAGTTGAAGCCCATGGTGTCGTATATGCAGAGCTCAGTAGAATTGACCCTGAACCGGTAAGATTTAAAGCTTTTCGTAACGGGGGGTGCGCATAGTGATGCTTCGGCGAGCTCTTCACCTGCGAGAAGGTTGATGACAGAACTCTTGCCTGCCCCTGTTTCACCAACGACAATGATGTTCAGAGACATCCTACCTAGGAATAAGCACCACGTTCGTCAAGTTCTGTATACTCGCCCACCGTCAAAGTTTGGAGAAATATGTGTTAGCTTCGAACCGTTAAAGCGTGTAAGCAGGATCAACTGCGAATTTTACCGGCGATCAAGTAAACGCGGGAGAAAGACTGGTGGAAGACTCACTGAGCTGGTTTACGCTGCAGAGGATCTGTGGGTCACAAAGAGTTAAGGGCGAGGACACTTGTGTCTGACTTTCACACCGGTACTTTATGGGTGCAAGAGTTTAATTTTACTGGCGTCAGACAGAGACAAAATTACCAGTCTTGCGAGAACAGCGGAAGCCAAGCGCTCAAGAACCGGGTTGTGTGCTTGCGATGGGAACGTGTCCATAGCATTATGACGAAGGAACGTGTTGTAGGCTCATATCTTGGGAGTGTTCGGACTCCTGCGTGATGATAAGCTCCGTCGGACGTACTTCGCGAGAGTATGGTACCCGCAAGAGTCCACCGCCATTATAGAAACAATCACTGTTGCGTGCAAGGGCCCGAAGTAACCGCCATGGTGGTCCGTGGTTTGAGTCAGTGGTTCGTTTGTCGGACTTTAGCAACGTACCGTTTCACCATCGTCGCGAGCACTAGATCAGAAATGCAGTCGACAATTTCTGCTTTTCCGAGTGACTCCGCCAGAAGAAGTCAGAGACACTGCGACATCTCAGATCTCATGATCACGCTCCAGCCCGTGTGCGCATGTCTATCAACACGCGCTCGCCTTATAGTGATGGGTTGGTGAGATGAAATTCTTGCGATAGAGCTCATGCACTGAGCAGCCGACCCAGACAACATGTCTTCAAATAGTCTCAATATCATTCTCCTTGGAGAAGCAGGAGTCGGCAAGAGCTCCGTAATTAACCTCATTGCTGGAGAACAAGTAGTCAAGGTGTCGCCAGATGCTGATGGCTGCACGCTGAACTCGACAGACTACCGGCTTACGGTTGGACCCAGGAAGATAACAATTTGGGACACTGTAGGCGTTGAGGAGCCCCAGATCATCGGGCATGAATTGCTACTGCGCCACCATTGTGAAGGCGTACGGTCTAGTTTAAAGATGAGCAATGCTGGTGGTGTCGACCTTCTCCTATTCTGCATCCGCGAAAATAGGATCGATATTTGCTATCTGGAGGAGTGGGTTGACTCTGCGAGTCAGTAGTCCAGCCTCCTTGGACGACGGCCACATGTCATATCTGTCGCGTCGGCGAGCCGATTGATGAAGGGGTATACTAGTTCGTTCAGGACGACTTTGTTGTGAGAAGTAGCAATCCCAAAAAGTGCGTTTCTGGGCTGTCAAGTTGATATCGAAGATCGACGCTGGGTCCCCGCGAACGTTGGGGGGTGACACAAGCGTGCTCCGCGAAGCGCAACCGGAACTTGTTGATGTCTTTCGAGTTCCTACCATCAGCCATCCATCGACCCCTCCTTTTCCCAATATGTCGCAACTCGTACAATTGGAACGGTACCATCAAAGAACTCGTTGAACAGATGGTATACATATGTGTTGAGTGGTGATGCTCAGCTTGTCTTCGTTCATGCAAAGGAGGACGAGGTTGATCATTTTGCTTTTCGACGATGATATCAAGTTGCACGCCTTCTCGTAAGGGACAAGGTGGTGGCCACGTGCGCAGAGCTAAAGGCCACGGTGTCGTACGCGCGGACTTCAGTGGAGTTCACTTTGAACTTGTGCTCTGCAAATGCCTTCGTGCGAGTGTCGAAGTCGGACGGCACTAAGGCGACATCCCTATCTGCTAGTAGGTTGATGACGGAGCTTTTGCCCGCTCCAGTTTCGTCAACAATTATGATGCTCAGCGGCATTCTAATTATGAACGCGGTCGACTTTCATACCTTGCACAAAGAAAGAACGTCAAACTCGGACCGGCAAGTGTGACAAGCACAATCAACTAGGGCCTCGTTCAGACCAGCGGAGGGAGAAAATATGCAGGGAAACCCACCGAGTCAGGTTGCACGACGATGGGCTTCTGGTTGCAATAAGAATGGGAGGCGGGTCACTGACTATGGGAGGGAGGGTCTGGTGTCGTGGACAGCACAGACAAGGGCAGGTAGTACCAGTGCAGTCGTTAGCCAAGCAACGCGTGCTTCGCGAAAATCGCAGCAACTCAAGGATGAGTCGGACTGTATGACAGCAGTGAAATGATCTAGAGTGCGTTAAAAACGTGTCTACCGCAATACGATGAAGGAGCAGTCATCATGCATCATGTTTCATTGGGTTTCTCGACATCAAGCATGTGCATGAGCTGCATACATAAGTGATGAAGTTTACAGTAAGACAAAGTCACAGAAAAAAAAATTGGGGCAATTTCCCCTTCACCGACTTTAAGTTCTGCCTTCCCCTCTCGACGCCCAAATCATGTTCACCCATTCCACGTGCAATTTATAGACTACATGCTAAACGATTCATCTTTGCCAAAACCGTGGTCGCAGCTGTGCTACGATAGCGTCGGCACGCTTCGGAGGTATCTTACACTCCTCAACAAGCATTCTCCTGATAGCAGAGTGCCCGGGGAGGTTACCTCCACGAATAAAGCCCCCCATCTTCTTCAAGAAGAACGACAGCCATGCGTACGTCTCCATGACAAACGGCGTCCCTGATTCTTCCACATTGTTCTTCAGTAACTCCAGTAGAATTAACCGTGACTTCTCCAGCCTGTCCTCGAGCGCATGACTATTGATCTTGAATGTATAATTATTCCTGCTGATTGCAGTAACGCACGCGTGCCCGACACAGTCGACGTTGAGATCCATAAGATGCGTCTTGTTGCCTGCCCACCATTCCTCCATTTCGGGTTCTCCCTCCAGGTGCGTGACGACTATGGCCAGTGGTACCTTCTTCCCGCACAGATGATCATGAAAAAGCCTATAATTGTTCAGCTGAGCATCATTCAGTCTCCCTCCACGGATGCAGAATAGTAGGAGGTCAACGCCTCCCGCACGATTCAATCCATCGATAAGCTTGTATGCTGCTTTGACGGCGTCGAGGTAGCCTTCTTGCTCTACCGTCGGGTTATTCAAACCAACGGTATCGAAGATACGAAGATGAGACTCGTTTGCAGAGAGACGATACTCCGTCGAATCCAGAGTACAACCCTTTGCCTCAGACGATACAGGAGCAATGGCATGCCCAGCAATCAGGTTGATAACGGAGGACTTTCCGGTGCCACTTTCTCCGAAGAGCACGATGTTTGGTATCCGAAGGAACAGTTTGACTTTGCCAGTCAGCAACTCAGCTTCCTTGTTGGACAGTCCGCATTTTGTAGTTAAGATCCTGGAGGCGTCAGCGAGTTTTTCGAGGATAGGATGCGCTGATTTATCCAAGGTGACAGCGCCCTGCGGGGTAGCAGCTCCTAGAAGCTTAATCAGCGCGTCTCTGGACTGTTGATATCGAATATCAACACTGGTCCCCCGCGAACGTTGGGTGGTGACACAAGCCTGCCCCACGAAGCACAACCGCGACTCGTGGATGTCTTGTAAATTCCTGCTCCACCAATCATCCATCGAGCTCTCATTCTCCCGGTGTGTGGCAACCAGCGCAATTGGAACGGTGCCATCGAAGAAGAAATCGCTGAATAGATGGTATACATGTTGAGTTGTGACGCTCAGCCTGTTTTTGTTCGTGCAGAGGAGGACTAGGTTCATTTTGCTTGTCAAAGATGATATTAACTTGAACGCCTTTTCATAAGGGACAAGGCGGCTCAAACTGTCCACGTGCGCAGAGCTAAAGCCCGTGGTGTCGTACACGCAGACTTCAGTGGAGTTGACTCTGAACTTGTGCTCTGCAAATGCTTTCGTGCAAGTGTCGACGTCGGGCGACACTGAGGCGACATCCCTATCCGCTAGTAGATTGATGATGGAGCTTTTGCCTGCTCCAGTTTCGCCAACGACAATGATGTTGAGGGGCATCCTACTACCTAGGAATAAGTTCTGCATTGGTCAAGTTCTGTGTACTCGCCCACCGTCAAATTGGACTTCAAACCGTTAAAGCGTGAGCAAGATCGACTGCGAACTTTACCAGCAGTCAAGCAAAGGCGGGAGAAAGACTGGTGGAAGACTCACTAAGCTGGTTTACGCTGCTGAGGGTCTATGACCACGGGATTGCGAAAGGAGTTAAAGGTGAGGACACTTGTGCCTGACTTTTAAGCCGATACTTGTGGGCGCAAGGGTTTAATTTCACTGGCGTCAGACAAAGACAAAATTACCAGTCTTGCGAGAATAGCGGCAACCTAGGCGCTCAAGAGCTGGGTTGTGTGCTTACGTCCCAAGGGGACCTTTTGTAGGCCCACATCTTGCGAGTGCTCAGCGCTCAGGCCCCTGCATTGCCATGATAAGCTCCGTCGGACGCACTTCGAGAGAATACAGTGCCCGCAAAAGCCCACCATCATTATCGAAACAATCACTGTTGTGTACAAGGGAAAGGTGGTTTAAGTCCCTCGTTCGTTTTTCGGACTTCAGTAACATACTGTTTCACCGTCGCCGCACTACTATTGCTTGCCACCAGATGCAAAACAGACAGCACATGCAAAACATCTTGTGCAGTCAGCAATACTACAGATTTTTAAAATCTAATACTTCAGTCATCTAAAGGAGGGTGTATTTATGCAGAATAGACACTTTTTTTTAAGAAAAAGGTGTTGTGGAAGCCGCAAAACATTGAACATTGCCGGACATCAGAGCAGAACATGCAATTTTGGGTACTTGCAGCCAAGATCTAGTCCAATCTGTTGCAGTAAATTACACGGTTTTTTCTGGGAAGGTGCACTGAGTCTGCCTGAAGGTGCACCAGTATTCATTTTCGCGAATCAGACCAAGAGGGGTGTACTATTCAAGAAACATTCTTCAAGCGTGACAAAAGGCTGGACAGGGGCATCACGCTGGGGCCAGCATTCACACTCCGATTCGGCAGCACTCGGCACGCACTAGGCAAGTGGGCAACCTAGTCAACTAGGTCAATGATTCTCGGTGCTTGATGGCAAAGTCAGCAAAGGTCCTTCGCAATCGTCCCTCACCCCATACCATCCCAGTACTATCAAAGGATGAACTGGATCTCCGAATTAGCTGTGCCATCCAGTCATGGCGAAATCAAGAAGTTCGTAGCCTCCTCCATGCTGCAAAGCAGGAGGGTATCGAGCACAAGTACCATACAGTGCACAGACGAGCCTATGGACTCACAAAATCACTCAAAGATGCTCATAAGAAACAGAGGCTACTCACTGATGCCCAGGAAAAGGTACTCGTCGATTGGATGCACTTCCTCGGCACAATTGGGTGCCCCATTGCAAAGGATACTGTCCGGCCATATGTTTATGACCTTTGTGGGCGCTATCCATCAGAGAATTGGATATATCGATTCCTGAAACGCCATCCTGAGGTCAAATTACAATGCCCCAGTGGTATCAATCCAAAGCGGGCTCAAATGTTCAACTACACAGTAGTCAAGGAGCATTTCACGAACCTTTTGGCACTCATCAAGACACACGACATCCCCTGGGAGAATATTTACAACATGGACGAAAAGGGAATTCAGCTGGGAGGGGGGCGAAAATCGAATGGCAGAAAATTCTTCTTCTCTCGTGATGATTGTCAGAAGTACCAAATCAAAGGTGGAAGTTTGGAACTGGTCACCGTAATAGAATGTGTTTCTGCAGATGGCGGGAACTTGATGCCAGGATTCATATTTGCTGGGATGGTCATTGATAAGGAGTCGACTGAAGTTGATCCGAACATCTGGTGAGTAATGTGTAGCCTTACCAGAGTCAGGATCCATGTTGATAAATTTGTGGTACCACATAGCCTCACAACCTCAGAAAACGGCTGGACCAGTGATTTCCTATGCTTGGAGTGGTTCAAGAAATCGTTTATCCCCCAGGTGGCCAGCCAGAATACATCGGGAAAACCAATTGTCCTCCTCTATGATGGACATGGGTCACATGTGACACAGAATATGCACTGCAAGCATTTCACAATTATTCTTCAGAAAACATGCTGAAAAAATTGAAGAAAGTGATACTCTTTTTTGACAGCTGTTTTCAAAGAGAAAAGGCAAAAATAATATTTTCTTTTCTTTGCATGACTTTCCACAAAACATTGATTGATGGTAATACCCATTAGCATAGAAGCTAATCAGCACTACCATCAATTCATTTTTTTGCACAGAAAAGACAAAGAAAACAAAATATTATATTTGCACTTTTTATGTGAACACAGCCCAAATAAAAGAGTATCTCTTCTTTCCATTTTTTCAACATATTTTGGCAAGAAAAATTGTGAAATGCTTGCAGTGATGTTGGATGTGGCAGTCGCAAACAACATTCACCTCTTTGCACTGCCGCCACACACTACACACAAACTCCAGCCCCTTGATGTGGGTGTATTTGGTCCGCTGCAGAGATCGTGGTCGAAGCAGTGTGAGGATTATTGTTGGCGAACAGGGGAAGGCATACAGCGGCAGCACGTTGTCCAAGAGTACATGCAAGCTCGGGAGAAGGCATTCACCCAGGTGTTGAAACTATTACCGGTTATCGTTATCACACATGTGATTGTTGTTCTAAGAATAGTTGTTCCATACTATTCTGATACATTCTATTCTACCGGATTACCGGATGACACGTTCCTAGTAGAAAGACAGAGTCGTACCTATATGGAAGGTCCTCTTACTTACAAATATGGTAGTTCTTATCGTAGGTGCAGACACACCTGGTCCGTGTGCACCATAGAGGTATATATACCCTGTAGGATACACCACAGGATGTAACAAGCGGAATACAGAGCTCACTCTATATCATCCTCACTCAGAACTATGTTCTTACCTACCAAGACCAACACCAACTGAAACCTTAAAGGCAAGTGCTCTGCCATATTGCCCTTGACCCCACAGTCCTCTGTGCAATAGGTTATGAGCCCCGAGTAAACGGGTGCTTGTCGTCTAACGGACAATAGATCATTGAGGAAGACGTTCGTCATTGACTATGCCGTTGAACGGACCTGAAGCGCTAGGTTGGGTGTTGGCCACCTTGATGCTTTCGTTCATTCTAGGCATTTGTCAGGCGGTCTATGTCGTCAACGCAGTTGGAGGTCCTTTTAATCTTGCGTTGGTATTATCCACTGTGATGTGGGGAACTTTTTTAGGCATCCCTACGTGGCATGGCATATATTCCTCTTATCAGGAATATCGTATTCTCTTGGGGTGCTATCATCAAGTGCGCATTCGTGTAGGTATCCTTGTTGAGACCAGGGTTTTGGAACCTCCTCAGATAGCCCCACCTTCTTACGAGGCACACGAATTTCGGGATTTAGATTATCAACCCAACCTTGACCCAGTTCCTCGGTATCCTTTATCTCCTCCACCTTATATGCTTGATCTTCCCGTTAATCAAAGGGAAATAAATGTTCACGAGCATTATGTGGACTGGCCCCAACGACTTATTGGGCCGAGTGCTTTCTATGAAAACCCGGTTGCTCCTAATTTGCTCGGAGGACGTCCTAATGACCTCCTTGAGCTTCTTCCTTCGACTCCTGATGGGGATGACGAGGATCCGAACCGGTTATCCGAGTTCGATCTCTTGTAGTCACGTCCTTTTCATCATCTCCTCTCAAGTTCATTCTCTGACGCACATCCTGGTATCCAGATGTCCGCTGTCGTTATCAACCAGAACACACTCATTACCAAGCCTGTGTTACCTTCCCGACCTTTCCCTATTGCGGTTGAGCGTGAGACTGCCATCGCTTTAGAGAAAGTGAGTACAATGGAAGAGTATTCACATGCAAGGTATATCAAGCATGTAATAGGATACATCGAAGCCCTGTATCACGAAAAAGCCAACCACTGGAGGCGAGTAGCCTATGGAGATCATGAAAAACCCTTTTTCCTATGAACACCATCGCAAAATTCCGTCGTCCCTGCTATCGCCATGGAATATTCCTGGTCGGTCTTAAAGCGACCTGATGACTTCGACTTCTCCTCACCTTTCTACGACCCACACATACACGTGTCCTTCCATTCTTATCTTGTCGACTGCCTACCAAAATTGTCTCCTGCATCAACTCCTCATGCCATTGCTAACTTCAACGGTGTAGATATTCCATCGTTTACATATGAAGATCCGTCCATCCATACCGTTCCCGCTTTCACCATTACAAACGACATCTTCTTCTATTTTAAAGGAAGAGTCCACCCGTCCTACAACTTCCAAGAGTTTGCCGGATTCATCCCCTCTCTTTGGGTTTGGAACCGCCATTTGGAACGCACTTTCCGAGGATCTTGGAATTCCGATAAAACAACCCTCGAGTGCACTCCTGGATACCTCCGGAGTCAGACGAAAAATGGTGAACAGCGAAGAGATCCTAAAGTCGTATTATCCTTGCAGGATCTCAAAAGCAGTATTAATTTGGAGCGAAAAGTATGGTATGACGAAGAATCTCAACAACTTAATTGGAGATCTTATGGCAGAGTTACGCGCTGGATCTTATGGCCCAGCAAGTCGACAGTTTTATTGGACTTACAACGAGAAATGGATAAAGGTGATGGAAAAGATTTGTTCTCTCGGCCCTCCAGAGGACTCTATTCCAGACGTCGTCAGCGAACACATGCAAACCGTGCTGCCAAGAACTTATCCACTTCCAGGAAATTACCCTGAAGCGTATGCCGGTTATGGACGAGTTGGATATTATTTTAGTGATGTAACGAATATGCCTCCTGTAAATGTCTTTCAGCTTATGTGCCATAAAAGTCAGCGATATAGTCAGTTCATTCTCCCTTACTCCATTGGTATCCATGGAGGAATAGTGTTGAGAGATGAACGACTTACTTATTCGCTTCATGAAATCGGTTATCCACACCTTTTGGCATATCACTATTTCGAAGAATTGGATTTCCAAAACTTCGAAAAGCTGAATTTAGACAAAAGGCGCTATATCAAAAAGGGAAACTCGACTCCACTAAAGAAAAATAATCCACAGTCTTCTGGAAAACCGAAGATACGCAGAAAAAGACCTTCACAACGCCAATGATGATCCTTCCGACGCGCAGCTCTGGAAACCACTGCTGGCGATCAGGTTCTTGATGACATACTAATTCTAGAGTTCTTCTAGTTTTACTATGGCCGATCAAAAGGAAATCTCAGCTTCGAAGAACATCCCGTGCCTCAATGGCTCGAATTACTCTTCTTGGAAAGCCATGATAAAAGGATATTTCTTAACCCTTGACGTCTGGAACGTCGTAAACGGAAATGAAACCTGTCCAGATCGGGCAGTTGCTGCTAATGCCGCTGCCGTTAAGTTATGGGATACCAAAAATAGCCGAGGAATGGGCACAATCTTGTTATATTGTGACCCAGTTATATCAGTATCTTTGGAAACCAAAGATACCGCTTATGAAATGTGGACAGCTTTGCAAGCCTCCTATGGAGCCCCCACTGCTGTATCAGCTTACACAGACTTTTTGAGACTTCTCAAAATTCAGATCAATCCTTCCGACGATTTGGGATCCAAACTCGTGGAAGTAAATATGATACTTGGGTCGCTTGCAACTCAAAATATAACTTTATCCGAACCAGTCCAGTGTATGATGCTCTGCGGAGCATTCACTGACAAATGGGGAGCTGGCCCAACGAATATTTTATCCTCGGTTAAAACACAGGATCTCAAAATGGCAGACGTCATTCCAAGACTAAAAGAGTTAGCATCACACCGAACAGGACAATCTAATTTACCTAAAATGGAAACAAATAATGCAGAAGCCGGTTCGTCAAAGTTTTCTTCACAACCACTTATCAACCGTCTCTCGAAACCACCATGCTGCCGAAAATGCCGTGGAAATCATCCAACCGAACAACACATTGATAGGCAACCAAATTTAAGAGGAAGAGGAAGCTTTAGAGGTCGAGGAGGTTTTCCACCATGAAGTGGAACACCGTATCCTCCCCAAAATCAACAACAACAAACTCAAGGACAGTCAAAGGGAAAACAACGAGCACGTCGAGCTCGTGGTCGTGGTTGTGGTCGTGGCAGATTTGCCGCAGTGGACTATACAGATGAACCTGAGGAATCCCAGGATTACGACCAGTACGACCAATATGATGGACAATATGATCAAGGCTATGAGTCTTATCATATAAATTTACAAAACTCCATCGACGATGCTTCCCGCTTTGAAGAGTTTAATGATGAAATAACTCCTGTCCCGGTTCTTCAAAACGAAGAATCACATACAGTTGAGTATGTTGATGAAGCTCTTCCTGGAACTGTTGTTAATTTGCCTTGTCAATGTGAAATGTGCCTTCGAACAGTATCCCGACTACATCTACAGGTACTACCGGATCTGGCCACACAACGTGGTCTTCAAACTGTGGAGAGGAGGAGATGGACATCTGTTGACTTCGGAGACCGAGTCAATGAGCCCTCCGACACCAATCCTGGTACTAATAGATCCAGAGGTGGAATGGAAAATACCTCCACACACGGCACTAGTAATGAGAGAGAGGAACGCGTACAAAGCATTTGTAAAAAGGTTAAGGGATCTAGGCATAACCGTCCTAGAGTAACGGTATCCTTACAAGACTTTCATGCTTCGGTAACCGAGCATAAGTATCCCAAACCTGTACGATATTTATGGTTGCCTGATGATTATGAACCAGACCCTACAATAGAGGGTGCATCTGGCTTTTCCTATGGTATTAATGATGATGTCTTTGATGCTTATCCTTGTGATTTGGAAACCAATCACTTAACTAACAAGGTATCCAAGAATTGTATGTGGATGTTGGACTCAGGATGCACAAATCATGTGACTCCTTGCCGAGCTGACTTTATAACTTATAAACCTTTCCCTAAACCAGCCTTTGGACACACCGCTGGTCATGAACCTGTCAAATTATACGGAAGAGGGACCATTGTGTTAAAATTGGAATCCAATAACTACCTGACATTACGAAATGTAATCCATGGAGACTTCTCCAAACGCCTATGTTCACGAAATCAACTCTTGCGCTCTGGATACAAGAGTTACGCAACGAAAACGCACGAGGTGATCCATACTCCCGATGGTCGTGAAGTTCTCAAGGCGACATGCTTGTCTACTTCACGGTTGCACTGGTTCTATGGAGTTCCTGTCCATTCCTCCAGTGCCCTTAAAACCGTAGACCTAGGGACCATGGAATTAGATCAATATACTCTTTGGCATAATCGCCTTGGACATCTGGGCATCTCTGTCATCAAAAATTGTTCTCGCCATGTTTCTGGGTTTCCTGCTGAGCTAATCGCGAAATCCCTTCCTGTTTGTCGAGGATGTACTGCTGGCAAAATGACCTCTGATCCTTTTCATGCCTCCTGTAAATGAGCCTCTACTCCATTGGAGTTAGTTCATGCCGACCTCCTTGAATTACCTGTCAAGTCTTATTATCGAGCCCGATATGTTTTTACCCTCCTTGATGACTTCTCCTCTTTTGGCTTTTGCCTCTATCTCCGACTGAAGTCCAACAATTTACCTCGTTTTCGCGATTGGATATCCACCGTCGAACGACAAACTGGCTATTCTTTGAAAACCTTCCGTTCGGATCAAGGGGGAGAGTTTATGGGTACTGAATTTAAGTCGCTCCTCAACTCCAAAGGTATAATTCATGAGTTGTCTATTGCGGATCAGCTGCAGCAAAATGGTTGGGCCGAATGCTTCAATCAGACTATTCTTGAGAAGGCTGGATCAATTCGTCATCATGCCTGTGTACCCAAACGGTACTGGAACTTTGCCTTCGACGCTGCCTTACACGTGTATAATCGCACTCTGCTAAGGAGATCACTCTGGAAGACACCATGCGAGCTCTTCCTAGGCAAAATCCCCGACATTTCATATTTTCGAGTCTTTGGATGTTTAGCCTATGTTTGGATTCCCAAAGATCAGCGAAAGGATAAATTGGAACCTCATGCTTTGGAAATGGTTTTCCTTGGCTATGAACCTAATACCAAAGGATATCGGTTCCTACATGGCCAAAAAATTATAATCGCTAGAACTGCAAAGTTTGCCGAAGAAGTTTTTCCCTTTTGCAGTACGGATTTAGGAAAGGAACACAAATCCGATAACTCAGACCTCATCCCTGTAACGAACCCAAAACCAATACAAACTAATGCGCCTACCAATGATGATTGGATGGAAAATG
This sequence comes from Pisolithus thermaeus, assembly GCA_024663475.1. Lineage (NCBI taxonomy): Eukaryota > Fungi > Basidiomycota > Agaricomycetes > Boletales > Pisolithaceae > Pisolithus > Pisolithus thermaeus. The sequence goes on from JANFAF010000001.1 coordinate 731,091, forward strand.
GGCCTGATCAGCCAATGGATGAGAGACCCCAATCTCGACCACAAACTCCAAATGAAGAACATGACCCACCACGGAATAATGGTGAAGGTGACCAGGATGCTGGAAATCCGCATATACCACCAAGGGACTTCCCACCAAGGGCAAATCTGTGTACTGATCGAAATGCACCACAGATAAGAGATGAATGGGTGCAACATCCTCATAAACCCTTTAATGTACCTGCTGAACCAAGAAGACCTCTCATTGTTGCTCGTGAAAATCCGAGAGTTCCTCGAATCAGAATTCCTCCACGATGACCTGGAAATGTTTATGGAGAACGCAGAGATCCGGTCGAAATTGAAAAGGAAATTCGAGAAAAACGAGACGCTATTCACAAAATGGTTGACGATAGCATTCAAGCTATCAAGCAAAAACATCCTCAGCGGGATCCGCCACCAACAACAGAGGAAGCACAACAACCCGAAGCAGGACCTTCGCGTTTTCCGGGAGCACAAGCCGATGAGACAACAGAAGCCTCATTCGTGGTATTATTAGCTGCGCGTGTTAAACAAGCTCCGGAACAGTTCAGGGACGTACTAAAACTCCCAAAAACTGAACAAACCGTTTGGTTTGACGCAATGAAGGATGAAATTAAATCGATCGAAGAAAGAAAGGTTTGGACACTAGTGGATCCTCCTCCAGGACGTAAATTGGTTAAATCAAGATGGGTCTACGCTATTAAAAGCGATGGTTGTTACAAAGCCAGGCTAGTAGCAAAAGGCTTTACCCAAGAGTATGGGATAGACTTCGAAGATACTTTCTCCCCGGTCACACATTTTGAAACAGTGCGAATCCTCCTAGCTCACGCAGCGCAGCATAATTGGGAAATGGAAGCATTAGACGTGAAAACTGCCTTCTTATATGGCAAGCTAGATGAGGAAATTTATATGGAACAACTGGAAGGATTTAAAGTCAAAGGTCAAGAGCACAAAGTTTATTGGTTGCTGCGAGCATTATATGGTCTAAAACAAGCAGCACTCTCATGGAACAAAGAACTACATCAATCACTCCTTCAGATGGGTTTCCTCCGATCAAAAGTAGATGCCGGAGTGTATTATTATCAATCAAAAGCCGGAACAGTAATATTCTTGGTTTATGTCAACGATGGACTTTTCCTTGCCTCACACAAGAATTTACTTCGAAAGAAGAAAGACGAGTTTATGAAAACTTGGGAATCAAGAGATCTAGGCGAAGTAAAGGAATATCTTGGAATCCAGATAAGGAGAAATCGCCAAACCAATGAAATTTGGTTAGATCAAATCCCGTATGTTCAAAAGGTCGTTAAACGATTCGGAATGGAGCAAGCGACGTCTGTTCGCACGCCTTTACCCTCTGGATATATTCCTGAAAAAGCTCCAGAAAAATACCAGTCAAATTCTCAGCTTCGCTCTCATTATCAATCAGTTATAGGATCACTCTTATATATGGCTCTGGGAACCAGACCAGACATTGCTTTTTCGGTTATCCGAATGTCGCAATATATGTCAAATCCGACCGACCTTCACCTAAAACAGGCATTACATATAGTTCGTTATGTGGCATCCACACCAAACCTTTGCCTTCATTACCATGGAAAAGAAGCTAGAATTTATGGTTTTGCAGATTCCGATTGGGCCTCAAATAAAGACACTCGTCATTCAACTACCGGCTTTGCCATGTACTATGGCAACTCCCTTATATCGTGGAGATCCCGAAAACAAAAGACAATCGCTCTCTCTTCTACTGAAGCAGAATATATGGCGATGTGCGATTCTGCCAGGCAAATTAAATGGCTTGATATGCTCTTCAACGAATTGTCCTTCAAGATGGATAAAACCATTCTCTACTGTGACAATATGGGTGCACGCTTTATCGCTGAAAACCCTGTCTCAGATGGACGATCGAAACACATCGACATTCAATGGCATTTTGTTCGCGAATGTGTCGAAGAAGGGTTATTTGCCATTGAATATATTAACACTACTCGACAAAGGGCTGATGGGTTAACCAAGTCCTTAACCTGGCAAAAGTTTGAAGAAAATCGCTCGTCATTAGGATTGGTCAACCAACCTATCTAGAGCGAGGGGGAGTGTTGAAACTATTACCGGTTATCGTTATCACACATGTGATTGTTGTTCTAAGAATAGTTGTTCCATACTATTCTGATACATTCTATTCTACCGGATTACCGGATGACACGTTCCTAGTAGAAAGACAGAGTCGTACCTATATGGAAGGTCCTCTTACTTACAAATATGGTAGTTCTTATCGTAGGTGCAGACACACCTGGTCCGTGCGCACCATAGAGGTATATATACCCTGTAGGATACACCACAGGATGTAACAAGCAGAATACAGAGCTCACTCTATATCATCCTCACTCAGAACTATGTTCTTACCTACCAAGACCAACACCAACTGAAACCTTAAAGGCAAGTGCTCTGCCATATTGCCCTTGACCCCACAGTCCTCTGCGCAATACCAGGCAAATATCCTGGAGGCCTGGCGGAGGACAGGAATCCGCCCGTTCAACCCTGACATCTTTTCTGCTGCTGACTATGCACCAAGCAACGTGTCCTCAACATCGGATCAACTACCAACCTCGTACCCAGCAGATTTCCCTTCGGACGGGTGTACATCATCTTCCGAGTCCGATGATCCTGACTACGACCCAACTTCATCTGCAAAACCCCTGGCTCGAGAGTCAGATACTTCGGACTCTGATAGCAGTGAAGGTTTTAACAGCACGTCAAGCAGCTCAGAGGTTTGCCAGGAAGACGACTGCAGTGGCACAGGAGTAAGAAAACTTGTCTCATCTGTTGGTCCCATCTCATTGTCTCAGTTGGATGATCTAGGTCCATCCGCTGCACCCACAGTGAAGTCCCCACGTCGTACTCGCTCCATGACATCATCTCACCCTACTGCGGTTTCTCGTACTGCGTCTATCCATTCAGTTTCCATTTCCCGCTCAGCAACTCCTCTCAGTGGTGCTACATCATCCCGTTCACAGCTGAGCTCAGCCAAGGAAGCTGAGTACCAGGAGGAGATTGCACGTCTTCATGCTGAAAATGAAGAGATGCAGTGGCAGCGTGATACTGCACAGAGCCATGCTGTCATGTTACGACGTGACTACAATCTACTGAAAGAGCAGTTAAACACGAAAGCTGCACAAGCTAGTCGTAAAACGAGAGGAGTACAGCAACACGGTCTCATGACAAGCGCCGAATCTCGAAAGAGGATTGCTGAAGAGGAAGAAAAAAGGGCGGCAAAGAGAAGGAAGGTCGAGGCAGGAAAGCAGCGCAGGCAAGAAAAGGCAGCAGTTGTGCAGGCTCAGCGCAATGCAATGGATGGCACAGAGGTGTACAAGGGACGTTTGACCTCGAAGAACAAGACTGAACTTGAAAATATTGCGCTCGCACTCGGTTTCACAGCGGACGACTTGAAAACGACGAAGAATGACCTTATCAGCAGGATCACGAAGCATCTCGAAGATAATCCGGTGCTTGAGGATGACGCACGGTTCTCTGGCCTTTACCCTTCACGTTCTCGCCAATCCAATGCCAATGCCGTCGCTGGACCATCCCGTCAGGCTCCCACTACACTGACTTCTACTCCTCAATGTTCGACTGTTCAATCCGCACCCGTTCCGGTGCAAAATCCTGCCTACTTAGACTGCCATCACTCACCTGTTGGCACCGGACAAGATTCTCCAGCAACTTGGGATTTTAGAGGGCCAGTAGTTGGGGGACACTGGGACCATGGTTCCCGTAGTTATCATTTTGTACATCACTCGTCTTGAATTGATTTTTCATGTTCTGCGAACGAGTGTCCACCTAGCCAACACCAGTCGGACTATGCGGACTCTGAATATGGCCGGCATGCCGTGTGTGACAATCCGTGACAAAATCTTGCATCTGGTGTGAATTTGGACCCCTTCGGTTTGCATTGCTTCGGCTCCACTCAATTCATCACCGTTGACTATAAAATCTAGGAGGAATGTAGCTGAGACCTTATTCTACCTATATATGAAGTATGAAATATAGCTGTTGAGTTGTTGTGAAGTTATTCAAGATCTCGCAAAAGTTTTGCATCTGGTGTCGAATGATAGTACCTGTGAAATGAGCTATCACGAGGCGTGGGTCGACTAATCGGCTCACGTCGTATCGTGTTCATGAGCGAAGTTGCTGTTTTATCGTTTCTGATTCGGTTGGCTTTGCCTTGAATCATGCAGCACAGCCACCCATCAGCACAAAACTGCGAGCCTGTCGTGAATTGCTCCCACGCCTTCCTCTGCCTGTGGACTTGGCCTGGCGACGAGGACGACGACGAAGGACCATCCAATAGTTTGACAGCGAGTAGGACGACGACCTCGATCAGCCTTACACACACAGTCAAGCCATTCATTGCCGTCGTTGCCGTCGTCGTCTTTTACTGAGATGATGACGCGTAAACGATCAAGCCTTGCCTTCGTTTCTGCAGGGCCAGCTCTCGGTGCAACAGCTACGGCGCTGTTCGCAGTGCGCGTATCCTCGCCTGCGATCGTTCTCCTTACGACCCTTTCATTGTTGTACACGAAGCCGTTTCCGTCCCCTTCCCCGTCGCCGATCACTCCCGTTGTCGTCCAGTCACGCGTCCCAAGGACAACCCTCATCCTCACCCTTCTTTCTTTCTCTGCCCTTTCTTTTTTTATCGACGGGCTGGCCTATGTTGCTTATGCTGTCTTCAACAGAGTGTGGAGTCTCGGGACCGGTATCCCTCTTGCCTCTGTCCTTGGACTGGTCGCCTACGCTGGCTTGGCTGCCCTTGGAGCCTGGAAGGACATGAACAACGTCCAAGTGTGGTTCCTAACTCGCGTCAAACTTGCCATTGCCATTGCTTTGGCGTTAGACATTATGCAGGTCGCTCTTACACTGTCCATCAACACACGTGGCGAGTACACAGCTTTGCAGCAAGTGCTCTCTGCTAACGTCCTGTCTGTTTGTCCCGGCATCTGTAGACCGAGCACATCTCTGCAGCAGCCCTAAATTGTCCAAGTGTATCCCTGACATATTTCACCTCCTCACGCCGTGCCTTCGTGTTCTCTTCCTTTTCACACTCCTACTAGTCCTCAACTCACCTCGTATCACTTACAATCACGTGGAGAGGCAACCTGAATCAGAGACTGCTGGGGAGGAGAACACTCCCCTTCAAGAGGACGGCCCAACTGCAGAAAGCAGTAAATATGGCACTTTTACTACACAAGGTCAATGTGAATCTGGCCCTCCTCCCGTGTCCTCAGATGTCAAGGTGAGACCCTATTTATTGATGGCCGCCGCCTCGTAACGCTGTAACTCAGGAGGTCCCTTCGAAGCGTGAATCATCTTTTGCTACTCTACGTCGCTTGGGCCGCTACATTTGTCCATCTAACTCCAAAAAGTTCGAATTTGCTTTTGTAAGTTTTCCGCTCGGCGTAACTTTTTTGTTTGCTAAGCCGGGCGTGTAGGCCTTCACTACTTTCCTCCACTTGATTGTCCGTGTTTTGAAGCCTTTATTGCCCACCTTTCTGGGAGCGGCTGTCAATGCATTCGTATCCCAGTCCGTCGTGACTTACCCGATCCCCATGCCTCTTGGCACATCGCCTTATCCGTACATCTTCCTCTTCGTTGCTACATACTTCCTCACATCGCAAGGCGGAATTCCAGCACTGACCCTTACCCTTGGGGCTTGTATTGGGGAACATGCAGATGCTACCCTCGAGTCCGCTTACGTTGCCCATCTTTCAGGCCTCTTACTCGGCAACTCTACTGGATTGAGGGTGAAAGGAAATCTCTATCCAACGGGTGCGGTCTCTAAGCTCCTGGAAGCCGTCTCGGTTTGCGCGGCTGCCGTTCTCGATAGCCTCATCGGCGTTATCGTGCTAGGACTGTTGTTTGGATGGGTGGTTGCGTTGGGCACCTTTATCGTCCTCAGCGTTTACGGTAAGCACATCGTGTACTATGTTTGATAATAGCTCAACGTCGTTAAACAGTTCTCGTTACCATCGTTCTTTCTCGTGCCCTCTCACTTTCCACGGTTCCTTATTCCTCTTCTCGGGTGTATCCGGCCTTCGCACTATTCACTCTCGTACAGGCCCTCATTGCTTGCGGGGGTCTACTCCTTGGTAGTCTGTATGTCGCACAGGGGGTTGTTGACGGTATCTGGAGTGTCGGTGCTTGGGTTGCTTGGGTCTGGTATTGGGTGGCTGTGAGTATCCTGTTTGTTCACGTCATAAAAGTAAACCTGGTTGATGTATTTGGACAGCTTGTATTGCCCTTATCATCGATCCCTTGTCCACATGGGACATTGCTAGATGTTCGCTTTGTGCTCGACGCCCTGAACCAACCTGCCGAGGTTATTGACCGCGGGGAGGTATCTCTCGATGGTGAAGGTGGTGCGGAAGTTCGCTTTGGTCCGTATCTTCCACTTATCGGGAAGAGTGCATATCTGAGCAGTTGACAGAAAATGTATCTTTCACCTACCCCTACTCTGCCGAGCATGCTCAACCCTACGGTTCTCTACTATCTTCCGTCTCCTTCACTCTACCTGCGTCGTCTACCGTAGCCCTTGTTGGTGCACCTGGCAGTGGGAAGTCGACTATCATGAAGCTGCTCTACCGCCTGTACCTACCCGACGTTAACGGTGGCTCTATTTATATCGACGGCAAAGATATTCGAGGTCTCTCTTCCCTCAGTCTTCGTGAGAAGCTTGCAGTTGTGGCGAAGGTTGATGCTGATGAGCGGCGGACGGCCATTTCGCGTGCACTGGCTAAAGCTGCGCGTGTTGTACTCGTTGAAGGCGATCTGGATGACGAGACGTTAGCCCTTGTGAGCGGTGCAAGAACCGTCCTATGGGAAGTTGGCGCTACGAACCTGGGAAGGATTCAGGAGTGTGTAGATAAGTCAGTTGCAGTTATTTTACTGCCGTGGCAAAGACATTCATTACATTCTGGATGTTTTTAGGATCATCGTCTTGAAGGATGGCGGGATCGTCGAGGAGGGTGCCTTTGATGAGCTTGTTGCGGCGAATGGGGTATTTACGTCCATGTGGGCCGAGTATGCTCAATCTACGTCAGCTCCCGCTGGTCCGCCTCCCGTCGGATATGATGCTGAGGCTGTCGATACTGAAGGAGATGGTCTTGTCGTTGCAGATTCCCCAGAACCGGCCACCACTTCCCTTCGTCCCACTGATTCCGTCCGTGCTCCTTCTCTCCACGCCCCAGCTGCTTCTATCCGCGCAGAGTCCACTGCACCTGTAGTTCCTCCCAAAGACACTACCGTTCCTATTTCATTCCCTACCTCAGGCCCTGAGGAGGAACTAGCTACTGCACCGACACCTGTTGCGTTCCCCACTTCAGATGATCAGGCCCCGGAGCCCGTCGCATTCCCCGTCTCGGATGATGCCCGCTCTGTCACGTCTCAACCGCGCCCCACGATTCCAGGACATGTACAAGGTGCTTCTGTTACATTCGACACGACAACTACTCCACCCCGTTCTGGTACGCCTGACCCGTCCGGCACACCGAATGCAGACGCGACCGCGACGGAGAGCAAGCGCAAGCGGATATCATCGCAAAATTTCCAGCGTCTCGCACGTCGCATTTCATTGAGCACTCCGCGCAAAGGTGCAGGTATACCTGGTATCGCCAACATTGCAAATGTGCTTAAGAGAGACTCGAGTTTCAAGGCTGACAACAAGGATAAGGATGAAGCGAAGACCGGAGAGTCGAGTAGCAAAGATGCCGACGTTGCAAGCGCAAGTGGCAGCGGTAGTGGGTTGGCAAGTGGTGCAGACAGTGCGCGCAATTCTGGAGAGATAAGCAGGCAAGCCGAGAAAGATAAGGAACGAGAAGAGAAGAAGAAAAGGAGAAGGAGCTTCATGCAATTTGGAAGCAGCGGGTCCACCTAACCGGTGCAAGATCGAGTTAAGTTTCACGAATCGTTTCTTTTGATCTGATATGATCACTTTTTTTCGTTTTTGTTCTCTCACTCTGTCTTACTGCCTTGTTTCATCATACCTCGTCCAGATCACATTTCTACACTGACACGGTCTCTGTTCACTTCACCTACTCGCCATATCATTCCCGGAGTGGAAACTAAATCCTGTTTGATACTATACCGTAGTCCTTTACGACCCCACGACCATCATGCAGAATTGTTATCATGATTTATCGTTCACGAGATTCGTTTCATGTCGAAGTTGTGACGCTCGCATCTCTCTGAGGAAAGTGTAACATTTAAATATTATGATGGGCCCAGACACCGCGAACGGGTATTGCCGTATGAGAGAAGAGAAGTTGTGACTGCCCTCTTGAGAAGGTGACCTCGAAGAAGGACGGAATCCAGGGATGTGGCGACGGCGTCCTCATATACCCCGGTATCGGGGATGTCCGAATGCATGTTTACGTGGGTCATTGTACATTGGCAAGTCGATTCCCCTTTCCGGGACGCTGAAACAAAAAGTGCCACGGTGAATCGAAAAGCGCTTCACCACGGTGTCTCCCAAACGCCGCGGACCGTCACACGCGGCCAAGTCATTGGGAACATTTGGGGTTGCGCAGATCTTTCAACTGCAAGGGCGTCTCGTGATCCTCGGATATCTCCGTTTATCTCTATTGCCCCTGTCCTCAGCGGGGCTAATTCGATCATCCCCTCCGAAAGAGGAAGGCAGTCTAGATTCGGCGGAGAGGGTTGCCTTGTTAGAGTTCAGACCGGAGTTTGAAACGTTCGCCCAGACTCGATTATAAAGGGGGACTTTCGCGAGTCCCTCCTCTCCCTCCTTCGACCGTCTTCTCTCCACATTCTCGCTGTCCCCTGTGCCACGTTCTGTGTCTGTCGTACTTAGCATTACTCGACTCCCTCTTTCTCCTAAAAACAAGCCATGGCTGCTAAAATCTACGTTGGGTCAGTCTGCGTTTGTGCTTGACTTGTTTGGACACGTGCTTCCTCTGTCCCTTACGGCCACGGGGAAGCAAGACTGATTATTGGCTTGTTCCCCTGGTTCTGTGTAGAAATTTGAGTTGGAACACGACCGATGATACTTTACGTCAAGTCAGTAACGAAATATAGCAGGATTCGGAAATGACTCTTGCTATGTTGTCTCGTTTATGTCTAAGCGACTGTTTCTTACACGCCTGCTATCCTCGACTCTCGTTCCTTTTACTTTTGGTCATGCTACATACGGTCGACACACGACCCTGCATGTTGCAATCCAGGCTTTCTCGCAATTTGGAACCGTGCTTGATGTGCGCTCTGCTTCCTGCTTCCTCAGAATGAAGCTTATCGTAAAATTCTCCATGTCTCCTGCTGCTTCGGGTGTTGTGGTCCACACTTCAGAGTATTGTCATGCGCGACCGCGAGACCGGCCGCTCGCGTGGGTTCGGGTTTGTCACTTATGGCACATCTCAGGAAGCGGAGGTTGCTATTAGTTCCATGAATGAACAAGACTTGGACGGGAGAAGAATAAAAGTGAACCTTGCTAACACTCGACCCACCGGCACCGCCGGTGGCTATGGCGGAGGTGCTGGCGGAGGTGGCGGCGGCGGTGGCGGCTACGGTAGTGCTCTTCATCAGGAGTAAAGTTTTTCATTAACCACGACACTAGGCGGATATGGCAGTAGCCAACAACAACCCTACTATGGGGGCCAACAAGGTGAACGTCCCTTGTGAGGAAAGCGTACAAACACTGACCCGTTGCAAGGTGGCTATGGAGGATATTACCAGGGCGGAGGGTACCCACAAGGCGGCAGCGGCGGCGGGTACGGGTACGGGTATTAAACCGTTCCAACCTACGAGCCGAATGAGTACGCAGATTACGCCTCGTTTCATGCATTTCTCCTGCAGTCGACTCTTGTGTTGACTTCGCATCATTTTGCGGCTTATGAACCCCTCATCAAATCCAGCCTTGTTACTTTGTAGCGCCACTCCATCATCTTTTTCTCTCTTTCTGTTCAGTTCGCAACATATGTAGTTTTTTTTTCGTTTATGATACGTTTGTATATGTACGATGTCACGAGGTGATGACAAGCCATGTCCTCTTCGTTCCCCGTCTCCGATGTCCCTACCTACACGATATCCCGTGAGTGTGTATACTAAGGACTGTTCGAAATCCGTGTTACCACCGCCCAGTTTACAATCCAGCACTGGCAGCCGGTAGTTTTGTTACAGTAATATCAAATATGAATGTAGTGGGTCAAGGAACGTATTGCCTGTCCGCTCTACTAGTCCTAGTCACCCTGCATGTTGCCTACACTTCATATAGCAACGAAGGATCCTGCTGTCTTTGTGATTAATGCAGAACATGTTCTCATCAGTCATCATATCAGAACTCTCGCTTTGCGTGGCGAGGGTATCAGCCGGTTTTTACAAGAAAAGTAGACAGCAATGCGTAAGACGGCCTATCACAACCCGTAGCATGCAGGGATCCGTTCATGAACTCAAGCAAATTGATCACCACCCGCTGTCACCGCGCCCATAGCCGCCGCCACCGCCATACCCACCACCGCCACTACGTCCGCCATATCCTCCTCCGCCGCCGCCGCCGCGGCCTCCTCCTCCACCTCCACCGGGCCTAGAATTTGCCAGGTTGACTTTGAGCCGTCTGCCCTCTAGTTCTTGATCATTCAATCCAGCGATCGCGGCATCAGCCTCCTGAGCATCATTGAACGTGACGAAACCGAATCCCCGAGAACGACCAGTCTCGCGATCTTTCATAACGATCGACTGTATTCCAGAAGCGTGGACATTGAAGACATGATCGACATTGATGAACGAAACATAAAATATGGGATTCATTCAGTAACATAGCGCAAAGAGGAGATCTCAACCATCGTGGTGCGATGATGGAGGTTCGCGCACATCTGTGACCGTCCCGAACTGAGAAAACGCCTAGTGGCAAAATCGCAAGCGGGATTAGCATTCATCGGTCGCAACGTTGCACTTTGGAATACCAACCTCGAATAGGCTGTCATCTGTCGTGTTCCAACTCAAGTTACTGCGTTGGGGTGATTCAGTTAGGTCTGAAAAGGAATTCTGGATGAGCCGATGGTCATACCCAACGTAAAGTTTTGCAGTCATGGCACGAAAACGATTCTTTATGGGGGCCTCACAACGGTCGAGAAGAAAGACTAAAGATTGTGTATTAAGGTTTGGTCGAGTTTTTATACTGCGCCGTCTATTTCAGACTCCTCTTGACTCCCCGAAGTGCATGGGAAAGCTCAGCCCCACCGCATAAGCGATGTCCTCAGGGCTGGTCAGACTCGACGGCCCTATTTATTACGAGTGAGTACTCGATGTGTGGCAAGAGTCCTCGTGTCTCGTAGAACGCCACGTGTCCCCCAACGCTTCACACCGCTGCACCAACGGCTGTGCACACGATACTCCCATTTCTTTCCTGTGCATGCGAGGCTCGGCACAGTGGCGTCCTCGAAGCCTGCCACACTAATTCACGCTGTTGCCGTTTCATGCGGAACTGCTCAGCTGCGATTTTAGCCATGATCGTGACTTGTTCTGGTCGTTTTCAGATGGTTCTTGATAATCACCACCCTTTCCCCAATTGCCAGCCTTGATAATTCCAAAATCGAACGTTTGCATCAACTGGCCCTGATGTAATTTTGATTCGAGTGACCTTCAGGTTTTGTATTCTCACGTGACTCCTAGTCGCCTGGGCCCGGTCGATGCATTTTCTGTGCTACTTCTCCATCAAGAGGGCCACGGTAACTCGGGCGTGCGCATCTGCCACACTGGGAAGTCCGTGACCAGTGATTAGTTTTCGACTCTTTTACCGGGTGCATAGCTAGTGAAGTAGCCCTGGTGGACGAGACTTCGGCTCTGTCAGGGTTGCACCGGGAGTCAGATCTATGTACACACAGGAGCATTTTCCCGCGTCTTTCGTATGAAGAATCTCACAGACATACAGGATGTGGCATCGTAAGCAGTCGAAGATAGTGTCTACCCCACATCCCAACGACCGTTCGGGGTCTGAGTTCTGGTCAGGACTCATGATTCATCCTGCGCGCATGGTCACCGACTTGAATGGAACACCACTTTGTCATTAGAATGGCTGTAAGCATCCCAACGATGGGAGACAATACGTATCTACTATGGCCAAATGGCTACTACAGAAGAGTTGAAAATATTTTTTTGTCGTGCCTTTCGCCGACCCCAAATCTCGAACCGATTCCGTTCAACGGAGGCCAATCTTCCGATACATACTATGTTGTGATGTGATTTGCCTAGTACAACCTGTATGTCCATTGTCCAGGCACTCCTGTCATTAACGTCTTCTTTGTTTGCAGACCCACCTCTATATCTCTTCTTGTATCATGGTACATACCTCTGTGTTGCCAAGTGATTGAGTGCTTCATTTAGTCAGACAAACCAAAGGTTAGTGGCGGCCTCGACCAGTTGGATCGATCATTCTTACGCCCACTTAGATCTGCTAAGCACGCATCGATGCGGCTTCCATAGGCTGCAAAAGGTATTGGAAGTATGTCGCATACTGACTGTGATGAAATGTTCCGCACATTGCATGCAATATGGAGAGGTGAAAAGTCGTAGCGGAGATGAACACGGCGGAATTCGGGAACCATAAATTCCGTGATCTCTGTCAACGACCTGCTGAGTTTTAGCTCACCCAACTCAAATACCCCAGTCTGAAGCTACTCAACGCGAGCGAGTAGCTCTGCTTCACGAACACACGAACGGTAAGGTTGAACCGATACGGATTGCCGTAAACTCCTAAGTAGAAACTCTGCGGTACTCACCCACCCATACGTCTAGACAGTGATCGCAGGCAGAGCAGCACCGCTCTCCCACCACATTACTACTGGATGGACAAGCATATGACTTATCGCATTCTTCAGTAATGCTACTAAGCCCGGAGGCAGTGGCCTCAATGCTTTCCGGAGGACGCGAATTTATGTACTCACCGTAGACAATCGGGAAAAAAAAAAGATGTTCTGCAGGGTTTGCGGTCCACTCGCACTCCATGGCTTCAGGCAGGTTTCTGCGGGTGGGCAGAGCAGGACAGACATAGCCCGGTGTGGAGATTTTTTCTTCTTTTTTACACCACGTGGGAAGCGCACGATGACAATCGGAGGCCCACCGCACCAAAACAGCTCGCGTCGCTTCTCAGCCATCGCTGCTGTACCGACTCATCGAGTTCCTACAGGAGTCAGCAGATTCAATGGGTCCGGGAGGACGTGTTTACCGATGCTGGTGTTCCGGAGGTGTGTGGACAAGATAAAAGCCTTACTTTCAAAGACAGTTTGGGATGTAAACACGACTCCCTTGATGTACCAGCGAACACATTTGCCAGAGGGGACAGGTATGTCCGATATGCAAGCCCACTGGTTGACTCGGTAAGTCGGACTCGCGTTACGAGACACCTGGGTTAATTCAAGGACCAGGAGTGATGATGATATGGCGCACGGATACATCCGGTCTTCGTCCTCGTCGCATCCAAACATACCTGCAGGTTACTCCAAGTACGTACGCGATTTGTGAGATGTTGGATCAGCTCATTGACCCGAACGCGTCAGTTGTGTTGGGGGGCAGCAGACGGTAGCACAAGTCTCCCACGCTTACCCAGCCACCGGCTACTCGGTTCCTCCATCTCAATCTGTGGTCTCACATTCCACCCACCATGGTGGCTATCTTGACGTCCAACAAGGATATGGATTCGAACGCTGCCCAGTTCCTTACTCGAATGCACCGGCCCCATATCAAAATCATCATTTCCAGCTTTCATCCATGAGTAACCCCCAGCTGGATACTGTACATACCGTCCCTTTCACTTCGCACGGCCAACCAGTGTCTGGGCAGTTACAAGGGACATACATCGGCCAAGATACCCACTCCTTTGCGCACCGTGCGACACCCCCTGCGGGTATAGCATCTACCGCTTCGCATCCGCATGCCTACCACCCACACATGTCCCTCGCGCCTGTGTTAGATAGTGGCATTAACCGAGCTACAACTGTGCAACGCTCACCACAGAGAACCTCGGCTGCAGCACGCTTTGCACCGTCCTCCTCCACAGCCTCACGCTCACCCAGGACTTTCGAGGACCACCCGTCCCCTAACCCAACCAATGCTGTGTCAAGTACGCCTACAACCACCACATATACCTGCAGATGGTCTCCGCGTGGCCGCCGGTGCGGCGGTCAGGTAGAGGGAGAGAAGAACAGTATTGCTCAACACCTGCGCGATTGTCACGACTTCATATGTGACGAAGAACAGATGACGTGCCGTTGGGATCAATGCGATATGGTCCTGCAACGGCGGAACATTGCGAGGCACATATACAGCTACCATCTTGGGGTTAAAGTACTTTGCAAACACTGCGGCATGACACTTTCCAGACAAGATGCCAACAGGAAGCACGAGAAATCTTGTGCATCAGCGCCGAAAGCGGGTGCAGCAGTGTATCCATTCACTTAGTCTCTTACTCCACCCATCTTTCACTTTGGGCCTTGGGTTTTTTACTGGTACCTGTCGAGCGCTGTTTACTCGAACTCATGATCGATTGACTATAGATACGATGTTTTACATACACTTTGCCTACACTTGATTCTCTGGTAAACCTGAGGGGGAATACGCGCGAGATGCTACACCGACTAATAATAACAAAACTCGAAAGAAAACAGTAATAGGTATCGCGGCCGCGCTGTCTCATAGTACATTGTCCATGACTTACTTACCCTGCAAACTCTGCATCAAAGTCCGTATGCCTCCGAAGAAATGCTTCGGCGGGGGTGAGCGCGAGACTTCACCCTTGAATGAGGAGGGCTGCCACCCATCCACGGTGGAAAAGCCCATGCGAGAAAGCTTCCGTGCGCTGCGTGTAGGATCCGCGTCCCGACTGCGATTTCTTGAAAATCTCATCGCATGTGCAGATGATATGTGGGACAATGATGGACCGTCACTGAAGTCAGGGTCCACGTCTAACTTAGGAGTCCGGGAACGCGGGGGCGTATACAAGAAGCGTTTAGTGTCACCTAACGTCGGGTGATTATTACGGCTGCTAACGGAAGCGTTTCGCGACACGCTCCCTCCATAGACTTGGTGCTCCTTAGCGGACGTATCCTCATTCGTAGAGGCTATCATATCCAGATCAGCACGCGAAACATATGAACTGTGTCGTTTACATACCATCTGCGCTGCGGGTCCTTGATATGGCAATGTCAGGAGTCGACAGCCTGGCGGAGGAGAGAGAAGATCGACCGCGGTGGTATACTCCCTTTATCCCTACCCCATCTTGTCGATCCGACGTTCCTGCCACCTTCAATCGTCGCTCAATAGCCAGGCTCTCCCCGTATGCTGCCAATCTCGCACTAAGTGGCGTTCTACCTGTTTCTGTGTCTCTTCTGCTATTCGCTTCAAAGTGCTGCGCCATACTCATTATGGATTGCTGAGTTCGTTGCACCAGTTCTTCTGCCTGTGCATACGAAGATATGCTCGAAACGTCTATATCAAGTAGCAGAGGCTTCGTGCGATGAGGCTCACGGGCCTCACGTACTAATCCGTTGTCGGACGACATCTCACCCGGTGTGGGGACGATAACTGGGTGAGGTGATAGGTGTGGGGTGTCTGGAGTGCCCAAGCTCCATACCGCATCACTGCAGCTGGAAGGTGGATTTGTACTCGTGGTACCTGTAGTGTCCATGCTACTGATCGAATCACCGCGTAATCTGCTCTCCGCTGTCGAAGATGGCAACTCTTCCGTGGGCGGGGGAGAGTTTATACTAAAAGGTAATGTCGAGGCAGCCAATGATGGGCTAGCAGAGTCGAGAGCTCCAGAGGGTAGGGTCGTACTATCCAAAGGCACGCCATATTCTTCATCCAGGTCGTCTTCATCATCCAGAAAGTTGATGAGAATCGGTGGGGTTGGTTGCGGAGGTACGACCGGCGACTCCTCGATAGTGTCTGGAATGCCATCAAAATCCTCTTCACGTTGTCCGCAGGAAGACGGATTTAAAGAGCGTAACAATTGTCCGCCGCGTCCGCTAGGATTGCGCGAGCGGCCGATGGACTTAATACTCGAGGTTGAACTCTGGAAGCGAAGGACGCGAGAAGAGGACACAGGTTGCTCGGATGTAATGCGCCCTGGGGACGATGATCGATTATGCATTCGGAGTATGCCCTGCCGAAGGGAGACTCCAGAAGGCACGTTGTCTGTGGATTTTCCGTCACTGAAGCCAGACGCAGCACTTGTACCGGAAGTGGACCGACAGTGAGAATGGTTGTCAGCAAAAGTATTCTGAGGTTCAACGGGGCGTGGAGCTGAACGTCCGACTCCGAATGAGGAGGCGGCACTATCCGACCATTGTTGATACTCGTGATGAGAAAGGTCACGAGGCGAAGAAGAAAGCGAAGTGGAATGGTTCGGTGGTGAACCAACAACACTGGAAGGAGGTGAAGAGTCGCAAAGTACGGGTGGTGATGGCAGAGGAAAACGGCCTTTATGTTCCGGTATAGAAGTCACGCTTGAACTGGACCCGTCATCATTGGACTTCCTGAAGAGACTGAGAAGGGATAACTTGGAGTGCAGTTTGCGAGAAGTTGTTTCAGCTCCCGTGCCTGCAGATCTGGGACGGCGTGAGCGAGACAAGACGCCCGAACTTCGTCCGTCGTCAGTCTGCGGTAATGGCGGACCGGGGGAAACTGTTACAGTGGAGGGTGCAAGATGGGTCGACTCCCTAGATTGACTCTGCTCTGACGAGTCGGGACGTAACGAAACAGATTTCGGCTCAACGTCAGGTGTACTGCTTCCGCTCTTTAGAGCGTTGAGAGCATGATCGATAGAGCACTTGAAGTTCAAACGCCTACGTAACGAGCTTTCCGCGTGGTCGGTAGGGCAGAGCGCGCTGCGACCAGCAGTATCATTGTCTGGCTTGTTATCATTCCTTGCCAACCTCTGCTTCTCTCTCATGTCGGCTACAGACTCTGCAAGGAGTTCAGCACATTCGATCCACCCGTTCTCCCGTGCGATGTGTTCGGCAGTGACACCATGTTTATCTGCCCGGTCTGGGATTGCACCATGGGCAAGGAGTGTACGGACAACCGTCAGGTGACCATTGGCAGATGCAAAATGAAGGGGAGTAGATCCCGACGTGCCCACAATTGGCGCTGACGTATCACGGTTCCTGTCAGAATACCGCCGAGGTAATCTATACCCAGAGAGGTGAAAAAGATGCACTTCTTAGATTGTAAGGAAAGCAACAAACCTTGCCGCGTTGACATCTGCACCATGCTCGATCAAGAGTTTGACCACAAGATCGTTTCCCCCAGCACAAGCTGCATGAAGAGGGAGCACGCCATCAAGGACCGAATTGACTGGCTGTCCATGGGACAATGCATACTGTACAAGCCCAATGTCCCCTGAGGCCGAGGCCGAATGCAATCCGAGGTAAGGGACTGGATGAAGCGGAATGTGAAAACCGGGAGAGAGACGTCCATCGAGCCAACTTACATTCAGTCGTGACATTGTATTTGGCCTCTGTTTTATAGTTGCGAGACGGCGCTAGCATCTCTTAGCAGATTCCAGAGATGAGTAGAAGATATGGTACAGAAGGTTGAGCGCAATACAATGTTCGGAGAGACAAGTCGATTACAGCGATATTGATGACAACTATGACGCAGAGCTGACCGCAGCTAAGCGATAGTAACAGAGAAGAACATCCAGACTGGCTTTCAGGCTTGTCGTTCCACCTCCAAGTGAAGCGGTGTCTTGGAGATGATGGTCGTCGCAGCGAAAAGAAAAGCGCTACTTGGTCTGAGACAATGGCAAAGGCAGCGCTGACGGCACCGGGTATAGATGGTATGGCTCAGCTGACTAAGCTCATCGTCTCCCAAGTTTGGGAAGTACGCAGCCCGTTACAGGATGGCTGGGTGATGTTAACTGTCACCTTAATGGCTGTGAATGATATAATATTATCACTATTACTTATCTCTCAATCTGCAGCATATTAGAGCTCAAAGAAGGGAAAGCTGGAAGGCTCTTACTTGGTCCTACCCCCAGTATTTGAACACGGAGCCGCGAAAACTCCCGCACACGGGAAGAGCGCTTAGAACCCTCCTGCGAGTATGGATGTCGGAGCAGTTGTTGAACTGCCGTTGGTAATAAAATATATTACAGCGGCCCCTCGCCGAAACACGATAAATTGACGTGACTGGACTAGTAGAAGATAGTTCGAGTTTCTGTGCACTTATATCTGTCCCGATCGAGTACTGTTGCACGAGCCCAACTGGCAGAGAACAGCAGTTCTTGCCGGCTGGAGCATGACCTCTCCTTCGCATGACGGCCTACCCACAGCATCAGTCCCCTAAGAAATTAATGTGGTCGTTATTTTGCGGGCCACCGCAAATTTCGGGAGTGTGGAGGAAGCCGGTGAGACGCGATACACACTAACGCTGTTATGGGTCCCTCAAACAGATGCGCCTGGCCTATCACGTTGCTACGGATTAAGTACATATGACCTTGGTCAAGCTATGGACTGTTGTGGGTGTCTTGAATTTATCGAGGATAGCGTTAGCAAGCTGACGCATGGCCATCGATCATCTTAGCATTCCCTCGGTGTCCACGGAAGTTTCTTGTTCCGGAGCGTTCGCATGACCAAAATCAGTGATCTTTGCGTGTAAGTTGCGCAGAAAGCGGAGCATGAGCTGTAGTCAGCGGTTTGACACTCACGTTCGGTGTCCTCACCTCCGACTTCTCCACGCCTCTGGTATGTGAATTCAAATTAGTTCGGGTGTGTGAACATGACATGATATGATTTAGGGACGAAATGATAGTCTGTCATCACTACACCTCGGCTTCCGAATGGTCAGCGGAATGAAAAAAAAAGAAAAAAACTGCGGTTTGATCGCCCCGCTCTTTCTTTTCGAAAGCCAAACAGAAAGTGGCGATCCAAGGACGCTCATCGAAGTAACGTAAGATGGGGAACCAACCGTTGGTCGCATCAATCTTCAGGAGTTGGCTGTGTGATACCCGCCCTGTCTTGCAGGGTAGTGGCCATAATGATTGGAAGAATCACTATTTTGTCTTTGTTCCACTTTCGTCAAGCGTAGCATCGAGTATCTAAGTGACCTGGATGGCAATTGGAGAATCAAACTCACGACAGTCTCTGTCCAATACACATCTTGCTCCACCAATTTCCGAACAGCCTCGAGATTCTCTGCTTCGTATAGCAATGCCGAGCCAACGAACTTTCTGTTTCCAGGGGCCGCATCCTGGGTCTCAGGTGTCAGAAGACCACCAGCGACCTCTTTGGGTATTTGTAAGTACAAGGGGTCAGATGTACCCACATTCGTTATCATTACTTACTGAGGATTCCTTGTTTGATAAGCTTATTGGCAGTGACAAAGTGCTTCTGCCGAACAGCCATTCTCCTCGCCAAGGCTCCTTCATCGGTATAGTCTGGTGCCCATACAATATATGTCTGTTGGCTCTGAGTGCTGGGAATGAAATGTCGCCTGCCGACCGAGGACGTCCAGTGGCGCGGTGTGGCAGATAAAGACAGGGTCCTCGTGCGTGCCAGCAACGTAGAATATCGCATGTTCGAGCAAGTTGCAATGGCGGGATCACGGTAATACTTGTGTAGTTATTACATAACAAGCATCTTCACTATTTCCTGCATTGGGAATATCTCCCCTCTACGGTTGAGTCCGACAATTTCTTGGACTCCAAGTCACACGGAGTTTCTGGTGAACAATACAACGTCCCACTCGTTAACGGCGCCACTGTCTCTGGGTTGTATCATGCACTCATGTCATGCATAAGCGGAGGGCTCACCAACCCCGCATCCATCAACTCCGTACCGCTGGAAAATATTTTTTTGGCCCTTGCGTGACGTACGAAATAAAAGTCCTCAGCAATCCAGAAGGTTGCTCCACGGAAGGTACCGCCTACCACAGGATGGGCGTAGCAAGTACGACAAACATCTGACCCTTCTTCCGGTCTGCATAGCAATCCTGTCGTGAGATTCAAAAAAAATCTACTTACTCTTCTCGTCACACTTCACTGGGTTTCAGCATCATGGGTGGCGTTTGGGCGAAGCCTTATGATGAACACTAAATTCATCATTACCAGAAACCGGATGTCGCACAAGAGAAATTTACGTCGACCAACGTAGTAACCGTGTACGGATGATGTTGATATCGCAATTGCGCCCTTGATACGCCTGGATATACCTGACCATAGGTATGGTAGGTTTTTGCTACATCTGATATCTCCAAGTGGAACAATGATCGACTAGGAACCGATTCTTGACCAGGTTTGTAGCGTGTGTCAGTAAGTATTATCATGCTTATATCCAAGCTTTACAACCTGACCTTGCGAGCGGTGATCAATGTCGCGTCACGTGCGGCGTTCTGCTGGAGGCTTTGGTCAGGAGGCCCCAAGTCCAGCGAAGAAAGAGGAGCCTGCAATCTGTTATGAGCACGACATTTCCTCGCTAGATCTGTATTTCCTTCCGACCTTGAGCTAGCCACAGGTGTATTAGTGGATAATACTGGGTAAGCACGCTTGATCGATGGCGTTCCGCTTTCATCAAAAGGCTTCGGGTGCTGTCGCTCTGTTAGGAGCGATAACTTCCCGGAGTACCATTCAGTGGGAAAAGGTCGGCCCCGCGGTCACCCTTAGGACTGAGTTCCGTATGCGCTACGGAAATGAATAGCGAATGTATTTTCTGCCGACTATAACCGTTCAGTTGAACCTTAATGTATTTTCCATGGAGAATGACATGGACACTCCACGGATTCCACTCTAAAAGGACATTCGAAAGCGACAGGAACAATCCTGACTTGTGGTTTCATTGTGGTTTCATACGGTGTATGCGTGGCGGCGTGCTTGACGAGAGCGAGACGTTGAAGGTTTCCCTCTCCAAGTGAGAAAGGGGGATGCGACCTTCGATAGCATACACGTTGATTCAGCATTGGGCGAGACCAGAGGAGTACACACTGCCGAACTTGGCAAATAAATATAAGAACCTGGAACAACGTTGAATAATAGAAGTCGTACTGTTCACGTACGGAAACGGAACGTGGAAGGAGGAGCGAATAAGCAAATGTACAGCGGGGATAATCTGGACAAAAAAAAGTAACCATTAGTATCGTGACTTGTTACTACAGCCCGCTGTCAATAACGCTGACATCGCAAAGGGCAGAAGTACAGTAATCGTTGCGCTCCCAACCAACTCCACTACTTTCCACATTGCTTTTCATGCCGTGACGCCACGTCGGGTCGACTCAAGGATTTGTTACACCGAGGACATATGGTAGTCTGGCGGAGATGGGTGCTTACTATGTGCCTACCCATATTCATCCGCTGTAGCGACTTATCGCAATTGCCCCAATAGCAAGGAACGGAATCCTTCTCATTCCCGATGAAATCGTGGAATTCCCGAAGGTGTTCACCCATCTCCCTGTTTTTGCCAGGAGCCATCGTATTGCATGGTTTCGCACCCCACTCACATACATGGAATGGGATATGAGGCAGCGGTTTGACAGTATTGGTCTGGTCGCAGGGGTAAGGTGGGTATGAGATGCTAGGATATGGCTGTGGGGATTGTGGCAGCTGAGCGGGGGACGGGTACGGGGATTGACTGTCTGGGTGGGGAATGTTATACGTGCCACCGAGGAAAACCAGGGAAGGGTGCGAGCGAGCGGTTGAAGAGACATCGTGGGGAATAAACTGGGGGGAAATGCACTGATTTCCGTAGTTTGCGCGTGGCGCAGGCGGGCTGTCGGGGTATCCTCCAGCATTCAAAGACTAACAACCACATTCAGCGGACAGGAAATTTTAGATGATCCGACGCTATACCTACCGAGGAAGAGGCAGTCACACTAGCCATCGTATAGTTGATGTGTGCATACTGATAAACATCACTGTATGGTGGTTGATCGGTATGGTGGAAGAAACCAGACGACGCCATTGCACCGATCAAGCACAGGAAAGCATTCCGCTTTGGCGAAACGACGACAAAGATTATGGGATAAGTTTTATCTGAGGAGATGAGCAGTTTCGGACAACGGGATACTACAGCTGTATAAAGCTCACCAGCAGGCAGTGCACCTGTGCCATTGTTACATACCTGTTACAAACATCGCCATCCTTCCGAGGGACACTCGGCAAACGCCAGTTACTATAGCTAGGGCTGTCCGGAGGTCCTGTAAATCCTAAAGAAAGTAAGTCTTGTCCGTACAGAAGAAACTGTGACGATTTTTTCCTCCGCGGAAAAGATGGTGAGGCACGAGTTGGACATATAATTTGACTTGTCAAGGCAGTTTATTATGCAAAAACATCGACTCTAAACTGTTTCAGACGCGCTGGAGCTCTTACCTAGCTGCCTAAGTCCATGTTTTCGAGTAGGCGGGAGTCGTTGCACAGTGCACTGCCAAAGCAGACCGTTCTGTCACCAGTCGGTTACGTATGTGAAGAGAAGTTCTACTGTGTGTAACATCCATGAGCTAGACAGGTATGTGATGCTGGTTAACGGCCTGACCTCCGTTTGTAATAATGCTAGCCAAATCCGTCGTGATCCGCCAGAGGCAAACCATTGGTCCAGAAACGAGATTAATACCGTTTTGAGGCATCGGTGAACGAGGACGTCTGTGGTGGTACATCCTGAAAGAAGTTTTGTATTCCCAACAATTGCCCGATCGCAAGCCCGACAGGCGCTTATAAAAAACTCGCTAGACTCCCATGCACGACAAATTATTGACAGGGGGACCTCAATATGTAATGGGCCACACTACGGTAATAATACCGTTATTGGTGGTACTTACCCGCCTAGAAACAACAGTTTCGACAGATGTACCTGTGCCCACGACAAATCGCACCAGAACATCGTGACTGAAGTTAAACCTATGCACGACCCTTGAGCACCGTTGACGGTCAGGGAAAGCACCTTAGCGCTGCCAGTAATCAATCTCCAGGCTCTCGGAACACCGAAACTAGCGGGAGCTGGCAATGATATATGCGTGCTAACCACATGCAGGGTAGCCATAGAGAAGCCGACGCCCCTGACTTGAAGCCAGTTGCGATTGTGTAAGTTTCCGGTCGAGCATACTTGCCAGGATTCAAGGTACCCAAAATACGGTGGATGGCAAGCGAACCTCCTCTCCCGACAGAACTTCAAAAGACCTCCCTGATACACTTGCAAAGCAGTGCCAGCGTCAAATACCCGCGGCGGCCGCTGAGTCCACTTCTTAAATTAGCCAACATAAAGCAGCCTGTGCAACTTTGCCAGTCTTGGAAGCACATCTGTTTGGTAACCATAGTTTTTGCCCTGTTGACTCCGTGCTGTCCGAGCACTCCAAAGAGGGGAGAGACGTTATTTTCTACTGGATCTTTCGTGAGAGTTGTACACATACATAGCTAGAGCCAATAGATACGGCCCACTAACCGCCCTTGGCAGGCGAACCTCGAATCATTCCCCCATTTGTGCTTCCATTCAGCATATAAGTAGAGGACAAACACGTGCGGAATGCGGGGTTTCGCAGGTCCCCAAGTGAACAGCGTGTTTGGTGGGGGTGACTTCCTGGCGTTGCCAGTATACGTACACAGCCTCGAAGACAAGTAAGTTATCACCGATCTGGCGGACAAAAAGCCTTCCAATTGTAGGGACGCCCGAACTTATTGGGAAAAGAAATCGTGTCCATAATCCATCAAGATCTCCGAGCCAGATTCTAAGTCCTGCACTGATGCGAGCCGTTCTAATCGGTTGCTGCATGGAAAAACTGGGAAACTTACGTGCAAAGATCCCTATTCGGTGCTCCCCGTTCACGAGGCGTACTGTACGTTAACGATCAATCATCGCCCTGCGAAAAGCTGTGGCCGCAACGAGAAACAGCAATACCCACCATACGCTCTACAGTTGGGTGGCCTTGGTTGAACGGCACTTGAGGGGTGGTCTATGAATCGCGAAGAATTACCGAGGTAGGAAGAATCCAAAGTGAATGTACTGTTCAGCTTGAAGGAGTAGCTTCGGCCGCGGTGTGTAGCGACTTCGCTGAACAAAGACGGAGTTTGTTACGCTTAGGGTGTAAAGTCTTCTTTGAGTGACCTACCCGCGACTATCGAATGTGGGCTCATAAATGAGCTCACCAACGTACTCTAACAGAGGGCAGTGACGTTTACATAACACTGAAAATAGCAAGTGAACGGTAATGCCAAGGCAGACTCACCTGCAATCAGGTCATCCTCTTTAGCTGATTCCGATAGAAAAGCCCCGAGGCCCCAAAGACTTCTGCCTATCTCGAGTGCCTGGGCCACAGAACAATTAGCTGTAACTCCATTAGGGCATGTCCGCGGATAATGACCTTGTGTGCGCCCTTCTGTATCTGAGAGTTGCGACATGCCGTGAGCTCGTCTGCGTCAAAGATAGTGAGGGTATCGGACAGCTATCAGGAACGTCCTACCTCTGCAACATCGCAACTATTTGTCACGCATCGGAATTGCTAACATACAAAAGACTCACTTGCATCCACAGCTCAGACAGAGCTCCGGATCACACTCTCTACGAGATTCGACACAATGACACTTGGCGGTTGCGCAGCTGACACCGGATTTTCCCGTAGAGCACCGGCAGCCTCGTAAACGACGAGGGCCTGTAAAGGGATTAGTGTGTGAGAATGGGTAAAGTGAACGATCTGACACTTTGAGGAGCAGTGGCAGTTACGTTGGCAGTGTGCCCCGTTCTGAAAACACGGACAACTGCTGGCAGTATCACAAGGACCGCTATGGCGGCAAGGTTCGTTGCTACCAGGTCGACTTGATTGACAATTGACGCACTAAAAGATCAAAGACTGACTTACGGAGTGAACTGGTTACAATCGTCGTCTGCGTCCCTGTTCATACGTTTCAAAATAAAAGAGTGGGAGTTCGTACCATAAAATTCTACTGCATTCTGCTTATACTTTGCGTTGCGGGCTTTGACAAGAGTTCCAGCGGAGTGACCAGGACTTAAGAGATTCCCATAATGATACACCTACTTTGTGTCATCAGGACCGGCTGAGCTATTCCATGGTGTGCATGATTCACCTCGCTACAAGGTTTCGAGCACAACACTGAAAGATCGCAGGGGGACAGACTTGATGTTACCTCGAAAATCACTCGAAAAGACTCTATTTCGCTGTTGGTCCAACAAGGTATCTCCTGTAACGCCATCACTACAGCGAAGAGTTCAGCGCAGGTACTAAACACAAACCCGACTCGTTGCCGCTGCTAGAAAGCACTGGCGTTCGCATGGTGTTTCGACGTCCCCCCATGTTTGAGTTGCCTGCTTAGACGATATGCTGGGAGGGGTCATAGCGTTCGGTTCCACTGTGATCAGCAGTTGAGCTCTGCAACAGCGATGCAACGAAGGTACAGAAAGTTTACCATGCACACCACAAAGAGGTTCTACGCAATTGAGGTTAGGGCAGAAGAGGGAATTCACGCATTGGAAGCGCTGAAGCAGGTTCGACGGTAGATTCATTGATGGGAACACATAGTCCGCAGGAATAGAATTTCCAACCCATATAAGGCGGTCACTACTAAACGTTCGTCGGGCATATCAAGGCAAAGTGAACTGGACTTACCGCCTGCGGCTAATAGCAAACAACCCAAGCTTCCCTGGGCTCGAGGAGAGCTTTAACGGCAACACATTGCATTCTTCGATGTCCTCATATTCCAAAGAATGTCGAGTACGTAGTCGATACGAAGTCTCCAAAAGGATGATTTGCACTGTGTCTCTAGTATCTATGATCAAACAACAATGCTCCATTCAAGTCTGCAACTCACAATCCGGATCGAAGTCCTCTTGCCATGAGAATGACTCATACCATGATGAATGATCGACTTGGTTAAAGGTCTGGTCATCAGCATACGGAATAAACGCCATATTGTCATCATCGTCCCCCTTGAAGGTGTTTCGCAATGATGGGGAGCAAGACTCGTAAGCAGGATGGGTATCTAAAACCGGCTCAGTATTGATGACTTCAAGGGATACAGACACTTCGGAGCTGACTTGACCGTCAGGCAAGTACAAGCTCTGCATGGCGGTTATAACGCCTGCACGCGTTCCACGCCAATTTTGTTCGCCCAAACCAGCGGCATGGCCAAAGTCTGTCGAGGTATTCCCGGCCCTGAGGGCATCAAAGCTAAGGCGCGAAGGTTCTTGGAAAGAGGAGGAAAGAGTGTGTAGTACTTGCTGGGAATAGTCCCGGCTCCACAGCACAAACTCAGTCTGCACTTCAGACAGCACGGATTGCACCAGAGCTGAGGTTGACTGCAGCACAGAGGGTATGGGAACGTTGTGCCAGTCGTCTGACATGATAGTAGGTGCATAGAATGCAGTTGTAAATGAAACTACGGTAATTGTAGACCACGCATTCATTTGCAGCGCTCATGATTTAGTCTATGTATACACCAACTCCTCGTCACCATGATGCTTTCAAGTCCGAGCCAGTCCAAGCCCGATGAATGCACGTTTCGGTGGAGGAAAGAGAGTTTGAATCCAGAGTGACACGGTGGTACGACCAACAACAGTGCTAACAGTGGTCTTGGACGTGCCGGGTCCTTTGTCGGTTGAACCTGCGCTTTGATCACTCACAAAGAGACGTGCTGTACGGACCCGACGGCTGAGTGGGCGTCGAAAGCACCACAAAGAGGCTTGCCGAGTCCACGTCAAACGCTTTCGCTTTTTGATCCATCGCCTCGCTTCCTTTGTGCACAGGTGCCAAAGCAATATGCCAACTGCGGTGAGTTCGTCCACCGGATACCACACTCACCGTGGACGCGTTCGCTTTGGCGCGGCGGACGGTGTCTCGTGTCTCATGTCGGATCAAAGCCGTACTAACAATATGGACGAGCAGAGCAAACAAGACCACAACACCTTGGACCCACAGGGACCTACAAATATGGAACGGCAGTCTCCAGTCTATTTTCCCGCTCTTCGTCGACGCGTTTCCAACGCCTTTCCTCGTAACTATCACCACTGTTTGCACGCGTCCTGCTACTCCAGCGCATATCTCGCCACTCACTGCAACGCTTTCCCCTCCTGGTCGTCAGTGTACACGATGGTTGGCCCCATCCGAACTAACGATACTCCAACCGAGGGCGCGTCTTCCTCTACTACTACTGCCAGGGTTCAGCCTCCACGTCCGCCGAACGCATGGATCCTGTATCGTTCAGACAAGCTGAGGCAGTTGCCACCTGCGAAGGGTAGAGCTCAAGCCGACGTATCCAAAACGATCTCGGAGATGTGGAAAAACGAGACGGATACCGTGAGGCTCTTTTATGAACGCATGGCTGATGCGAGGAAGGCCGAACACCAGCGTCTGTACCCTGAGTACCGCTTCCAACCCGTCAAGAAAGAGGACAAGGCGAAGATGCGCGAACAGCAGAAGATCGCAAGAGAACGTGCCCGCGCAGAAAAGAAGTCCAAACGCGGTGCCACATCCACCCAGTCTGCCCAGTCCGCCCCTCAGCCTCCACCCGCGCCCCCAACGAGTGCGCCGGTCCCGACGCCACCTGTGGTATACGCCACACCGTATGGAATGCCACCCGGGTATGCCATGATGCAGATGTCATACTATATGACACCATTTATCAGCAATGAAGCGCGTTTTGGACCCGCCGGTCCATCTCCCCCACTCTCAGCTGCGCCCTCCCCGCAGGAGACAACAGCTTCTCCTGAACCTCAGGTTATTGCAGAGGAGCAACCTACGCCTTCTACAAGTACTTCCGTCCTTCCCTTGCCAATTTCAGAATCGCAACACGAAACGCCTTCGCAACCTCCACTTACGACCACGCATTACGCCCCGCAACCTCTCGACGCTCAAATACCACCGCTAATACCACAATCAGATTCAAGCGCGCAGGTTCAAGGGGTTGAAGGTCATTGGCAACCGTCCTTACCTCAGCCAGACCAAATGCAAGCGTCTCCATCAACTGAACCCATGCAATCACTCACGCCTGACTGGAATAATCTGACATCCAGTCAGCTATCCCTTCTTGATACCCAGTATCAGGTATGTCTCAAGGTCCCTACGAATTTTTTCGGGTTGAAGCAAACACATTCCGCAGGATTTCTTGAACTTTGATGTTGGTTTTCCTGAAAACCATTCGTTCGCTCAGGCACATCAAGGGATAACCGACGTCTTGCAATTCGAGGGTCTGCAGGATATTATGTCTATGTCCACAGGCGATGGCCTTTTCGGCTTGGCAAATTTGGATCCACTTTCCTTGGTCTCACACCCTCAGGGCGAGCTCGAAGTGTCTGTAGGGTCCGACGTTCAACCGCGCGATTTCTCGGGCGAGCTCTTTGCCAACTTTGATTTCTCCACCCTCCAGCACCCGATGGACTTGAGCCCGGTCACTGCTGTTAATGACGCGAACGACCTAGTTTCCCTACTGCAGGCACCTAATGACGCCGAGGAGCAAGCTTATAGCGCTGCCCGTCAACGTCAGCCTAGTTTATTCACACAGGATGTGATGCAATATCTCAATTTCGAGGTCGCAGAGGGTGTGCTACAGGATGCCACAGTACCTCCTGCTGCTTCTACGGTTTCCCCGCAGCAGGTGCGCGCTCCTCCCCACCCCCCTCCGCATGCGCAACCGATGCCTATCTTCACTCAGGTGACAAATACACCTGTCGCGAGTAGCGTGGGGCAGTATGTCCCTCCTGCGGGAGCGGCGAATTCAACGATCCGTCGCGTTGGAGGTAGCTGGAAGCCTCCAATTACGATACCTGAATCACTGGACGAGCAGACTTCTCAACAGTGGGACTTCTCCGCCACCTGAGCGCGCGTCTGACCGAGATAATCGGAGTCCCCATAACCACTCACAAAAATTGTTGGAGGCTCATTGGTCCTTGCACCTCTCCAAGCCTCCCTTCCTTTGGGATTTCTCATCTCTCGCCACCGTGTTCGTCTGCCTTGATTTGACCACGTCGCTTTCCTAGTCCTTCTACTGTGCTTTGATTATGCAGGCTTGCCACGTTCTCTCGGAAGTGCGGTCGCTGCTACACATCACCATCGATCCAAATACCACTCGCCCGATACCCCTCGGGAGACATCATGCAACGGAACATTTCTCAGTCGCTGTAGAGACGTCTCCATCCTTGCTGTTTCACCAACAAATTTTGCATCACGACCCTCATGTTCTGCTCCACAATTTTGGCTCGTCGCTTTTCTCGTCGCTCCCAGTAATGTACCCTGTTTACTATCCCTGCCCTACATGGCACATTCCCCCACTGCACTCAACTGTTTCATTTTGCCCCCTGATTTATGAATAATTCATCATTTTTCTAAGGAAATTAGCACTGGTATGCTAGACCAATGTTTGGCTGTATAACTACAACTGCTAAATGGGATATCGAAAAATGCTGGATTTGGTGTGGACACGAACTGTATGAATCTTGTCAGGCGTCGATGTGGGACATAAGGAAAAAAAAAAGTACCCTCGACGCCAGCAGGATTCGAACCTGCGCCCTCAAAGAGGAACAGATTTCTAATCTGTCGCCGTAACCACTTGGCTATAGCGCCCTCAGAGAGTTTGCGGGGGCGGTGCCATACGGGTCGTTACCTTGGACTACTCGAAGCCCAGTATTAGTACAGTCTCTGCGAGTCGCATCACTCAATGCTTCGCCCGTGTCGCTACCAACGACTGGCCTCGCTCGTTCGTACTACGCGTCGCACGTTTTCGACGGATGCACACTCGAGTAGTGCATCGTCCGATTCCATTTTCACTACTTCCGAGTCTCCATGGGACCATGTCTTCGCTGACATCGACTCTGTACGTCCCCTCCCACCAGCATCTACCCGTGGTCCCTCCCGTCTGTCTGGGCGCTCAGCTGCGAACTCTTCGAACGTGTCATCCCACTCCTCTATCCTAGGTCGGCCTGGCAGGGCCCGCAGGCAAGCCATGACAGCACAAGAAATCAGTGCTTTTGACGAGATGTTCAATATGATTTTCAATGCCGTCTCTGATCGGCAAGCCGCTTCCAAGTCTTCACCACAGTCACTCGGCCACCAGCTGCCCAGCATCGGACCATCGTCTTCTGCCGCTCCACTAAACAATATATTCCGGACGCTTCGTCGGCATTCTTCTCGTGTCCGATGGACCACTGCGTCGGACGAGGAGCTTGACCGCAAGAAAGAAGAGATGGAACTCTGCGATACAGACCAGGAACTCCTCGAGTGGGCAGCGAGAGAAGTGTTTTCAGTGTCTGAAAAATACGCAGAGGACGCGAAAAAAGTTTTTGGGACTGCTAACCCCGGCGACAAATCCTCTCCGGACGACGTCCAGACACCCAACTCGACCAATGCATCCACAAAAATGCCACCCCTCCAACCCCCCACTTACCCGTACCTGCTCGCACACCTCATGAAACTCTTCCGAACCACGTACGCCAACTCGTCACTTTCCCTCTGCATATTTACACATGCGTCTCGTCTGTCCATCCCATCGTATGTGTTCGGCTGCACTGCTCCAGTGTACAACGAACTCATACAGGCGAAATGGGAGGGTTGGGCGGATCTGCCCGGTATCTGCACCGCGTTGGAAGAAATGAGATTGAATGGCGTAAGAGGAGACGGTCTCACTAAATCAATCATAGAAAAGATCAGGCGGGAAGTCGCAGAGGCGCGGCCACTTCAATTAGGCGGTGAGGGCGACCCAACAATGCATTCGACCGATATGAACCTCCTAGCACGACGCCTCTGGGTCGACCTTGGAGAGACTGAGGTCGTGCGACTCCTCACGCGAATCGAACAGCTCGCTCTCAAAGAAACTGTGCGCAGAGCGCGGTCATCCGTAGGAGGCAAGGCGTTTCTCAGTCGAGAATCTTGGAAAACCGACGTTCTAGATCCCGAAACGAAGCGCGATGGTTGGGAGTTTGATAGTTGGAGTCGACCGAAGAGTAATGGGAAGAAGAGTCAGCGGAGGGCGTCAGGCGAGGGCCAAGGAGCCTCACTCTCCGATGTGCGCAGTAGTCGACTGACTCGAGCCGCGGATGGTTAGACTTGTCAAACTTGGACCATAACAGCACATTAGTAGCCCAGGGTCTTGTCTTATGTTACGAATTCTTAATTGGATCCCCCATACGCATGAATCCTTTGCCCCCACGCCAGGTATTTAGAAAAAAAATCCGGTGCTTGAGCCACAGACGGCGAAAGAATAGGA
The DNA here is from genome assembly GCA_024663475.1 of Pisolithus thermaeus. Classification (NCBI taxonomy): domain Eukaryota; kingdom Fungi; phylum Basidiomycota; class Agaricomycetes; order Boletales; family Pisolithaceae; genus Pisolithus; species Pisolithus thermaeus. The sequence continues at coordinate 762,294 of JANFAF010000001.1, forward strand.
AAGAGATGAACGGCACTTTCAAGCAAAAGTTTGAATGTTCTTCCCATGTTCTCTTTGTGTTTTTACGCGTAACATTCGCTCTGGCATTGTTCCAAAGATGTCACATCGCTAGATGCTGGTCTTTATCCGGATGCCAGAGAATATGCTCTTTTATAATACTCATCGTTTGGCGTGTCATTGATATCAGTCGATTGGAGAAATTGACTAGGAAAAAAATGGCAAGAAAGGAGCGACTATGCGTGAGTATAAGTGTATGTCAGATATCAATTCCGAATGAATGTGTAGGTATCAGTGAACCACAAGTAACGCAGAAGGTGGGGAATGGCTGTAGGTTGTAACGGAAATAAAAAGAAGGGCACGGATAAAGCATATGCTGACCAATGATTGTCGCGTACATGGGGACGACTGTGATAGTATGGAGTCGTGAAGAAAGGAAATACCGTATAGTTCGAGTAGCATTGGAGGGTCCATTTTGGGCTGTGAAGGGCCGGCAAAACTTGGTAGAGTCCGGTGCGTGCTTCACCGCCTATTGCGAGATTTGGAGATGCGAGGCTTGGGTGAAGTGGGCGGGCTTGCACCTCGTCCATGCACCGGTGCGTAGTCTTCATCGACTTCATTGCACTTCAGGTGCATGAGTAGATTGTACACGAACATCTGTTCAAACCTAGGGTCCCAACGTTACTCAGAATCGACAGACCAGTCCGAACACGACTCACTGTGCATTCGTAAATACTACGGTCATAGACTCAGAACTGCACCTCAGGAGGTTAGGTGCCAATACGAGTGCCATATTTGCTGCTGTCATCTTGGTGCTTGCCAATACCTTCTCTTCTAGGAAGAGCTGCAGGAAGCTCACGACGAACAGCACCACCCTTCTGTTGATAGACGGGAGCTTTTGCACGATAGTGACACAAGTAGGTGGATCGGGTGCTGCATTGATGCAGTCGTTGTAAAGCTCCTCGGGGACGAGGGGGTCACATAGTTCCCGGAGCCATAGCTTCAACAACGAAGCAAGCACGTGTGGATCGTCTACATTCTCGAGGGTGTAATAACCCCTATCGATTCTGAGCTTGAGTTCGGAAACGAGGTCACTGTCTCCGGGAACACGAAAAATCCCCTCGCATTTCGTGCCACCAAGCGCAAGAATTCCGTCGGTGAGGAAGGGAAGTATAATGGGAATCTTCTCGTTAGGGTAGTTCCGCTCTTGCAAACGCATGATCGCGTCTAAAGATTCTCCAAACGTAGATGGATTGAAGGCCGCATCAGCAGCAGTTTCGATTTCAGCCACAGATGGCGGTTTTCCACGTGGGCCTCTCTTCGAGATGACTGCTAATCGCCTAAGACAATACTTGGCGATCACGTCGACGCGGCCTTCCGAATGTGAAGTGTGCTGGTGAACAAAAGAGCGAAGGTACGTCTCAAAATTCTTGGACGGCGGGAAAGCAGTTAGAAGGACGCAAAGCATCTGCCACCCCCTGAAAACACTTTCAGCACTGGGATTCCCAGTCAGCTGTTTCATCACTTGACAGTAAATCTCGTCCCGCAGTTCCCCGTGCGCAAGGCCTTCGCTAATCAGCCATCTTTCCTCTTCAAGAAGACCGAGCGAAGCGCATGAAGGAAGAGAGGTGGTCGAGCCGTTGTGCAAAGGGATCCCAGCAGAACGGTCGCGCTCCCGGTCACCCATGATATGTTGGATAACCTTGAAAATTCTGACCGCATCCTGCTTCAGCGTTCGATTAAGAGTAAGAAGTGGGGAAGTCAGCGGTCCCTTTTGCCATGTCATCATCTGTGCGACGGGAATTTTGCGGCGGAAAATGAACCCCGTGCGGTGGGTTGAGAAGTACCGTTTGGCATAGTCTGATTCCACGAATTGCTGGATATCCGACGCGAGATCTTGAGGGAGAACTGGGTATGTTTTCCTATGAAAAAATCGGTGAACTTATCCAAAAGGGGAGTAGTGACAAACATACCCTGATGCTAAGGTTGTTGTAGGCGCGTGTTGAGATATTGAGCGTGGTTGGATGGAAATTGGCTTTCCAATGCCCCGGTTCTTGACAGGACTCATGCTCAACGTGGCCTCTACAGAATCAACTAAATTGTATGATTGCTAGGAGTGAAAGCAACTTACCTTGATTAGCAACGGGACCGCTTATGACCTTTCCATTGACTGTAGGTGGTGGGGGCGTAGACGTACTACGTACCATCCAAAAGGGCCCATAGGATGGTGTATAGGAAATCTTCGTTGGAGATGATGGAGCATCACGCTTCTCTCTCTTGTCCTTAGGAGGAGTGGCACTGCTTGTGCTCTTCCGAGGTATACTCTCGGCGCCCAGGCGAAGTGCAGAAAGGTGTCCATGATCAGACGCAGAACGTCCTTCTGACAAAGAAATCATTTCCAAGGCAGCAGTTAGGCTCTGTGGAACTGGTGACCTATATGGTACATAGGAAGATGACTTGGAACGCGACCGCGAAAGTGATCCGTCTTCGGTTTCAGAGACAGTTCCTTTCGTTACACCCTTCGGTCTAGCACTCGGTCTACCCGGAGGAGACGGAGATGTCGATTTGCGCGAGCTGGGTGTCGAGGGCTCTGTGGGGTAAGGGGAAGCGGGAATGGGAGGCAAATGGTTTCCATTCATCCAACCTCGCGAGGAACTTAATTGTCCATGCTGATCATTTGTGACTGACTGTCTCGAGGTGGGAGAGATTTGTGTCTTCCGCGGACTGATACCCGTATCGCTGCTGCTAGGGGATATTTTTCCTGGAGAGGGTCGCACCGAAGACACCGAAACCCGTGGAAATGGGGTCTCCGAACTATTTGATCGAAGTGAGACACCGCGCGTGTCCATGCCACTCGTTTGCGACCGAGACTTCCGGTATCCTACTCGATCCGACGCGTCGGCACCATTGGTCCCATCCTTGCTGCGCATGCCGGTTTTGGATAACCGCCGACCCAGGGCAGTTTGCTGTAATAAAACATGTGAGAATCAGTGTCGCATATCAGAAGTAAGGTGATTGCCTGGATGATGGTTAGGGGGATGACGAATCCATCTGGGCGATCCCAAACTGTTTCACCGGTCTTCGTCTGATAGTAGTACGGTATCCCTCCTCGCGATTCATCACTTAGCTCCCACCACTCGCCTTCCTCGCTCGGAGGCAGACTGACGAGGTGCAGGTGAGTTACGGAGATCGGGCATTTCAAATTCTGACATCACTCACACAAACGTCCCCACTGGCGGGTCCCAACTAACTTGTCCTGTCGCAGGACACGCAAAGAATGTGGAATTGGTCTCCAAACTTATCGTCAGCTAGCATCGCAGTTATGGAGGGGGGTGGCACGCACCTGCGGGTCTACTAACGTCACCCAAAAGTTTGCCCCCCACGTCGTCTTGTCGGATTTTCCGGGAGATCTGTACGTTCCTGAAGGTCGTGGAGTTCTGACTGGTTCCCCGTTCACGTTCACTTGTGGTACTGCTGGAGGACCAGAAGCCCCATTCGTATGAACCGGTTCTGCACTTGCGTCGCCAGTTACCGCGTCTGCAGAAGATTGTGACGTTGGCGGCGCAGGCGCGGTATTCTGATTGGTGCCATCAACAACGGTCGTGGACATCCTCTCGCACTCTTTTGGGCCTCTCGTGCGACGTCTGGGAGGATGCGAGGCAGCTCGGGCGTACGGTTGCTGCTCTGAAGATGAAAATATTGATACAGATTACAGAAGAAAGCTGCTAGTAGAGTGTCGAATAGCTGTCTGAACCAAAGGGAGGGTGAGATATGTGACCTCGAGCCGGGGAAATTTTGAACTTAGAGAGGGCGTGGTGAAGCAGATAGCGTACTATCCCCTTGTCCGTTGCAAACAAGCCGTAATCATTCTCTAAATTACCTCCAAATGGCAAACCTCAGTGGACATTTGGACCAGCCTTGATTGATCCATCTGTCATAAGTCATATGCTGTTAGTGTATGTACTAGCCTCGTTCGAGAAATGTTCTTCTCAGTTTCTGCACCCTCTTCCGTCCTACATAGATCACCACCGTGTACATACGTTTCAGAATGTCAAGCCGAAGTAAATCAATGCCCTGGATGCGGTGTTCTTGTAGTCAAGGCGACTTCTAGATTCTCATTACGAGAATATTTACATGTGGGTGTGGTCGCGGGGAAGACATGCAGGTCGATAGAGAGGCTCACACCCTCCGTATCGCAACCCGGGTTTAAGTTTCGCACTTTCGACGGATCACTGATCTCCACCCCGCGTTTCTTAGTAACTGGGAAACCCTTGATGATTATCACCCAAGTTCCCCGACGAAGTCGTCAATCTCCCGTACGTAGTTCATCAACCCAGCGTCGTCGGCGTCGGTGTGACGAATTCAAAAGCACAGTCAGGGAGGACGGAACAGAGCGTCACTCTGCATCCCGACAGCGGTGCCGACTCACGTGTAAAATATCCACAAACGTGTTCTCGAGGTCCCCGAGGCATGATATCTGGGTCTGCGAGTTTTGGGGGTCGGACAGCCGGAATCGCACCACATCCACGAACAACTTTCTTACGGGCACTCCGGATCACTCTTACTCCTCGCAGGTTCGGTGGGATCTCGAGGAGATGATTAAAGCGGTCGCCATCACGTCCTTTGGCTCAACGACCCGTAAATTTCGCGCATCTGTACGCCTTTGGCAGTTCCCGCCTCCAACAATTGCAAACGCAGTGGTATGGAAGTTTGCAAATTACTTGCTTTCGTTACCGGACGGAGCATCCCCCTAGTGAGACGAACGGTTGAATGCACCTATACACGGAACGGGGTGAGTGGATTACTGGTTCGACAACGACCGACCGACGCAGCACTGTGACAAGCCGCATGTCATACTCAAGCAGATATGCAGAAGCGAGTGGAAACCATCCTGTATAACAAATCTCGCGCGTGAACTGAGCCGGTTCGAAACTTGCTGGGCCAGTTCTTAAACCCAATGTCATATCACATAAAATAGGGACTCTTGGCCCTCAGTAAAGATCTCGACCGCAGGTAGGACCAACGTTCGTCGCCCAGCAGCCTGCGCGGAGGTGGCATGGAGCTGTGCTGCTGGTACCACTGGACACACGCCGTATATCGAGCATCTGAGTCACGAAAAATGAGAAATGTGTTTAGTGACTGATTGGAAGACATTGTACTCATAAAGATACATGTGCTGCCTTGAGACTATGTGGCAGGAGCGCTCCGAGGCACTGGAGATGCGGCGAGGATCCTAGCACAGTGCGCGCGAGACCACAGGAGGCCTCCGTGTCGGACCGTGGAGCTACCACCACTGACGTACTGTATTGTTGGGAAAAGGGTCTCAGCATCACACCGAACCTTTTTATGTCTGGGATGAGCCAAAAAGTTGCTCATGAACGAGGCAATGGTGCTCATGGTTTCAGGCCAACTTGCTTCCGAGGCTGATCTCCTTACCACCTGCAATTTACGTCAGTCTAGTCAGACAAATGAAACGCCGCGCTTCCTGTGGCACCAGGAGTAATGTCCGACCATGTTCTAAGCCTGACGACCCCAACGACCACGCGCAAGTCATTTGGGTCAGCATACGACTCAAACCCGCCGAAGTACCCCATTCACGCTCTCACAAAAAAGGTGTATCCACTTCCCCTTGTTGCGATTGTCACTGATGTTCTCACTTCGGTGCATCCGCACTCCGCGTTTTTCCTGCCTTCTCACGCAAAGGACACCTTAGTGCAGCACCCTGTTAACTTTACACTCATTCAACCTTCAACACGTCCATGTACGTCAACCCAACTCCATCAAGTCTTTTGTACGACATTACCCGGGTGAGTTCCCACCAGGCATGCCATTCCGTGCGTTTTCGAGCTTCCGGGTCTCTAGCACTCAAACGCCTGGCCTCATCACTGGCGTTTGTGTTTGACATTGTCCGTAAAAAGGTCTAGGTTCGTTCTTTGTCTCACGGTCAGTATTAGGACGGAGTTCTAGTTCGTGGCAAGCGTGCATTGCCAGCCGCAAAGCGTGCTCTGGCGATCCTTGATGGGAACAATAGATTCGGCATGTATGTTTTCCCCTTCACCCCAGTTGATTTCACTCGTGCATGCTGATACTGGTTGTCCAGAAAGATACCTTATATCTTGGTATGACATGCATGCAGCTCCATCGATCAAACTCAATCTTCCCTTAGTTGACCAATGGTGGTGGCGTGAGCGAAGTAACACGATGCAATGAACTGAGTGAACAACTTGGGATTCAGGTTAGGCCCACGGCAATACTCATCCAACTCAGGAGTCTCATCACTGTAGAGGCTGCACAGATCAAGCCTGAACAGTACATTCAAGCACACACTGTCGTGCGCTCTGTCGTACACAGATACACAAATACCCCGGTATTAGTGCTCGGTGGCAGAGGTGACACCCTCCGTAAGGTTGCAGAAGGGTAATAGTTGACGCGGTGGTGATGCCGTTACACTAATGTGATGTTTTTCGGCAGTTATGGCTTCAGGCAGGTTTACAACACTCTGGACGTGCTGGCATGGAACCCGTCGTGAGGCCCTATATGTTTGTCTTCTTCATACTTCTCAACTCAGCACAGCGTATGGCCGTTTCACGATCTGACGATGGAAGAGCGGATATCAACCAAGGTCAGGCTTTCCCTGGACACCTCGATCAACACTTCCACCATCTTACCCTCATGTGCTACGTAGGCCGCAGATTTCTCCAAAATTCCCATCGGTGCCATCTTCGTGTTTCACGATCCTCGGAATTGGGCTCTAGATATTCAAGTAATGTGTGATGTCTTGAGATCAGGCGGTGTTATTGGGGCACCACTGTATGTGTCAGAATGCGCGCGAAGGCCTGTCGACCTGGTGTTCTGCAACCCAGATCTGGTTTGGAAATCAGAATTTGACCTACCACGCCTCGGTCAGGGTGGTTTCAAGGAAGCGTTCCAGGCTGTATTCAAGGTGAAGGCACCTTGACAAAGTTGCCCGCAGGACGATGACCAGAATAGTATAGGCCCTGACGGGAACGACGTACCCATACACCCAGATGGGGAAGCCTACCGAGCTAACGTATAGGTTTTCGGAGACTGTTTTGAGGCGTCATGCTGGGGATGATTCCTCACTAAAAATGTCAGTTCAGGTTATAGGATACCTTGTGTATCATGCTCATAATCTCGCAACTTGCCTACCAGACATATGATCGGGGGTGGGTTGCTATCACACTAAACACATACTCCACAAACTATTCGATTTACTGACTTGTTACAAGACAATCCGGAATCTGACATCGCGGGTGCGAATGCTGCACGGTGGAAGTCTATCCTAGTACACACTGGCGTATACAACCCACGGCAGGGGCCGCCCAAGCACCAGCCCACTCATGAAGCTGAAGACGTAGAGCAGGCAGTCTTGTGGGCCTTAGAACGAGAGTTACAGCCATAGAGAGGCGAGAACGCTCGGTTGCCGTAGATGTAACGTTGGAAATTGACGATACTTGAATAACTTGGACGTAAGGGAGTGAAGTGCTGTCGACATGGCTATGAGTAGTCCATCCCTCCGCTGTACCGCGTATGTGACTGGCTTAGGGCTGTGGTGTCGATCAGCGCGTTCAAGCGGTTAACCACTGCTGGCGTCCAACACGCGGGAAGGGACCCCGATCAGCTCCATAGGCAGCTATTTAGGTATACTGCAGCAGGACAAAAAAAAGTCTTAGTACAGCAAATTCCTCCCAAACTGGCCCCGATCACCCCTATCAAGAAGCTTATCTTTGCCTTTTTAGGCAAGTGAAAGTGATTTTAGGTTAACTGGCCGAAAAATAAGTCGTTACTTGTCGCAGTGTTCCGTCACATCGGAGTGAAAGAAGATTGACATTGCTATGTATAAAGCACCATGACTTGAAATATGAGCTCTAGCTGACTTCTGACCCGTCTCAACCTTTGCCAACATCTGCCATGGCCTACGGTGGACTGATTGCTCGCCATTCTACAGATCCTGGCAGCTCCTCTGGACCATCGCCCCGCACGACTGTGGTCGAGTATCGCAAGGATGGCACAGTATCCAAAATGCGCTCGCACAAGGGAAATGTCCCAATTCTCCCTCAGACGAAATTCTGCTCAGAGTGCCCAGCAAAGTTCACCCGTACGACCCACCTTAACCGACATCTTCGCACCCGTAAGCCTCCATGCGCATATTCATTGGCCGCCATGAACTGACCCCGTCGTTTATGACTTGCCAGACACGGGTGAGAGGTTGCATCGTTGCGATGTGCGCCCTCGAAAAAATTATTTTCTATATGATGTGTCTGACACTCCTTTCAGACCTGTGAGGCGCAGTTCACGCGCAGTGACCTATTGACGAGACATAAAAAAACATGCGGAGACCCGTGAGTGCTTTGCAAGGATCTCTTCCTCTTTTGCTCTTATGATATGATTCTAGATCCCATGCCAACCGCACGAGGCGGCGGTCTTGTCAAGCCTGTGCTAACTCCAAAGTAAAGTGTGATTTACAGCGGCCATGCAGCAAATGCCAGGCACGTGGCAAGGAATGCGTGTTCGTTGTTCGCCCACCCAGGTCATCAACTGTGGCAAAGATGACAGCCGCGCCGGCCATCGTACCCGAGCACACTGCCCGTCCCATCAACGGGCCTGAGTCAAAGTTTTCTGCACCACCAATTTCCTTGCAACCCTCCTCCCCTGTTATGTCGCATCCTACAGTCCTTGCATCCAAATGCTCCGCCGGACTGTCAGGGTCGCCAGTGTTCTTACAACTGGAATGCGTCAGCATCCGATCAATTGGAGAGCCGGCCCGAGGAGCTCGGCGTTCATAGTGATGGGTCATCTCCTTCACCATCCGAGGCAATATCGGCGACGAGTGACATTGGTTCGTCACCTCCCTCGGACCCAGCAGTCTGTTCAAGACCATATCAATACGTTCTACTCTGATAATGAGGCCTTCGAGCCATTTCTTTCTAGTGAAATTCCCGGATATAATACCGTATCTGTTGGCGACAACAGCACGCGCGAAACTTACATACCGCATACACCACTACTATCGTCTTCTGCGGAGGAGTCCTTGCCATTCACATCCCAGGCCGGGGGAGTACAACAACGCCCTCATCACTCCGACACCCTGCTCTACCCGCCGTCATCTAGTCAGCAGGTACTTCCCTCCACAGAACACTGCGCGCCAATGTTATGCAGAAGATAATTATATACCCCAATACACAACTGCTATAGACGTTTGCTATCAAGCCCTCTCCGAACATCAACATCACCGTAAGCAATACACAAGAATTCACCTGCTTTTCATCGCATCTGACGTATTTTACAATAACAGGCCACGTAGATTCTTCAGAGCACACCAGAAGCCGCGCCAAGCCCGCTGGTCCTTACAGCAGTGGAGGGACGTGGCGCAATTCATGCGAGGGGTTGGTTAATAATTCTCAGTTTCAATTCAATTATCCGGCAAAAAGTGCGGGAGACGCATTTTGTACGTGTTGCGAATAATCTGGTATTTACATTTTAGTTGATTTTGAGCAGGCGAGAAGCCTTTCCGCTACCCGACGACTAACCAGCCCCGGGTAGGGATCGACTATGCCAACCATTGGTCTATTCCGCCGGATATGGTACGGATGGCAATGAGTGATTCTTCGCGTCATGTTGATGGTGGTAAGTGTTTCGTGAGAAACGCTTTCGTTCGTACCGTTCACAGCCGCCTCCAGATGGTCAGACATCCCGGTCCCATCGATCGGAGTATTTGGCGGATGCCATTCGCTGGAATGGGTATAGCGTCATGCGCCGTCAGGTTACAAGTACAGATTTTGCATAAGCTTTGCGCAAGTCCCAAGTCAACATATCCCGTCCTCACTTTGAGCGACATCACTTTCCATGCAGGAGTTAGCCTTATCTGTCATCGGATGGCACCCTCGGTGGACCCTGACATCCGCAAGGTTGGTATAGAACCGTCATGCTTGAGAGCCTTCCAAAATCAGTATCTCTTCGTCGTGTACACATGAACCATCCTTTGTACATGCTTCGTCTTCATATCATAACTAATTGTCAGTGCTGTGGTCAGGGGGAACACAACACGGACCGCAAGTGAACATAAACGGAATTCGCTGTCACCTCAGTTTGCCTTCCTTCACTGACTTCCTCCCGAGGACTAAAGTGTAATGGAAGGCAGTTTCATGAACAACTTGCCGTTGTTACAATTTGCCAGTTCGAAATGCCAATAATACTTGCTTGTGAAGACTGGATGTCTCATATATAGCAAGGCACAAAACAGTGAGGTGGGGCATCTGGTGTCGCAGAAGTGTACATAACACGAAGGCAATTACCTCGCCATCGCTAGACATTATGCTGAGGAAAGCACATTGCATCTGTGAAATGTTAGAAGATAACGAATGGCAGTTCTTGATCGGAGACAAGTTGAGCATCTCGATGCCTTCCAGAAGGGCATGCAATGGAAATACGTACTTGTGGTGAACGGCCAAGCGGCTGCCATATGTCCCGGCGTTCATTAGGACCTGTAACGTGGTCTGGTGTTTGCAGGCCAGCTTAGATGAAAACACCTGGCAATTGAAGAAAGAAAAAAAAAATACACACACAAACCGCGGAAGCAAAACAAAAAGGCCTCAGGGTTGATTGTGAACTTTTTAGGGGTGAACTGCCGGTATGTTATCCGCACAGTAAGTACGTGTTGTGGCAGGGGCGCAGACACCATCAAAACGATCCACGACGCCTTCCTTTCTTGGCCCAATCAATAGATCTTTGGGCATCGCGCTGGGGTTCCCACGTGGAGTGCCAATTTGCAGGGTCTACATGTCATCATGCTCCCCTTGCCAGCTCTGACCTCCCCAATTCAACAACCAGGCGTGCTGGTTACCAACGGGAGAGTCGTCGTTTCCACTCCCCGTCGATTGTTGATATACGGGTGACGCTCCGCTACCTTCGTGCGCGCTCGAGACTCACGAATCTTGGCGTCTTGCTGCTGGCTGCGTTCGCTTCCCTATCTTTCCTTCATACCCTCTCGTTCATATTTTCATCGACCTCAGCAGCTTTTTCCGATGTATATGCGGAATACTCTCCTCCGAGCATCCTTGCCACGATAGAGCGAAATGAGACACTGAAGGGCCTTGACCACCTAATAATTGTCCCTGGTCATGCCATTTGGATGGGGTCGAGACCAGACCACGTCTTAAACGAGGAATACTGGACACTGGAGGACTACCAGAAGGGTAGTGGTCAAGTACTAGCAATCACTGACCATATCAAACATGGGTATGCCTGGCCTTGGTAATCATGTCCCTCTGTAACTCAAGCGCCTTTTATGTAGGGTGGCTCTCGCTATGGAAGATGAAAACTCTTTGTTGGTTTTCAGTGGGTCAGGTCGTTGTTGACTTTTCCGGGCAGACAGAAGTTGATCTATCTTACAGCGGACAGACCAGATTGTTGTCGACCACCACCGAGGCGGAATCGTACATGCGATTGGCTCTTAGCCTGGACTTATTCAGAAATCATCCTCTTTCATCCTTAGCTCTCCTGCCCTTTCCGCGAGCAACTACCGAAACCTACGCTCTTGATTCCTACCAAAATTTGCTATTTTCCTTCGCACGCTTCCATGAGGTTACTGGTCGGTATCCCTCTCGGGTGACGGTCGTGGGCTATGAAATGAAACGTCGGCGTTTTGAAGAGCTTCACCGACCTGCCATCCAATTTCCAGCGCGATTCTTTGAGTATGTCGGTCTGGAACCTCCCACGGGCGGTGGGGACTCCGCGAGGGCTCGTGAAGGCGAGGTGAGCTTACATCCGCATGAGTGTTTTACGTGTTCTGATTCTTAATCGCGCCGTCTGTGAATTTTTGTTGGATCGCCGTCCAGTTTCAGAATGGTTACAAGCCCTACACTGCCGACCTGTATGGCTGCCACGATTTCTTGCTCGCTAAGCGGCGGGCAAGGAACCCGTTCCTACGCTTTCACCCGTATCACACATCCGCACCTGAGTTGCGTGGCCTGCTAGATTGGTGCCCCAGCGACCCTAGGACGATATACCAGGGTCCTCTGCCCTGGGAAGCAACCGAGTAGATGCGACTAGTACCCTTGCACCGCCCAGCCGTCGCATCGCATGAACTTAGATAGTTTGTCGTCTAATAGACGTAAACTAATGTGAAAAGACTTGCCGCAGACCGCATGGCATCAACCGCGTGGATAAAGGGTCATTTGCAACGATTCAGTATCGGTCTGAGACTCTTTTCGTCCGCCTGCATCATAGCCCGATATGGAAAAAATTGTGAGCAACAGACTAGGTGCGACATGCCGCCGTTGCACCACCTTCAGGCTGCGGCGTACACGATGTGCACGGCAGAGCGAAACTGTATGAAAGCAGGTATGCTCGCCCTGTTTTCGTTCACGTCGGCATTCCCTAATTGGATAACGTCCGCTTGCCAAGTCTTGCAGGACCTCTCGTCTTGAATCCCCAGTGTGCGGTGATAGTCTATCAATAAGTTATCTGGCGACTCTGGCTTAAAATTACTTTGCTTCTCCTTGTCGCAAGGCATTGCAAGAACGCAGCTTCATGTTAGTCACACAGGAAGTTTTCCCTTGCCGTTTTCCTGCGAAGCTTCGGAAGTGGACCGTTGACAACGGGGGGAGCTCATAACCGGTGGTTTCGTAGGATGAAGTGTGCCAGTGGTGGGCTTCTGACGATGATGAAGCATTAATAATATTGGCGAAGTTGACCTTGGATGCACAGAAGCTCAAACCAGCCGTCCGGCATACTCATGCATAGGAGTTTACCGTCATGACTTCGTAGTACTGGTACGTTCACCTACGAGTTGTCCAGCTGTTTCGCGTAAGAACGGCTAATGCGCTTCGTACGCTTCGGGGTCTTTCTAGGGACAGGAGCTAACTAGTTATTGGACAGTTCTGCGAGTCAGGTCTTTCGGTGGCAGTCAGTATGCGTACCTCCGCGCCAAGGGTGCACTGGCTTGTTTGTCTCAGGAACTCAAATTGGATCGTGATTGGTTACTCACTCGCCTTTCGGTTATGACTTCCTCCTTGCCTCCACGGCAGAAGTTACTGTAGGTCGTAGGGCCAATCACAGCGTGCGATCGGAGGAATTCCACCATTTGGGAGGAGTGAAGGAATGCAAAGACCGTTCACGTACGTCTGTAAAACCCGTCTCTCGGAGCTCCTCTTTACGGCCTTGAAGATAGAAGTGGAAAGTGGCTTTCCGTCCAAGGAAACAAAGCCTGCCTTCTAGGTGAACACTCCTATGTAGCTCACGGAACCCAAAGCGGCGCAACGGGAACGCGCATGGGATAGACCTATTAGGAACTACTATGTTCCCTGGACTTGGCTGGCTCGCAAAACCATACTACTTGAAGTTCTGCGATGCTCTGTTCCGAGGCGAGGCGCCAACGGAAATGAACAAGGAAGTCGCTGTGGTGCCCAACCTGACCACCACATTTACACGGCTCACCAGGGCTTCTCACTTACTCAGGACCAAGGTTTGGATGTGGTAAATCACGCGGTTGTGGCAGGGCGTCAACTGAACGATAGTCGTAAATTCCGGCCTTTTTGTTTTCAGGCGGTAAAAATTCTTTGTGCTAAAAGCATGGGTTCCGTTCCGCCGCGAGTTGTTAATTGAAACATGCTAGCTCGCTGAGCTGCATCACCGGAACCCCGTCGGACCTTATTTGAGCGAGTAAAATATTTTGCCATGTTGCAAGGAATGCTGTTGCGGAACAACGTGCATCGTGCAGCGTCTTTCGAGTCAGTGACTGTGCGAAGAATTCTCTGTCCGTACGGCTCATTGTAAGGATGTTATGGTGTTCGTGCCGGTTAACCGGCACTGCCCGCTCCAAGAAAACCACAGGCACAAGGGTCAGACCGGATAAGCTGAAGCCCGTGTGTGACGCAATGACCCTTTCTCGGAGGGGATGGTGTCATAAATCGGGTGGGGTTGCTGTAGTACCGCAGTACGCACCCTTCAAACGTTGCAGTGGACTGATGAGCCAAAATGGGAGGTTGTTGGAATATCGTGCGCCACTCAAGGCTTTTGTTTCTACTGTCAGCCCTCTGCGAGCTGAAGTTTGACATCCGTAGTGGTCTCTTCTACGCGAAGATCAATGACATTGTAAGCACGGTTTCCATCATTTGTGCTATATTTCAGTTACTAACATCACAACAGATCATCTATTGATATGGCAGCGTACTCATTGACCTCTTTCTGTATATATACGACGATCAGGAAGCAAGAACCTCGTCTCGAGAAATCACGAATTCGCGGCTTCTGAAATCATTCATCTAATGCACAGCGAACGGCGAGTACACCCGTGGGGTGTCTTACCTCCCCTCAAATGCCGTGCAGCATTATTTTGTCCTGTGAGAGGAAATTCAGCCGAAAGTCGACACGAGTCTATTCCTATTCTACTCCAGGCTACCCACCGGGAACCGAGAACCACATCCGCCCTACAGTGCTTTATGTTTACCGAGATGTCGGTAAAAGATGAGCTGGGGCTGTACTTGCAGTTCCATCATACTGGGTTGTACTGACTTCCCCTTACTCTAGGTTCTCGAGGGAGGTCGCACCGTGACAGGCGTACTGCGAGACAATTACTAAAACACTTGAGTTATGCCCAGTCAAGATGGAGCCGTAGTAGATGTGCCGCGTTGTAGGTTTTACAACGACGTCATCGGGTATGAATCATGGAGGCCCTCAAGAACAAACGCCTATGATGAAGGTCATCGCACCTCAATGTCCTTCAAGGCGCTGAGGAATCAACAGTAACAGTGCTCATGACTTGAAGTAAACTATGAGTATCCGACAGCGAGCCATCATACCTACAACACAGCTACGTAACAACAGGCGACAACCACAAGATCAGTCCAGAATTTGATGTTGAGGCGGGTATGGTATACTACTATGTGGGTTAGCACTGTTTATATAGTCAAATTTTGGAGCGAGGAAAGTGCGTAATTGTCTTGGGAAAAGCTGTTCCTTTGAACCGAATTATTTTTTGCAACCGAATGTCCAAGAGATAGAATTCAGAGCCAGCAAAACTAGAGGAGAGTTTTCCAACCCGCATCGCGGCATTTCTTCACCAGTCGTTTGACCTCTTGGGACCGTGCACGAGTTGTCACAAGGAGGGTGTCAGGCATGTCGACAATGACCAGATCGTCGACACCAAGGCAGGTAATAAGACGTCCCGACCCGGGAACGACGATCCCTCCGGCGGCTTGTTCCGTGAGGACTACAAAGCAAATCCTTTAGATCCAACCTATGCAAACCAACAACCACTTACCGAGACTACCGTCTCCGAGTATACGAGGCTGATTAGCTTCTGCGGGGAGGAGCTCGGCGAGCGAAGAGAAATCTCCAACATCATCCCAACCTAGATAAGATAGAAGGCCACATGGTTAGTCACTCACGCCATATCCCGGTCATCAGTGCTCGTACCGAATGTAGCAGGGACAACAGCAACCTTCCCTTCAGTAGCAGCAGGCTCGGCCACAGCATTGTCAATAGGGATCTTCTCAAGGCCTGGCCAGACCTCCGCAAGTACCACCTGACGTTGCGCCTCGTCATCCCAAACTTCCGCAATTTTGCGTAGGCCCTCATAAACATCAGGCTTGTAGTCGTTCAACAGATCCAGGAGAACACTAGCTTTCGTCACAAACATTCCAGCGTTCCAGCGGTAGTTACCGGTACCAATATAGGCAGCAGCTGTACGGGCATCAGGCTTCTCCTTGAAGCTCGATACAAGCCTTGCGTTTGGAGCCTCTCTTATGCCTAACTTATCGCCGAGCCGGATATAACCAAACGCAGTTGAAGGGTGAGACGGCGCAATACCGATCGTTACGAGATAGTCTTTCTTGGCTACTTCAACTGCTTCGGCGATGGCAGACAGGAACGCATCGTCCCCGGAAATCATGTGGTCAGCAGCGAACGAACCAATGATAGCATCAGGGTCTCGTTTCTGCAAGACAGCAGCAGCCAGGCCAATAGCAGCCATAGAATCCTTCGGACCGGGTTCGCAGAAGAGATTACTAGGAATGATGTCCGGAAGTTGTTCTCGGATAGATTTGACGTGTCCTGGACCGGCCACGACCGTGGTACGAGAAGGAGACGAAAGAGGTAATAGACGATCCCAAGTTGCTTGAATCAAGGATCTTCCTTTGAGTGTAAGGTCAAGGAGAAACTTTGGATGTCCCTCCCTTGAGAGCGGCCAAAGACGTGTGCCAGCCCCTCCAGCAGGAATGACTACATAGAAACCTGGGATATCTCTAGAAGAACAGGGGAAGGGCGTCAAGGCATTGTCCCCCAAAGGTGACGGGGCATGAAAGGCAGGTGGGGCCGGAGTGACAGAGGGGATGTAGTGAGGAGAAAGAAAGGGTGACTTGGCCCGCAGCTGCGGACTCTCCGGCACTGGGGTGGTGAAACCCGATGTTCCGTAGACACGACCATTGTTATAGGTATTGTTGTTCTGTGTTGCAAGAAATGAGTTGGACTACTCGACTTGGATTGGCAACGCAACTGACTTGCATACCCTCTCGAATCTGACGCTCCAAGCTAGCATTTACTTGTCTCAGTTCGGCGCATTCTTGTCGCAACTCCGCAATCTCTATTTGCTGTAGCAAAACTAAACAGTGAGAATAGAGTCGTTACACCGTTCCAGAGGGTGCGTACGGATTTCTGAACAGCCCCAAGGATCTGCGCGAACATGGCCTCAACAGAAGGCGCGCTCTGAGCAGAGGAGCCAAGTGGGAACGACATGGTAGTCAAGGTCAAGGGTATTACGAGTCAGTGGGACTTCAAAGGGTGTCTTTATGGTTTTCACAAACGTGCGACTTGCGTGCAAGTGGTTGGTATGTGTCCTGTGTCAGTGTTTTGTCCTAACTCGGGTCTTCGCCGGGACCCTTTGCCAATTTGAAAAGCCGGTTGATGCCAATCAATCTCACGATGGCACAACTCCCGACCAGTATTTATAACGTCCTACAATTTCAACACTGGCTTCTACGCACCGATCCGTGTGGAGACAACGGAAACGGTAGCGCACGATGAGATGACAATACGTATTCATTGTGCATTAATTATATAAACATACAACGCTGGGGACTACTCTTCATCACTTGCGAATTCCAAAGCTTGATACTTCCGAGCTTTCTTATGGGGATTGGCAAGAGAGGCCCCCCTAGGGGCCTGGGTGACTGCCGTAGACTCTGCCGCACGAAGTTTGAGCTGATGCAACAAGGGTGAACACAACTCGCGCTCACTTGCGCCCGAATTCAGCGGCGGAGATTTACTCTTCGCTTTCTGCGCCTTAGCCTCAGCAAGCTCGGCTTCCAGAACCTGGATCTTCCGCTGAGCTTCTGTAGGTAATGGAGGTGCATTGAGGGCTTCCTTCCTATCCAGGGTTTTCGGTGGTGAAGGAGCTCGCACCACTAGCAGTGTGCCCCGCAGCTTAACGGGCTTCAGTTCATTGACAAGCTACTCACGTACGTGGAGGTAGTCTGGTGGTACTAGCAGAAAAGGTTGGCGGGTTCAGACGACATCTGCGGGGTTGTGCTTGGAGGGCAATCTTCGTGTACGGTAATCATGACGTAGCTCATTGTTAATTACGGACAAGATGACCAGAAGACTTACTTCGCTCAAGAGGGCTGCTGCGTAAGTGGCACCCTCGGTTGGTGATAGTTCGACCAGGGGGACTTGTACAGGATTCTTTGACGTAGGACCCAGCGTGAGCTAAAGTAAAGCCGGTAAGCTAACATTCGCAGACGGAAGACATTTTCACCTTTATGTTTGCGCCCTTCTCGGGACTCCAATCATCGATTGCAAGTTCACCGTTGACAAATGTCTCCGACAGCCTTTCGGCTAAAATGTCTAGTGCTTGTGGGGTTACACTGGTACCCTGTAGAGCCCAATAAGTCGATCAGAGTTGGAAATGCCAGAATAAGTGGAAGGAAAAGGCGGACAATAATTCCAAGGATGTCTTGAGAAGACCTTGCGCCTCTCCACCAGCGTCCACCCGGGCCCTTCAGAGCGAGATGTATCGTCCAAGCAGATTCGTCCACCTGAGAGAGCACGACAAACCGGTCGAAACCTTGATAGACCATTTGTATCAACTCATCTAGTCTGCCGAAGCGCGAAAGTACGTCCATCATATCGGTGATCACAGACAAGTCGGGGCACTGCCACCATCATTGTGCTGCGAAAGCTAACGAGGAAGTCGCCTTACACGTGCTTAGCAGTCACTTGATTATAGGCCTGTCTTTAAGGGCACCCTCAGGGAATGTACAGTTCACTCTGAGACATTTGTAGCGACCATTAGGCACAGGGCCCGCTGAAATTTCCTTATTATTCTACTCATAACTTGGTCGGGAAGAAATATGCACTGTTTCGGCTCAATGATCACAAGCACCGCTCTTTGGTGCCTTGGCAAGGCGGCGAGGGGCAGGGCACTGCACTCTCCGGGGTCGGGTCTAGGTTTTGACTAAATGGAATAGCTGCAGACGCATTTCCTCCGCTTTCCTGCGTCTGGTGTTAAATTTATAGCTCACTAACGGAATCTCTACAGCTCTGAACGGAGAAAGGTTCGTCCAAGGTGCCAGAAATAACATGAGTCTTCACATAATGACAATATGCCGACGTGCCGAAACACCTGCCTGCAACATCCATGCGACGACTCGATACTACAGAATTAGACAGAAGACGGTTAACAGGAAATACCTAGCTGAGCCAGTACATACCCTGTATGGTTGCCTCATAGTCATGCCACTCAGAGTCACGCCGCATCAACAGGGTTCCAGCTCACGGCACCAGCTTTCCCGAGGTCGAGCGTACCAAGTTGTTCCATGTCCTCAGGCCCTAGCTCGAAATCGTACACGGCCGCATTAGAATGGATTCTGCTAGGTGTTGAAGATTTGGGAAGAGGCACAAATCTGTGGTACAGCAGTTGTCAAATCGGCCCGGTTCTCCCCGCCTCATAGTGTAAAACTGCCAACACACCCATTCTGCAAGGACCATCTGATAAGTATCTGAGCCGGATCTCTTCCGTACTGGGAAACGCGGTGAGATGAAGGAGGCCTCGGCGAAAACACGTTGTTACTAAACCTTGTTCGCGACTGCCTGGATCGCCAGATGGCCCATTTGCCCTCGGATGATGGGACAATAGGCCTGTACCACGATGGCATGAGCACGGCAGTACTCCACAATTGGGCGCTGCTGGCACAGGGGATGAACCTGCTCGTGTGAAGGGCATCGTAATCTCTTATATGGCATGAGAACACACGAACCTCTATTTGGTTGACAGAGGGCATGGGCAAACCAGCCGTTTTTATTTCATCGAGGTGTTTGATGCCGCTAGTGTAGTACGGACATATGTGTAAACCATTAGGTCGGTGAGAAGTTTGATTGAACTTACTAGTTTGAGACTCCCACTGTCCTGATCTTACCGGCTTTCTGAGCATCTAATAGTGCTCTATACGTATCCAGACGACGCTCCGCTCCAGAAAGTGGGTCGTGAATAAGAAATAAATCGATATAATCTTCGAAATGCATATTAATTAACGTAGAGGATTGCAGGAATAGTTGAGAGGTAATATTAGAGATGGTCGTTTCTTACCGAAGCTAAATCTTGCTAATGATTCCTCCACGCCTTTGAGGGTGCTGTCATATCCGTGCGTCTTGCTGGTGCACTTAGTTGCTTCAGTTAACGAAGTGTGGACCGTTATGCACTCTGCACCGCTCAGGAATGCATTGAAACCCACTAATGAACAATTCTTCTCGAGGGATACCACTCTCCCTCACTGCTTCGCCCACCGCACCCTCATTTCTGTACGCCTGCGCCGAGTCGATGTGCCTGGACCGGGTGATTAGGAAAAAATGATCAGCTAAGAATGGTGGAGGAGACTCACCTGTAACCGGCTTGGAAAGCCTCGAGGACCGAAGGCTTCGTGTTGTAGTTCTGATACACGCCAAACCCTAGGAGAGGCATCCAGTACCCTGAGTCATGTGCATTCACGACAGTCAGCGTCGGCACTGGCCTCCACTTCTCAATCCTACCTGATGTCAACTGAATTGCGGACTTGATGGTGAGCGTCATGTCACAACTAGACTCGCGTTGCAAGAGCACCACCTGAGTCATTCACAGCGGAGTCGGCGATGGTTAGTGGGTGGCTCTCCCAACCTCGGTGTAACACCACCATTAACAGATTCGTACTCGAGTTCTCACTAATACTAGTTCGTGCCCAACCAGATAACACCTACGCAAAAGGGCCAGAAAACTGACTGGGGTCTCTCTTTCATCTTGCTTAACCTGCTGTCTCAGTGGTCTGCCATCGCATATTCTGACATGTAGACGGTGGCCAGTAGCCCTATTGTCAAGCGAAAACCATGGAAAAACCTCGGAAGTATGCTGAGGAAATAACCTAATCGATACGCGTGCTGAAGTTAGTCTTCGTCCATCCCTGTGAATCCATCTTGCCGCCGCCGCTCCGCACGTTCCCTCATGACCTTTCGGGCGTTTTCAATAGCAGGTTGGAGTAGACTAGCTTTCTCGAGGGCAAGCAACGTAGCATGAGCTAAACCGATATGGTTGTGGCGACGAAGGCTGTTCTCGAACTGTTACCAAAGATTCAGAGCCCCTACGATAGTCAAGTGTCGAGACAACTCACAGCCCATTGCTCTCTTCTGGAAGTCTCATCTGAGATTTTCAGAAGCATTTCCGCTGCTGCTGCGTCACTACCCGATTCTTGCAGAAGTTCCAATTGTTTGTTCATCGCCGGCAGGGGATCATCCCGAACGGCCAACAAGCTAAATTCAATCTGAGGGTGCAAAGTCCGTACCTGGTGCTAGATATTTCGAGCGGAGCACGTACGGCGCTTGGAGGATAAGTTGTTATCCGATTTTCAATGACTTCTCTGCAAGCGTGGTTACTTCCGCACGCTTTACCATAGCTAGAAAATTACCTTGCCCTGCGAAGCCAGCCATCATCCAGGTCTTCGAATGTACCATGACGCACAGGATAGGGTTTCAAGCCATCAAGTTCGTAAACAGATCCCGACACGGGAAGATATACAACAAAGTGATATGCATCCTCGGTATCCTTCGGAATTCCAAGGCCGTCTAATGAGATGGTACTCGGTGGCGAGAGGTCATTGTGGGCCTCACGCAGCCAGTCGGCGCTAGCAATCGTCATCCCACACGTTTGCGGATCCATACCGGTGGTGAAATTTAGCAGGTCTGTCAGCCTATGGTGGGCTTGTAGAGACGGGATGTTTCCGAGAGCATTGATGACAGCAAGTGTGGCACATGCGTTGTTGACCGTCTGATGGGCGAAGAAGCCCGTAAAATCTGGGTCATATTCACCCGCCAGACCGTTTAGTTCTTCCGTAGCTAAAGGCAGACACTTGAACAGGAAGATAAGTGCGCGTATGGGCTGCAGTGCAGAGAGGGCGTCGGGATCGAGGGAGTGTAGGTCGTCCACTATGTAAGGCGTTCCTAAAGTTTTCAGGAGCTCTCTGCACCCCTTGACTGGTCTATCAATTTATCTTTCGGTCGTCGCAGAGAAAACGTACGTGAACACGGCGGGGTCCGACTCTGTTAGGTGCCAACCGCTTAAGTCGTCGTCTCCAGACATGACTGTTGGAATATAAGTTAGCCCTTGAGACGGGCACTCCTCGGTTAACAATACGCGTCACCCATCCGTGGCACGTGATTCGCGAGTTAGCTTCCAACGATTTGCAACTGAAGAACGCCAAAGAAAAAAAAAAAACTAGATGTCTAGTCTCGTCGACGACGCCAATACCTCGCCATCGCAAGACGCGCGCGAGAAAAACAGGGAGCGGTTTGAACTTGAGTTAGAATTTGTGCAGTCCCTCGCAAATCCTTACTACCTGCAATCTCTTGCTCAACAAAATATTCTTGACCAACCGGCATTCATCAACTTCGTCGAGTACCTGCAGTATTGGAGAGAAAAAGATTATGCTAGGTTTATCCAGTGGGTATCACAGTAGGTGTTGGTGTCATGATCGATGCTCAGCCTCCTAATATGTAGCTATCCACACGCGCTGCACCATCTGGAGCTGCTCCGACATGCTCGTTTCAGGACAGAAATTAAGAAGGACGAATGGAGAGAGTATATCAATCAAAAGCAATTCGACCATTGGCGTACATGGTATCATGATCGTGCTACGCTGTATCGGCACACCTGACTCCATCGTCACAGGCGGAACCACTCGTACGAATCCACCCCTCTCAAGCGCGAGCCATAAAGAGTCTTAGTCATCGAATCACTGTATTAGTCAGCACGAGCATACTGCAATGCGAAACAAATTGTTTTCTATTTAACTGTAATCTCTAAACATACCCTGGGGAATGTCAGCGTACGGGACTTCACGACATCATCATCCATCGTCATTCGCGACGTCAGCGTCGGTGGCGCTCTTCCGCAGACTCGCATGGGAGGGCACGGTCCCCCTTGAAATTCGCGTCGACCCCAAGGAATTGCCCGCCAACTCAGATCGTGGGCTCGAGTGCTACTACATCCAGGCACCCCGCGTGAGCTACCTGCCTCTCCTCATGCCCGAACTTCGACGTTTCTTGATGGATGTCGTCTTTGACGACGCGGCAGCCAGGATACTGAAAGAGGAGGATTGGTGGTTTGAGAGCGAGGAAGGCGCACTGCTCAAGTGGTAAGCTCCTGAAGTGTTCTGTTCCCCTGCCTATCTCCCTGTCCTTGAGAGTGTGGGGTGAACGTTCAAATACTTTTCTGTCGAATGCGCTGCGTTCGCACTCGGTAGATATGTTCGTTGGGGACCCATGCTAACCTACTATTTCGCGCATTTCAGGCACTGGCCGATAGGTTTGATCTACGACAACCACACGATTTCTGCATCAGCCCGCGCGTCTTCCGCTGCGTCAATCGGCACCGGCACCGGCACAGCCCCCGAACTACAGATCACCCCGCTTAGACTGATCCTCCATCTTGCTTCGCCTCCAACAGAAAAACTACTACTCCCTCCATCCGCAGAGGCGTGCAAACAGGCCTTCATGGGACAACTTAAAGAAGCAGATTTTATCCGCTGGGGAAATACCAAGCGCATGACTGGTCTTCGAAAAGCGGAGCAGGATGGGATATGGGAGGGTATCCGGGAACGTAAGTGACTTCTCTCTCTTGTTCCGGTTTCCCAGTACTAGATTTCTTTGAACGAGAGAATACGGAACTCGTGCTAATTCTTCCGATCGATCCGTGTCATGATGATCAGATAATTTTGACGATTACTGGCGAGTCGCGTCAAAGATCGTGCCTACAACCGTACCGGCCACACGGCCCAGCTCGCCGCCACCCTCTTCGTCGGCTTCCGCTCATGCACGTCCACCATCCAGCGATCCTCAAAATGCACAAGATCGCGATGGTGCATACAACGTGCGTAGTGTACCCGTTAGATTGTACTTGCCGGATGGACCTGTGATACAAGATCTCGCACCTCCCATATTGGAAGATGGTGAGCTTTTTTCTTGCGTCATATCAAGGAGCAACGTTGTAACTGGCGGCCACCTGATGTCTTGTCTCCTTGTAATACCGTCAGGGACTCCAAACACGCTCACCTGCTACCTATCGACACATCTACCCTTGTTATTCCCATCACAAGGACCTGCTCCGGATCTCGCATTCCCGCTGGTGCAGGGCATCATTTTACCACCAGAGACCGAAATGGGGTGGCTAGGTGCGTGTCTGGCAGGCGCAGATGGGTGGGTAAATGTCTGTGTTGGGTTATTACAATAGTGGGAGATTGCAGAGGCCTATACTGCCCGTTACTCATTTTACATTTTCTTTTCGTTAATGGTCGGATACCCATCTCGCCCACTCTATTAATGTTTCGTTCTCTACCACCACCACGCTCTTTTAACGTGTGTTGATGGTCGCCGATTCAGCAAGTGATGGTGAACGAGCTAACGGACCCGCTGTGTGCCACACCACAATGCGTTTCTAAAGCATCGTACCTGTCTGATGAACGCCGCTCAAAACATTGCAAAGGTACCTAACTTGCCCATCGACTGCCGGCCCGTACAGCGATAAGTCACAACACGCTTCCGCCGCGACACGCTGACAGAAGTGGGATGAATCATGTTCCGTCCATTCCGATTCACTCGCCGTTTGTTGTTCACCTCACGTCGCATGTGCATGTAGACGCGACATACACGCCCTGGAAGGCGCATGTCCTAATGGAAATCTCAGATCAGTACCATTTCGGGGTATGATGCATAAGTGCCCAAGCTTTGACTTTATTTGGTCATCCACACCGGGGCAAATAATATTAATAGTGCAGGCCTCGGGAGCAGACAGAAAACAAGACGGTGAGGACGAGGATGAACGTTAACGGTGACATCTACTTGAACATATATGTTATCAAGTAACTCAGGTAGCACTACCTTGACGGCTCCATGATGATGACATAGAAGTTGAAGGAAGGGAAGGTGAGGAAAGCTGAACATCAGATACAGCATGCATACGTAGATAAGCCTCAGTATGTAAGGGAGGACGACGGCACAAGAGCTTGCTTCGGATGCGATCGGCCGACCGGTTTGAGGTGTAGTACCCGATGTCGTTTGTGTGCGACGTAATCATCGGCGAGGAATGACAAGAATTTCATGACAGTGTACAAGAGGGAAAGGGACAGTTGAAGCATGCCCCGTCTTCTCTTGACAGAGGACCACGGTGATGGTGTTGCAATGTGGATGTGGTGGGGCTGTGAGCGCTATCGGTGAAATCCCCCAAGTAATTCAGTGAAGGGGCCGCGTCTGTGTTATTTGGTGTTGATGGAAGTGTATTTCATTATCTGAATTAGGATGAGCGGCCGCTGCGCACATGATGTAAAGCGAGTCGCGCCCTAGATGGCCCCGCGTTGCTGGACGCATTTCTGTGGAGTCATTTCCAAGCCTCTGGAAACAGTCCAGGTAATGAAACCGCAAAGGCATTTCCGACGATTGCGTGATGCACTTGATGTGATCATCGGGAACTTCCCGCTTTCGATCTGTGGCGACGTGGTAATTTGCGTATGAAATGAAAGAGAGGATAAAGTTCTGGTGAATAAGAGGGGAACATCTGGTATGCTGTCGACTACTGGAAGAACAAACGTTGCCGTTAAGAGCGAAGCGAGGAGTTCCATTGATTCACGTACCAACCTGATGTTGCTGTTCTAATCAGAATTGCCGAAGATTCGTCACCTATAGTTGGGTAACGCTTACTCTCATCCTCTAAAAGAAAATTTGTATGTGAGAACGAGTGTGCCGACTACATACATAATACATTCTGAAAATGCATTCATCCAGCATCCAACGTTGCAGCGATTTCGGCATTGTAAATATTAAACCATCAGCGAATCAGATAATCAATGCACGTAACCCTCTCTCACCCACAATAATCACCGTGATAGCGTGAACGTGTTGTTAGGTCATATCCAGCTGTCCGTGTCCTCGTGAGGTCATAAAGGATGAAACAACGTAGAACGCCTGCAGCCCAGGATGGTAGACTTGCAAGTGATATTGAACTGTATCTCAGGCAAAGACTGCACAACTCCTATAATCAGAAGCTCGGTGATCATTAGAACGTGAGATGCCCACGGCACCGTGCATGAAAATTTCTGCCTAGGAACTTAACCGAGAGAGCAAAAACTCCTGAGCCACGGCAACTACTTGCCGACTCAGGGTACGCCTGAAATTAACGGAGAGACTCTGGTTGTCGTTGGCAATAGTATCGCGCATGGCACTACTAAACAGCAGGCAACCCAGAGAATATGCAGTATCCTGCCGCATTTGAAAGAGAGAACAAGTCATGTATATTGAAGGGCCCAACACGTCTGTGATTCTGAGATCCTTTGCTGCACGGAACTGGACCACTATGAAGCAGTACACTGTACGGCATCACTGTTGTGTGGATGGCACACGCCTAACACTAGGATGGCACGAGATAAATCAGCGCATCCATCTCTGAGGAGATTATCAAAGAAAACATGCTCATAAATGCATTCGCTCATAACGAAACGGCTTCTCTTCTGGTGGTCTCGAGCACGAGGCTGGAGGGACGAGGACTGTTCAATCAGGTACAAACAGAGGTAAATACTTCGGACGAGTAGTTGCTGACATAATTGCCATCCCAAACGACGGGATCAAATTTCGAAGTTTGCCTCACTGCCTTGGCCATCAGAAAATCTGACCATGTGAGTGAACACCCGTGGACCTCCTTGGAATGCGAGGGACAATCACATCTTCATTAAGCCAGACCTGGCTGTACCCAAGAAATCGCGCCTCGTACGATGACCCAGAAACTGCGCCGTGGTACCGAGCCGAGTTCACTTTTGCAATCGAAGGAATTTGAAATCTTTCTTGGGGTATGTTAATCGGTCCCCTGGCTGATCACTGGCATGGAGCCAAACCAACCATGCAACAAGTTCACTACCACCTTCAATTTCACGGACCCACTACATTTTGCGATACACAATCTCCGTCGCTCCCGACAGGGACCTGTTCCAGACTATATCAATACGGAGTAATTGAGAAATTCACAGAACGTCTGCAACGTGTTCCTTTGTAGTCTTCGGTTACCTCCACAAAAACTCTGGGTCCTTAACCGTTACAGAAGTATCTGTTGTCCCTTGCAACAAAAAGGAAGTGAACAGGTGCGGTATCTGCCGGGTCTCAGCGCTCAACACTACCACTACCGGTGGGGTAGATAGACACTCCTTGGCTCTCCATTAATTTATAATGCTACGTAAAGTCGTATCCACCTATCTTGTTGGACGCGATAACTAAGGGTTCGAATCCGAAATTCGAATCATTCAATGGGCGTGGTCCTTGTAAAATTCATGATGAACTGTCTGTTGGCGACCGTTCCCACCGCGATCAAGGAAGTATCATCCTACACAAGTACCGAACTTTCTACACTAGGTGTGTTCTGGGTGTTTGCGAACATCAGTTGTCAATTTAATTTTACAATCTACGAAATCCAAAGGCGGTGACCTTTGACCGTTCTTTTGTTTGAGTAATAGGTCTAATCCGTGGTCCCTTCGCCGTCCAGTTGGAAAGCGCCGGCGAGCAGGGGCGGAAATGCAGTTATTTCTCGACGGGTGCCAATAACATTCTGTTCTGTGCCAGCATTGTGGTCATCATGATCCTCCGCGGCCTGAAAAGTGTGTATCCTGATTGAATATTGAGGTATGACAATAGTGTGCAGTAATCTACATATCTAGGCTATGCTGGGCTGATGCAGGGTGATGGGGACAAGACTGTAGCTATGACCGAGTGTCCATAAATATCCCATGAATGTTTGGGTGAATCTACTGAATGATGTAGTGAGTTACAGCTCGATTTTTATGCCTTCAAGACTCTTGTACTACCGAGCGAATGCCACCATCGCGCATTGTTTGAAGGAGATCATGTTAGTACCCCTACACTGTCATCGCACACGGGTTTGCAAGAATATATCCATGCAAACTTGTACACGTACCGGAAGATGCATAGAGTTGCATTTGGTTAACACTGGTCCACGTTATCCGGACTCTGTTTTGATACGGGTCGTACGGGCTGAGCTGCAGTGATTGTTCCGACAATCCAATCGCCATGGCAGTGCGCATAGCAAGCTGTGGGAACCATCAAACAAAATAATGACAAAGAAGAAGCAGCACCGACATCACCGTATTGGCGAAAGCCTGACAATATTAAATATGAAGAAAGCAAATTCAAAAGAAACGCGGACATACCGTGGGGACGCCCAGCCTTGTATTCGGACCACGCAAGTAGCATTACGCAGTGCAAGGTCTCGAGAGTCGGTTGATTGAGAGAGGCGGTCAGTAACTCCTGCATTTCAGCGTAGGCAAGGCTCACAAAATGAACAAACCGGTGACTTACCTTGGCAAGTTCGCAATAGGTTTCTGCAACAATTGATGGGCCCCTGGCAACTACTTCAGGGATCTCCGAGGCCCTATAAAGCTCTCATCAGGAAAGGTTTAATCGGAGTATTTAGAACGCACCTTGCGCCCAGACCAGCTATACAATTAGCCATAAGGGCCGACATAGTCTGACGACGAAATCTGTCATACAAGTCGTCATACGTGAGAAAGGGACACTGCCCGCCCATGTGGCTGATGAACAGTGTTATGAATTGAGACATCAAGTCACGCCGCGGAAAGTGAGGTTGACCGGGTTCAAATAGCTGAGGCGAGCGATATTGGGAAGGTTGGTTGACGTGTCGTTCGTATGTTTGTGAAGTCGAAGCGCTTGAACGGTGGTGGATATGTTCGTCATTAGATGAATATCTGGCCCGTGATAAGTCGGATATGACCTTCATTTCCTTTGGTGTGCGCCCACCTTGCTACTCCGGAAGGTTTCGAGATCTCTGGTGATGCGTAGGATTGCGATCTAGCTTGGCCATCGTCACCGTAGCCAGTTCCAGGTGGCGAGTAAGAAGAACGCTGCGAGGAGTGCATCGCCGATGGTGGATTGCTGCAGGAAGCTTGTACTTGTTGACCGGAAGAGTACTCTGTCGGATGTGCATCAGCCGGGTGGTCTTGCGCGACTGTGCTACCCGCCGGTCGTATATACAAGGTGGGGGCGCTCGGTCCAGCGATGGCCCGACTGCGTTCAGCAAAGTACCGCTCGCGATCTCGGAAACTGCAGGGGATTTTGGCACTCGTGCACGCTTCACACCGTGACTCTGGACTTGGCTGTAGACATTTTATTTTCTTCAAACGACTGACAAAGAGGGTGGTAAATGGAACACAAACGCGGAGAGGGGAACACACCAGTTATCGCATGAAGTAACGAGACGGGGACGTTTCTTTTGGCTTTGAGCTGCGTTGGGAGACTCGAAGATGAACTGAAAATTAGTGTCCATGGGGATGCCAGACTGCAAGGCCAGTGACGATGGTAAAGTTTATATCCGTGGGCTGATGTGGTACCGCGAGGCGGCAGGTGCCACTGGTGAACGGAGGAGGGTCCCAACGTTTGCAGCCCTGCAAGGTTTTCTAAGCGGTCACCGCCAGCGCAGCATTTTTGCTAGCTACCTACTTACTCAACTATTAGCCTTAGTCCTCCAACGCGTTGTATTAATCAAGATCAATCAAGAAATTGCAAACCCGCCGGTGGCATTATTAGTCAAATCCCTTGCATGCCGTAAACGGATTGGCAGGACCTATCTCATCACACGACGGAAAATGATGGTAAGTCAGTGTGGCAAAAGAATTTAATCGCGACGAGTAGCCCACCAACCTCCCCGGCCGGGCGGCGGCTCAGGACACAGGCCCAAGCCCTTGATGCTCGGGAATGATCACTGCGGACAGCCTGTAGTACCGTGACCAACCATGTGGAGCCCATCTTGTGGTTGACCAGACGGAAAAACATGTATATGACATGACTTCGGCGCGTGGGCCCGGCCCAAGAATGTACACCGCCAAATATGGCCCTGGTATCACACGCCGTCTCCAAACCATTAGTTCAATGAATGTCCACCGCTCCGTAGTACACACGTGCAGAGCAGTAGAATTCAACCCGTCTCCGAACCACGACACCTGCCCTCTCCGATCATACAACCCGGCTCGGTCGTGACTCCACACTCAGCGGAACAATTCTTCCAGTCTCTTGACTCCTTGGATCAGTCAAACAGACCACTCACGCACGATCCTGCTCACTACACATACCCACTCAGTGTACGTACGTTTCGAGTACGCCGTATAAAGTCGTACTTCCAGTTCCGATTAACCATAATTAATATAGTGCGGAGATGTCAGTGAACCAAACCGGGGTATCCTATCTAACTCGCGGGCAACAGGCGCGGTGCGCCAAGCAAGAAGATGGCAGACCATCATTGGTCCAGAGGTCGTTTTCTCATGTGTTTCGACACTCTTCATCGGCTTGGCCACTCATGATTGAACAACTTCCATCGGTTTGCATTAATTCTGAGGTCCTGACGCTCCGAAGCTCTTCGGCGTCTTCTTCGCCTTCATCAAGCTCTTCGCTTGAAAATAAAAGGTGCTGGTGTACCTCATCATCCTCGTGGCGCTTCGTGACGTTTGTCAGTTACCAATCTAGGTAAAACGCAAAAGGTAGCTCACCTGCAGGCACGCCTCAGACCGTGCGGCATGGGGCCTTGCAACGTTAAGCTCGAAGTCCCGGCCGGGGCTTAAAGTGCTGTTGTCATCGGCTCGTATTGTGTTGCCGAGTGCATCCAATGCAACGTGGGAGTCCACAGTTTTTCGGTACTTGTGATACGTAAACAGTGCAATGCCTGAGGACGCGTGGTACGTCATACCTCACCAGTGAGACGAACAAGATCATCACTCACCACAAGTAGTAATAGCCACGCCAGTGATATTGAGCGGCGTGAGCTCGTCGCCAAAAAACCAGGCCGATATCGTGATGGTCGAGACCTCCTTGGCTATTCCTGCTATTGACATAGGAAGCACGCCTGCACGTTGAATTATGCTTGACACCATAAAGTAGGAGTCAGCCTCGTTGCATCTTCGTAACTTGAGGTGGAGTTCTGAGACGTACTAGTATTCGCTCATGACCATACAGAAGGCCAAGAATCCGGGGAGTGTCAGCATCACTACCGTGTTGATTGCGGAAGCTAAACTGCCAAAGAATGGGGTGGAAAATACTCTGTCCCACCCTTCCCAAAGTATACTAATGATAGCCAAAGTTGTAGCCATGATCGGAGACAACCAAAAAATGGCCGCAGCAGGACTATCCATTCCCATCTTCTTGTCTCGCATTAAGAGTTGAGTAAGACTCCACCGAAGGCCACTGCACACACTCGCGGTCATAACGAGGATAAATCCAGATAGCACGAACGCGGTCTCAGAAGCGACCATCAGCAATACACCTCCAAATATAACGAGGATTACCGCAACCAAGCGTAACGAGAACTTCTCGAGGCGGAAAAGGAAGGCGAAGATGAGTACGAATATGAGAGAGGACGACTTGCACATGGCTGAGAAAATATCAATTTTTTGCGTAATTCAAACATGCGGTGTGCCCTTCTCGCTTATTCATCGGAGGGCACGACATCGCAGAGATGAAGTTTGAACGGAGACCCACTGTAAAATGAAAGGGTGATCGTCTTTAGTGAAACGTTCGACAGTCCGATATCCACACCGGTGGATATTGCAGCAGGGACAGCCTTGGTGCTACACACCGTATTCAATATTAGGGGATGAAGTCATAACAGATACTGTCATCCTGACGCACCCATAGGCTCGTACATTTGGCCCGCATTCGGGACGAAATCGTTGTGGGTAAATGAATCGCAATGCCGCAGCGAGAACAAATTGGATGACCATATGGACAGTCGTCACAAACAACGGGTAAGGGAAACCGAAATGGTCAAGCGAGAACATCCATTTATTGTACACGGATAGCACCGTTGCAAAAGTGAACCTTATCAAACAGTTCGTCAGCTGTCCAGACATGGAACATGGATTTGCAGACGAAAATTTCGCCATGGCCAGGACGCAGGAACAGAAAGCCGTACCATAACACGATGAAGCAAGTGTTGATGGCTGCGCTCCTCCACCAAAGCCGTTTCTTCTCCGACGAGGACACGAGATGGACACCTGTGCCTCCGTTTGCACGTAGTTGAGACTCTAGAGTGTCATATGTCGAGTCTCCAAGACCATGGTCAGCCATAGACGGAGTGGTTGGCAAGCGTGGGAAGGGTGAGCTCCTGTGGGCGACTTATCGACAGAGCAAACATGTCGCGAAAGGCCTTCTTGAAGACGAAAAGACCTATAGCATCGAGAACGCCAAATTTCGGCATCGATGCACATCCAAGTGTACGACTGTATTCGAATGATCCTACGCAGTATATGGTAGATACTCATGACGTTGTACATGTACCAAGTGCAGAGTCCAGGCTCCGACTTTACCGAAGGACGGAGACACCGAGAGGATCTCCTAGTAGCCTGAACGAGTACAGATTTGGTATGTTTAGTTTGATGGACACAGTCGCAGTCCGGGTCGAGGAACACCTTTGTGGCCAATATTACTTGTGAAGCTTTGAAGGGCGGCCCGGTTTCGCCGGTCGCATGTAGACTTATGTAGCGGCACACCTGTCATCCATTTACCCGCAACACCCCATGGAACGGTACACGTCACCTGGAAATGGTGACGGTGAAATTGCAGGAGTTTCTTTTCCAAGGTGATACCTTTGAGGGTGTGGTGGTCGACCAATCACTCTATGTATGCCACAATACCAAAGGTTCTCCGCGCAAGAGTGCAGGCAAATGCACATGCACGCGCACTGTAACGGCAACGTTACACTGATACCAAGTCCGGCTCATACAGGCAATCTAAAGGCGGACTCCCGCAGCACGAGGTTAGAGTCATTTGCATCGCCGGCTGAGATACAGATTGTGCTGTCTTGTCCACTGTCGTACGAAGACCTTTCAAAGGCACGCGGCTTGCGGGCTGTGATGCAACGAACGCCGCTGGCTCGTACCCGCATCGAGGCCCCGCCAGGGACATTGGTAAGATGGTACGAATCCAATGGTGTCCCGAACCTGTGTACCAGCGATCGTATCTCGCTGTCGAGCAAGCGTCTGCAACACGTCGTCTTGGTGCTCAAGACCGCACGAGGGAGATAGGTAGTACTTGGATGCGTCCCTCAACACATCCCCAACTGGCATCAAGTACAGGACATTTGATATTTTTCCGTGGCTGGACTTGACTGCGTCCAAGAATGTAGCGGTGAGTACTGTAAGTCACTCCAACTACACATGCTGTTGCACACTTCCGCTGATACGACGTCCAATGGATGCTGGTCGCTTGCGTGAGTGGATCTACCTGCGCTTTCCGTTCCTCTATCACGCGTGGTCCGATGATTCGGGAACGAAGTATCTCTTATAATATTTGCTTTCCTGATCATGTGTAGGACCCAAGGCGAGCTCTTTCGACTGCACCACATTTTAAACATAACACGGTAAAAAATATTATACGCGGTCCTAACGTAGTGCGAAACTTCGGATAAATTATCAAAATATATCTCAGGGCAGAACTTGGTGTTTTTCTCGCATTTGTAGAGAAGATCTCAAGTTAAATCTAGGTCTGGGTATGAACACAACAAGTTCTACCTTCAGATCAGAGCAAAATATTTTATCACAAGTTTCGCACTACGTTCAGGGCGGGTCTAATTGACTGCTGCATCGTGTTGGTTTTAGCAATCATAATCTCTACGCTCTACGTACTTTTCGCTGATACGCTGCCCCACGAATTACAATGACGTGTGTGCTGTGGTATGATGTCTGGACCGGTAACGTCCAGCGGCCCCAGAGGCTGTTGGTACGACAATGACGTATGTATGAAGGAAGAGTCCTGGGGGGGAAGGACTGGCGCTCTGCGCTGCTACTCACTTCGATAAGCCAAAGATGGCATGCCCCGCGTGTCCAAGCAACGTCTTCATGTAAGTCGGGCGGGAATTTTTCGGGAACTATACTGCGGGTGGCGGTGTTCTCAACCCTCGCGGTATCAGTTCACCGACCTGCAGCGTACTAAGCACGCAGCCGTTGCCAGGCTCATGTTCAACACGCCTGGACTCACAGCATGCTGTAGAGCCGATAGAATTGTCGTAGCAATCCGTTGGAGTATCTCAGATATGAGTCCTACAGCTCGGCTTAGCGCCCGTCACTGCCTTCCCCGTGCCGACGGCATGACTGCGCGTTGGGCTTCCCCCGTCGGAGAACTTCTGCTACGCTTTGCCTCCCGCTGATACTTATACTGGCCGGCGAGTAGGTATCGTTCCACCCCGTTGAGTCATGGTTCTCCCTACATTGCGGTGGTTCGTACCTCTGTTCAGCCTGTTGGCACTCTTTGGCACAGTTGGTGCTGGTAAGGGTGTTTCAGACCGTCGTGCAACGGGTTTTACTTACCGATGACATGCAGCTCAGAACAGTAATGGCGAGACCATCGTGCAGGTCGTGTACAGTGAGCTTGCACTTCCGCGCGTACCCCAACATGGTGCTCAACGTTTTCACCAGACTATAACCCCAGCCAAGTATTGGCGGCAGTGGCAGGATCCTTGTATCTTCTTTGTAGTGCCTGTCTTTTCGCTCGTACTTTCTCACATCGAGCATGGTGGGGATTGTGTCTTCCCATTGGATCGATCGGTTGGTGCTCGCTTCTTGGAGGAACTCTCTCTAACGCATGAATTACAGCTATGGCCATAGGGTTCTTCATTCGAATTGCGCTCCCAAAAAATCCCAACAGCTTGATAATATTTATACTCCAGTCGTTGTTGATTTTACTCTCTCCTGCCGCATTTCTGGCTTTCAACTACGTTTTATATGGCCGATTTGTTTCAAATTGCGTGAGCCCTAGCTACTCTTGGGTTCCGCCTCGCAAGGTCGCAAAGTGGTTTGTTTCTAGTGATTTGACTACCTTCTTGATCCAGGTCAAAAGCCACTTTCTCGTTCTCCGCTGAACGCTGTTCTGATGCTTATACATGGCAGATGGCCGGCGGAGGAATTCAAACGTCCAAAAGCATATCAACGGACAAACTGGGAGCTAATATTATGCTGGCTGGGCTTGCCCTCCAAGCCGTCTCTTTTGGACTTTTCATCTTGCTGTTCCTGCACGTTTGTTGGCGCATTCGCGCAGACCGCATCTCACCGTTAAGGGAGCCTTGGGGCCCGATTGTGCCTGCCATGTTGTTTTCGTCTGCCATGTTCATGGTGAGTCATGTGGATTTGAGTGCTCCCAGTGTGTGTAACGTATGTTCCCCCGACAGGTGCGTTGTGTCTATCGCACAGTTGAACTTGCCCAGGGAAGCGGTGGCTATCTCATGACCCACGAACGTACGTCTGTTCGCTCGTCACTTTTTATAGTTAACTAACTGCTCCGCGTCTAGTTTGGTTTTACATTCTCGATACCCTCCCACTCTTCATTGGCATCAGTGTCTATGTCCCCTTCTGGCCATCTAAGTACCTTGTCACTAGAACAGACCTTCCAACGTCAAAGATTTGAAAGTCTGAATGTGCTTGCAATCTCATTTACTCCATGTGTGCGACTCTATTCGTTGGACACTACTGATAGATACAGCTCTTACCATGTTGAAATTATCTAATATAGAACTGATAGCATAGACCGTGAGGAGCAATGCGTGTGACTTGTATTTGTAGGATCAAGGAAACCTTAAGGACAGCCTTCAGGCGCCGTAAGCTAGGCGGCTCGAGGCTTTTACTGTTCAAGGCAAGCTGCCACACGCTGAGCGACATCGGAGCGTAAATGACATCTTTTTGTCAAGATACGGACCATATCCCTTCCCCTCAGAAAGGCCTTATCACCTACAAAAGACACAAGTCCCTTCAACAACCTCCCGATCCACGCTTCGGATGGCATCATGAACTTCCCCTGTTCGTCGTACTGCAAGAGAAGCGCGCGAATCGCTTCCTGAGACTGTTGATACTTGGGATGCCCGACCACGCCCGTGATACAGGCATGTCCAGCGGTTACGATGCCATATTGCTCGAGCATCTTCTCATTCCTGGGCCACCAGTCCTCCATTTGGTGTTCACGCTCGAGGTGTGTGACCACAAGCGCAACCGGAACCTCCTTACGGCCAAGGACTTCATAGAAAAGCCGGTAGTTATTTTGTGTCGTTATGGTGATGCGGTTTGCGCGGATACAGAACAAGAGGAGACTGATGCCACCTGCGGCGCTCAGGCTTTTGATTAGTTGAATTGCCTTCTCGATGGCACTGAAGCAGCGATCTTCGCTGATGGTATCAGGCTCTTCCAGTCCAACGGTGTCCCACATCTGGACTCGTGTCGGACCCATTTCGAAGAGGTACTCGTTGGAGTCCAGAGTACACGCACTGGCATCAGGCGAGACCCTTGCGACCTCCTTTCCTGCCATGAGATTGATCAGAGAGCTCTTTCCTACGCCCGTCTCACCGAAAAGGACGACATTGAGACTTCTGGAAGAGGTAGACCTCGGTGGCCGGGAACATCTTTGTATAAGCTGGTGAACGGCAAACTGACATTGGCGGTACCGTCCATTCGTTGGGGGGTGGCACTCGTCAGTCAGAGTGGTGATGCAGGCGTGCCCGGCGAAAACCATGTTGTAATTCGAGAGTCCGTTCCGGTTGTTCTCCCACCAGACCTCCATTGCTTCCGGTGAGTCTCCAAACTTCTCTAGTTCAGTGATAACGGCCGCGACGGGGATGTTTTGGGACACCTTCGAGCATATGCCTGTAATGGACATGTATGTTTGTTGCATCGTCCGCGTGACTTTCGTACCCCTGAAGCAGATGATAAGGAGATGGACACCATGCGCTTTCTCCAGCTGAGTTAGGAGATTTCGCAATATCTCTTCAACCCTTTTCGATGCAAGGCTTCCCTGTGTCCCCTCGTTCAAGCCAGGGGTATCCCATAGGTAGTAGCTGTGTTGGAATATCGTCGTAGGATGGCGCGTTGTTTCCAGCGTGACTCCGACAGCATCGTTCGATGCCAATACCCTCGCTTCACCGAGGATAAGGTTGATAAGAGAACTCTTCCCCACTCCTGCTTCTCCTGCTATAACGACGTTGCGAGTGGACATCGTGTTCAGCAGGGTTAGGGTGCTACCAAACGTTTCAGACACATTGGGTACTTCTCACTGCCAATTGCACATACCTTAGTCAGGGCACTTGACGCGTTCTAACTAAGGTGATTTCGACTGACGTACGCGGCGATTGCGTGATAGCCGATGAGCTGATACAGCCTTAGTAGAGGCTCAGAGAAGAATGGAACGTAATTGTCACGATGTTTTCGAACAAAGTGGTTTCCACAATCGACAACGAAAGGACGGATCGCAACTGATCGGGGATGATGGACGACTGTTTGAACACGGCGTGACTTTGCTCTATGCAATGAGTTGATCGATGAAGGCAAGGGTGCTTGGGGGTACGGATAGCGGATACAGTGTTCTGATCAGCTGCATCTCGGCGGTCGGTTCCACGGCCTAGCCTGGGCCTACCCAACCACCACAGAACGCTACTATGACCATTCAGGTAGTCCACGAGGCAAACGACGCTTGGATGATGGGAGTAAGTGAACACATTGCACTGTGGCACTGCATGTGACCGGAGGGAAGAGCTTCAAGGGATGCAGTAGTGCCCAGGAGTCCTAGTAAGTAGTGTCATGCAGGACGGCCACCGATCGAAGCCAGTGCGACGACAAGGGTTGTGAACTCGATCCGCCACCAGCATCGTGCAAAGTCTCCTCAGGAACTCTTCACATGCGTTTGCGTTCGGTTTTGAAGGTCTGCGGTGATTCTTTCCAACGGTTGACGACGAGACGGTCGGCACCACTTCAATATCAATGCTTTCAAGGTAGTGTGCAACTTTGGGTGTTTGGCAAACTGGCACTGGAAGGAGAACGGTCGTCTGCTCTCAAATCTTTGGCCCGCCTACGGGAGGCTACCAGCGGACCAACTGTCATGCCCACAACCACTCTGCCCAACATGGATGACTTCACTGTGAAGAGTTCCGATATTTAGGTTATAGCTCAAAGCACATTGGAACGGGTCTGCCAACACCATGCCTCAAAAGTTCATTCTTCCGCGAGGTCGACGGTCAACATTTTGATTCGAAGGAGTCCGAGACACCTTTGCAGTATCAACTGCCAAGTGAAACTACCAAGGTAGAACACAATCATAGGGCACATACAGGGCCGGGACCGAGCCTGACCAACCTGGGCGTACCATGTTCATTAAATCTCATGAGGATGAATCTGGCATGAGTTGTCAGTCACACCAAACCGGCATGGCTTCCACCTCTTTATATGATTCGGACCCGCAACTCCAAGTATTCTATCAAAGCATTTTTTCAGACTCGAGATATCACAGGATCACACCAACTGCGCCATTGGGATGCATGACGGCCACCTTGATCTCGTAGCCCCAGGATGAGGTGGGCTTTGAGAGCGTGCCTTATGTGGAAGGTTTCAATGTTCTTCCAGTGAGCCAGATAGCAAGCGCAGCTATGCCTCACCAAGTACTCCCCCCCCCCCCCCCCGGAGTCTCGAGTGTCGCGGACGACAACACTGTGTATCAGTGGGACGCAACAGCTTTTCTGTTGACACGGGGTGGATTATGTCGGTTGGAAAATCGCAGGTTAGACCCCATCCATTAACAGGGGGTCAATGCGACCGTTTTTACCCCAGGTAGTGGTGTATACCCGAATTGTTCTTCGCAGTGAGATGCTTCTGTACTTTTTGTGCTTCTTTTATTTAGCATCCACTACGATTTCGTACAAACACCAGCAAATACCATACGGGCATTAATCACGTGCGTGGCTGTGTCTGGTTGGGGAATGATGAAGTGAGTGGCGGGGTTCCGTCCTGAGAGCAAAGAAATGTTGCCAACAGACTCGACAGAGACTTCCTCCAGCTCTGAACCTACCTTTCCACCTACTTTGGCTGATTTAAGTCGGAATGCGTCTGTAATATCGTCCTCTTCCGATTCGGAGTCCATCCATGAAGTGCCGGCCACCCCGCGTCCTCGGCCAACGCGTACTTTCTCTTCTCCTCGCTCCCGCAGTCCACATTCTCCGTCGGCGGTTCGACCTCCAAGCTATCTTACTCGCGAGTTCGCTTTGTTAGATCGAGAACCCAGATCTCGTTCTGTCGCCCCGCACACCCGGTCAAAGTCTCGGAGACGGTCTCGCTCTCAGAATCCCTCTGCAAACAACAGACCTTCCCCACAGGACTTTTCCTTTACGTCCACTCTTGGGGAGGGCTCCTACTCTACCGTGTGTTATCTTTCTATCTTAAATGCTACGTCCATTTACGTCCCACCACAGGTCATGCGTGCAAGGTACATTCGTACGGGTCAGGAATACGCCATCAAGATCATCGACAAGAACCATCTCATCAGAAAAGACAAGATGGCCGTCGCAATGGCAGAGAAAAACGCCCTTGTCAAACTGGGCACCGGTCACCCCGGCATCATCCATCTCCATTGGACATTCCAGGATGAGTGGAGCCTTTGTTGGTGTTCATCTACTACCTTGGTTGTGGTCTCACAAATTACACACAGTTTTCGTTCTTGATCTCGCTATCAACGGAGAAATGCAATCACGCATTTCGTGCATGGGCTCTCTTTCTCTGGCCTGTGCCCGACACTACACGGCACAAATCATGGATGCCTTGGATTATATGCATTCGAAAGATGTCATCCACAGGTATGCTACTTTCATCATCTCACCCATTCCTTGTCCTCATCCCATCTTAGAGACCTCAAACCGGAAAATCTCCTCCTCGATAACGAATTCCGCATTAAAATTACGGACTTTGGGACGGGAAAATTACTCGAGCCCGGACGTAAGCTCTCTGTCACCCCTTTACTACATTCTGCTTCACGAATGCATGCAGAGGAACGCGCGAACTCATGGGTGGGCACCGCTCAATACATCGCTCCCGAACTCCTCGAACGCAGTGAAACAAGCAGAAGGTTCGTCTTGATCTATGACGCACGAGATAACTGATATGGACTGTTCGTCCTCTCACATCGCCGGTGACAACACATTGGCGCACCCCCTACACAGCTCAGACCTGTGGTCTCTTGGGTGCATCGTTTACCAAATGATCGCTGGCCGATTTGCATTTCATGGTTTGTCCGAATACCTAACCTGGCAAAAGATCAAGGCTCTTGACTACACATTTCCCGAGGGCTTCGACGGCGAAGCCAAGGATTTTGTCCAGCGGTTGCTTGTAAGTCATTTTCGTGTACCGTCGTTCTCATTCATCGGCACCTTTCTGATACATCTTCGCTTCGGTCCCAATTCCAATCGTATGTCAATCCGTGATCTTGAGTAGATTCTTGACCCGACGCAGCGGCTCGGTGCGGGTGTTGAAGGGAGCCCGATCTCCCGGGCAGCGTTACGTGCTCACCCCTTTCTCTCTTCTGTAAAGTGGGAGACGCTCTGGACTGACCCTGTCCCTCCGCTTGAGGCAGGGTTGGTGAAGAAGGAGATACGTGAGGAGACAGGAGACGAGGGAGATGGAGGGCGGGGGTTAGAAAATGTGGGTAGTATGTGGGATTCACTCGTTGGCGAGAATGGAATAGATGAATCGGGTGGGATAGACTGGGACGATAGGGGAGGAGATGGAAGTGGCAGAGTCATCACTGGGAAAGGGAGCCGAAGAGGACGGGGAAGACCGTTTGGAAACAGCTCAACGAATCCGGGAGACAACATTCATGCTGATGACGATGGATTAGGGTGGGCGCAGGATGCAGAAGGTCCCGAGTTTGAGCGGTTTAGGTTGAGGGATAGTCAGTTGCTGATGCGGTGCGACGAGGGCGACGAGGACGAACCCGAAGATGCACGTAGCGGAAGACAACGAGTTGATATTGACAAAGTTGAGGACCCAGTGCGCACGCCGACCCCCACGTTTATTCAAGGTGTACAGGATGCCGTGGACAAGGCAAGTGAAAAGGATGGAAGTACTACCACCACTGCCATGACAGTGCAACCGATACCCATACCAACACTGATATCTGCACCCTCACCTACCGGTACCCCGCGCCCCTCTCCGTCAGTCTTGGGTTCAAGTTCCGGTTCGGGATCGGGGACGAATTCATTAGGCGGAAGTTTTGTGGAAGTGAGCGATGTTCAACCAAAGGACAGGCTTGATAACCAGATAACGCAGTCTGCTGGGGGCTATGCGCTGTCCCGCGCTGCAGGAATAAGTCTCAGCGGTGGAGACACGACGGAACGTGTGGGATTAGCAGTGGCTGAGGGGAGTGGAGAACGGGGTAGGGACAGAACGTTGACGCCCGTACAAGGAAATATGTTGTTTGTGAGGAAAGTTGACTGGTGCGCTTCTCCCCTTTCGGATGACTACAAGGATAGCTGAGGCGAACTTTGTTTTCATTGTCCTCAACTCGTCAATGGTGTCTTATTCCTGGGCTACTGTCATGCTGCGGTCAACAAGGTTGCCAATCTTGATACCAGGCGAAAGTGTCATTTTCCATACGCGCGTAGAAGCCCGCTCGCCAAAACGTCGCGGAAGCCGGCTGCTACTACCCCTCAATGTTGTGTCAACGGTGAGGTCGAAGCCGAGGGAGCTGGTACTCACGAATCATAGGCTTTTATGTTTGAAAAGAAGGGAAGCGTCAGCCGGATCTGGGGGTACTGCAACCAGCCCTAGGGATGCGAAGAACAGCAATGGTGATAGAAACAGAGTGGAAATGGTTTCGCCTAGCGTAAGCTTTACGGTGAAGACAGAGCTGTGGCTCGCACGTGTTGAAGGGAAGGGAAGGGACGGGAAGGACGGGAAGGACAGGGAAAAGGAAAAGGAGAAGGAGACGAAGTCAGTCATCGAGAGCACAGAGAGGAAGGGGGAGAGGGAGTTTGTAATATTAACTGTGAGTTCGCCTTCTCTTTTCTCCAGCTAGGCTGACAGTTTGGGTCATGTACCTGCGCTACGTAGTCGACAACATCACAGACTTACGCGGCTGAGACAAGTGCATTGTCCGCACAATGGGTCGAGAAAATCAACGCCTCGCTGTCACCTCAACAGGAACATTCGTTCCGCAAATGCTAGTATTCGGTGTTCAAACGTTCATTGGCTTACCCTCTGCAGCTACTGCGCTATCCGCCAGACTTGTCTTTTGTGTTGTGCAGAAATTTGTAGTCATCGCTAACCTCGTAATGTGCATACTCGCTTGTACGCTTAAGACGAAACTAATCATTCATTCATCCCAAAGAATGACTCGGCTCTATCGTTTCCTTTTTTTTAGTTGTCCCTCTTTTCCAGTTGTTTCATTCGGGACGTAATGCGTATTTGTTAGCTTCTGATTTAACGGGTTTTGTAGGTTGTCGCATCATTCACATTTGATTGATTTCTAACATAGTTGACCTATACTTAATCAAAGTGCGTGGAGCAAAGGCTGCGTCAAACCTGTACTAGTCCATTGCGTGTACGCACCGCATGGAATCCATAAGAATTCTGCTGCGCACTGCCAAATATGTATGGACTCGAGATAAAAACTCGGAATGCGTAGAACCAGGTCTGGTCCCACAAACTACTGTTATCTTGCCACGTCCCCCACCATGGGCCAGGTAGTATCATTCCTCAGTGACTTAGTCCCTCCGAAGCCAAAGTTCACCGCAGAGAATGTTCCCGACATGACTGGTAAAGTCGTCCTCGTGACAGGGGCGAATGCTGGAATCGGAAAGGAAACTGCCAGGGTGAAGATATCTGTGTTCCTCTTCCTTGGCGTCCATCCAATAATAAAACCTGGCCGCTGTGGTTTGACAGGTGCTCCTTACCAAAAATGCCAAAGTTTGGATTGGTTGCCGCGACGTCAGCAAAGGGGAGGCCACTATCAAAGACCTCAAGGATCGCACAGGTCACGAGGCGCACATACTGAAGCTAAACCTCGCCAACTTGCGCTCTATCAAAGCGTCTGCCGAGGACTTTCTGAAGTACACTTCCTTCTCTTTCAGTTACCACTATCTGACGCGCATTCGATTCACGCCTATGTAAAAGAAAAGAGACGCAGCTCCATGTCCTGTTTAATAACGCGTGAGTATGCTCGAGTCGTTCAGCCCATATCCTCTTATCCTCGTTTATGTGTCGTACGCAGAGGCGTGATGGATCCCCCTGTCGAGCAAGTCACAGAAGACGGGTTCGATCTTCAGTTCGGCACCAACGTGCTTGGACATTTCTACCTCACTAAACTCCTGCTCCCACTCTTACTCTCTACCGCAAAGTCCTCTCCCGATGGGACAGTCCGTGTCGTCAACACATCATCAAACGGGCATATGTTCTCCGGACTCGATTTTGACACGTTCAAAGATGGTCCAAAGCGACGAGCAAAGAGCGGAATGGAATTGTACAGCCAAAGCAAAACGGTATGTCCTTGCTTTTCTCCCAGTGTGAGTGATGAAGTGACCGGAATCACAGGGAAACATCGTCTTCTCCGCGGAGCTACACCGCCGGTATCGAGATCAAGGCATCGTGTCCACCTCGCTCCACCCGGGTCAGTACTGAGAAGCATGCCCTTTAACGAGCCTTACACGGGCCTCAGGTACTATCAAGTCTGAGCTTGCGCGATATCAGGGGGGCTTCGTCCGATGGATTTTCGTACGTCTTGTATCTTCTGCTCGCCAGTCGAGTGACATTCACACTCTTGTCATGCATAGAGTCTTGTCGTATATGACGTCTCATACGGTGCCATCACACAACTGTACGCAGGAACCTCACCGGACGTTGTCGGCCTCGGCGGACAGGTATCTCATTGCGTTTTTCTATCGTATCGCCAATGGGGTTTACTCGATGTCTTTTTAGTACTTCATTCCGTGGGCACGAGTAGGCGAACCTCGCGCCGATACACAGGATCCACAGATCGGGAAAGAACTCTGGAGTTACATGGAGGAGCAGGTTGCGAACTTGTAGAGTCTGCAGACTTGTCTTTCCCTGTTCCCATGATCGAGTTACTCGTATGTACAGATTGGATTGTTGGTCTTCCGAATGCAGAATAGCTAGTAATGACTTGACTTGTTGTGTTTTCTTGATATGCGGCGTCTAACAACTGCGAGAACTGGGCTGTCCCGCATTCCGAGACTACAAAGGCATGAAAATCAACAACCGTATCACGATGGCCTGAATGACGCGGCGAGAACCAGTGGCCAGGTTTCTGAAAGTAAACTATTAACCCAAGGTGAAAAAAAGGCGCTAAGTACAAGGTAGCGTATACCAGTACATCGTTTTTTTTGTTTACGAAGCGACCCCGCCCCTCGGCCAACCTGGCCAGAGAAACTAGACTGATTCTAATGTGAGCCCTCACGCATCGGGGGTCCGCCCACTAGTTTACAAGCGGACCCCAGCGCAAGGTAGGGTATGAAACCTGGAAAGCTCAACCGGGGGGAAGGAGGCTGGCGTCAATTACACCATTTTCGTCCGTGATGTCGTCGTTCTCGTCCAAAGAGCGCGCAAGCGGCGTGCGTGGCATCGCCATGAGACCTATGCGGATTCCATTTATCGGCTTGCATGAAACTACAGATTCCTCACTCACCCGTTCTTGCTGACTCGAGGATTCCAAACGGCTTCACCAAGCTCAAGAACGCGTTCACGCGACTCGTTTTTGCCGTGAGCTCGACAATAACCGAGTTGTCGCTGATGTCCACGACCTTCCCACCAAACTGCAGTACAAGAGCCGAGATGGACTGCAGGTGCTGGTGTTTGAGGCGGAGGGCTTCCGAAGGAGTGAGTGGGATTGGGGTATGTGCATGTGCATGTGTATGATTCTGGGAGGAAGGCGAGCTATGTGCAGAATGTGTCTGTTCTGGATGGCCACCCCGCTCAAAGTTTTGTGCGAGGAGGGTCTCCTTCTCAAGTTTTGAACTCGGCTCATGAGTTGGGACACCCCGTCGAGGTTCATGCGAAGGACCGCCGACAAACTGATCCTCGAGGTATTCAGGACCTAGGATAGATACTTTGACGAGAAGGAGCTCGCGCGAGATGACATTTGTATCTGTGTAGTCGAGGACAGCCCAGACGGGGACCTGCACCGAAGACATCAGAAGAAGAGTCATAGTCGGAAGAAAGAATCATGGTTGGAAAAAGACGCAAGGAACAAATAAACAGGGACGTACGAGATCCTCGAGCTGTCTACGTGCCTGCTCGACAACACTATCCTGGCCAGATATGACGATAGACATACGACTCAGGTCACGTATCTCAGTACGACACACTACCAGGGAATCGATGTTGAATCCACGTCCGGCGAGGATACCTGACACACGCGAGAGCACGCCGGGTTCATTTTGGACAAGGCAATTGAGGATGTGTCTGCAAAAATCAAAAAGCACCACGGTAAAATAGGCCAGAGACA
This sequence comes from Pisolithus thermaeus, assembly GCA_024663475.1. Lineage (NCBI taxonomy): Eukaryota > Fungi > Basidiomycota > Agaricomycetes > Boletales > Pisolithaceae > Pisolithus > Pisolithus thermaeus. The sequence goes on from JANFAF010000001.1 coordinate 807,141, forward strand.
GTTGGCATGAGCGAGATGGAAAAAAGGAGCGGACAAGAATGATGAGACGGCACGTTAGACCAGGAATGTAATACAACGCACTTTTTAAATGGTTGCAAGCTCGGTGGAGGTGTGTTGTACAGAATATTGGTGACAGCTTCTTCTGCCGTGCGCGAACGCGGTACGTCGCTCACAGGGAGGGGCGGCGGACGTATGTGCTGAGCACGCTTGTAGTCCAGTGCAGAGGTCGAGTCATCGATGGGTCGTGGAGGTTTGGGCGGTTCATCAGGAGCCCGGACAATCGAAGACGTCGAGATGCGGCATGAAAGACGCGCAACAGTCGCACAGCGAAACCGCAGAGCGAGCAGACTCATCGCTGAGGCACTAAAAACGGTGTCAGCTTGTCGACGTCGATCGCTGGAAAGTCACTCTTCGCTCTTGCTGAAACTTTGACCGGTCGGCTATGAAGTAGCGATTACATAAGATGCCCGTCCAATCCACATCCGCATATCAATGTCTTGCAGCTTCGGGCTAACGAGGTATATACGGATGTCAATAGCTATGACGTAGTCAGTCGTCCTAATCCAATCCAATCCGATATCAAATAGTCTTGGGCAAGCTCTCTATGCAATCCCTAATAAGTCGCACCGTCTCTGTCTTGTCATATATTACTGACTTGCACACGCCACAGAGCGCCTCCCAACATGCGTTTGCTTCTGGCCACTCCTGCAAACCGACATTTAACACCGTGTCTCCAAGTGGCCTAGTGTCCATCTCCATCAGGATCCTGTACTTGAGCTCTCTCCATGTACTATGGTCGGTTGGCTTGCGACACCGCGCACAAAGCGCGTCTGCACTGCAGCTCACGAAAGGATATTCTTCCAACCTCTTTCGTACCCCCTCCCTCCTGGATCGATGGAGCTTCAAGAGATCAAGTGCAGCGGGACCATCGACCCTCCTTAACATTTTCCAGTTCTCCTCTGACCACAAGTCTAGCGCAAGAGTACGTTCCGAGGCTACCCGAGCCTCTTCGATCCATCCAAACCGAGAAGACGAGGAATAAAGACGCAGGGGCTGGTCAGCGAGGGGTGGTGTCAGTACCGCAATCCGCATAAGCGAAGGCGGGCCTGGCATGTCGTATTTCTCAGACGCATACAAAATCGCATCGATGGTATCGTAGGACGTGATGGGTGTTATCGGGAGACCACTGATCATCCGCAAAACGATCTCGAGCGTCTCAGCGTCCTCATCGAGATGAATCGTTTCCGGTGTAGAGGCGGTCGGTGCAGAAGTCGCTTTAGTCGGAGTCCCAAAGTCACCAGGACAGGAGGACACAGGGCGCGGGAGGGTGAATAAGGAGCGAAACCAACCCGAGGTAGTCTTGAGTGTGAACGAGTGGACACGGAAGCATGTGAGGTCCCTGGATACAATGATGATATCCGCTTCGGGTGAGTCGAACGCTGGGTGAACCGATGGCTCCCGCTTGGAAGGTGACACGACGACCGCAGATGCGTCGTCTGCACAAGATGTTTCCATCGACCAATAGTCAGAGACTAACTGTGCCTTCTTGAGCCTGATAGATTTCGGTGTCTTCAAAGAACACCCCGCGCTATTAGACCGTGGAAGTGTCGGTGAACAGCTTACATAATAAAGCTGATCCAGTCGCAACCACTAGTATTTCGGCTTACCTAAGCGGCTGGCGTCGTTACCGTACACCGATGCCAGTGGACAAGTCCAAGCCACTTGCACTAGCAGATACGCTGCACGATCTAGCCCTCATACGTGCATCAGATGTCGATCTCTCGACTCTCATTCCTGATGGGAACACGAACGTCACTGAGGATACGGGGGTTTTGAAGTCCGTAGAGCTGTCGCACGAGTTTGTGGCCGAGACGCGAGCAGCATTGAGAGCGTACAACAGTGGTGACATGCAGAGGAAAAATGTTGAAATACAGAGGGCACAGTCACAGTTGGAGGAACTGCTGAGAGGTCTCTCGCCGTAGATTTGTCGAGGTATGCTCCTGACGTACGACCTTAAGCTCAGACTGACTCTTTTTAAGCAGCCTCAAATCGTGTCCCTTTGGTAATTTCATACGGCGGAGACTTTCCAGTTCCCATTTCCAGTCCGTTCAGGTTACCCGCGCATCTATTACTGCTTTATTTTCTTTAGTCGATGATCAGGTTCTAGAATTCTTGTCAGATTCCCAACGTCCCAGGACCATTGCTTTTGGCAGTTGAACAAGCCATCATCGATACTGGTCAGCGTCCATTGCACATGGGCACACCCGGTGTTCCGATCTCAGTACTGGTCCGAGTTCCAAACACACGTTGATAGTGCTTCCAGTACATTATGACGAGAATTGTGGTCACGTGCCCGAGTTTTCATGGTTGAACATGAAGTTCCTTTTTCATGACGCCGTCATGTACATATCCAAAGTTCAGACAGTGGCGGTCAAGGCTGTTCCCGCCTTCGACATTTCGAAGACGTTGGGAGCCATAAAATTTTTTCAGTCACCGAGCAAGAGCCCATGAGTAATCGGTCGCAACTGTTCGTACCGGCATGACCGTGAAGGTTGCCAAGGTGAAGTAGGATATCCGATCGTAACTCGTGTTTTGATTGAGAAAATCAAGAAGGTATTCCCTTTGCAACAGGCAAGGTACAGTACGGGGTTGCGTTTCCGAGCGCTCGGCAAAGCTTATTCTAACCGCAGGTCCTTAATTGAGTTTGGTCGCCAACTACTCGTTTCCCTACGCAGTGATGGTGACAGTTGTGATGGTGGTAATTATCATGGCACCTCGCCTCCCACTACAACCCTGCGCACATGTGTGGAACTTTCCCAGGTTGCTCAGGATATGCCCAGATTGCGATGACCAGCAGGAACTTGTGACGTGACGCCACTGTCAGGTTATGCGTGTTTGTTGCTGCGACTCATCGGTGCTTTGTGCGACGAGGAACATCGTACTCACTCAGAGACGCGACGACTTACAAGTACATGTCGACTCCCGGTCTCTCTACCGTACTTTAGGCATCGTGCAGGGAGTCAGATCAGCGCGTTGCGAAGCTCAAGAGTATCTGGTACCTGCTGTCAATCACGTTTGACTTTTTTTTTCTGTTTCACCTCTCTACGACCGATGCGGTCCACAATTACGCAAGGCTAACAATCCTGGTCCTTGGCTAATTGTAAATGGATGGGCATGATGCACACTCGTGATTTTTTTTTTTTTTTCCATACTACGTCGTGAATGGTGATGTCTACCAGCTCTCAGCTGGTACCACGAACCATGTAAGTGTTTACGTGGCTATCGCAGTTCGGTCTTGATAATTTTACTTGCTTGATAAAGTCGTCACGTCTATCGTCATGCCTAAGATGCTGAGGGCTACAGCAACGGCTTCTCGTCTCTCGAGCACATGCCCATGGCCATACTGTGAGTGATCTGGTCACGGCGCGCGGAATTACTCAAAACCTGGATAACGGGCAGTATTGTGGATATTTGTGTGTTGCTTTCCTGACCCCGGAATATCACCCTGACATCTTCCGTTAGTGACATTTGTGTTTGGTCGGTCACCTATGTTGACGCGTTGGAAATCGACACTGCACGTGTAGGTCCAGATCTGGTTCGATCTTGGACAAGTTAAGTTTCGGAAGGTATCGCAGGATGTAAGAGATCTACCTCGGGACTGTCATCACAGTCCACTAGGCCGTCTTCTGTCCCGCAGTCCGGACGCAGCGACTCTGACAACTTCTCCCAACAGGTAAGCCAGTCCGGCCTTGAATCCATGTCTGCCAAGTTATTCACCGGACCGGCATTGCGCGAGGTGGTCGAAGTTGCGAAAAATAAATATTGTTATATTCGTGCAAATTGGTACCTGTTCCTATTAGCGCCAATACAGCATTGAGAAGCATTACGCAACCACCGCCCGTCCGCCGCGGTGTCGTGATGGTTGAGATGTATGTTGTTTTCCAACGTGGTTTGATGCTCCGTCCTATCTTTGCCTCCTTTCGAAAAGGTCGTTCCGGCCCCCCAGTATAAAGAATGGAATGAACGTCTAGTTTATTTCATTCCCCTCCCGATGGCCACGGTTCCGCTACCCACCTCTGCGACATCCACGAAGGGAGTTTCACAGATATATCGAGAGGACGTTACCTGGCCGTTTCCATGGACTGACCAACATTGTCAACTTTCCCCACGGTACGTTTTGTTTTACTGCAATCATTGTTCATACTCTGCAACGTCCTGTCATCAGTTCCTTCCATTCACATGGTACGAATATGCGCATCGACGGCTTGTCCAGTATGATCAACGCCGCATCGCCAACTCCATACCATTATTACCTAGACAAACCCGAATCTCACGACCAGAACGCCTACTACGATACTACAGCTGCAGACTGCTCCTCTATCCGCAGTCGTGCTTTTACCGCCACGCAAGGCAGTGGCACGAACTGTAACCACCAAATGGATAACATGGTCGATAATCGCGTCATTAACCCGACATTCATAGAAGATTTTACTCAGTCTGAAGGGCCTGCGAGGCGGGAAGTTCCCCTCTACGTTACACCACAATCCCAAGGAGGGATTGGTCACTCATTTCCACTCCACGGAACCGACACTAGTTTAGAACTTCGGTTTTCGCTATCTGTTCCCGATCTCACCGCTTTCTCTGAACACTGTCCCACTACCACCACAGTTGCGTTTTCGTCGCAACCCACAACGCCTCATATAACTACGGAAATCCGCAACATGTACGCGAATATACAGCGCCGCCAGCCAGCACCTAGTCCCACCCGTCCAACGATGACTCCGCCTATCGGAACCACAGAGCATGTCCCGAACATATGGCAAGCGGATCGCGACAATACCGAAGTCCATGGCGCTTTAAGTCCTACGACTCGTTCTTACCCGTGTGCTTGGGAGGTTCCCTCGTCCTCGTGCCGTGCACATGTTACTGGTGATCGCAAGAGCCTGCGAACCCATCTAAATGAAGTCCACCGTTTCGTTTCTACGGGCAGGCAATCCGTTCGGTGCAAGTGGGATGGATGCGGCAGGACGTTGCAGAAGGAGAACATGGTACGCCACATATTAACGCACCACATGCACGTCAAGGTTCGCTGCGACTCATGCGGTAAAGAGTTGTGCCGTCGCGACGTCCAGACAATGCACTCCAAGAAGTTTTGCCCGGCCAAGTTCTGATCGGTAAATGTACTTTAAAACAAATTACACGCCTAATAGTAATACACGTAGTTGATAATCTGATAGCGTTTTGCTTCCTAGTTACGATTCACTCCTAGTGACTCTTGATTGTATTGTCTGTACTAATAATAGCGTACACAAGCGATAACCCTACAGAAGTTAGCATTTTGGAGGGAAACGTGATGTAGAACTGGGGCATCAGGAAGTATGTTTGCCACGTGATACATGTGTGAAAAGTTACGAGTGAGTCCATTCAGGTTTGCGTTTCTCCGCGAATGCGGTCATGCCTGTATCAGGAGTGTATCGGTGTAAGCGAGGACACCACTTAGCAGTGTACTCACCCTCTTTCTGGTCTTTGGTAGCAAACAAGCCGTGGAACAACCTCCGCTCGAGCCTAAGCCCTTCCGAAAGAGACAGTTCGGAGGCAGCATTGACCGCTTCCTTGCTGGCAGCAACTGTCACGCGACTTTTGCTCGCAACTTCCTTAGCCAGCTTGATCGCCGCATTCACGACTCCACTTTCCTCGCGCACGACCCTATTTATCAACCCCCAGCGTTCAGCTTCTTCGGCGTCAATAATGCGACCGGTGAGGACCATCTCCATGGTACGAAATTTACCAATCAAACGGACAAGGCGCTGCGTACCACCGCCGCCTGGAATCACTCCGAGATTAATTTCGGGTTGACCCAGTTTAGCTGAAGGAGCCGCAAGAAGGATGTCGGCCTGAAGGGCAAGCTCAAGTCCACCACCAAGCTTTCCGACGAGCATTACATCGATTGCGACATTCCCCAGAGCGGGGTGACAGTGCCGAAGTAGCAGCATGTTCAGCAGATCAAATCAGACCTTGGCAGAAAGAACCTTGCACTTACTGCATATCCACTGACTGCTGCAATGACTGGTTTTCGGAGCTTGGCCATGACTTCCCAATTGGCAAGGAAGTTGGACATGTAAGCTTCTGCGACTGAAAGAGCGGAATGTCAGATTGACGCGTGAGGAAGGCACTGGTTCATTGTACATGTCTTGTCTTTCATTTCCTTGATATCGGCACCGGCTGTCCGCGAGTACGTCAAAGGGTAGAGGCTCGTCAAGGATTAACATACGTACCAGCGAACGCCTTGTCAGAACCTGTGATGACCATGGCCCCGATCGCTGAATCTTGATCGGCTTCTTTAAGTGCGCTCGATATGTCATTGAAATGGGCGACGTTGAGCGCATTCAAGGCATTGGGACGGTTCAAGGTAATCAGTGCAACAGCGGGATCAGGTTGCGACACAACCACATTCTCGTAGTAAGCAGGTGGGCTCGCCGTAAAGAGACGAACGCCTCGTGCAGTGCGAAGACAACGGTGGACGGAGGAAGAGAACGTCAGCGTCATTGTTGATCACGGAATTGACGCTGGCTGGTGTCTTTGAGCTGGCTACGGTGACCTGCCTCGCTTACGGCAGCATCGCAGCAAACTCGCTTGGGACCAAATTTCCTGCAACCATAACTCATTATTTAAAGACGCTTCTCATGCGTCGCAAGTGCTTTGGTTTGCCCAAGATATCGAGATTTTGGTAAAGCCTTGGCTAGTAAGGAAAAGTCGAAGAATTTTTGACCCATTGCCCTTTAACATCCAGCTCCTGGACCGACTCCCCAGCCAGTGGAAGAAGAGTCGTTCTTGAGATATCCGGACGTACTTCTATGCTATTAAGGCTCGTCCAGTGCAGGCAGTGTGAAGCGTGAAGTATGTGAACGTGACAATCAGAGCTAGTACTGGCATACTTGGCCCTTGAACAACACTCGAATTTTGTAGGTAAGGTGACGCGTTCAGGGAACTGCCTCTGCCAACCAGCAATTTCTACGCTTATCGGTATGCCCACCGTAATCCCTCAGATGTAGTACCTAATCTCCTTGGATCAAGCTGACAGTATATGTGGTCTGGACACCGCCAGCGTATCGAGCAAAGTGTGTGAACGCAAGATCCGGTTCAACCCGGAGCTATACGCAAGCTCGTGTCTTGCCCAAGTTGAGCACTAGTGGTACTACTCCTCCAGCCATGTGCGTGGACCCCGCGTCTCCCGCAGGCAGCGACAGCGAGCACATAATACCCCCACCACCTGGAATTCATTTCCGCGCCATGAAAGCCGCCGACCTACCCGAGGTCCGCACACTTCACGTACGTGTACTTGCTTTGCCATGCCAGCTCCTCACTGATCTACTGGTGTTTCAGGCGAGGCTCCTCCCTGTACAATACCCCCTTACCTTCTTTATCCAGCTCCTCCTTCAGCCCCGGTGCCTCTGCGTCCTCGCCACGCACGAAGATTCAGTCATTGCCTTTGCTTCTGCTGCGATTGACCCCTCTCACGGAACTGCACGACCGGAACGCGAGAATAGCTCCTCAGCGCGCATATCGCTTCTCACGTTGGGGGTTCAGCCAATTCATCGACGACAGGGAATCGGCCGGGCATTAGTACATGACGTTGCACGCCGGTTGCGTGCATCATCATGCAGGCATGAGAGTCAGTCCGAATCTGGATCGGCCGAAGGTGTTCGGCATGGGTATTCAACTATTTTCGTCCAAGCCGAGGTTGCCCATTCCAATACAGCGGGGAAATTTTTCTACTCCCGCCTTGGCATGGATGCGGAACCTAGATCTGAATGCCATATGCTGCAGGTTGGATTGAAAACATCAACGTGCATCGTGGCCGGTCTGCTGTGTGTATAGAACTTGGTGGGAATAAATCCACCCTGACCGATGGATCGTACGGATAGTCTTACCTCACGTAGATCACTGATGGGACGGATATATACCCGAGTTCTTCGAGGCAGTCGGCCGACAGTGCCTAACACCCGACAGACATGTGCATGAGTGGCATAATTTATGTAGGATAATGTTAACATGTGAATGTACAACTTTGATGGTTCCAATAGCCGACGGAAGGGGGTTTCTAGCGAAGCGACCGAGCACAACACCAAGCTTCAAGCTTTGGCTGTTATACCCAGGGGTCAGGAAAGAACACGTCGAACGGACCAGTGCTTGCTACTGGGTAGGAAGGTGATAATTCCTGGGGACAGGCTTCGCCTTGCAGGTCAGAAATATGCCTGACAAGCGCCTTCAGCCGGAAATCCTCCACCGGTTTTGTCACAGCTGTTTTTCTACAGGACGGACAAGTATACTCTGGCCGCATGTTCCGCAGTTTAACGAGAAGAGCTCTTAGCTGCTGCCGCACATTTGGGTTCAGGATTGCAGGTATGCTTTTGAGGAGTACGTAGAGTTGACCATGGGCCGTAGCATGCTGGGGATCATAATCGGGGTGGCTATTCATAAATTTGACTTGAGTCGTAGTGAACCAGCCCACGAGACAATCCTGGCAAAAGCAGTGACCACAATCAGGTAGCCTGTTGCCAGATATACAATGAGAACGGGATACATGATGCACTAAACGAACATACAGGTAGGGTTTCCACATCTTGTGTGTACAGACTTCGCAAAGGGTATGATCTTCGAGTCCAGAGAAGTCCTATTAGTAGAAGCGCATATATGACATAAGCTCTTGTTGTAGTACAAAGAAGCGAGCGGGTACTTTGTTCAATGCACTTCGAAGTGCATTTATTTCTTCGGCCTGAGCTTTCTCTAAAGATTTGAGTTCTGAAAGTTCTTGTGCAGCACGCTCATTGGAAAGTCTCAGTGCCTGCATGTCCGCACATATCATTAGGGTATGTAATGGGGGTGTGCGTGCCAGAGACGGGGCATCACCTGTTCGAGACTGTTGACGGTACGCTGAAGATTTTCGGTAGTGCTGACTTCCGTCTTCCATTTAGCCGCCGGCGGGGATGGTTGAACATCATCAGAATCCGATATTTCAAGAACTTCCCCCAGAACTTGGGTCGGTAGTCGGAGGACTGCTTTGCTCTTCTTCAGGTGTCTAGACGGTTTCTTGGTACGCCCAGCACTGACAATAGGGTAATTTTCGTCCTCCGAAGAGAGTATGATAACTTCCGGATGGGGTGACGTCTTCATCGACTTCGCTGAGCCACCAGGACGAGGAATGGAAGTCCGGTAACGTTTCTGCTGGGTTGACGAAGAGGAAACACCTGTGCTAGAGGCACGGGTAACTGGCATATTGACGATAAGCAAGACTTCGCGGTGGCCCAGGGGAAGGACAGCTTTCTGAAAACCCTCTTCAACTTATGTCACGTGATGGCCAACTCGGCTTATATGTAGCCGTTGCCACAGCTCGGAAAAGGGAGTGGCGACAATGGAGCCCTCATACAATTGTGCCACTGTGGTGTGCAAGTACTTACGGCTGTCGGCTGTCTAATACGAACGCGCATTGTGTCTTGTCATGGTGGTTCCGTATATTCGCCAGATTCGGAATGGAGTCCGTCCTGCACACGTGACGGAACGTTGACGTCATAGTTTACCCTGTCGTCATTGCGGGACACGCTTATATAGGAGTCCACCCACAGCGCAAACGACTTCCCTCATATTACACGTTGTACACCACTCACATCCATTGATAATTCCACGAGCTCTGTCGGTCCACCGCAATGCAATATCAGAGTTTACAACGCAGCGTGGCAGCAGCACGCTTCCCGAGATACCCTAGATGCATTCCCGCTGTAAATTTCCATTCGTTGCATTGACAGTCAACAACCTGACCAACTCTTCAGACATGTAGACCACTGGTGACCGGCTCGCCGCCCCCACCATCGTCTGGACGCGAGGAGACAAAGAAACATAACGACGCCATCCTGCTCGGTGCTGGAGCGGCGGTGCTCGCGGGCATTTACTATTATTATACGCGAGAACGCCAAGGACACGATCGGCCACTAAGTTCTTCGGAACGTGCTGCTCGTGAAGAGGAGGAAATCCGACAGAAGATGCGGGAGGCGCAGGACGATGCGCGACAAGCCGGCGAAGCAGCAAAGGCACGCGCAGAGGACGCGATACGGCAGACCCAAGAAAAATATGGAGGGGTGAAGGTACGTTATTCTTACCGGCTCCCGTACCACTTGAAGTGGCCTCATCCGCGCATCTCAGGCTAGCACGAAATCAAGAGCGGAAGAAGCCGGACACGATCTCACAGAGCGGGCGCGCCAGAGTGTGCAAGCTGCACAGTCCAAAGTGGACGAATATAAAGAGGCCGCGGAGAGGTCTTTCGAAGATGCACGCAAGGCTTCAGGCAGAAAGTACGATGAGGCCAAGGACACAGCGGCTCAGAAAGCTGGAGAGGCAAAGGACTCAGGCTGGAGGTTATTTGGATATGGCAGTCAAAAGGCAGAAGAAGCCAAGAAGCAGACGGGGGACAAAGTCGCGGGCACGGCTGAAGACGTCAGGAGGAAAGCGGAGAGGCAAGCGTAATTGCCAGGTCGCTTTGCTGATATGTACACATAACGCGCTTTGTGCCGATTAGTCATCTTATCTTATCCGGCGCTCGTCGCTTCTTTGCTTCTGCAACGTACATATACCCCGTTCTTGAGCACAGCATGGTCAATACCAAGGTCATTCTTATCGGAGTCGGGTAAAGGCCATCATTCAGAGTAATGCGGTCGTTTTCGATGAGGCTATCTACAGAGGAGCTACGTGCTCGGGGAAGACTACTCTTGCGAAACATCTTCGCAAGATTCTTCCGAACAGTGTCATCATTCATCAGGATGTGAGCGTGCGACGATAACGTGAATCACACTAATATGACTCGCGCCACCATAGGATTTTGCTCCAGTACGTGGCCAAAGTATAGACTCGTGACTTCTGTCGATGACCCCCGGATTAGCCTCAAGAGTTGATTCCGATCCATCCTGTGCACAACGTCAAAGACTGGGACAGTCCTGAGGGCGCAATAGACTGGCGTAGATTCAGACAGTTCTTGGAGAACGTAAAGCAAGACGGAAGAATTCCGTCGGGCCATTTAAGCCACGATCCTCTCAACGCGCAGAAGGAATTCCCAATCGACGCCGAATGCTTCGCGAAGTGGAGGTCATATTTCGAAGAAGTCGAACGCCATGCTCGCGAGGATCACGGGACAGAGATTTCATGGGCTCTAGTTGACGGCTTCCTGCTCTATTGGGATCAGGTACGAGCACCTGAGCGTGATATACTCGAAGTGTTGCGATGGATGCGACCTTGACTGTGACTACTTAGGAGTCGATGGATCAGTTGGACATCTCCATATTTTTGCGTGTCCAACAAGATACGTTAAGCGAACGGAGACGCGAACGTGATTACTATATAGCAGGTAAGATAAATCAGTGAAGTGAATACTCCGTGCAGCATATGGATTAATCCGTTCCGTCTATTGCGTGTTCTCTCCCTCGCGTGGCTTTCCGTCTATCTCCACACACGACGTTCCACCTTACTATCTCCGCACCTTCAAAAAACTACCTTTCGTTCCCATGCATTCTACTATGGATCCTCGCTCGGTCGACTATGGACCGATTCTGCTTACTGCCGGGAGGGCAATCCAATTTAGATGGCTCTGTTTGGCGTGACCCCCCACTATACTGGGAGCAAATCGTGTGGCCTGGATACGTTTCGGCGCACAAAGACATGTTTGAGAACGGTGATGTAGAATCAGGGCGGCCGACCGGGGACAAAATGCGAGAGATGCTGGTGCTCGAGAACGAGAAGATGTCGACCACTGATGTTGTCGACCGGTGCTGCAAGGAAATAGCGGCGTTCCGGCTGTTTCCTCAGCAAGGGGACCCCTACAGCGAAGCGTAACCTGATCACGTTTACCGGGTTGATGCATGTAGCATGTTTTACTAAATGAATTGGTTGCTATCTTGTGTTTTCTTTCAATGCAAGAGCCGGCTGATGTAAGCGCCGGTAATCACATGCCAGTTGCTAATTATAAAGTCTTCGCGTCTGATTGGTTTGCCGGGGCCGTACAAGTATCGCAGCTGAGGCTTTCTTAGTGTGCTTTTGCTCATCATCCACTCCACGTGTATACGGATACAATCATGGCACAAGTAATTGTCGTCGGCGGCGGTCTGGCCGGTCTTTCAGCAGCTCATACCCTTCTCGAGCGGGGAGCCAACGTTCTCCTACTTGACAAGCAAGGGTACGCCTCACCGTTAAGCGACTCGGTCATTCTGTTGTTCATCAGCAACCTAGTTTTATGGGTGGTAACTCTACCAAGGCCACCTCTGGCATCAACGGCGCAGGTACTCAGGCCCAACAGGAGTTGGGCATCCCTGACAACGCGAAGATTTTCTTTGAGGACACGAAGCGTTCCGTGAGCATTATAATTATCACTGTTTGTGGATCTGCATTGACTTTACAACTACAGGCCCGTGATCTCGCTCGTGACGATCTCATTCGGGTCTTGACGGGACGTTCTGGTGATGCCGTCAACTGGCTTCAGAACAAATTTGGCTTGGACCTTTCCAAGGTTGCCCGTTTGGGCGGCCACAGCCAACCCCGCACGCACCGCGGAAGTGCGCAGTTCCCTGGAATGGTGCGTTTTTACGCTACGGTTCAGGAGGCAAACTTATCTCCGCACGTGCATTCGCCCAGGTTATCACGTATGCTCAGATGGAGCGACTCGAAGACCTGGCAGTCTCTCAACCTGATCGGGTGAAAATTTATAAGAAAGCACGGGTGACCAAGCTCCTCAGGGATGAATCTGGTGCCGTTGCGGGTGTGGAATACGTCCGTAGTGGCAAGACAGAGACTGCATATGGTCCTGTCGTCCTTGCGACTGGAGGTTATGCGGCGGATTTTACCCCAGACTCACTGCTAAAGAAACATAGGCCCGAGTATTATGATCTGCCAACTACTAACGGCGATCACTGTACCGGTGACGGCCAGAAAATGGCCATGGCAGTCGGCGCTAATGCGGTGGATCTCGAAAAAGTGCAAGTACACCCCACGGGTTTGGTTGATCCCAATGAACCCAACGCGAAGGTCAAGTTCCTGGCAGCCGAAGCACTCCGCGGCGTTGGTGGTTTACTTCTGGACAAGAACGGTGACCGGTTTGTGGATGAGCTCCAACACCGTGATTACGTCACTGGTAAGATATGGGAGAACGGGAAAGTAAGATACGTCCTATGATAGTGTCAGACATGTGCTCATGGTTGTCAGTATCCCATTCGACTTGTCCTCAACGGTCAAGCGTCGAAGGAGATCGAGTGGCACTGCAAGCACTACGTCGGTCGCGGGCTGATGAAACGCTTCGAGAGTGGCGAAGCTCTTGCAAAGGAGATGGGCATTTCATCCCAACACCTCAAGGAAACTTTTGACAAGTACAACGCGGGCGCCAAGGCCAACAAAGATCCCTTCGGTAAAAAAGTATGTTCGTGCTATATTTCAACAGTAAATGACTTAGGGCCAACTCTTTAAGTTCTTCTCGTCGGGAGAGTGGAAAATGAACGACTATTTCCATGTGGCTGTCATGACTCCTGTCCTCCACTACACCATGGGTGGCCTTGAGATCGATGCCGAGTCTCGAGTTGTTGGCAAGGACGGGAAGCCTATCCCAGGTCTATTTGCAGCTGGAGAAGTTGCGGGTGGCGTACATGGTGCCAACCGGCTTGGGGGTTCATCTCTTTTGGGATGTGTTGTTTTTGGCCGTGTATCAGGGGATTCAGCCGCCGCTTATCTTTTGCAAACGGCGGGTAAGCTTGTTGAGAAGGCCGGTGGTCGGCTTGGGGCACTTGCAGGCCAACTGGCTGCCCCGACCGTTTCGCAATCCTCATCAGTACCAGCTCCCGCCGCGGCTCCTTCGACATCAGCTCCGGCATCACGTGAATTTACCGCTAGTGAAGTCGCAAATCACAACAAGAAAGACGACGTGTGGGTGATCGTGAACGGACAGGTTCTCGATGTTACTTCGTTCCTGCCTGACCACCCAGGAGGTGAGAAAGCGATCCTTTTGTATGCGGGAAGGGATGCGACAGAGGAGTTCAATATGTTACACGATCCCAAGGTTCGTCGGGTCGCTCAACAAATGTTCACGACCAATGATTAACATTTCTTCTTAGGTCATTCCGAGATACGCCCCTGACTCAGTGATCGGCACTCTGAAGAAGTAGGAATCGGGGCTGTCATTCTCGAAGCATACACAGGCTGCGCATCAGATTTCATCCCCTAAAACTATGATCCAGTTAGACAGCCTTCTATGTACATGTTCTGATCATGTATAGCGCTATTCGCCTGTTGTCTTGAGCGTAATTTTACCCATTGTGCCAACCCTGCGCATTCCGTTAAATGGCTCTCGGATCGAATTGTTCAACGAACCCCTACCCCCCACCACAACAAGGCTTGTGTTGGTTGTAGGAATCACCAGAGGACGGCTTCCCCCTCATTCCGCTTGACAACTATACACAGTTGGCGACAAAGCGACAGTTTCCTACGGTTTACAAAGAGCAAATACAAGCGGACATATCACTCCCAATCTACTTCCTCTTTGGACGAGGCTTCACGGCTTTAGCTTTCCTCGCTTTATCGGGTATTGGCCCTTCGATTATCTCCACCTCGTCATCAGTTTCCGCCTTTCTTTTGTGTCCTATCACGCCCACTTCCGTTGTACTAGCTTCAGCGTCTTCCATCGTCTCACTCAAGGCCGACAAGGGCGCTTTGGCTCCCATGCCAGGACTCTGCCTCAGTGACGCAATGCTTCCATGCGCCGAGTCCCTTGAGCGAACTGAGGACGCAGGCGACGGCCTCCGTGACACAGAGTGTATCTGGGCGGGGGGTATAGCGAGAACACCGAGATCATCATTACCATCTCCACCCGTATTCTCAGTGACCCCCGCGTGTATGTCGCGGTGAGCCTCGAGACGTGTCTCGCGCCAGTCTCTCGCGTAGACGCTTTCCGCCGAAAGGCCGTCCTCGAACGCTCTCAAATCTCCTTCTAGCCTCATGTTTTCCAAGTCCGGGACATCCTCACTGGGGCCCCAAACTGACGTTTGGAGGATGTGGTCTCCTGTCGGCCGTGCTGCAAAAAATTCGAGGGATAGGGACGTGGCGTTTTTTATAGTTGAGTCGGTTCTGGGTCGTAAGCCAGTCTCAGCAGAGGGTTCTCCTAAATTTTCGATCCATTCCCAGGGTCGGTTTTGCACCGACGTACCGTAGGCAAGTTGACCTGAAGGGTCGCGGTAAGCGTGCACCAGACCCTTGACGACCTCATTAGGTGGCAATTGCGGGAGTAAAGAACACAGCTGTGCATAAAACTCCGCTGGAACGCCTGAGGGAAGTTCGGAGTCGAGGTGCTTGGGGTAAAACCTGAAGAGATCGGGCGTGCCAGATTTAGAATGGGAGTTGAGTTCTTCTGGGCGTGAGGCGAAGATTTGTAAACTCTGGCACAGCAACTTACCGTCGATAACAAAATACAATGTATCTGCTAGCAGCGAAAAAGCAACTGGGTCGAAATGGGCACCAGCTGCGTATATCTGTGGAATGTTAGAGATCTGGACGATTCAATATAAGGACACCTACGAGTAACAAGCGAAATAGGACGGCCATTAGACCCTCATGGATTTCCATGCAAGAAGTCGACCAAGGTCCGATAAATCCGAGGTTGAATTGTAAAAGTCGTGCAAGGAAAATGGCGCACCGCTTCACCTCATGTGAAGTATTGGTAGATTTCGACAGCATTGTTTCAATAGTGATAAGCGTCTCAAGTATTACTTTACTGAGTCGCTCTTGTACGAGGGGATCCAGATGGAGAACAACTCCTTTCGTCCGCAGGGGTTCCGCTACATGGGACAGAACGCGAAGTAACTCCCCAGCACGACCTACTCGGTCGAAAAGTGTATCACGTAAGGCTGGAAATGGAGCACGGGTGAAGATATCGACAATGCTTTTGAAACCATTGTTGAAGAACTGGTTCCAGCGGTGAGCTTGAGAACTGTGGCCAATAAGAATATTGTACCTTCTCTGCAACGGGACCATCAATGTCCCGTGCTGTCTGTGCGATGAAGTAGGCCTCGTCCGATGCCATCGAATGATGAAACAACCTAGACGTCATCTTGTCAAGAGATGCACTTGCTGCTTGCTTCGTTGCATCGTGAGCCATAGCTCTGCCAAGCTGCCGAAGGCCGAACTGAAGTTGGACAGCTGTAGCCGCAAGCCGCCACGGGCTTAGTTCCGAAGGACTACGACTAGTAAGAAATGCGTTCACGTCTGTTCCTGTAAAGTGGTTCCAGTGTTTTCAACATCGCAATAACTCGAGCGCCTCACCCTCACTCGAGTCGCTCAATATCACCTTCAATGCGTTAACAAGAGGCTCAAATAGAGCCTCCCCAATGGACCCGGATTGAATAGGTTGTTCGAATGCCTTCCGTATGACGCCAAGGTCGCGATACGCTGCCTGCCTGAATTCACGGCTTTCGCACGTCCTCACTCGGAGGTCTTTCGCCATCGCCCGGAGCTCCAACGGAATAATCTCATTGCATTCAATCAAGACCAATGTCGGCATCTCTTCTACAAGCTGCGGAAAGTATGGCTCGCGGAAGACATTTTGCCGCCGACTGTGGATTCGGTGAGTGTCGAGCAACGAGGATGGTGCCGTGGAAGATATTTGGATTTCTTCGTGGAGAATCAAACGGTCAAAGAGTTCATTTGCAGATTGTACGAATATAGTTGGCAGTTGTGTTGAATACCCTGTTGCGTTCGCACAGATATGCCAAGCTGGGTACACCAGGCCGCGGAGAAGGCTTGTCGTGGACAGGGCACCATGCGCGCTCAGGAAAAGGAGGACCACGAAACAGACATCCCAAGCATCCACAGTGAGTGCTAGGATCTCCCCTCTACCTGTTCCCAAGGACCACTGCAAAACATGATCATCTATACCGGCAGGAAGGTGTTGATCAACGTGCAGGAGAAACTGGGCATATTGCAAAGCAATAGCATGTCGCCTGTTGATATCCGCAGTCATGAGAGGAACTTGTCGCAGGGACGCAATGGTGTTGTCCCAAACTTTCCATCCCCAGTCTAGAGCCGTACGATACTTGTACCATAACCCATTAGCGAGTATAGAAGGAGCATCCGGCTTAGGGTCGTCCGCTAACAACAGGATCTCGGGAAGGTGTTCCGGAACATGTCCTGGGTCTGTGGTATCAGGAGCCAGCGCCTAGAGGTAGGTGAGGAAGGCGCCAAGAAAAGTTCATTGTGGGACTAACAAGGGTGAAGGACGAAATATCCGCAGTGATTTGTGCCCTTTCGGATTCATCCAGATGACGACCTGCGTCCATCTGAATCAACAAGGCCAGAAGTGATCGCACTCGCATGCCCCTATTTTTCCATCCCACATGTGCGGAGTAGAGAGCTGTGGCTATGGCTCCCGTACAGCCCATTGAGGTCCATACGGTCGCAAAACGATGAAAGACCTCCCCAACAACTTC
Source organism: Pisolithus thermaeus (assembly GCA_024663475.1). Classification (NCBI taxonomy): domain Eukaryota; kingdom Fungi; phylum Basidiomycota; class Agaricomycetes; order Boletales; family Pisolithaceae; genus Pisolithus; species Pisolithus thermaeus. The sequence goes on from JANFAF010000001.1 coordinate 824,642, forward strand.
AATGATTTGAGAATTCGAAGTTTGAGACAAGACAGATAAGCTAAGCTACAAGGAACATTTCAGCTCGCATCAACTAGCACCATACATAAATACCTCAAGTAGTGACCCATAACAATTGGTGCAGCTTAGTAGCTCTGCAACGATACTGTATGTTTGTAGCACAGCACTCTCGTCGTATGCATCCGAACTAGGTCACGTTAGGGAACTCCGTCATATAAAGACGCCACTTACACAGCCGCAAATTTATTGTAATTGGGAAGCAACCACTGCTTGAACATTTTTACCTGCTCGAATCTTGGAGCCTGTATAGTGGTACTGCAGCTTTCGCGGAGGGCAGAAATAGTCGGGGGTGAGAATGGTGTAGTGCCTTGATCCAGCTGTCAGTATGGAATGACAGCGGAACGAGAATAACACTACCGCCGAAGACCAGTGGTATCACAGTCCTTATTTCTCGACGCATCGCACGCTCGCATAGATCTTCTGGCGTTTCTCGTACCCGAGCGCCATGAAGAATAACCTTGCGCTGGTGGGAAAGTGAAGATGTCGTATTATGCAGTGGTATCCAACGAAGAAATTCACGATGTTTAGAACCAGACACAGCGGACTGACAGGGTGGTCAACGTTCCGTGTTATTACGCTATTTTCAAACCCTACCTGCGCATATGAAAGGCTCTCTTCTCCTCTCGCCACAAGTCTTTGCAGATACGACGCGTAGTCGAACAGACCGTCCTTCACAAGTTTACCGAAGAGGGCCGAAACACTCCTGATGTTTCCGCTCTCCGCTGCCACCTCACTCGTATCCAGCCAGTCAAATAGGTAGTCCTGAAGTGCGCTTAGGGACACCTCACGCCGCGCTGTGCGCTGGCGGTATTGCGAAAGTAGAAACACAGCTGCATAGGTGCGATGAGGTCCAAATTGAAGAGGGGTAACACTCCAGGTCAAGAGGGTGTCGAGTTTGTTGTAGAAAGTGGATGTGGGATGATGGTCGGTCACATTACACGAGAAAAATTCAACGGTAGACATGTCGGTCGCACTCGAAATGGAATTGAGAATCTATACAATACCTCTTAGACGCCCGATGATACCAGGACGAGAATGGCGTACCTGAATATCAACAACCATCGAACCAAGCCTCTCCAAAACTCGGGGAGGGAGATTGCGAAAGAGCATGGCGTCTGTACGACGTTGGATGTCGGTGATATTATGGTGAAGTACCCGTTGTGCTTCCCGAGTGCGCGTATCACCAGGAGTAGTGTTACTACTATTATCATTGGATAGTATTGGCACCACGAATGACGCGCTATTTGCCCAAGTGTGAGGACTGACAAATGCGTCCGGAAGAGTCAAACATATGCGCTAAGGGAGTGAATAAAGGGCCGTGTCGATAGTTGGTGGACTTACCTGCAACAGCGATTTAAGCAAGGCATCCAGTCTAGTTAGTTGGTCCGGGAGGAATGTCCGTGTCTGAGAGGAGATAAGCAGAGTTCATGTACATAGCAACGGCTCACCCACCTCGGTCAGCTTCGCAACACACGCATCTACAAATGGCTTTGCGAGAGCCCGGCTCGACAACATGTCGTCCAGATATTGATCAGCAAGGTGTGCGACGAAGCCAGCTTGGGCAAGGTTGCATGCCGACATCTGTTGTACCAACCAAGTAAGAAACGTGCGGCGATCTACGAGGCCTTCTGCATAAAACGGTCGCAGCAGCTGAAGGCTAGCAAGCTGTGAACTAGTAAACACTTCCAGAACAAGATCTCTTACCAGTAATTAAACCGCGATACCCAGCGCTCACGCAATTCGGGTTCCGAGAGGAAACCTTTGAAGGTTTGCTTGATGTTCAGCCCAGGCCGAGGAGCACTGGGTAGTGTGATCTCGCCAAGTTGTTTCCTGATATACCCAGTCACTACGTTCGTCCAGTCGATGCTATACTGCGTCGGGTTGAAGTTCGGTTTGTTTCGGAGGCCGGCCTAGTGGATGCAATTAAAAGGGAATGCAACAAAAAGTAAAACCACTCCACCGTTTCATTGGCACCGAAAACCCTTAAGAACCAAACTGCACGAGGGATCGCTACGTTGTTACTCTGGAGAAGGTCCAGGAGATCGTGCCCTTTAGCGCCATGAGGTACACTCTTTCCAAGCTTATGAAGCGGAACTTCTGGATTTGCTAGGTCAGCGAACCAGGACTGTCTCCTGGTATCATTGAGAGTAACACGAGAGGGTATTTTGAATGTCGAAGCCCTGCCAAAATGCGCTGAGCGACGGAAGGCTAGGACAGAAAAACACTCACGGGACAACAGGCGCATACTGCGTACGTCGACAAAATACCTCGTGCATAATGGTTTCTAGCACCGTGATACTGTCGTCGTCAAAGAGTTGGCTCCGCTTCGACTCCTGGGGAAAGCGTGATTCGACAGCGCCAGCGTGCTCGGACTGCGACAGGATGAATGTTCTGCGGGAGCGGCTGCTGGCTAACAACCTACCTGAACGTATGGGGCCTGGCTGAACCCAGCTTTGATATTGACGTCAGACAAAACATCTTCCTCCTGACCGGGATGTGGGGGATCGAAGCCAGGGTAACCTTAATACGAGATGGATGAACAACGATACGTCCCAGGCGTATAGACGGGACCCTCACCAACATCCGCTACCCTGTGAGTGGAAGGCACCCATGCAGGTGGATGGCATTCATAAATGGGTAGAGGGTCGCCCTGACTGTCCTTGTCGCGTCTGGCGTTGTTCTTCGTCATACTAAGGCTGCAGACAAGTACTTCCAAGTGAACGAGAGACGAAGTGTGCCAGCTCGTGAGCTCCGAGAGCCCAGCTGGTGCGTAGTAGGCACTGCAGGTATGAACTGTACTCAGAGCTTGATGATGCCAATACACGTCTGCATTACAACGATGTACATGCACTACACTGTAACATACATGCTGTAGCGTTGGCGAGATAGCAAATTCTGATTGGTCAATATTGGATGTCGTCACCAAAGGCTATGTCGTGATGCAATTGCCTTCGTGTCGCCTGTTCCGGCACAGTGCACCTTTATACATCATCCAACATTTGACAATCACCGCAGGCATGAGCGGGGAAGCAGAACCACTGATACACGGAAACTCCTCGGGACAGAGAAATTATGCTCATGACGACGCGGAGCACGAAGCCGCGCAGCAGCAGTTACGAGCACTTCGCATCCGCACCATAGTCTGGTCTCTTTTGGGACTCCTGTTCATCGTTGGTATCGTTATTGTGTTGGTTGCTCCTGACCATTATGGCGACTATGGCTGGCCCGGGGCGTTGCCCAAAGACCCAGACCTGGCCGCTCGAAGGCTTCTCGATATGGCTCCTGTGATAGTAAGTCTGTCGATGACTCGTATATCCTTTCCCTCGTTAAGTTATTCTCATTGCTTAGGACGGGCACATCGGTAAGTCAGAATTCTATGTTATCTGCGCTTTAAGTCAGTAATGATGAAATGGAATGCACAAGACTTGCCTGCGGTTGCACGCTATGGTTGGCGGAATAACGTTTCTGCCATACCACTGGACGACAAGATGCCTATGCATGTTGATATCCCTCGACTTAGAGAGGGAAGGGTTGGAGGATTCTTTTGGTAATACCTGACAAACATTGCAGGCCCCTGTAATGACGAACATTGTTAGGTCAGTATATGTTCCCTGTCCGAGCGCGTCGGCTGAGGGCAAGAAGTTCTTGAACGCGACCTGGAGAGTGAGGTAAGCGGCACTCTGAAGTCGTCTTTCGCTCGTGATCGCCGATTTGGTCTGCAGGGATACATTGGAACAGATCGATGTCGCCAAAGGGCTAATCATGAGGTACCCAGAGGTGAGAAATGAACGGTTAATTTTGGTATTTTGCAACGTCATTCTGTACCAGACTTTCCAGTTTGCAGTGAGCTCTGCCGATGTAAAGGATTCCATTTTTCAAAAGAAAATAGCTAGTCTACTGGGGGTTGAAGGGTTCGTCGTACCGCATTCAAATGGGTTTCTGCTGAGTACTCCTCCAGGGGGCATCAACTTGGAAATTCCATTGCAGTGCTTCGACAATACTATGACCTCGGAGTCCGATACGTTACGCTCACCCACGTATGTCACAATGCGTTTGCGGATTCTTGTGGCTCTCTCGTGATGATCCCACCACTACACCTCGGATTAAGGTAGGATTGTTCCATGCCAGGTTTTACAGGATTGACTTCACTTTCCACAGTCCTCTTGGGTTTAAGCTCATAGAAGAGATGAATCGGATTGGCATGTTGGTAGATCTCTCACACACATCAGATATGACCGCTGCACAGGCTATTATGCATTCAAAGGCTCCAGTAATGTGGTCACATTCATCTGCAAGAGCGGTGTATAATGTTGCACGCAATGTGCCTGACGAGGTGCTCAGCATGATTGGAACGGGCGAGGGGCAGAAGGATGGTATCATTATGGTGATTACTTTCTTCTCTCAAGGGAGTCGTCGATCTCATTCCGAGCGTAACAGGTCAACTTTGCGCCAGCCTATGTTGCGCCCGAAGGCGAAGCAGATGTGAAGAGAGTAGCAGATCATGTCGAATATATAGCGAGGGTGGTTGGTAAAAAACAGTAAGCACGTTCAGGTCACCCTAGACCACATTCGACTACGTCTGTTCCAGCGTCGGTATCGGTAGCGACTTTGACGGGATCCCGGATACTCCCAAGAATTTGGAAGATGTCTCCAAGTACCCGAATCTCGTGAGATCCATCAGTTTTTGTCATTTACTGGCTGACAATTTTCTCCTAGATCGCAGAACTTCTGCGCAGGGGCTGGGACAAGTACGACCTCGCGGGTCTTACGGGCGGAAACTTTCTTCGTGTATTCGCTGCGGTAGAGGACGTTGCTCATAAGCTGCAATCAGAGGGAGCTTTGCCTGTTTACGATGTTTACGAGGAGCGAGAGGATATGCCGTTAAAACTAGGGAGAGAAACCTTGTGATTTAGTATTCTGTACGACATACTCGCAACTACTGACTGTTAGGAAATTTGGTGTGCAAGCCAAGTTGTGTGGAATTGATGTACAGGGGCAGGCTGAAGCAGTGATGCAGATCACGATGAGTACGTGTTGCCGTAACACGTTGGCCTATACGCCACCGCGCGCAGGCTCTTCAAGAGAGCTCAAGCTCATCCACATACGCACGGTTGCTGCCTTATTCGTCGTACAGCTGGAGTTCGGTCGTGACGCGGTATTGAACTTCATACACGACTCCACCAAGTAATGGAGTACTTGCGTAATTTGGGCTCTGCAGCTGTTTCAACGCTTGTCCAGAAATCCGGTATCAATTTACCGTTCACACTAGGTGTTAAGGTTTCCTCCTGTGAAACGCTCTGGACTTTGTATGATGCCACGAAGCGGGTACAGTAACAGGAGTCCACTTTGCACCAAACCAGGCTGTCCTGACGATTCGCATGTAGGACGATGGAACCCCCGTGTCCGTGTTCGAGTATGACCTCGTTCATCCTCTCAATAAATCCACTGTACCACTCGCGAGAAATGCCCTGCGAAAGCTGCGAACTATCCGGCACCCCGATATCCTCAAGTTCATGGACGTCGTCGAATCTGATAGTGCAATCTTCATCATGACGGAGCGGGTAAGATCCCTTCAGACAGCCTTACAAGCGATGCCTCCTCGAGCTCCGCAAGAGAGAGAAGAGTGGCTGCTTTGGGGCCTGCATCGAGTATCGGTGAGGCGTGCTCTCTAAGAACGTCGACAGCATATCTAGCTTACAGCTCGACAGGTAGCTCTCGCTTTCATAAACGATTCAGCCTCGTCCACCCATGGAAATGTACGACCCAAGTCTATTTTCATCACCCCCTCTGGAGAATGGAAACTGGGTGGTTTCGAAATTCTGAGCTGCCCGAAAGATGATCTCGCAGTTTTATATGTACGAATCCATTCAATCCACCATCGTCACAGGAGTGATTCCGGTTGTTAGACTATGGGCGGCTTGTTGCCCGAAGCCATGTCGTATGCATCACCCGAGGTGAAGAAGAGCGGTTGGTCAGCCCTGAAGGAGTACGATTTTCACCGTGTTTGCGAAACAGTGTATTGAGATCCGGAACAGTGGGCCCATACACGCTGCAGACAGTTATGCACTTGGTCTCCTGCTCCATGCCACGTTCAATCCGACAGATCCATCCCCTGCGACTGTCCAGCCGCCTCACCCCCCTCCACAACCTTCGTCTCGTGGTGCTATACCGCAATCTGTGTTCCCCTCGTTCAGAAAATTACTTAATCCCAATCCAAAAACTCGAATGTCACCGAAAGTTTTCTTGGGCATTGGGATGGCTGAAACGGTTGGAGAGGGCTCAGGTTTTTTCTCTGACAATCGATTAGTGAAGGTTTGCGGTGGGTTAGACCACTTCAGCTTAAGCAGCGAGAGCGAGAAGGGGTCTCTCATTCGGTACGCAGAACATTCGAGACTTCACTGAGCCGTAAACTCATGACGCATCATTAGCATGCTGAAAGATTCCGCCTCGTCTTTTCCTCCTGAGTTTGCCGCTTTCCGTATCCTGCCATCTCTTGTCTCGGCACTGGAATTCGGCGGTGCCTCTGCAACTAGTATTGTTCCCCTTATCCTGCAATTCGGAAAAAACGTTCCCCCTGAAGATTATTCACGCACCGTTCTCATGCCGCTTGTGAAACTTTACGCAAATCCCGACAGAGGAATGCGGATGGCACTCCTCGATAATTTACCGGAATACGCGGACAAGCTAGAGAAGAAAGTCTTCGTCGATCAAGTTTGGCCACATTTGGTGCGTGGACCGTTCATCCCCGGGATCATTATTTGCTAGAATTTCGAATAGCAAACGGGGTTTTCAGATACGGTTGCCGTTATTCGTGAGGCCACGGTGCGCGCGATGGTCCTTCTGTCGTCGAAAGTGCGTATGCGTTACTATGCTCCATAGTTGGTATTTATGATGTTTCACAGTTAAATGATCGTATACTGAACAATGACCTACTCCGCCATCTCGCACGCATGCAAAATGATCCAGAAGCCTCCATCCGGACGAATACATGTATTCTTATCGGGAGGCTTGGACCCTCACTAGGATATAACACCAAGCGGAAGGTGCTAGTTCCTGCCTTTTCGCGAGCCCTTAAGGATCCCTTTGTTCATGCGAGGGTCGCGGGGCTTATGGCATTCATGGCCACCAGTGATTGTTACGATGTGGAAGACGTTGCAGGAAAAGTTATTCCCAACATTGCCGGGGCAACGTTGGACAAGGAGAAGTGCGTGTTAAGACCTCCCGCCATTGCAGCCTTCTCACAGTCACCGACAGAAAGGTACGTGATCAGGCGTTTAAGGCAGTGGAACTCTTCGTCAAGAAACTAGAGGCCCATGCGGCTACTATGGTAAGCTTTCTGTACTTTCTGCCTGTTGTACACCTTAGATTATCTTCTCAGCCAGAGACAGCGTTTACTGAAGGCGAAGGGACGAATGCGCTTGAATCCATGCCGGGGTCATTCAGCCAAACAAGTATCGTGAGTTCCGCAACTGGTGCTGCCGGCACCCTTGCATCTTGGGCTATTACCTCCATCGGGAGAAAGGTAAATTCACGAGTCGTCTTTTACTCTCTGTCTAATAAAGCCTTCCAGCTTGCCCCAAGCGACCTCCAAAGTACGATTTCCAGCAGTGCCGAACCGCTTGTTGCTATTTCGTCAGCAGCAAGCGCCGCACCTACCATTACAAGTAATTCTCCTGGGTCACCGCAATTGAAAGGCTTGCAACTCGGCAAGAACAAGGCAAATATCGACTCCATTGCTGCGCAGGTATTCATTGAATCGTCTACCGAAGACAATGGGTCCTGGGCAAATGATACCTCCCACGATTACTTTGCGGACGGAGACTGGGGTCAGTACTAGTAACCTAATTTGGCATCACCGACACCTCATGACAATGTCAATCCAGGCGCGTTTGAGAGTGCCCCACCTATTGTTGGTCCCGTGCCTAAACCAGCGGTCAAGCCTGGCATAGGGTTTTCCCCTTCAAACTTCGGTATTTCCCATCTTCGATGAGGTCTGTGTTGTACGTCTCTGATCCTGTCTTCAGGAGATTGGGGCTCTGTCCTCTCGCCGACGAGTATCAACAACGAAAGGAGTCTGTCAAACCCCCGGTCGATGACGCCACAACTTGAGACACGCGGGAAAAGGACCAGTAGCATCGCACCCAGCGTGGTCGCATTCTCGCCTGCATCGAGTGCACGTTCAACGCCAATACCTTCGCCCTTACCGGCTGACTCCGAGAAAGAACGAACCATCAAGCCCATATCGAAAGAAGAGAAAGCAGCGGAGATGGCAAGACGTAAGGAAGAACGACGGCTGGTATGTACTTTTCTGTTATTGGCACAACGCAGTTGTTCATTGTGCACGAAGCGCATTGAGAAACTGAAGGAGCAGAAGAAGAATGCGGCAGCGGCAGCCGGGTCATAGGGCCAACCCTAACGTTGGACCCGTCTTTCGACATCCGGATGGGCTGGTGAAATTTGCCACGAAGGGTCCATGTAAACGAGTACTGTTAGATTGAATCTTCCGTTAGCACGCAACACTGAAGGTGACTGTTCGTATTCCCGACAATATGACATTGCCCTCCGCTAAATGGGATATATCAATACTTCTTTAGAAGCGGTCTTTTCTCTTCCTGTAATCAGAGACCAGACAGGAGATCCATACCCACACGTGGAAGAAAATAGTCTATTACACCCCTGAGAGACAAGGGGCTTATCATAATACAACTTAATCATGCGGCAGTGAATGATAGCTAAATTCCGGTAATCGAGTCTGATGCAACGGGTATCGGTAATTCGTCGGCGGATGCGGCAAAAGATTCATAGAGATAGACAACTCCAAAAATCAAGAAAAGGATAGCTCCTCCCAGAGTAACTGCGAAACATGAGCAACCATGCAGGAAAGGGTTTCTGGCGACAAACCATGTTTGACGGATATCTTCGTGGAAACGTACCGACCACCAAGGACGGCGAGTGTGGTGCATGCGGTATGGCCGATGATAGTTCCTAGTGTCACGAGATAAACACTCTACAGAGAATGAGGTCATTCGAAAAATAGGGGCCCACTTGGCGGCAAGACCCTTACATGCGTGGCACCCAAAGCAATTGTTGCAATTTGGCTGCGATCGCCCCATTCACCAAGAAAAGTTAGGACAAAGGTTTGCACGAAAACAGGGCCCAAAAGGAGATTGCAGAAGTTGCGCGTGCCCTCAACGAGGCTGCTTTTGTTCGCGGGTTTTCCAGCATGACTTGCCGAAGGTGGGACCTGACCCTCTTCTATTTGTTCCAGTGGAATGGAATGACCACTGAGTTTCTCCACACCAGCCTCGTCGTTTTCAATCTCCTCTTCTGCTTCTCGCATTTCCTCATCAATTTTAGTGCTACTGTTCGTCATTGCACGGCCTTCCATTAACATCTTGCATCCAAATACCAGAAAGAGGATGCCTGCAGCAAGCTGGGTCCACGCTTTAGGTATGAGGCTTGGTAGGATGTGGCCCATGGCAGCAGACAGCAGGGACATCACAAACAAGGAACCAAAAGCACCAGCGAAGACGAGAAGACGAGGGTGTCGCATGGCCAGGATAGCTGCAATAAGGAAGGTCTTGTCTCCTACTTCTGAGAATATTATGGTAGCGAAGGAGCGGAACAGAGCTGCAGTAGGGTCTTCGGGGACATCACCGCTCGTGGACATTGTTCTACTCGTTCTAACGTCAGTGTATCAAAGAGGAGTGGTGTCGTGGGTGTAAACGTCAGTGAGACTTACCGACGTCTAGGAGCTAGGCCTAGCAGTGCGCGAACAACTTGACAACGGTACTGCGGCCCACGCCTGGCAGAAAGACTTAAACGCTAGTGACGACACACATGGCGTGGCACACTATGTAATACTCCCACGGCCGATTCGGCCAACTTTATGACACGCTTAGATCGTCCCAACATCTTTCCACACCAGTGAACCTCGTCCCAAGATCCTGAAACCATTCAGGAATACATCCCTCGAGTGCTGCTCTACCCCACTCACACTGAGCAGGTACATCCATAATAGTATACCTATCACAACCGCTGCATGACGGTTTAGACGTTACAAGAATGGCCGCGGACTTCCTAGACAGATCACAAGGGCTCCGCAGCAGAAATGTAGAGCACTAAGTACGACGGCAGGGTATGGGTGGACTACAGAGTGCACGATGCAAGTCATTACGCACCGTTATTACCTCGAATGAACGCGTCACCATATCGGTTGGTGATCATACCATTGACGTGTTCCTCGGTCTGTTCTAGTGCGATGTTCATATAACCATCCAGACACGACAGTACACCTTGAGATATATGCACGATCCGAACATGGTCCGCGAGAGATGCAAGAGATATGCCTACCGCGATAATCCACACCCGAGGTTAGGCGGACGATGACGCGCTTTCCGACGACCCCTTTTAAGAATTCAGTGGGTGATCCTGAGGCGGGTGGAGGAGGAGGCGGCGGCGAGTCGTGATCGGGTGGTGGAGGTGTCTGTTCGTCCATGTCGTTCCCAAATGCCCCTTCCTCGACATTGGCTGCAACGGTCATAAGCTTTGGTCGTGTTTACATGCATTTCCTCATTAGGTAACCGCTCTGGTCTGCATCCCAGAGGATGCCTGCGTCGCAGCGTCTGGTATGCCATTGACTGAGCAGCTCATGCCGGCCAGCGTCGTAGACCGCGTCAATGCTCACGGTTAAGTTAGTAGTCCTCGGTTCCTCAGGCGTAGGAAAGACCAGTCTTCGCGGGCAGGCATGTTTGACCTTCATCGTACATCGCTGACGCTCATAATCCACACGGATCGCAGTACTTATCAGGCCGCTTCTCCACCGGATACAGAGCTACCATAGGCGCGGATTTTATCGCAAAAACATTACCCCACCCTACGCGACATGGAGAGCTTGTCTCTCTGCAGATCTGGGTCGGCCCTTTGTTTTCGGTCATGCGACTATCGTGTCTAACTGTTTGATTCAGGATACTGCCGGCCAAGAGCGTTTCTCAAGACTCTCTTCGGCATTCTACCGGGGCGCCGATGCAGTGATCCTGATGTTTGACGTCAACCGACCCGAAACTCTCACTTCCTTATCCAAATGGTGGTCGGAATTTTGTGAAAAGGCACCCCTCCTTGATGAGGAGATAGATGACTACTGTTGTGTCGTCGTTGGCAACAAGATTGACCTTGCCAACTCTGATTCAGTATCCCCCGTCTCCGAAGCAGAAGCATCTCATTTCATTGAGCGACTTGTACCCCGGCTGCGGTTGTCTGCCCCTCTGCCTGCAATCGAACTACCCGAGGACGACTCCGATGACTTACCTCACGAAGGAGACACCGACACCCCATTCATCATCACGCGATCTCAGCATATAGATATCGATCGTCGGGGTACTGAGAGTCTCGTCAAATCCCGTTCTCAGAGCCGCAGTCTGTTAAATGGTACTGTGTCGTCCGCCCATACAGGAGGAACCTCATTTCATACCCCATCCTCATCGTTATTTGATGCATACGCCTCTGCTCGTTCATCTCCGTGGCCATCATCACGGCCATCGTCTCCCGTTCGTGGTCATACCCCACGACGCATGTCCTCGCAATCCAGCACTTCTTCTGCTGCCACCGTCACACCCAGTTTATTCACCCGTGCTCATGAAGAAGCAACTACTCCGCCTACTCCCCCACTTCTTACCCTTGCTCCTGAATATGCCGCTACCTTTCCGCCGCAGCCAGATCGTGGACCAAGGGTGTTTCTCACATCCGCGAAAACCGGGAAGGGCGTCTCTGACGTGTTCGAATATATCGCTAGACGGGTAGTTATGAAATGGGAATATGAAGAAGCCATGGACTCGTTGACGCTGCATGCACTGCCAGCCGCGAGGGACGCAATCCGGCTTTCCAGGAACGCAACGAGGTTGCCCTCCAGTAACTGTTGCGGACGATAAGCTACTCTTTATTCATATATATTATTATTATCGCTTGTTATACACACCGCTGTGCGTTGCTAGCGACAAATGGCTGCTTCTTCTACCCAGCTGCGGCGCGGAGGTCAAGTTTTTATGCTAGGAATATATTTGTTCGTTATTATCTTCCTGCGTCCATGATCGGAAAGCAGAATTGGGCCCGTGGTTGACTCGAGTTGTCACATGCAGCATGCAAGGTGCCGATGCAAGTTGTCTCGGTGAGTCAGTGCTGTCAAACTGGAGCACAAATGCTACCCCTGTAAGCGCACTTGACCTTGAGGCCTGAACGTTGAGTCCGGGTAGTCTTCAATAGCACGCTACTCTACTTTCAAATAACAACCATGGTATTGCAAGCTGCGAAGCATGTAATATGAGTACATGTTACTGTCCTACAATAAGTAAGCGCAAGATAATTAAACATGTTTTTCTGAGGCCTCGCGGCTTGTCAACTTGTACCAGACAAAAAATATCGGCCAACCAAATCTTCGCCAGCGACTACAACCAGGTGGATGGAAAGAACTGTGGGGCTGCAATGCTATGACAAGCCATGCGGTGAAAGTAGTGAGAGTCAACGTAACGGCCACATAACGTGGCAAGGTCTCGGGGGCGGTGACCCCGTTAGGAGCTCCAATGAATTCTCGTACGTTCATGCCGAAAAGAGTCTGACAAGGCATTTAATGAGGTACGTGGAAGAAATGGTGGAGGTAACGTACCGCAGTGAAGCTCGCAGGCAGGAATACCATAGTCAGGTAGGAAATCTAAAGCAACACCTCTCAGTAACCCGGTATAGGTTTTAAGTTAATCGCACACCTGTTTCATAGCTGCAGAATCGCGCACAGTTGCCTCTGTCAGTCGTTTCGTGTACCTGCTGTCGTCAATGTTCACAGACGCGAATGCCTGGGAAATATTTCTAAGTCACTGAGCCCACGAGCACGGGATGTACCGACCAAATCCATAACATTCCTCAGCCTATCGCTCTGAATCATTCTCTGGCTCTCCAGGCGTGAGATCTCAGATAACAAGTTATTTGCTTCTCGCTCTAGAGTTTGCGCAGACTCTTTTTGTTCTTGCTTCCCGAAGGCTGACACGGCTGGGTTTCGAGTATCTCGCACAAACTCTACTGATTTTCGGAAGGCCTGAAGGAGGGATCGGTAGTACAATAGGTGTGCCTGTACTATATGGAGTTGTCTAGTTAATCGAATGTCGTTGGTGTTGAGCACCTGGGTCTCCTACAAGAAGTGAGTATTAGCCGAATATTTGCATAACGAAACAGACAAACATACCAGCCAAGTGATATACTCATAAAGTTTTTCGAAGGTCACGTCCCAAGCATACAGGACATACCAGAGATAGGCAAGGAGTAAAAGCGTAGGATCACTCGATGCTTTAAGCATCTTTGACCAATACACACTGTTGCTCGTCCGTTGAATCAGCGAGTGGAGGCGTCTCGCTGATGTTCTCTGATGGGGATGATACGATATGATACTGCTGGATTCCACATGCCTAACCATATGAACCGCGAGAAGGTCCTGAACCAGCACCAAATCGACTGGAGTATGGGTTCAGCGAAGTGGCCGGTGGATCGGTAGAAGGTCTCACATGGAAGTAAAGGAAGCGACGCTTGGGTGTCGATTATTTGATTCGAGTCTAAAAGAGACCACAAAGATGAGAATCCGAATGAGGGAAATCAGCAAAGGATCACCTTCCAACGGTGCCGGTCCATGTGTCGTGGGGAGTGTGCTCGAGGACAACAAGCTGGCCGGTCGTGATTTACGACCCTCCTTCGCCCGGACGAAGGGTAGCACAATAGTAATATCTACAACGCATCAACCTGCAGAAGTCGTAACACGGGGTGTGTGCGCTTACGATCGCCTACATTATCCTTTTCCGCTTCTTGGTATCTAGAGGGTATCCAGTTCATGGACGATGAGAAGAAGAAAGGTTCAATGTTGTATCTGTTATACATGAGACCGCTTGCAAGGTTAGGACGCTGATGTCACATACCTAGTTCCCAGCATCTTGAGAACTTCTACAGTCATGTTGTCTACAAAGATGGCCCGTAATCGAACGTTTTCTGGTCGCTGAATGACCGCTCACTCCAGGCTCTTCGATACTATGCGATATTTCCAACACTGACCTTTACGTTGACATGTTCCCAGAACTCGTCCAAGCCAGTCGCAGGGACGTTGAGAACCCTGGACGCCATGTCTCCGTCGAAAGTCCCATTCTTGATGACATCAATTGTGTAGATTTTGCAAGTACCAGAAGGACAGCTAATTAACATCTTGCTGCGCTCGACTCGATCTGGAGTCCAATTCCCGAATAGGTTCTGTGGGTATCCTTTCCATGACTGGTCAGCCTCGGATGACGACGAAGGAGGGTCGACGTCAAAGTCCATCCACGGCCAAGGGCCAGATGGTGTAGCGTGGCGATATCTGCGTAGCGTGGCGAAAAACGTCCATTGCCTCGACATTACTACATACTTGAATGGATTGTAAACTCACGTTGGCGCAGGGCTTCGCCCTGGCATATCGTGCCCGTTTCTGCCATAGACGGTGCTTCGAGCGAAGGGAACAGCCAAAGTCGAGCTCATGGGCGCCCTGGCGGTCAAATGTCAAGAAGGGGAAAGCAACGTTGTTGACGTGCTGAACATGGAAGTAAATAAATCGTGTAGTGATGCTTTGATGGACACGTACGGCAGCAGTTCCCTGCCACATCGGGTAATGTACACGCCGGAAGCAACTTGCTGTGCACGCGCCTAATGATTTCCGATATCAACTTCAGGAACCGCCGAAATCTCTGTGTCGGTTCATTATTCTATCCCCTGGACCCACCCTATCGATATCTACCATTGACAACTAACTCCAAGTCCTACAATTCGTCCTAGATTTCTTTCATCTCTGCGCTTACAGTAATAAATTTGTCGACCCAGGACATCTGAAGGCATTCCGCGTCATCAGTTGACTTCCCTGTATGTTAGTAGTCCTCCCCTGGCACTTGTTGCTTCGGTGGTACCAAGACCACCATCTCCGCACTCACAGGCATCGGAAGGAGGTTTCAATGGGTGAAGTACCGCTGCTTCACGACTATCTGCTTTTGCACAAGCATATCCTTCCACAACAATCCTGCCAGACTACTTTGTAGCCGTCTGAGAACGTGAAGCTGACAGCAAGTGCGATAGCTGCGGCACGAGTGGAATGGGATGGGAGCGCTGCCGTATTCACCATTTCGGCAAGTAAAATAGTAGCACCACGAGTGTCAGAAGGATAAACTTCGTCCTCTTAGCAGTAAAATGGTGCTTCAACATAGTAGACAATTCAACGTTGTGTTGGTATTGTGGCTCACTCGGTCCACCTTAACGATCGTCCATCTATCCTAGTCGCCGACGTTCCTGATACAGGATCGCTTGCAGAGAAGGAATGGTCGAAACGAGGATGGACCCTCCAAGAGGTGCTGACTCCCCGCGCCATACTGTTCTACACGCGTGACTGGTCGCTGTGCAAGAACCTTGCGTCCTCGAATCATAAAGCGGACTATGCTGCGATCGAAGAATTTACAAGAGCAACCAGAATAGAGTCTCAGTTCTTGAAAGTCTTCTGTCCAGGTACGGACAACGCACGCTCGAGACTCCAATGGGCATCTTCACGTTGTACCGCCCGGCCAGAAAATATTGCCTAGTCGCTTCTTGGATTATTCAATCTCCATCCCCCCGCTTCCTATGGCGAATCTGCAGCGAACGCGCTTGGCCGTCTGCTAGCTGAAACCATACCACGATCTGGGGACATCTCAGTTCTGGATTGGGTTGGGGGAGCGTCGCCGTTTCACAGCTGTTTTCCTGCCCGCATCACGTTGTATGGAGCGCTGCCGTTGCGACCGCATCAATAACTGGATTTAGAAGAACGCTCACCGATGAGTACTAGGGAATCCACATCCGAAGCACTGCAAAAACTGTGTGACTCACTGGCCAAATTACCCCTTCCACGATTTCTTAATTATCGCCTTATCCTGCCGTGCATCGCGCATCGAGTTACAGCGGTTCTACTAAAAGAGGAAAATCAGTATACACGCAGTTACGCATACGAAATCCAAGCATCAGGACTTGGGCCGCTGGAGGCCACGCTGTCAGATAAGCTAGAAAATGCGACGATAGCATCGCCAGGTACTCTGCGGGTTGTTCGCCCTTGGCACTCCAAATCGCCTGTCCCGTCAGCTGGACTGGATAACCCCGCTACAGAACAGGTGCTCTCTATGCTGGCGCGGCCATTTAATGCCATTCTGTTGGTTGAATTGCCTCGCAACGAGTTCAAAAGGATCGCATCTTCCGCCTTCATTACCGCTCAGCCCACAAATGCGGCCAGTATTCTGGAAAGTGAAGTTGGGCGTTTCAATGTAGTGTAGGAGGTAGTGTTGAGCTGTCGATGGCGCTTGTGCCCAGTAAGAAGGTATGGTCACCCACCAATCCCCTCGTTCTTTTGTCAACCACCGGTGTTCATATCCGCTTCTCAACAGTTCCGCCACGATATCACAGTAGTGTTGTCATTGTAGACGACTGCGAACAGAGAATATGCTCAGCCGTGTGATAACGCGCTACTGTACATGCAAACTATGCGAACCCGCGAACAGAGAATATGCTAGTACCGTGAACCGTCAGTCTCATCTACTAAGTAACGTATAGTAAACATACCTCAGCCGTGTGATAACGCGCTGAGGAGAAAGAAAAGAAACGCGAGCTGTATCTACGCGTATAAGTGTCACGTGATGACGACGGGTGTCGATGCTGCAACGTCTAAGGTCTATAAAGTGAAACCGTACCGAACATATCCTAACAGTCATTTCGTTCATGCGCTAGCAATAATTTCCTTCTCTTGTTTCCAGTAGTGTGCACGTGTTTATATTTTATTTCCTCCGTCAACTCGTAACTTGCCCCCAAATTTGCTACTTTAATGTGGTGTCCATCCCGGTCAGTTTATCTACAATAGATTGGCGTTAACCCGTAGTATAAAGCATCCCCCGTATCACTGTCACCTCTATATGGATTCCTCCGGCCTCGGCGTTACCTTGAGCAGCGGTGCTATACCGTTCGTAGTTTTAGTTGGCTAAACTGCACGCATGGAAACGCGGATCCTTTCCTGCGTATCATGGGTGCCTTATCCTATGGCTATGCACCGCTCGACTGGTACAAGACCGCCATTTCCGCACAGACTACGGCAAGGCCTGTGACTGTCATCACAAGCAGTGGGAGGCAGTTCCAATAAGCGAATTCTCGCTGTTTCACGAATATCTTCTTTTGGGCAAGTATATCCTTCCACAACAATCCTGCCAGACTAGCCGAGAACGTGAAGCTGACAGCACCGATGTTGCTTGCGACAGCAAGTGCGATAGCAGCGGCGCGAGCGGAATGGGGTGGGAACGCTGCCGCGTTCACGATTTTGGTAAGTAAGATAGTAGCACCAATATTGGTTCCAGCGACGTTGCAAAGGATGACACCGAGGACACCAACAAGCCATATAGTAGGGTACATTTGTTTATTCGTCGCCTTTACCAGCCAGTCAGCGAAGATGGTTACCCAACCCTGGTGAGCCAGAGCTTGGATAAGGATAAATTGGGAAAAGGCGAACGGCACAAGAGCGAAGGGTAGTCGCGGCAGAGCGGTGAAAAACGTTGGAAAATGCCTATGGAGGCTGGCGTTTAACGTGGATAGCTGTGAGCGTACGCGTGGGACGAACGTTTGGGGAGCTGGTGACTTCGGAGTCGTTTGGACAGTATTATCAAGGGGAAGTGGAGTAGAGCCATTCATAGTCTTTTCGAGGGTAGTCTCCCCTGCAGTCGACTGCGACTCCGACAACGAAGTCAGCCCAACACTATGTTGGTTTTGCCGCTCGTGGTTTGGGGTTTCTGTGGTTGGCGCCTTCTCGGTATCCGGCACCTTGCAACGGGTGAACCTGTAGTGGTCCGATGCTAAGTCGAAGATGAACTTCGTTACAGCAAAGGGTAAGCTGATTTCCCAGACGTCTATCCCAAAAAAGCTGACGACCAAACACACGATGAGTGCGGAACCAAGTATGATGCTGCCAACCCAAGCACCGGTTACGTTATGTAGTGCAGACCGGGGATCAACATCGGCTTTCTTGTCCAGTTTGTGTGGAACGTGTTGGTCACTGTGATATTGGCCGGCCAAGGCGCCGAAGCACAGGATATTGCACGCGATGAAGGGTAGGATAGTGTATGCAGTGAACGCTGCGTTATTAACGCTGAAACCCTCGCAGATGACAACCTTGGTAATATGACCTGTATTCCGTGAACGGCAACGAGGGAAACTTGCGGCAACTTACATTGGTGGGGTTTCCAACGAACAGAACCATACTTGCAGTGTTCGCCGCTGCAAACTCCGACATAAGCCAGGGCATGGGCTTTACCCCTGCGGCAGTGGTGTAATAAGCCAAGAATGCAGTCCCGGACAAGATGACCGGATCATTGCCGAGTAGGATGGAGAGCAGGGTTAGCATGACATAGAAGTAAAAGTAGGACTTCCGTCCGTTTGAGCCACCCTTATTACTAACCCAGAAAGCAGCAGCCTCAAGGATACCGGTGGTATCGAGGGTGATGGCCATGTAGGCCAGCGAGAAGAATAAAATAAGAATATTGTATGGTTTTACGCCTCCAGTTCCTACGATACCGTTTCTGATGACGTCCGCATCGATGCATTGAGAAGCCCAGAGAATAGCGATAGCGAGAATGGGAGCGGTCGTGAGGTTGAGAGGGACGCGGGGTATCGAGCGAACATGAGTGGGTATCAATACAGGGCGTATGACAAAGCAAATGGACAGGATGAAAATGACCAGCGTCGCAATGGCATAGCCGTCCATCGTCGCCGGGGAAGGTGTTGTTGCACTCTTCGTGGGAGGTACTTATATGATGACACTCGGCTTCTTTCGGAGACGTCATGTGAGAAATCTGCGGCGCGGTGGCCCACATCAGATTTTGGAGGATTTGGGACAGGTTATTAATGTCAAACAAAAGGTCTTGATTTGGTACTTTGACATTTATCAACATATTGTTTGCCATTAAAACCTATCCCAAATCTCCCAAGATCTGATGTGTGGACATTCCATGCAAGAAAGTTCCATTGGAAAGGACCAAGAACTTTAGTTTTTCCAAGGCTACTATTAGTATGACTATGACTAATATGACTCATCGTCCAGAATGGAAATTCCGTTGCAGTGTTATGTAGATACTTGTTCCGTAGGCGGTGCATTGCAATTCGAACAGCACGTCAAATTATTACTGGCGCCGACCTGTAATGAATGTATGCTGGAGTGCCCCGTCCAACGGGTAACCGTGAGCGGAGTGCCCTTTCAACCCACCGACGGTAATAGACATAAGTGTTCGGGTGTAGTTATAAAGTGTACAATTGCATTAGGGTGTTGCCAATGTGAGTACTTTGGCAATACGGCCTCCGAGAGATGACAGAGCCTCACTGCTGACGAATCGATCGATCATTAGCATCCACAGCGAAATCGAAGGGTGCCAAAGCCTGCCTGCCGTTCAGGTGATTTGTGTCGTGGTGGTGGGAGGCAGGACTCAACGGAGAGAAATTCTGCAGTACTTAGTTGGAGGGGCGACCAAGGGTCTTGTACGCCAATTATACTTACCCAATGGAAGGCCGGATAACAATTAGCCCTGGAGGCTAGCTGGCACGGTTCCCATGCACCGAGCGTTCGAGGACTTTGAGGTGGGACCCCATCAGGAGGACACGTTTGTTCGCCTGGATTCTGTCAATGTCAGGGATCGGTGGTCGGGTTGAGTTGGATAGGGCAAACAACCCAAACTCGGAACACAGACACTACACAACGCTACGCTACAGTAGAGGGAGACTGAGCTGCTCGTCGTCGCCAACGCTGGGCAGCATCGACGAACGACCATGACGAACAAGCACGCTCGCAGCGCTCCACCACCATCGTCACCTAACCCACAGCACGGCCCCAAGTTACCCAAGTTCTTGCAGAAGCAGAATCGCGACCGGTCAAAGTCCGTGATGGACACCCCAACGAGCGACAGTCCTGCCAGTCTGGCTAGCTCAAGTTCCTCTATTCGAACTTCCCAAAGCTCTTCTTCGCCGATGCCTCAAAATCCTCAGCCCTCGACCACGTCCAACTCTGACACCAAGGACGATAATACAACCAGCCTGCCAGAACCCGAGGGCGAGTTTGAGGATGGATTCGACGAACCGCCTGTGATTATTGAGCCTGCGGACATGCCACGAACTCGCACGCGCTCAGAGCGCCCACTCAGCGTGGTCTCTGACATCCAACCGTCAATATCCGTGTACTCACCCACGTCAACATCCCGCATATCCGATCTCCCCACTCGTCTATCTGGCTGGCTATCACACACCTTCAGCAGCTCGACAACTGACCTCACCCTTCCCTCTCTCCTATCCCAATCTCACATGGTCACACAGTCACCGAAGGGAAAATCAAACCCTCTCGTGACTGCTGCCAAGCATGGCAAAAATCACTTCGACCGCGCAATGCGCATCATTAGAGATAGTGACGCCATGCCCGATAAGTGTTCTGAACCCATCTGGTTACTTGGAGTGCAGCATCCAGGCTATGAACCACCACCGCCTACAACTCCTGGGCGTCGTTCCTCGGTCGAATCACGTCGTTCCCCCTCTCTCCGTTCTAACACGTCTTCTTCGGCAACGGTCTCTCAGCTGTCTCAGTCACAGCCACCTTCAGCTAAGAATCCGGCCGCTCACTGGCCTCCCGTGTTTTATGCTGATTTTACGTCCCGGATATGGTTGACGTATCGCGATCAATTCCCTCCTATCCGGGATTCAACTCTTGCCGCACTCGATTCCGATCTCGCTTCAGGCGTGCAATCCGTTACCCCATGCAGTCCACGGCCGAAGAGGTGGCATTGGCCCGGTTCGGGTGAAAAAGGGTGGACTAGCGATGCAGGGTGGGGATGTATGCTGCGCACCGGTCAAACGTTGTTAGCGAATTCCCTGCTCCATCTTCATCTGGGACGAGGTAAGGCCATGTTCTTCAATTACACACTCACACGTTCACATGTATCGAAGACTGGAGGTGTCCACCATATCCCGTTCGCACCAAGGATTTTGCAACTTACGTGCAGATTTTAACCTGGTTCCTTGACACGCCATTGCCTCAAGCGCCCTTCAGCGTGCATCGTATGGCTCTTGCAGGAAAAGATCTCGGGAAAGACGTTGGGCAGTGGTTTGGGCCTAGCACAGCTGCGGGCGCAATCAAGTAAAACATTCCCGACTTTTGTAGTTTCCATGGACTGATTGACATCTTTCTAGAACACTTGTCCATGCCTTTCCAGAAGCCGGCTTGGGAGTTGCTGTTGCTGCCGACGGCGTAGTTTATCAGACGGATGTATATGCGGCCTCCAATGTCCACATGCACTCTCCGCGGCGACTAGCGAGAACTTCTTGGGGTGACCGTGCTGTGCTGGTCCTGGTTGGTATTCGTCTCGGGCTCAAAGGCGTCAACCCCATCTACTATGGAGCCGTCAAGGTTAGTTCCCGTTCGGCCTCTGTAGTATAACAAACTAATTACTACTGCCTACAGGCACTTTTCACGTTCCCGCAATCCGCCGGAATTGCCGGGGGGCGTCCTTCGTCTTCATATTACTTCTTGGGTTCCCAAGCCGATAATCTCTTCTACCTTGACCCCCATCACCCACGCCCGGCAGTACCCCTGCGTCCCGCTCCACCCTATTCGGTCGACGATTACTCAGCTGTTCGCAGTCGAGAGAGTACGCCAGACAACGCGTCCGAGAGCCGCACAAATCAACGCTCTCCAAGGGCATCATCATCCAGTTCACATCACCATCGCGCTCCGACTTCCCCTTCATCCATCAGGACTGGATCATCAACATTCTCATATCATTCACCCCTTTCACCTTCTCCCTTACAGCACCAAGTCTCCACTTCTTCTAGTGTGTCCAGATCGTCTTCGATCTCAGCCTCCTCACAGCATGCTTCGCATTGGCAGAATGCCAGTTTGACCACGTCACCTGCACCCGCCACCCTCGATCTTGACCCCCGTGATCTTAGTGTGGAGCAAGACGATTTGGATCCTGTTGCGGAGCATTACGTGACCCAATACACAGCTGCAGAACTTCGTACTTTCCATTGCGACCGGGTTCGCAAGATGCCACTCAGTGGTCTTGATCCGAGTATGCTCCTCGGATTCCTGTGTAAGGACGAGAAAGATTGGATAGACTTGCGGAGGCGGATCAACGAGGTATCTATTTGATTATCTCTTATCATTACCACCGTGTGACGTGGACTACATTCCAGCTCAGCCAACAGCACAAGACTATATTTACGATTCAGGACGAGCCGCCATCTTGGCCCTCTGATTCGGATGAATTTATGGGCCTGGAGTCGATTGATGAGCCTGATGACATGGACATGGACCTTGAAGACGAGCCCGATGACATGGAAGGCAGCGACGATAAGCAACATAACGATGACTTTTATGACACTCGTTCGGCCTCCGTATCTCCTGTGGACAGCAGCGTCAAAGGGGGCGCGAAAGGCTCTGAGGCCGATACAGAGGAGGACCCTATTGGACCCATCACCCCTGGGCCGAGTTCTACCTTTGAAGTCGACAAACAGGAAGGGGGCCATGAGTCGGGATTGTCAAAAAATGAGGATTTTGAGGAAATCGATGGGAACGAGGAAGATGATGACGAATGGGTGGACCCCTCGATGCCAACACCCCTGGCACAGCCTCGTGAACGGTCATACGCGCAGCCGATGAAACAGGCCAGGTCGAGTGGGTCAACTGGTAGCACGGCCAGCAAGGACAAGGGAAAGAAAGGGAAAAAGAAGAAAACGGCTGTACCTCTGGTGAAGGCGCCGTCACCTCCTGCGAGAGTTGAAGAACACTTTCCGTTTCCGCGATCACTGGATGAAAGCTTTCACGAACAGACCGATGAGAGTGGGTTTGAAAGGCGGATGAACAATGCTCGCGCGAGGGACGGCGGACGAACCGAGAGTGGGGGCGTAAAAGCGGTACTGACCGAGGAAGCAACGCCAAGGTAATCATCATTTATACAGACTGACTACGGAGGGGGATGTGTCTCAAGCGGCCAAGGGATGGGTATACTTTTGCGTTCTATTTCCTCTACTGGTGCCTTCCTTTTTTTCACATTTACATTATCTTGCCTTGCGCAGCTTTCATTGAATCGTCGTGGTCATATTCTCGCTCCCATTACCGTCTTAAGTGTATGGACGACTCTCGCTACTTATAACGGGATGACCGTACGGGGTGTACCTCGTGTAGTTATGTATGTGTTTGGCCCTGCCGCTACTGATACCCACTCACGCACAAGCTTCTATTAGTATTTCTATCTTTCTTCATTTAGCGTCGGAATTTCACTAGCACTGCCCACGTCATGTGTGGGTTCGATCAGATAACAGTGGCGATAACGACCGCGTGTGATCTGCTTCAAGCTTCAAGTTCGGGGGTCACGTCCATGCACAAGGACTTGAGCACTTTCGACTACCATGTCTACCCCCGTCACTTGTACGTCAGGCGACAAACCGACTTACATCTACAAACTCGTTAGCCACACTTCTCCAACCCCTGATGCTGTCGAGGATTTCCCGGAAAGGCTTCCAGTGAGCTCCATCGACCAATCCTCGGGCTTTCTCCACTTCTCCACCGCGAAGCAAGTCCCCAACACCCTAAATTACTTCTTTGGCACAGACCCCCTCGTGTACATTTTGCGCATCCCGTACGACAAGGTAGAGAAGGATATTAGATGGGAGGATCCCAAAGCAGAGGTGTGTGGACCGCGTGGAGGGGAGGGGATGTTCCCGCATCTGTATAACGGATTGAGGCTGGGCAAAGAAGAGGTCGAGAGCGTGAGAGTGTTGCACAGAAGGGCTGACGGTAATGAAGGAGGGGGATGGAATGCAGCCCTGCGGGAATCTGCGGATTGGCTTGTTTACTGAGCCCGGACATGATTGGGGGGTAAGTGGCCCTCGAAGCCAAATAATTTCGAACGAGCCCGGAGCATTGGTTTTTACTCATTCAGGACTAAAGAACTTCGAAAAGCGATGCGCACAGGCGACTCGACAGTCAAGGTGGGAGGGCGTTGGAGGTATAATTGACCATGTGTAGTACGACACGTAATTTCTCTTGAAACACAGGATGTACAAGCAAACATAGCAGACTCTCAACACCGCAACCTCAGATCCATTGATCCTCTTCTCGTGGGGCAACGGTAGTCTTTACTTTGTTCAGGGGAGACTACCTTTCCCCTCAACTGCAGTAGATTCCGTGCCACGTGATTTCGAAGAAGGCACAGTATAATTTTCAGTCCTGTAAGTGGCGAAAACAATTGAATTCGTGCCAGTCTCAGGGTCGGTGTGTGTGCCCACTGCCCGACCTTGAACAACGCGAATGATGATGATAAGCTGGGAAATGGCCTGGAGACAGGTCAGAAAAACTTCTTGGCACGCATGTAACTTTCGAGCGTTACCTGAACGTGGCTAATAGACAGCAACACAAGGTTGGAAATATTGGAGTGAAGAGCATAAGAAATAATAAAGATGATGCCCAGGACGGAATACATAGCGGCGGATTCGACGACCATGGTTACAGCCGCACCGTATGTGCCCAGGTGCTCGCTTCCTACCAAGCCCCCCACTTCTCGTCGGAAGTTGAGGAGTCGCCATGACACGAGAAGAGTGTACGCGACGGTCATGCCTACTTCAATGCAAAGGTAGGCTAGTTGGGTGTTCAGATTGTAGAACACCGCTCCGCTGCCCCCCGCCAGGACGCTAATCGAAAGTGCTTGAGGGGCGCAGTTAGCCTTTGAATAAACCTCCTTAGCAGGTATTGCTTGATACGTACCGATCATCGTTAGAAAAAGGGAGGTCATAAATATTGTGATGTATCTATTGCCATTCCAAACTACGATACACCGGTGAAGCTATCGTGTATGGGTTTCAGCATCGTATACCACGAGGGAAGAGAAATGTCTACCAGAAGGGCTTGCATGAACCATTCCATGACAAAGTAGCTGAAGGTGTCAATGAGGGTGCAAATGGTAGCTCCATGATTCTCGTATACGTACCAAGTTAACGCCATGACGTTTATCCAATAACTCAACTCGTCCTCGATTAGAGCCACTGGTCCACCCGGTGCGTCCCTCAAGTCGATCCATATCATTTCAGTATACTTGAGGTTGGCTGCAAAGCCTATCGTAGCCAGGACGAAGGTCACGACGACGTAAGCCAAGAGCCACGGACGGTACAGCACGCCGTTCCCGTTTCTATGTCGCGAGAGGATGGCCCCCACAGCTTGGAAGGTAAGTAACAGCAGGATTCCTTTACGCATCAGGAGACAAATGAATTAAGTCCGAGAATGAATAACTCGCGACTCACCATATGAAACAGCGCCTAACATCATGCCATCCAGGCGCGATCGTTCGAGCCAGAGATTAGTATTTGGGGTGTAGGAGGACATTCTGCGAGAGCCAATGTGGCGCAACACTGGTGTCCTGCAAGCCTCCGTATTGCGATACTGGCTCGTGGAGGCAGACTGGAGACAGTAAGGAAGGCCATCTTGGCGGTGTTGTTATGGGGCCGGTAATCCGTTTCCTGGGTCGTTAAAGCCCCGGAAGTGCTGGCCAACCTGTAGGCACCTTACGAGATTAGCCGACTTCCCAAATAATCATTCTTTCCATTCACACGCACTTTATATAACGGCCAGGGCCTGCCACGAGAATCGAAGTTCCGTTACAGCAAACGTCTGGTATTCTTGGTAGTGAGTACTATGAGTAGTTGGGCAGAACACAATGTCCGAGTGGAATGCCTACTCAGGATCGTGTCCGAGCGGAGCTGGTCGGACGTTCCTTCATCAGTGGCCCAGGGCATAGCCTGCGAGAGTTTACGAGACATCCAAACCTGCTTCAGGATCATGATCAAAGCTGAACGTCGGGTTGAGGGTCGACACAATATACTAGTCAAAAGGACTTAGTGACCGAAAATAAACTTGTATTGCATCAAAAAAATGCAAAGAATCTGGTCTGAATGCTCAAGCTTAAGTGCTGCGAGCTCCTTCATGCCAAACCCTGTGTCTGAGGGAACAACTTCTGCGTAGTACGGTTTCAATCTTCACACAATCCTACCCGCTTTTGGCGGTGCCACGAATGGTACATAGAGATGATTGTGAGAAGCTGTCGCCATTCTTCCCTCCCAGACCACATGACTGAACGAATATTGTCAGGGCAGCCTATCAGTTTTTCCGTGCTCGTCACTTGACCGTGAAATCTGATTGAAGCCGAACAGTACCGAACTTCTCATCGGCTTATCTGCCCAATCACTGTAAGTCGCGTTGCACGGTAGTTGATTCATAGTGCGAGGTCGAAGCTAGAACTCAGGTCATCATCGGTCGCGCACAAACTCCAATATATTGATCGAACTGAAGCATCCTCGGGGGTCACGATGAGGTCACAGCGGGGTGCGTGACTTGATGTAGATTTCATATATAATACACTTTCAACTCGTTGCGCCCTTTCTCTGTCAGTCTTCTAGTAACCACGATATGCCCGCCGTCTTCACTCACGAATTCAACACCCCTGTCTACAAAGGCAAGGTATCCTTCAACACAGGCCTTTTCATCAACGGCCAATTCGTTGATGGGTCAGACGGAACTACGATCGAGTGGGTTCCATACTTGGCCTTCATCGCCGCCGATATCTTATCGCTCCGTGTGACTTGACAGCGTGGTCAACCCAAGTAGGTCTTGTGCCCCTATCTTGGCTATTCATTGCACTCAATCAGATCCATCGTCGCTGAAATCGCTACTCGTCACCCCTGTTGTCTGACCAGCCAATGGCGCAGTGATCACCTCCGTTTCTGAAGGAACCCCAAGGGACGTCGACCTTGCTGTCGATGCCGCCGAGAAAGCCTTCGAAACCACTTGGGGTCTCAACTGTCCCGGTAGCAGGAGGGGTCTCCTTCTTAATAGACTAGCTGCCCTTGTGGAGGAGCACACTGAGGAACTTGCTGCGCTTGAGGCTCTAGACAATGGTGTGTACACTATGCCACGCAGTCGACTAGCGGCTTCGTCATGAAATTATCTTCCAACACAGGTAAGACTTTTAACATGGCGCGTACCGGAGATCTTTCTCTCTCCATCGAATGCATCCGCTACTATGCCGGCTGGGCTGATAAGATCACTGGCCGAGTGTTGGAGGTACTGTCTCCACCAAGCAACACTCGGTATACTATCTCTGAAATTCCTTTTAGACGGGAGAGGACAAATTCAATTACACGCGCCATGAGCCTATCGGCGTCGTCGTAAGCATCATCATGCATACTAATTTCTCTTTCCTCTAAACTCGTGTGCAGGGTCAGATAATCCCCTGGAACTTCCCTCGTGCGTCGAAACGACTGTAGTTCTGTTTACCAAAGTTTTACTTGACCCTTAGTCCTCATGTTCGTCTGGAAGATCGCACCTGCCCTTGCAACCGGCAACACGATTGTCATAAAACCTTCGGAATTCACACCACTGACGGCGATCCGGATGTGTCACCTTATTCAGGAGGCAGGTTTCCCGGCTGGCGTTGTGAACGTCGTCACCGGATACGGCAATACTGTCGGCCATGCCATTGCGTCTCACATGCGTATCCATAAGGTCGCCTTCACGGGAAGCACCCTCGTTGGGCGCAAGGTGATGGAAGCTGCCGCCAAGAGCAATTTGAAGAATATCACCCTCGAGCTTGGTGGAAAGAGTCCGAACATCATCTTCAACGATGCAGATCTGGAGCAAGCTGTCAACTGGGCTGCATTTGGTATTTAGTGGGTGTTTTAAATTTCTTCCCTCGCTTTCAAGAGGTGAGGGTTGACTTCGTGGGTGTTGGCTTCTTGTAAACAGCTTCAACCACGGTCAGTGCTGCTGCGCGGGCTCCCGTATATTCGTGCAAGAGGGAGTCTACGACGAGTTCTTGAGGCGTTTTACGGAAAAGTCACGTTCAATCAAGATTGGAGATCCCTTTGCTTCTGACACCTCCCAGGGACCACAAATCTCCCAAATTCAATACGACGTGAGTTTCTACGCTTGTTTCTTTCTCTTTTTTGGGAATTGACATGGTACACCTCACGCAGCGCATTATGGGTTACATCGAGTCCGGAAAAAAACAAGGTGCCAAAGTCCACATGGGTGGCGAACGCCACGGTAGTGAAGGTTACTTCATCCAGCCGACAATTTTCCTCGACTCCAGTCCGGACATGCGTATCGTACAGGAGGAGATCTTTGGACCCGTCAGTGTCGTAATCAAATTTAAGGACGAAGAAGACGTTGTGCGCCAGGCAAATGATACGATGTATGGTCTCGCCGCGGCGGTGTTCACAAGGGACGTTAGCCGTGCCATCGCGACAGCACACAGGCTCAGGGCAGGAACGCTTTGGGTGAATTGCTACAATCAATTCAACTCCAACGTTCCATTCGGTGGGTTCAAGCAGAGTGGGATTGGAAGGGAATTGGGAGAATATGCGTTGAGCAAGTACGTTCCCTTCTCTTTCCAATCTCGCGCAGGCACTGACGACGTGTCGCAGCTATACGGAGGTTAAGGCCGTCCACGTGAATCTCGGGAAGAAAATGTAAACTAGGCTCCTTGCATATGAAAAATTCGAGTGTCATATATATATCTTGGAACCCTTTATAGTGGCCGCTGACTCGCTGGCGAAAAACTGCCTACTGGTACAGTACAAATATGAATATGTCGGCCGTCAGTTACTTGTACACCTATGTACGAAATATGACCACCCAGTGAAAACTGGACTCCATCACCAGGTGTGACTCCATGTGGTGGAATATAAATTTCAGTGTGGCTGTGAACATAAGACATATCTTGACATATTTCCCTAGGAAACCTTGCAAAGTGTTACGCCGCGGGTTGCTCGAAGCACCTAAGAAAGGTGTAGCAACACTAAGAGCGGTGTAATAAACGAAATCGCCTTAGACTCGAAGCACCGAAGAACGGTGTAGCCTAAAAGACGAAGTCGGGGGTACCTCGGTGCGTAGTTACTTTGAGCACCCTTGGTCGAGCTCACTCGTATCTCCAAAGAATGGTGATAAATGAGCCGAGTTGCAAGGTAGCGAAAAGTTAAGGAAATACAGCGATACAGTGAGGGTTTATATACTGTAGCTGTATAGGCAATATAGCCATAACGGAAAGAACGTCCATGGCCCACTGTAAGTGGGCACGTATCGTAAGTTTGTACAGTGGGACATCGACATGTCCAATTAAGGTAAAACGGAGTCGAAACATAAGGTACATACGGATCTTGGAACCAACGGGAACGAGCGCACGGAGTGGGCTTGCGACAGGAACGGCAACAATGCGCAGCAGGGGCGCAGCTATAGTACAAGTGGGACCACGACCCAAAGATGAGTCAGAGAAACGGAAGGAGTCATAGGCGAAACGGAGACAGGGCCCTGTTAAAGGGCTTACGACACTTGCACGGATATGGAGCTGGGGTTACGCCCAGCGGACATGAAGTAGTTCCGATATTGATCGGAACAAAGATCGGTTACCACACGGCTTACCAAAGGTAAAGACCGGTGGGTCGGTTAGGAAGGATGATGCGTATCCCAATAAGGATAGCGACGAGGGAACAGCCGAGCACGATGAAGATAGCCGGACAGAAGGCATGAAGCCAGAGCTCGAGCCCGGAAATGGAAGGAGCCGGGTCGAGGCGTAACATCACCCCCCCCTCAAGGGCGGCGAGCTCCTGGTCGACGAGATCGGTGGGTACGTGGCGACTGCGAACGACGGCTGGAGCTGGACGCGACGGGAGACGAAGACGGAGAGGAAGACGGCTGGGAGACCGGAGGTCCGAACGGGCAGACAGCGGCTGCATGTTGAGGATCACACCAGCGAGAGCCTGACCCATGACCGCACGACCAGTGACCTAGATAGCCACAGTCGTAGCAGGTGTAAATACGGAGGGGGTGGTCAGCAGGGACTTGGATTCGACCACCGAGGTAAAAACGCAATTTATCCTCTAGCTCCAACACAATAAAAGGAGCGGCAGGGAACGGATTTAGGGCATGGGTTGCGTTGTATGGGCGCTGATCAGCGATTCCCCAGGCGCTTTCACACGCCTTATCGAGGAACACTTCCCAGTCGAAGACGGTAGCGCCAGTGGTCGAATGCCGGGCTAGAATTACGGCGGCTTGCTGGAAGATCCTTTGTTTGACTCGTTCTTCCGATTCCTCGGTCGGAGGAGGCGTTTCGACCTTAACCGAAGGGACGGATAACCTTGTAGGGTCAACTCCAGGAGTCGACGGGTTTCCTGTTCGGTCAGCGGGGCTCCACGACGGTGTCTGGAAGGTCCTCCACTCATCTGGTGGTGGCGAGACCACTCTACGAAGGTTCGATCCTCCTCTCTCTGCTGCAGCAGCCACCTGGCATAACACATCCAGACCGGTTCTTCCGGGTCGATCGGCCGTAAGGCGACGAAAGGAATTAGCGACGACGGGACCGAGATCTTGGTGTAAGATCTGGACAAGGTCATATTGGACCTCGCCCATTGCGGATATCGCGGCCCGAAGCGTGTTCTCCAGGAAGGTGGCATTACCTGTGGAGTCGGGGGTCTTGACAGTGACGTCCAAAAACTTGGGCACATAAGAGGCAACTACGTCTGATCCTCGGAAGATCTGACACAGCAACCGTAGACGTTGCTCTTGTTCTCGTGAGACCCCGACAAGTGGGTCCCCTGGGTTGTACTTCGTAAGCAGCCAACAATAGTCGAAGAACTGTGCCGTCGTGGGTTCCATGACGGCTTCTCGGGGCGTTGACTCGGCGGCTGCGGGGGAAGGGTCGGAAGATCCGGAACCCTCTGGTAGGTGCTGGCGTGGTAGGGTTCCGGGGATGGGTAAAGCGGGTAGCGGTCGGGAGGAAGATTCGGCTTGGACGCCGAAAGGTTCATCGTCGTAGGGCGTGGCTGAGAGTCGATCAATGAGGGGGATAGAGGGCATCGGTGTCGGGGGTCGTGGTCGGGCTTTGCCTTTCTTGGGTTTGGTGCGACGTAGGGTGAGGCTGCCGAGAGGGCGGAAGCCGGAGGTGTCAGAAACGGGTTCATGTGAGGTGGTAGTCTCTGCGTCGGTAGATGGCGGCGCTCCGGAGAGCGGATGGCTGAGTAATTCACGTGGGAGGGGAAATGAACCGGAGGGGGAGTACGCGGGAGAGGTTGCGGAGACCTCCATGTCGTCGTAGGAGAGGTCGGAGGAGGCAAGGGTTGCATCGTCATAGGAAAAGTAGTCGTCGAAACCGGGATTTTCAGTGTTAATGGAGCGAGGGCTCGACATTTAGTTCAGACGGCGGGCGAGTTTGTACTGTTCGAGCACCTCCTCAGCGTGCTCTTTTATATTTTCCTCGGGCTCCCACGTGTTAGAGGAATGAGGGAACCCGACCCACTTGACAAGGTACTCGCGCCCCTTTCTGCGCCCCTTGCTGCGGTGATTGAGTATCGCCTCCACTTCCCATTCGACTTCATCGTCTACCAAATCGGGAAGAGGGGGAGCGGGCGTATTGCCGTATTCGGCGGTTTCGGTGAACGGATAGATCCGAGAGGTATGGAACACCGGATGTACCTTCCAGGTGGGCGGAAGACCCAGTTTAACAGCCACAGGCGAAATTACCTCAACGATAGGGAACGGACCCAGTCGTCTTGGTTCTATTTTTGAAGACTGGCCCTGTGTGCGTAAGTTCCCTGAATCTAACCATACTAGGTCATCCTTCTTGGGCTCGACGTAGCTTCCTTTCGATCTTGATCTCATCACGTCCTGTGCCCTTTTGTGGCTAAGCTGGGCAAGGTCGCGGTTGATTGCGAGGGACTGCAACCGATCATCGACGGACGGCGCGGCGGTGGTGCGAGCAACGGGGTAGGGGGAAGGATCGAAACCGTACAGCAACGAAAACGGGGTTTGCCCATGTACCGAATGGATGCGAGAGTTATGGGCAAACTCTGCATCCGGAAGTTTCCTAGCCCACGAGTTGGGCAGTTCTGCGCAGTAGCATCGTAAATACGTTTCGAGTTCCTGGTTGACGCGTTCACTTTCTCCATTCGTCTGAGGGTGATACGCGGAGGACAACTTTGATTTAATTCCGAGCGACTTGTACAGCTCTCTGGTGAAAGCCGACGCGAACTGCGGACCCCGATCAGATATAACCGCTTCTGGAAGACCATACCGCTGATAGATATATTGCTGGAACAGCCGGGCAAGGCCCACTGAGTCAACGGTCTTGTTGGTCGGTATGAACACTGCCGCCTTAGTTAGCCCCTGGTCAACTATCGTAAGGACCGAGTCGTATCCTTCTGACTCGGGTAGATCCGTAACGAGATCCATGGATATCTGTTGGAACAGGAGCGGGTTTTGGGGCGTGTCGTTAGGAGTTACGGGCGGTGTGACGGGATGAGTGATGACTTTGTTCGCTTGGCATACCGGGCATCCCTTGACGTAGTCGCGTATCGATTTCCACATTCCAGGCCACCAGACTTCCTTTACCATCTTCTTCGTCATCGCCTTAACGCCTGGATGTCCGGCGGCGGGGTGGTCGTGGTAATCGTGCAGACATTGCTTTCTAGTCTTCGGAGGGATGTAGAGTCTCTGCTTGTACCGTTTCGTTCCGTCTGAAGCCTTTTGAACTTCGGGGTTCTCATCGGCGAGTGTCGAATCCTTTGGGGTTTCGCTCGTGGCGCGATCGTACACTTCTTTCGATATAACGTAGACCCCTTTGCGGCGACGGTCAACCTTTTTCACGTCCATCTTGTGGCGTTGATCCGAGGCCATGTCGGCGTTTGAAGCTTGATCGGAACGATTCGGTGCGGAATTGTCGGAATTCACCCCCCCCTCAAGCCACATGGCATCGGGTAGGGCAGCAGCTGTGACGGCGGGTTCTTCACCGTAATCGGGCCGTCGGGATAGGGCGTCAGGCACGCCCATCAACTTGCTGGGTTTGTGTGAGAATAGGACTGGATATCCTTGGAGCGTGTCAAGCCAACGGGCTTGACGTGGGGTAAGCTTCTGCGGGTGGCGCCAGTAAGTGAGGTTCTTATGATCCGTGAAGATCACTGTCGGTTCGACCGGCGATATCAGATAATGCCGGAAGGCGTCCAACGCGCGCATAACTGCTAACATTTCCAAATCAAAGACTTGGTAACGTTGTTCAGCTCCTTTCAACGATTCAGAGAGGAAGTGACAAGGATGCCACTCATCGTCTGGTCCTTTCTGGGCAAGTACGGCTCCTGTGCCGACCTTAGAAGCGTCCGTAAAGAGTGCGAAGGGTTTGCGATGGTCCGGGATTTGTAACACCGGTGCTGAGCATAGCAGTGACTTTATTTTCTCGAAGGCACCGTTTTCTTCGTTGTCCCATCGCCACTTCGTATCTTTCTTCGACAGGTTGTGGAGCGGTCTCGCGAGTTGCGAGAACGAGGGAATAAACCTGCGATAGAAATTACAAAACCCTAAAAACGAACGGACGTCCTTTAGGTTGTGTGGAGTCGGCCAGCTTTCGACGGCGTCGGTTTTGACCAACACGGTTTGAACATTCCCTTGAGAAATTTTCATTCCCAAGAACTCGATTTCTTCGGCTTCGAAGACACACTTGGAGATCTTCAGGCGGAGCCGTTCCTTCTTGCATATTTCGAGAAACTCCCGTACATAACGGCGTAGCTCGGGGATGGTTTTGGCATGGACTACGACGTCGTCCATATACCCACACTGCTGTCGTTTGTGTAGTTGGTTAGCAAATGTGGTATCCATAAACCTCTGAAACGTTGGCGGGGAATTACACTGGCCGAAAAACATAACCGTGGGCTCGAAGAGACCTCGCGGTGTTAAAAACGCGGCCTTCCACTGGTCTTCCGGTTTTACTCGTACATTCGTAAACCCCCATCGAATATCGAACTTGGCGAAGTATTTTGACTCGCAAAGCTCGTCCACCATTTGTGGAATGTTCGGTAACGGATAGGAGTCGTGTATTGTGTGCGAATTGAGATACCGGTAGTCTTGCACCAACCGTTTCTTTCCATCCTTTTTCGCCACGAAGAATACTGGGGCCGAGACTGGTGAATCCGAAGGTATAATTTTGCCGCATTGCAAATTTTCGTCGATGAACTCGTCAAGGATCTTGAGTTCTTCAGGCGACATAGGGTACAACGTAGCCTTCTTCATCATCTTTTTGTTGTCTTTCCGAAAATCCTCCTTAGTTTTTATAACATGGTCTAGCCCTTCACGAAAGTGGGGCAGGGGAATGTCGGTTTCGGAAAAGACCTCAGCGAAATCGGAGTACTCTTTCGGGAGATCTGGGACCTCTTGCGGTCCAGCATTCATCTCGAGCTGGGTCGAGATCATAGTGCGGTTTACAGAGGCGTTCTTGTCCTCATGTGTACCGGCTTTGTTCTTCTTCGGCGGTTGCTCATCCGGGGAACCACCCCATCCAACCACCCTGTGAGTTCGCCAATCCACGATTGGCATTTCTTTTCGTAACCACGGCATCCCCAGGATCAGATGATCCTTTTCCATCTGCCCGACGTAGCAGAGGATTTCGAACTGGTGTACTGGCTTGACAACGTTGCGGCATTTCAAGAAGACCTTCTTTGTTACGGTATACTTGACGTTGCCATCGAAGGCGGTAATATCCCAGGTCTTCTTTACGGGGTAGGTCCGCAACTTTAACTTTGAGACAAGCCGGGATCCGATCAGGTTAACTTCGGCACCACTATCAATTGTGGCGGGTATCCTCGCATTTCCGTAGTTGAGAAGCTCAAGTGTTCCGTAAATAGATCGAGCACACATTTG
Organism: Pisolithus thermaeus; assembly: GCA_024663475.1. Lineage (NCBI taxonomy): Eukaryota > Fungi > Basidiomycota > Agaricomycetes > Boletales > Pisolithaceae > Pisolithus > Pisolithus thermaeus. The sequence continues at coordinate 859,512 of JANFAF010000001.1, forward strand.
TGATTCATCGGCGATACTATTACAGGAAACACGAGCACTCAAAACATCTTTAGTTCCGGGCGATCTGCACGAGGAAGACTCAGAACGCCCCTTTAAAAATCCTTCTTCTTCCAAGGTTTAGACTCTTCGACATCTTCTTCTTCTTCCACGTCTACTTCGTTAACCCTTTTCTTCCGAGGCTTCGGGCAGTCCTTGCTGAAATGGCCTTCTTCGGCACAATTAAAACAGCGCACCAATCAAACATGGCTTCTGCCTTTACTATTCTTCTGACGTCGCTTGTCAACGTCCATAGCGTTCGGATCCCTGGAGGGTCTAGACGGGAACTGATAACGGGGAACGTGGTTAGAGTTTCCCTTTCGTTTGTCATCGAGAGTTCTCTTTTGTTCTATTTTGCTGACGGCTTGTCCGGCGAAGGCGATCCAATCGGAAACCGTACGCGGGTCTTTGTGATCAAGAACCCAATCATGTATTTCTTTATTTAGTCCTTGTCCGAAGAAAATTGCTCCGTTAAAGTTGTCATCATTATAGCCGGTGCGATTAAAAACGGAAAGGAACTTAGACACGTAGGTTTCGAAGGGGTCTTTTCCTTGGGACAGGGTTACCAATTCGATCTGGGCCTTGTGTTCCGGGTTACCGGAAACGAAAGTAGCTTTGAGGCGGGCTTCGAATTGATCCCAATCGTCCTTGTAGTACAGCCGGCCGCTTCGGTCGTGTTCGTTAATATAGACCTCGGCGAATGCCGCAGCGGCTCCTTCGGTCATGAAGGATAGAGTTAAGCCAATCCGGAGATGGTCATTAGCATACACGTGCTGATTAATTTGTAGATACCCTTTAACTTGGGTAATCCACGTAAAGAACAGATCATGATTGCCGTTGTAGGTACGCGGTTTGTTGAGGTTGAACTCGCGTCCACCGTTTGGCTTGGCATCGGCAACCATGGTACTGGCGAACTTAACACGGAGCTCTTCCCATTCGCGGGCGGTAGGTTCTCGGTTAAACAACGGAGGTTCGGAAGAGGGCTTCACGGCTTCCTGCCCAGATCCGGATCCTTGTCCGAGATTAAGTCCTTCGGTAATCGTCGACATAAAGGTCAACAGATTAGTTTCTTCTTCGTCGGGAATCTTGGTATCCCCAGCGATAGATCCTAGTTCGGACTTGTCGTCAAAGGTAAGCGGTTCAACGTCTGTCTCCGACTCTGGCTCGTTGTCTCGGTAAGCACCCAAGATAGCTGGGTTGCGAAGGGAGGACGGGGGAGTCGCTGAGCGCGGTTGATCCGGGTAGCGGTACTCGAATTCACTACCGGTAGGTTTACGCGGAGTATACTTGCGAGTTTGAGGAGCAGGGGGAACGCGACGTTTGCCTTTGCCTAAGGCCCAGGGACTCGACGACTCTGGAGGCGGTGGAGGTGGCGGCCTTGACGACACCTTGGGCAAACGATACGGCGCGGTAGAAAAGGTAGAGGGATAGGTCGACAAATCTCCAAACAAGCTGGGATCGACCTAGAACGAGATAGGGTTGCCGGATATTAAACCCACAGATGTAGTAATCCAGCGAAGCAGCAGAAGCGCACGAAGCTACCAGTCCAACGATTCGGCAAACCTAAAAAAGGTTAGTTCGTTTTAAACGGACGAGGTAAGACACTAGTCCTTCAGGCTAAAGAATAGCCAGACCAGCGAAGACGCAGTTCTGAGATGAGAGAGAGAGAGAGAGAGAATAGCAGGCGTCGTGTCCAAAGAATGGTCACAGCTGCGATTTGAACTTTTCGCTTTTGTTACGCCGCGGGTTGCTCGAAGCACCTAAGAAAGGTGTAGCAACACTAAGAGCGGTGTAATAAACGAAATCGCCTTAGACTCGAAGCACCGAAGAACGGTGTAGCCTAAAAGACGAAGTCGGGGGTACCTCGGTGCGTAGTTACTTTGAGCACCCTTGGTCGAGCTCACTCGTATCTCCAAAGAATGGTGATAAATGAGCCGAGTTGCAAGGTAGCGAAAAGTTAAGGAAATACAGCGATACAGTGAGGGTTTATATACTGTAGCTGTATAGGCAATATAGCCATAACGGAAAGAACGTCCATGGCCCACTGTAAGTGGGCACGTATCGTAAGTTTGTACAGTGGGACATCGACATGTCCAATTAAGGTAAAACGGAGTCGAAACATAAGGTACGTACGGATCTTGGAACCAACGGGAACGAGCGCACGGAGTGGGCTCGCGACAGGAACGGCAACAATGCGCAGCAGGGGCGCAGCTATAGTACAAGTGGGACCACGACCCAAAGATGAGTCAGAGAAACGGAAGGAGTCATAGGCGAAACGGAGACAGGGCCCTGTTAAAGGGCTTACGACACTTGCATGGATATGGAGCTGGGGTTACGCCCAGCGGACATGAAGTAGTTCCGATATTGATCGGAACAAAGATCAGTTACCACACGGCTTACCAAAGGTAAAGACCGGTGGGTCGGTTAGGAAGGATGACGCATATCCCAATAAGGATAGCGACGAGGGAACAGCCGAGCACGATGAAGATAGCCGGACAGAAGGCACGAAGCCAGAGCTCAAGCCCGGAAATGGAAGGAGCCGGGTCGAGGCGTAACACAAAGTATCATATTTGCATTGTTTTGGGGCAGAGTCCTGTGTGATCCCATGTTAGAATTTTGTGTCAAACATAAAATATCATATCTACTTATATGTTGGGTATGGGTGTTCTTCATCATACTGTTGAGCAGGTACCACTGCTCTACCAGTATTTAAAGCCTTGTTAGCCTCCAGGTGTTTATGCCTGGTGTTGGAGTTTTGTGGTTCTACCCCTTTCCTCTATGTCTCAGTCATTGCACAGCCTTACATAATGCCTTTCCACCACTCAGGTTGAACATTCTTCCTTCATCATACCTCAGACTTGTTGACTAGAAGTCTGAGGTAAATTCTTTTCATTGTATGGTTTCTTACATTACTGAATAACTTGTAGTCTCCCTCTCACAGGTTAGAGTACTACAATACTTAGACTTGTTGACTAGAAGTCTGAGTCTCCCTCTCACAGGAAAAAACCTAAGTCCAACAGCCAACTTCTAAGACCTGGGATACACCAGCAAGTCATGCCTCAAGCTGGGAACATCCATGGCTGCACTTCAGGGCACTGGACTCAAACTTTGAGAAGCACTTCTCACAACATCACTATATTTCCTGTTAGTTGCAACCATAGGGTTCACAACTGGGGTATCATGAGGACTACCAAGGGGAGTCATTGTTGGTAACAGGGTATTGCTGCTAACTGCAGCACTAGGCTGAGTCATCAGGCTCTAGGGTAACGAAGATGCTCAAGCACAGGGTGCCTGGCGAAGGTTATAATGGGTATTAGACATTCTTTTATTCAGGCAGAGGATACTGACTCTTTGTCTTCGTGGGAGATCAGTCCATGAATTATCGAGAGGTATCAAGTGGGTTTATAGGCTCAAAGTTAGGGCCCGAACAGTAACAGGTTTGCCACATGGTTGTACAAAACATGTGCAAACGTAGCTTGTGCGGAGTTCAGCGGACTTCCAAGTTAATACGTGGCTGCTAGCGATCAACTTATCATTCATCATCGATATGGACGACGACGATTGGACTGCCATGGTGTGGGATCGCGATGTCGAGGGTGACGAAGAAAATTCCAGGCGTATCCTTCGAAGGAGAGCAATCCTTCGGCAACTCCATATCAACAGATCGGTCAGTACTGCTGCCACTTTATTAAATGTACTTGCCATCGCAATTCGAGAGAATTCTGCCCAGGTACCCTACCATACATCCGCTCTTTCAGGCCAGGGGTGGACGGAAGAGCTACTTAACGGACACCCTGAGCAAATCAGAACTGAGCTCAGCGTTCACAAGCACGTTTTTCTTAGGCTGGTATCTATCCTTTGAGAAGGTCTCTTTCAGGATTCGAGGAACGTCACATTAGAAGAGCAACTCGTGATTTTTTTGTATGCAATGGTGACAGGACTGTCAGCTCGTCATGTCGGCAAGCGCTTCCAACGTTCGACGGATACTATATCACGGTGAGTGCACATTAATCCAAGTCTCTTGTGCGTCTATGCTGATGACATCTGACTTTCTCCAGGTATTTCAAACAAATGGTCGATGCTTTCTCGGGAGGCCTCATATACAGCACCTACGTCCGCCTTCCCAGAGCCGATTCACCAACGCCCAGCCGTATTGCCAATAACCCCAAATTTTTTCCTTTTTTCAAGGACGCCATAGGTGCTATCGACGGTACACATATTGCGTGTATGCCGTCAGCAAACGAACGGGATCTCATGCGCAACCGGAAGGGATTCTTGTCTCAAAATTGCCTTGTCGCGTGCTCATTTGATAGTCTTATTACATACGTTCTCGGAGGGTGGGAGGGTTCGGCAGCTGATGCCACGGTTTACCACAATGCTCGTTTACGGGACCTTGCAATCCCTGACAATCACTATTATCTCGCTGATGCAGGGTTTCCGTCGACTCCACAGCTGCTTGTACCGTACCGTGGCCAACGCTATCATCTAGCTGAGTGGGGCCGATTGAACCTATCGTGAGTACCGTACTCTGATGTGATCCTCGCTCATTCTCTACAGGCCCAAGAATAGAAAGGAACTATTTAACCTTCGCCACGCCATGCTTCGAAACAACATCGAGCGTAACTTCAGCATCATAAAGCGACGCTTTCGTGCCCTCGTTCTCCTGCCCGAGTACAACATGGGAGTGCAGTCTCGGCTACCTGCAGCCACGTGCTGCATCCACAATATTATCCACCTCCACGATCCAGATGACATCGATATTCCAGACCCTGATATTGACGAAGAAGACGATGGGCCGTTCTTAGCACCTGAGGAAGGTGAAATCAGTCGTCTGCAAGACATTCCGTTGACCACTGACTCCTGCAGGCAGATGAATGCCTTGCGTGACATGATTGCAGCACAGATGTGGGACGACTACTGTAGTGAGCATGTGCGACGCAGTATGCCTCCGATCGTTGAACAGCTGGATTAACCTGTGACACTCTCATCTCGTAGTCGTTCATATACTTACGCTGATGTACTTAGACTGGTCTTTTTTTTTTAAATATATGCTGACGCACCTGACTGCTCGACGTGGTCGTATCCATCCCTTGTCCATGATTCATGCAAATTGCGGATACCGTTTCGACTGCAGCAAAAATACAAAGTGTACGGTACAATTATCTACTCCAAGTCCCCATATTCTGGGACATTGAAGCCAATGGACTCGAGCCTCATCTTAACCCACCACCGCCTTTGAACTTCCGAGAGATGTGCGATATTCCGATAGCCCATGGCCATGGCAGGATTCTCCTCAAACAGCATTTGTAAGCAAGCCAGGTTCTTCAGCGAAAGATTCTTCTCGAGAGTGTACATCAACGTACATATATCGTTGAATTTTTGCTCCGCTTTTTGCACTGGGCTCGTATCATCAAGTGCAGCGAGCGTTTCATGATTGGCATCGTTTAGATTGCTCATGATACCTTGTACTGCATCTTCAATGGTGCTATACTGAGTGCGCTGCTTCCGTGAAGTAGAACTACCCGTGACACTGGAGGCAGCTGTCGACATAGCATCTGCCCCACCAGTGGCGTCACTCTTGCGCTTTCTGCCGCGAGACGACAAGCTAGATGAGGGGTTAATAGAAGTACTGACTGATGTGATAGCCGAGGATGGCGGTGAGACGGGAATAGATGAAGGGGAAGAGGCGGGGACAGGTAGAGTTATGGGCATAGCTTGAGGGTTTGCGGCGGGCCACCCCCTTTGAGCCATCTGCGGGGTTTGAGCTTCACGAGAGGACCCGGGTTGATATGGCACAAAAGTAAAGTGTGCAGCAGGTGGCACACATGGCAGCTGATACTGCACGATGGGCTGAAGGGATGACGGGTGATTTTGTACACGTGGTTGTGTGGATACCGGCACAGGCTGTGCAACGGGACTGGAAAGTGGAAAGGACGTGGATGTAGAGACCTGCGACGATTGGGTGAAGAGGCGAGTGTTAGTGGCATGGTGTGCATTGGTCCCCCTCGCCTTGTCAGGAGGGACAAATTGATGCATACGCTCCCAGTACTTGAAGCCCTTGTTTTGGAATTGCGCCGCTTCTGGTTGAGTCTATTGAATGGTTAAAAATGGATTGTATCGGGAGTAAAGGACAGATGCACCTCGACAAGTTCATCCATAACAAGTTGACCTGCCACTGTTACGATGTTGGCCCCTTTCTCTGCCGAATACGCAAGTCCTGAACCCCCTGCAACAGTTGAAGCAGCATAGTACTCCCGTTTCAGCTGTGTATGATATGAGCAGTACTGAATATGAGGATAAACTGTTGAACGTACACTTTCCCACTTATCATGGCAGTTCTTGGCCGTTTTACGGTGGCCATTGGGTTGAACGAGTAGGTGGGGCAATAAGTCATTGAAGTGTCCTTCTTGAAAGACCATACGGTCACCTGCCCTGGATCACCTTTCCTCCACGAAATCGAGAAGTGCCAAAACATCTATGTCAGTCCATGTGGCCCTCAACTTCGGAAACTCAGAACCCGATGGAATGGATGGGGCCTTTCCTTTTGACATAGAACCTCTACCCGCCATCCTGTTGCGAAGCCGGGAGGAGCGGCGGGTTGGAGATGGGATGAAAGCTCGTTTGCAAGAAGCCTCGTGATGGATTTGTCTTCGACACAACATTCTTCGGGTGAGGTGTGTAACGACATCATTGGGCAAACGTGCAGCACTAGATATCGGCTAATGCCACAATCTCCGAACTTCCGAAGGTCCGCAAGTATAAACTCCGCTCAAGCTACATTTGCACATGTTTTGTACAACCATGTGGCAAACCTGTTACCGTTTGGGCCCTTAGACTTTGTTGAAGTCAGAAAAAAATATGTGATGTTGGCATGAGGTTAGAATAACTTGCATCACCAGCACAACGAAGAGCTTCCTTGTTACTACTCGGGTTTTCCAGGCTAATGGGTCTGTTATTTGACTCGGAGGTAGAGAGAAAGTCCCCACATCCTATGTTACACTGGGCTTTTTATACAGCAGGGTATTGGTACCAGTAGTCAATGTGAATACAGGTGATAAAGAAAGAGAGAACATATCATATGATAAAAACAACTCAGTCACCGGGTATCCTAGACGTCAAGGTCACGTCTGTCGGTGCCAATCGCTACAGCAGCCTATCAGTTTTTCCGTGCTCGTCACTTGACCGTGAATCTGATTGAGGCCGAACAATATCGAACTTCTCGTCGGCTTATCTGCCCAATCACTGTAAGTCGCGTTGCACGGTAGTTGATTCATAGTGCGAGGTCGAAGTTAGAACTCAGGTCATCATCGGTCGCGCACAAACTCCAATATATTGATCGAACTGAAGCATCCTCGGGGGTCACGATGAGGTCACAGCGGGATGCGTGACTTGATGTAGATTTCATATATAATACACTTTCAACTCGTTGCGCCCTCCTTCTGTCAGTCTTCCAGCAGCCACGACATGCCCGCCGTCTTCACTCACGAATTCAACACCCCTGTCTACAAAGGCAAGGTATCCCTCAACACAGGTCTTTTCATCAACGGCCAGTTCGTTGATGGGTCAGACGGAACTACGATCGAGTGGGTTCCATACTTGGCCTTCATCGCCGCTGATATCTTATCGCTCCGTGTGACTTAACAGCGTGGTCAACCCAAGTAGGTCTCGTGTCCCTATCTCAGCTATTCATTGCACTCAATCAGATCTATCGTCGCTATAATCGCTACTCGTCGCCCCTCCTCTCTGACCAGCCAATGGCGCAGTGGTTACCTCCGTTTCTGAAGGAACCCCAAGGGACGTCGACCTTGCTGTCGATGCCGCTGAGAAAGCCTTCGAAGCCACTTGGGGTCTCAACTGTCCCGGTAGCAGGAGGGGTCTCCTTCTTAATAGACTAGCTGCCCTTGTGGAGGAACACACCGAGGAACTTGCTGCGCTTGAGGCTCTGGACAATGGTGCGTACACTATGCCATGCAGTCGACTAGCGGCTTCGTCATGAAATTATCTTCCAACACAGGTAAGACTTTTAACATGGCGCGTACCGGAGATCTTTCTCTCTCCATCGAATGCATCCGCTACTATGCCGGCTGGGCTGATAAGATCACTGGCCGAGTGTTGGAGGTACTGTCTCCACCAAGCAACACTCGGTATACTATCTCTGAAATTCCTTTTAGACGGGAGAGGACAAATTCAATTACACGCGCCATGAGCCTATCGGCGTCGTCGTAAGCATCATCATGCATACTAATTTCTCTTTCCTCTAAACTCGTGTGCAGGGTCAGATAATCCCCTGGAACTTCCCTCGTGCGTCGAAACGACTGTAGTTCTGTTTACCAAAGTTTTACTTGACCCTTAGTCCTCATGTTCGTCTGGAAGATCGCACCTGCCCTTGCAACCGGCAACACGATTGTCATAAAACCTTCGGAATTCACACCACTGACGGCGATCCGGATGTGTCACCTTATTCAGGAGGCAGGTTTCCCGGCTGGCGTTGTGAACGTCGTCACCGGATACGGCAATACTGTCGGCCATGCCATTGCGTCTCACATGCGTATCCATAAGGTCGCCTTCACGGGAAGCACCCTCGTTGGGCGCAAGGTGATGGAAGCTGCCGCCAAGAGCAATTTGAAGAATATCACCCTCGAGCTTGGTGGAAAGAGTCCGAACATCATTTTCAACGATGCAGATCTGGAGCAAGCTGTCAACTGGGCTGCATTTGGCATTTAGTGGGTGTTTTAAATTTCCTCCCTCGCTTTCAAGAGGTGAGAGTTGACTTCGTGGGTGTTGGCTTCTTGTAAACAGCTTCAACCACGGTCAGTGCTGCTGCGCGGGCTCCCGTATATTCGTGCAAGAGGGAGTCTACGACGAGTTCTTGAGGCGTTTCACGGAAAAGTCACGTTCAATCAAGATTGGAGATCCCTTTGCTTCTGACACCTCCCAGGGACCGCAAATCTCCCAAATTCAATACGACGTGAGTTTTTACGCTCGTTTCTTTCTCTTTTTGGGAACTGACATGGTACACCTCACGCAGCGCATTATGGGTTACATCGAGTCCGGAAAAAAACAAGGTGCCAAAGTCCACATGGGTGGCGAACGCCACGGTAGTGAAGGTTACTTCATCCAGCCGACAATTTTCCTCGACTCCAGTCCGGACATGCGTATCGTACAGGAGGAGATCTTTGGACCCGTCAGTGTCGTAATCAAATTTAAGGACGAAGAAGACGTTGTGCGCCAGGCAAATGATACGATGTATGGTCTCGCCGCGGCGGTGTTCACAAGGGACGTTAGCCGTGCCATCGCGACAGCACACAGGCTCAGGGCAGGAACGCTTTGGGTGAATTGCTACAATCAACTGAACTCCAACGTTCCATTCGGTGGGTTCAAGCAGAGCGGGATTGGAAGGGAATTGGGAGAATATGCGTTGAGCAAGTGCGTTCCCTTCTCTTTCCAATCTCGCGCAGGCACTGACGACGTGTCGCAGCTATACGGAGGTTAAGGCCGTCCACGTGAATCTCGGGAAGAAAATGTAAACTAGGCTCCTTGCATGTGAAAAATTCGAGTGTCATATGTATCTTGGAACCCTTTATAGTGGCCGCTGACTCGCTGGCCAAAAACTGCCTGCTGGTGTACAGTATGAATATGAGTATGCCGACCTTCAGTTACTTGTACACCCATGTATGAAATATGACCTACGGTATGCATCTCTGCTTAAGTTGGCTCAGATTGCCAAAGAGACATGTGTTATGCAACGTCTACTCCTCTCGTCTATATAAATTCCATCTTGGCCGCGGGCGACTTCGAATAGATGTATTATTACATTGTAGTCCCCTCGGGTGATGACCTTACACAAACGTTTTCCACTACCCGAAAAACCGGCTGCGAGAGACAGGCGTTACTAATGCTTTCAATGTATTCCGCGGCACCCAAACATCTACAGTTTCGGTTTCGCGTTTGACCTCGGTGCAGGAGGTGCGATATCGGTTGGCAGGGGTTCGAAGTTAATATCCTTGTGACTCTTCGACCTAGCCGATCGAACAGCTTTAAGGATGTCCTAGATCCTCGTCAGCATCCGACATGGAAAGGAGTGTCTCCCTGACGTGGAGCATAAGAACTCACCTCCGTTTGCAGCATAGCAGCGTTCCATGTAGCCGTATATTCAAGGTTTTCACCAACACTGCAATGAACTGTGAGTCGCACAAAACAAAATACGAGATGTTTCGCCCGTAGACCCGGCGCAAAGCATCGCTTAAGGTGCGCAGCGAAATGTCTCCCCAAAAAAGAGAAATTACCTACCTATGATTCCTCGCGTGCATCAACAAGTGTTTTGTCCCCGCAACGGCAACAGGACTCTTCCGTGCTACCTCTTCCGCAAGGGAGAGCGTTTCTCTGACAACCTCATCCATCCCACCCTGCACTACGCGCGATACGACTCCAAGGCTGAGTGCTTCCTCGGCAGAGAAGGTGCGTGCAGTGTACGCAAACTCTGCACCAAGAGACGCATTGGAAGATATATGACGGAGGCGTGCGAGTGTACCGATGTCAGGCGCGAGACCAACGTCGACTTCCTGATTGGCAGGTCATTCACCCAGTTATGAATTAGCGACATGCATGAGTCACGGTATCCTATGAACGAGAGCCTCGCGCGTAGGGGGAGAAAGCGCACCTTAATAGAGAACCGTGTGTCAGAGGCAGCATACCTGATGTCACATGCCGCAACGAGGTCGACTGCGAGACCATATGCTATGCCGTGAACTGCTGCGATAACTGGAACAGGGCATCGTTCTGGGGAAGAGATTGCAGCCTGGAAAGAGAGAACATGTCTTCTCAGAACCATAGCCGTACGTGCAGGGTCACTCGAAGACGAGTTCTTGAGATCGAGCAGGTCTTCGACTGCACGCAGTGGCAGAGTAAGAACGACACCATTCCAGTACATCAGCATGTAGCCATTCTGTAGCAGGAATGCGGACAGACTTACAGTCGATACCCGCGCAAAATACCTTGGGAAGAGAGGAGGACAAGACAACGGCCCTGACGTCTCCATACCATTCGCGCATGTTGTCAAAGACGGCGGCATATTCTTGCCAGAACCTACGCAACGCGGGGGTGTATTGTGAGCGTCCAGCGATAGCACATTATCTCCGAAACATACTCTGCATGGAATGCATTGACGGGTTCTCTGTATACGACTTGTATTTTACTCCACTGTGCCAGAGTGATAAACAGCTTGCCACCACTCACCTTGCAAGTTGTACGTGTACCACAAATGCCCTTGGCTTAGTGACTGTAATGAAGTTGAGCTTTACGGTGGCAGGCATATCTTCCTTTTTGTTTAGGGTTGCAGTGATACGACGGATACACCAGCCGTGAATACACGCCGCGCTGAAGCGCCTGATATCGAGCTTCACGTTCGCTTCAAGTATCAGCTGAAATCAGAGCTCGAGGTCTCGTCCATCTTGAGCCAATGAGCATGAAACTAACTTATAAATAGTCTACGGGCACTGCTTGGCCAGAAATACATGTGAACAAGGTGACGCTCTGCAATTGAACATGACATCGCCCTCGATCGCCACCGAGTACCTAGCCCTCAACGCGTCTATAACATTGACTGCCTGAAATACTAAATACGGTCGATTCGTAGCACATGAACATCAAGACCCAGCCGAACTCGAGATAATAAAACGAAACCTGCTCAGGACTGTCGGAAGGAAAGGGTCGGAGACCTCATCTCTATGCCCGTAGGCTTGTGGCGGAAGTGTAGCGGTAGCCCAATGCCATCGATGTGGTACTGTTCACCAACCAGTTGTTTTGTTGTGATCATCAGTCGGTCCAATCGCGTCACAATTGCAAATGCTGTAGAGACACCAACACAGAATGTCCTGTGGGTATAGTTCATCAGTTTACCGCCGCGTATTCAGATGCTCACTGGGTGACTTACAGGTACTGCAGGCTCTCCAAAGTATCGAGCGATAGATGTTTCGGCAACCCAAAGTCGTCTTCTGACTCTTGATGAATGACGTTAAGCCCATGAGACCCCTCCATGAAACGGTCAAGAAGTGGGGAAGGCGTCACTTGAGGTAATGGAGTCCCAGTCCGCAGAGATGTTGAAATCAAGCCTGTGGAACATCGTGGGAAAGGACCAGCACTACATTCACGCATAACTCACTAATGACAGCCAGCACGTCACCCTGGAAGTCTGGGTCTAGCAATCGTGAACGCTTCAAAAATGCACGTGCCCATGCAGGATCCAACTGGCTAACCACCGAAAGTAAATCGGACAACAGGTATGACAATTGTCTAGTGACGGGGTTAGTGACGAACGATAGTCAATTTAGGACTCACAGTTGAGTGTCGAGTATCTTTTGGTACCTCTTTGAGGGCCATTTCCCTCGCATAGAGAACTACCATGCCTATGAATTCAACGGGAATCATGATGGATTCTGTTTCTCCCTTACCTCATACGTCACGTTCGCCTTACCCACCCTCGATCGCTTCAGCTTGCCTCGAATGGCAAGTAGGCTCTGAACGATGAATGTTATATCATCTTCCCGCCGTGTGCTGGCGAGGGAAATGACAGAACAGTATATCGAACCGAGCTCTGCTACAGTGGTAGCCAGGGCTCTTCGCTGGTACTCCCGGATCGTTGTACTTGGGGGAAAAAAAGAAAATATACTAGACTGGATAAGCACCTCTCGGGCCATGGTGTATAGAAACGGTCATACCCAGCGGAAAGCACTCCGATGGTGACTAGCACAAAACGCCTCTGGGATGGACACCTCAAGAACCAATGTGCAGAGTGGGTAGATTGCGCCTACCCATGCAACGTCAAAGCCCCACCCAGGGGAGGATGGAGTAGACAAATGAGTATCCTGGTACGAATACCCGATAACCTAGACATCATAATGAATCTACACTGCACATCGATTCATGTTACCCTTGCTTACCAAACCAGCGGTAACGAATATGATTATGCTTGTCATAGGTTGCACAGGCCAATAAAGCCTGACGAAGAAGAAAAGAGGGAAACAAACGAAGCAAACACCGGCCAGGCCATATGGGTTTCCATGACCAGATCCAGTAGATATGTACCTGTTTTAGATATTACTCTTCATCCAGCAGTAGGACAGATGAATTCACGTACCATATAACGGTGCCTAATAAGCCGCCAACAAAGGTGCTAAAGATTCGTGTTACAAGGCCAAAAACCGTGTCACCACGGAAACGAGCGAGAGTGGTCTGAGCCATGAATCTAACGGCAAGAATAATCCATTTATTGGGTGTTTGTCGGCAGAGACAAGAGACTCACATTGCCCATACAAGTTTATTTTCTGTAGCGGAATCAGAATATAAAAATGAACCTTGACGTACAAATTCACGTACCGTAAGCAAATGTTGCGGACGATTTTATAAGAGCAGGTAGCAGTAGCGTCACTTGCAGTATATTTGGTCTCTCGAACATCTATATAAGGAGAACACTAACCTGAAAGCACCCCTCCTTTGATCGCAAACAAGGCATTACCACCCCCTAAGCTAGCGACCATGCGGTATAATTGACCCATAACCGCTTCTAATGTATTTCGGGGAGGAAGCGCATCCGGGTCTCTCCGAACCGCTTGTCCGAGGTCTGTTATACCTGAGGGGTCTAAGCCCGGGATGATCTCTGCGGGGCAAATTTTATTAAGATTGTCTGACAACGCCACGGCAAACTAGCACACCAGGGTTTTCATCGTCATCCTCGTTGGAATTCTCTGAAGGTTCCCACGTTGACCAAAATGCGAACTTCGAAAGTTTCAACGATGGAAACCAGATCTTTGGGTGCTTTCTCTGCATGTCGAGTCTAATAACTTCCTCAAGCTAATAGGCGACATGTCAATGCATTACCGTCTAATCCTCGCAACTACATACCAATGCTTGTAGCGTGGCAGCGAATCGCATGAGGTGGTATTGATAAACGTAGCAATGGAAGAGATATCTGTGTGGAGGAACATCGTCACACGAGACGAGATCATCAACAGTGTCAAACATAGGACGGTAGGGCTCCAATACCAGGAGTCTGACGAAGGCATGACATGGTGAGACGCATCTTCCAAAAAAAAAAAAGGCTGTGCAGTTACCTCTTCTTCACGGTGAATTCATCTAATTCCTGTGAGAGTTTACGCAGGAGGCCCTGAAACTTTTGAATGCGGGCCTCGCAAGTCCGGTTTTTCCCCTCAGTATTCACCCAAAAATTAAAACGGTCCTCTCGAACGTGAGCAAGCCAATCACAGGATTCGCGAAGGACGGTTTCGCAGATAATGAGTAAATCATGGCAGCTCTTGCTCAGAAGTTCCGTAGACTTTGCTATGTATTTTTCAGATTCCGGATGTGCGAAGCGAGTTGCTTCCAGGTTGAGATATCGATACGATTCAAATACTCCAACAGCCGACTCCGTCCTCGGGTTGCGAGACATGGAGATGTGGAGGAGCCTACTGTGAAGAATACTGTGGTGAGAGTGGTGAGGAATATGCTTGTAAGAATGACGGCGGAAAGAGCGTGGTGACGAGTTGCCAGAGGGCGGGACCGAGCCTGGCCGGCGGCGAGGTTTGTGAGTGACATCACCAGAAGTGCCCTCGCAAGTATGCGAACGCGGTAAGTCAGGAGATGAGGGCCGCGAGGGCACGGGCGTGTGTACAGAAGGGGTACCATGATACGATTGCGCTGGGGTAGCAGGGGTAACAGGAAACCGTTCTCTTGTTGGGTCAATGAGTGTGTAGTAGACACTCAGACCATTGGCCACGATCACCAAGCGCCTTGTCAGCTGATGCATTTCGTTATAGTCTGAGGGAGCAATACGACAGTATATGACGTCCAGCTTCAAAAGACGACGAGTCGCGGTAACTTGAGCCAGCACCTCTTCTGCTTTACCGACAGCGGCAGTAATCGGAGTGGCGGAAAAATTGGGGGACGTGACATCTGCAGCAAGGTGCTCGCGATGTTCTTTGATGGCATCCGCTAAAGATGAAAGCACTCCTTGGAGACGAGTTGTGAAAACAGCGGAAATCGACGACGGGAAGACAAGGATTGAAGTCAATAAGGCTATAGCGGAGTGGAATGCAAGCGGAACCATGATGATTTGTCCAATCTATGAGCCTGTCAGCGAAGGAAAAAGGATAGGCCTGATTGATCAACTAACGCGGTAGTAAGGATAAGGATACAGAACAGCGGTAATGAGCGAGATATCTAACTCGATAAGTCGCATGTAGTTCAAAGATTCAGAACCAACTCACCCATCCCAAGGCAACCCAGAATACTTGCAAAAAGGAACGGTCCCGGACCTTGGCGAGCTCTGACATACATATAGAAAGCACTTCCAAAGAAAAAAAATACAGCCACTACGACGCTCGGCTAGGGAAGCGTTAGCGAGATAACGGATAGGGAGGTGTGCCGCACCGCAGTTTGGAGGTATTGACCGCTTACAACATTCGTTGTGGTGGGATTGGTTACATGTACAGTTCTAGCGAGATCTGCAAACTTGAAGGCGAGACACTCCCACCTGCAGAATGGCGTATGAGTGAGTTAATTTGTGGTATTCAGCCCACACTCACGCCCAGCCCAAGCCTGCAAACAGGAGGATTATAGACTCACGTTCGATTACAGCGACAAGAGGATCGCTTGGCGCGGACAGGAATGACGCTATATGAAGGCGTCGATGAGGAATGACTATGGTTGGCAAAAGTCTGACGTACAGATGAGGATAAGAAAAGCGGCCTTGCGATGCTCTCGCATAAGTAGAAGTTACAGATACAGAAAGAAGACTCACTTGACCCAACACGTTCTCCACGCTTGGAATAACAAAGATGACGACAGCGACCCATGCTGATACTGCACTGCGCAAAGCTGGCTTCCACTTCGACCAAGTCCAGTTGGCGGATACCCACTGCAGTCCTCGGGGAAGTTTGAGAGACGAACGTTCTAGTCGTGTACCCGAGTTGTTCACTGATCCACTAGAAGCCTTCCCCTTGCACCTGGATGCCTGGGCTGATTCACCTCTCGTTGTGTCAGTGTGCGGAGACGGATCGTTGTAGGCACAGCTAGGAGTGGCGACCCCATTCGCTACCATTGCCTGCGCTGGCCTTGGCAGTATCCTGACACGAAGATGGGGCTTGCGACGACCCTGCTTGCCCCGTTGATCGTCCGCCATGTTGGCGCTCAGCGGTCAGTGGAGGTACTTAACAACGACTTTTTTTATACTCCGTCATTGATTCAAACTGTCAAAGTCAAAAAGTCTCACTAGGGACATATATGACTCTTGCATTCTTCCAGCTGCGTGACGCGTGACACCCATATGATGAAGTCACGTGCAGATATGTCCCGTCGACGCACTCCGTCCAAACGTGCAAGAACCGGGACGTCACTGAGGACTGAGGGAAGCTGGCACGACAGCCCGAGAATATCCACCATACGCATCCGGAAAATGGCCCCAAGATCTTCACGGTCACGTGCGGCTCAGGGAGCCCTATCCCGAATCCATTTGCTCGAGCTGCGGGCGATATGGAAGGAGGACCAGCGCGTTCCGTCTGTCGCATCCAGGCGCGCTTGGGCCATCTCTCGTAATGCAAACCCTACCCTCGTCAATAGTTGGTTTCATCGTAGAAGAGCGGCGGCCAAGCGCGCGGGGGAGCCAATTACTCTTGAATCTTACGAGCTGTCACTAGAGTCACGCCTCAACGACGGCCTCCCCGTTCTTGCGGGGCTAGAACTCCCCTTCGGCGTCTTGTCAGATGATGCAAAAATGGGCCTCGATAACGACTTCTCGGAGCACATTGAAACATTTGGTATATCCGCCGACGAAAGCGATGATTTATTACATGTCCTTTCAGGCGAGCCTTCGGGAAAAGGGCCGTATATGCACCGTGCATCCAGTCCAATGACGTTCGACTGTAGTTCCCAACAATATTTAAGGTTCACTAGGTACCTCACCTTCAAAACTGCTTACTCTTTTCAGTTCCAGCCAAGCCGCTGCCTCCCAGGATTACTGTAATCAGGAAATGCAGGACAATACCCTCGCAAATTCGCCTGGATTCTTAGTAGATATCTTCCGCGAGCAGGGCGAGGGAGACGATACAAGTTCCACTCCTTTCCTCTGCTCTTCAGAAGGTGAAACTTCGAAGCGCTAACTAACAGTTATTCCAGCGTTCGTCCGTACCTAGTACTGACAAGAGGTTGATAGCCGATCTACTTACTGACGAGCCCAGCCAAGCAATCCCTTACCCGCTTGTCACGCACTCCGCTACAGAACCAATTATTTGCCGCCTGGATGTCACCCCTGATTCCCTCATGGAGCTCTCCGCAATCCCATTCTTGTCGCATACTCCCCCAGCTACGGCTTTCCAACCTTTGGCCGACCACATCCTGGAAGGCGATCAGGGAAGCGTGGATGATATGCTCTGCTCTTTGGTAACGGAAGACAAGCTCGATTTCTCTTTTCTTCGGGAACAAGATCTGTGGGCCACGGACGACCCCTTCGCAACCTGACGCAGAGCACGACGCGTCCATCATCTGCGTTCCTGGCTTCTCGTGCCTGCTGTACGCTAAGTTGGCCTTAGTCCGCTGCCACGGTTCCTTACGTGGATTTACACCTGTTTCACCACCCATGTATGGGAACCTTCGCGGTATTTGCCAAAGGTTCATGGGGTACTATTTTTAATATCCGTACTTGGTCTGCGCAGTGTTTCCTTCAGTTGACGACAAACGGAATACAGTCATTGTCTTGTCGCACTTCAGAGCATCTCTCACGTAATGAGGCAATCCAGTAACGTCATGTATCACGACCTAATGCCGATCTAAACGTCGTGCAACTTCGATTGTTGGAAGTGTGGTAACTCTCGGTGTTGCTACACGCGTACTTCATACAAGTGGTCGCCAGTAGAACGTAGTAGATGGTGCATGCCACGTTCCTGGATGCACCTACGTATCCGACCATTCCAGGATGTCAATGTACGTGTAACTGCTACCCGTGTCCGCGACCTACTTAGACTCTGTCGAACCAAACTTCGGCCCGCTCCTGCACCGTGGCACCCAATCGCGCACGCTCTGTCTGACGCCCCACGAGTCCAGACACTCCAAAACCGATGACCTTTCCATCTTCAACGACAAACTCTGCCGTTACTGTAGATGTACCTATCTCTGCAGTTTCAAATGGAGTGGAGTCCTTGCCGTATCCCTTAGGAAACAGACTTGTCACATACAAGTTGAACGTGGTTCCCTGGGCATGCCGCACGCGAACATGGGACGACCAAACACTAGGCCATGCAGCCAGAAGTTCAGTAGGCACACTCGGACCACCGTGCACTCCATCGATGGCTGCAAAGTCAGCACGGACTCCAGAACAATAGGAAGACAAGTCATTCGGACCGCAAAGCGTGATGGTACCGTAGCCGAGATTAGTATACGTTCCTGCAAAGTCGTCCAACGGTAAAGAGATGTTCCACACAGTTGGACCATAGTCGGTAAATTTGGGTTTGCGGGAGTCGGATAACAGTCTAGTGCATGATGTGAGTTAATTCAAAGAAAAGAAGGGCAAGAAGAACCTTTGAGGTATATCTGATTTCTCAAGGCATAGAACCGCTTCCAAAATGTGCAATGCGATGCTCATGACAGACGCGTCCTGGTCACCAGCGTTCGCAAACACCAATACACCAAACTCTTCGTGCGGCAAAAAAGATGCTAGTGTGGATACTCCAGGGATGGCGCCGGTGTGACCCACCAACTGATAACCCGTACGGTCGTATTCGTCAGCGTTGGGTATCGATCAAATGGAGTTTCCCTACGTCGTAGCCACGATGAGACTGGCGGTGCCAGCCTAGTCCATATCCGCCAATTGAGCCGAAGGGGTCCACTGGGCGGTCCAGATAAACAGCATACGAAGAAGTGGTGTTGTGGTAAACTGATGCAGGAATGATGAGTTTCCCTTTGTATATTCCTTCATTTAGCCACATTGAAATCCATTTGGACTGTAAAAAGCGGGATCACCCACCCAAAGTTGTCCATGAGCTGCAGCAAGACTGCATAAAGGTAGAGTGTTCCTCACCATGTCGACTGCACTTGATATGACACCGCCTGCTCCAGCTGCTGTGAATGCAATTTCTTCGGTAAACCACTCCGGAATCAGCCGTCCCACTTTCGTCCACCCTTGTGTATACTTTCCCGATGCCGCAGCTTCCCTGGGCGAGAAGGTCGATGATGCCATATCCAACGGTACAAATATTCTATCCTTCACGAAAGACGTATAGGGCTGACCCGCGTACTTCGAAACGATATGAGCGGCAGTAATATACATCTGCATAGCTTTACTTTTAGTGGTCGTCCACCTCGGAGTAAGTGATGGAACTTCACAAGATTGTTGTACGACCACTGCTCCCGCAGTTCGAAAGCTGGCCTTAGGTGCTTTAGACGTCGAACCACGTCCAACGGCGTGTCATAGGGTCTGTAAGCAAAATCGTGCCTTCGCCGGAGAAATTCACAACTTCATACGGAGAAACAAAGACATGATAGTCAGTTGACCCACCTTGGTACACCGGTGACGTGCGAAAGGATATCCTTCAGATTTGTTCGTTCCGATGCCCATTCGTCTATGAGTTGCCACTCGCCAGGGAGCAGGTCTTTCACTTTGGTATGCCATGTTAGCTCAGTCGCCCCTGATGGAAGTGCCGTAACGTTCTTCCCATTCGCGAAGTCATCCATGAGGATACCGAGCGCTGTTGCACAGAAAGCCTTCGAAACGGAGGCCATATGGAATGACGTCTGACAAGACAGGACAGAATCATTGTGAGTGTACAAATGTCTCTGAACGGAAAGCTGCCCCTGGCACGCCTGGCGCTTACATCCGAGGTCATCTTCTCGCCATCCTCCGACCTGTAACCCCAGGCTTTCAACTCGGGTTCGCCGCTCTTGGGCACCACGGCTACAGATAGCCCAGTAATGTTCGATGCATTCATTGTGTCCTTTATGAATGTTGCAACCTCTGGGGTAATATATTTGCCACCATGGGAACCTTCGCCATGATCTTCCTGGAGGCTGCTAGACCACAATGACTCTGGAACCCACTTGACGGTATCCAGGAGATTGAGGTATTTGTAGTAAGTCAACACTGAAACTAAGCCCAAAAGTAAGAAAGCTGGATGAAAGATCGCCATCCGTTAGCTTACAGTAAAACAAGATGCCTGCGTCGTATGCGTCAGCATTATATACATACCACATCTAACTCGTGCGCAGTATTGACTTGCCAAGTAGCTCCGGTAATCAACCTCGTGGCCGATGAGTGCATGAGACAACTTGAGGTTAGCTGGGAATGATGATCAAAACTGCGACGTACATATGAAGAGTGTCATGACAGGTTATGAAGTATCCGCAGTGGTCATATGCCGTAGCGACGAGGGCCGCAGCGTTTCTCACTCCTTGCGTGCCGGACACGTTCTAGAGGTCATCAATTACTGTTCCCAGATAGATATGATTGAAGAGGATAATCAACAGACGGAGGAACTGCTCGAAAATGTGAACACTCAAAATAGACCCACGCAGGTATTTCATTCAACTGACAGCAGAGTGGAGTATGTACACCCAGTTGTTTTCTTGTCGGTATCTCACGTCGCATACGTGACGAAGCAGTTGAGCCTGGTGACGTGCTCATGCATGGCGACCTAATGCCAATCCAAACATCCCGCGACCTCTATTCAATGGAACTGTGGTAACTCAGCGCTGTTACACGCGTACTTACAGTAATACAGGCAGTGATCGCCAACAGAACATAGTTCACGATACGTACCACGTCCCTGGATGCATCCGCGTATCCGACCTGCTACCTGTGTCCATGTCCTACTTAGACTCTATCAAACCAAACTTCGGCCCGCTCCTGCACCGTGGCACCCAATCGCGCACGCTCTGTCTGACGCCCCGCAAGTCCAAACACTCCAAACCCGATGACCTTTCCATCTTCAACGACAAACTCTGCCGTTACCGCAGACGGACCTATCTTCGCAGTTTCAAACGGGGTGGAGTCCTTTCCGTATCCCTTAGGAAATAATCTTGTCATATACAGGTTAAATATGGTTCCCTGGACGTGTTGTGCGCGAACATGAGACGTCCAAACACGAGGCCACGCAGCCAAAAGTTCAGCAGGCACACTCGGACCACCGTGCACTCCATCGATGGCTGCAAAGTCAGCACGGACTCCAGAACAATAGGAAGACAAGTCATTCGGGCCGCAAAGCGTGATGGTGCCGTAGCCGAGATTAGTATACGTTCCTGCAAAGTCGTCCAGCGGCAAAGACATGTTCCACAAAGTCGGACCATCGTCAGTGGGTTTGGGTCTGGGTTTACGAGAGTCAGATAACAGTCTAGAGCATGCTGTGAGTTAATTCAAAGAAAGATGGATAAGAAGAACCTTCTCGAAGGATTTGATTTCTCAAGGCGTAGAAGCGTCTCTACAACGTGCAATGCAATGCTCATGACAGACGCGTCCTGATCACCACCGTTCGCAAACACTAACACACCAAACTCCGCATGCGGCAAAAAAGACGCCAGCGTGGATACTCCAGGGATGCCGCCAGTGTGAGCCACCAACTAATAACCCGTACGGTCACATTCGTCAACGTTGGGTATCGATCAAATGAGATTTCCCTACGTCGTAGCCACGATAAGACTGACGGTGCCAGCCTAGTCCATATCCGCCAACTGAGCTGTAGGGGTCCACTGGGTGGTCCAAATAAACAGCATACGAGGAAGTGGTATTGTGGTAAACTGATGTAGGAATGATGAGTTTCCCTTTGTACGTTCCTTCATTTAGCCACATTGAAATCCATTTGGACTATAAGAGCAGGATCGCCCATCCAAAGCTGTCCATGAGCGGCAGCAGGACTACATAAATGTAGAGTGCTCCTCACCATGTCAACTGCATTTGATGTGATACCGCCTGCTCCAGCTCTTGTGAACGCGATTTCTTCAGTTAAGCAATCTGGAATCAACCGTCCCTCTTTTGTCCACTCTTGTGTGTACTTTCCCGATGCCGCAGCTTCCCTGGGTGAGAAGGTCGATGATGCCATATCCAACGGTACAAATATTCTCTCCTTCACGAAAGACGTATAGGGCTGACCCGCGTATTGCGAAACGATATAAGCGGCAGTAATATACATCTGCATGGCTTCACTTGAGCTGTCGCTCATCTTGGAGGTGAGAGATGGAACTTCACAATATTATTGTACGACCACTGTTCCCGTAACTCGAAAGCTGGCCTTAGGTGCTTCAGAAGTCGAATCACGTCCAACGGTGTGTCGTAGGGTCCGTAAGAAAAATCATGTCTTGTGTGGGGAGGTTCACAATACCAGATAGAAAAATGAAGTCACGGATGGTCGACTAACTCACCTTGGCACACCGGTGACGTGCGAAAGGATATCCTTCAGATTTGCTCGTTCCGACGCCCATTCGTCCATGAGTTGCCACTCATCTGAGAGCAGATCCTTTACTTTTGTATGCCATGTTAGCTCAATCAGTCCGGGTGGAAGTGCCGTGACGTTCCTCCCGTTCGCGAAGTCATCTATGAGGATACCGAGCGCCGTCGCACAGAAAGCCTTCGAGATGGAAGCTATGTGAAACAATGTCTAGCCAACCAGGGCAGAATAAAGGTGAGCATAAGAGCGTTTTCCAGCAGCCTGCTCTGGGCACGCGGGATGCTTACATCCGAGGTCATCTTCTCGCCGTCCTCCGATCTGTAGCCCCAGGCTTTCAACTCCGGTTCACCGTTCCTGGGCACTATGGCTACGGACACCCCAGTAATGTTGGATGCATCCATCATACCCCTGACGAATGTTGCAACCTCTGGAGTGATATATTCGCCGCCCGTGCCATTATCGTCCCGCCAGCTGCTAGGCCACAATGACTCTGGAATCCACTTGATGGCGTCCAGGAGATCGAGGCGCATGCAAGCCAGTGCTGAAATCAAGCCTAAAAAGAAGAAAACTGAATGGAAGGTTGCCATTCTTTACCCCAGTTTAATTGAAAATGAGAGACCTAACATCCGCGAGAATTACATACACACTAATACCAACACGGGCACAGCATCGTCGGCGTGTCAAGTAGCCCCGGTACTCAGCCCCATAACGGATGAGTATATGGTATATTGACTGAGAACGACGATCCAACCTGCGATATGCACGCGAATGTCAGGTCAGAGAAGTATTCATAGCAATCATATGCCGTGGCGGGACTGTAGGTATAACTGCCCATCATAGATTCCAAGCAAATACCGCTGGTAACAATAAATACTAAGAATTTGGCCCAGCTACGATGCACTCCGTATTATCCCATTCAATATCTTGCTTCAAAACAGCTTGCAAAATGAGCTCGGTGGAATATATCTGGTATCCCTCCTCGACAAGGGGTCGCCATATAGATGCGTCTTCTGGGCAGGAAATAACAAAGCGATTCCCTTTCGCCTTCAGAATTCTAACAGTAGGCACAGTGCTCTGTACCTAAAACTTGGTCAGGATGATCCGTGGCGTCTAATACGTGGGCTGCCCACCTGCCCCCCAGCGCTGGAGACAACAGCCTTTAACAGTTTACTATCAATGGGCACCTTCGGAGTGAGGTAAAACGTCAACTGTTTGAACAGCTGGGAACCACGGTCCTTCTGCTTAGAGCGTTGCAAAGCTTCGGAGAATTTGAAGTTCCATTTTCTCTCAGCAGCGGCATCAGAGAGCAAGTAGTCATGTTCAGCTGTATTAGCTTTTCAGTAAACCATCTGCAGATATAATATTTAAGCATACGTAGAAGCTTTCCACTTCGGATGGACATGTTCACCCACTCCTCCTTCAAAACGTAGGGAGAAACGGACATCGCGCAGAGAAATTTCTCTGTGCGGACGATGCCCCTAGCTACCAGGTGAGTGCAGTCGGTCGGTTTGGCGGTCATCCTTACGCCCATCTTCGACAGGCTCTACAGAGACTTCTATGTCAACCGTTCTAGCCAATTTGTGATCGTGCAAACCTTTATAACCTCGTCGGAGAGAGTAACCCCCGTGGTCATCAGCCTGATGTCTCTTGTTTCTGGCACGTTCCTAGGTCGTACGAGTCAATTATTCGACCACGTCGATCGTCCCAACTCACATATCAGATGACGCTGCCTTCTGGAGTCTTCCTTGTCCTTTCGTGGCCTTTGGTTTCTCCTTTGGTATTACAACGGCGAGCTCCACCTCTTCTTCTTCGCTTTCCTCGTCCTGCTTAGCTTTCTTTCTCTTGCCCTTTGTGTCCACTTTATTACCCTCCGGTTCAACTTTTCTCTTCTTCACGTGCCTACTCTCGACTACATCGTCCTCTTCCCGAGAGGACAACGCGGACTGACCCCCGACGCTTCTTCTCCGTTTTTGGTTCTTTCGCTCATTCTCATAGTCAATCACGTCAGGCATAACCACATCCCTCAACTTGACGGTAGCCTTGCTCGCTGCACTCCGCCTAGTGCCGCCACGGACAGACATAGTGGCGATTGTATCACCAGAGA
This sequence comes from Pisolithus thermaeus, assembly GCA_024663475.1. Taxonomy (NCBI): domain Eukaryota; kingdom Fungi; phylum Basidiomycota; class Agaricomycetes; order Boletales; family Pisolithaceae; genus Pisolithus; species Pisolithus thermaeus. The sequence continues at coordinate 884,070 of JANFAF010000001.1, forward strand.
CATACCCATCGCCCACGTCAACTACGGATACTTCAGATCGACGGCCCCTTCGTTTGGAGGGGGATGCCACCGGTTTCTTCCCCGCTGCATCTGGCGAGCTATTGACAGCAGTCCGCTGCTCCTTGCTTGAGGAAGCCTCCGTGGCAGCAGTAGAACGACGGTTAGAAACGGGAACACGGGAATCTTCAATATCCGTGTTCTCGTTCTCCGTTGCAGATTTCACCTTGCTACCTCCAGGGGTGAAGTATTCTTCGGGTAGAGATGGTACTAGCACAGAGACGGTTCTCTTGGGTGTGCTCAGGGCATTGGCGGGGGGTGAAGGAGGGGAAGGAGAGAGCATCGATAGACGACGCGGCATGCGTCCTTTTGTGGAGTCCTCTGTATTGGGCCGTGCGGCAGGCTTGGAGGTTTCTTTGTGGGCTGTGGCTTTCCGACTACTTCCAGCTCTGCCGTTGGTCGCTCCCTTATTTTCAGCACGTTTAGCTGGGGAGTGTTTGTCCGAAGGGTCCTCCCGGTCTACAGAATTCTGGCCACGACCAGATTTAGACTTCGGTTTCATGCCAGACTTGATGGGAGTTGGTGTCGACGCTTTTGAAAATCGAGGGGGAGAAGTAGGCTCCGAGTCTGAATCTAGTTGAATAACTTCATCCTCGGATTCAACGACGCCCTTAGCTTTAGACGGGCGCGTTGACAAAGGACTCTTGTCCATCCGCTGCTCTGATTGTTCGCCAGGTTCACCTCGAGCCGAATTCGCGGTTGAAGAGGTTTGCTTCCTCCGCACAAGCTTAGGACGCGGCTTCCCGGACGCAGGCGGCGGACTTGTACGATGCGGCGCCAGCTTGGTTGTGGGTAGTTTAACATTGGATGTAGCCACGGCTTTGCCCTTCGACCGTACAGCAGTGCGTTCATCGTCATGAGACAGGTTGCCATCAGACTGAGGGTGAGGTGACGCTCTTCCTTTGCCTTTGGAGTTTGTCTTGACTTTGGCGGGGAGTTTCGCGCGCGCAGGCTTGGTATTCTTCGGCGCTTCTTCGTCCGCACTTATCACGACGTCGTCGATGTGCACAACATCAGGAACTCCATGCTGGTCGCCACCGAATCCAAGCGCTGCCTCCACCTCTCTCGTGCTCGTGGAAGTGCCTGGTGGGAGAGCATGAAGTGATGAAGGCTTAGAAGCGGGCAGGGACCTCGTAGTACCAGGTGAGGATTTAGGTGTACTGGCCGGAAAGCCCTTCACCGACGATCCACGTTGCTTGCCCTTCGTCGTACGAGCATCATTATCGTCATCGTCAGGGAGATCGATGATCCTGTCCTCGTACGTATCTCGGAAAACAGAATCCTTTGATGGGGCAGCGCGCGCAGATCTAATGGATCTCGAACGTGATCTGACAGGGCTCTGTTTAGTACGCGAGACCCTGTTTGTGCTTCTGCCTCTCCCCTTCTCAACGGGAGTGCCTTTGCCTACTCTGCTTTCATCCAAGACAGAGCCTCGGGTAACATTGTCTTCTTGGCTCGCATTAATTTCAATGCCCCGTGCGTACTCGGTATCACGCGCTTCCTCATAGTCCACATCTATAATGCCGACGCCACGCCCACTCGGAACGACACCCCCACCTAAAGCAGTGGTATTCCCATTTGCGGAAGGTGGGCCTACAATCGCAGTTGAGACACAGGCCACCCGTCCATGCATGATTCTAATATCTTTGAATAACTCACATCCAGCATCTGCGTTCATAAGAACCTTCCCAAAATCTATCCCCGGAGGGAAAACGACGTAACGTTCAAGGCCGACAGTGAGTGCCCTAACACGATACCAGACAAACGTGATGTCACCATGAGAAGAGAACAAAATAATGCACTATACCAGCAGATGGCACTCACCGCCACTCAACAATGCAGTCCTCAAGCCACGCATGGTTCACTACTGGTATTGACCAAGCGAGGGCACGTGTCGTCTTGGGAGAGGGTTGGCTGGAAAAGCACCAGGGCGAAGAAGGCATGACAAAAGTAACACGAAATCGGGGTTGGATCGACTTAGGTATGCGCAGACGGTTCAAACGAGAGTGGTAACTTACAATCCTGCTATCAAAACTTTGTTATCCATACTCAGACTTGGAGTGAACTTTGCACCAGCCAACGATATTAAACGCTTGAGGTAATCCCGAGCGGTGCCAGTGTAATTAGTTATGGATATTTCCTATTGCTTGCGAGTAAGGAACACCTAGAAAAGCATGAGCTTTGTTGTACACTCACACAACCTGCCAGGCCTGGGATTCCTCCTCTTGGGATAGGGTACCATAGCAAAGAATCCAACGGAGAATGGAGCGTTCCGCTAGACTCAACGCTAAAGAGCCACGTAAGAGTGCCGACCAGGCGAGAAGCGCGGGCAGCCTGATAGGCGACAAAAAGTTGCCATTCAGTGGGCGATTCAGACGTCGATAAGCACGTCAGAAGGAGGGGGTTGTACACAGACCTTGAAATACGCCTTGCCACTTCTCCATCGCGTTACGAACACATCACACGTGTCCACTGCCTTTTCCTCTGCTTCATCACCGTCTACACCTTCCGCTTTGACCACTACACCTCCAGAGCGTTTTATCCCAGCCTCGACGGCACCCCGCTGGCTTTCACTTAGTTCCAGAGACCGAGACAGAAGCACTTTCCTCCCTTCCCAAACCCTTTCCTTCTCGCCTGCACCTGACAAATTGAAATCTTCTCCAGTAATATCGGATGTCCTTGGCCTCTTTCGTTTCAAATCGCCATTATTAATCCCATCCTCGTCCAAAGTAAGTGCGACGCCAGGACGCAGGACAACTGGATCTGGCCATAAGTAGGGCGTTTCTGGTAGCCGGCGCCCAAGGCGAACAGAGTCGTCGAACCAGTGTGGCGTAACAATTGACATATGAGTGTGGGGGGCAAAATGAAGAGCAGTATTATACTTTGGATCGCGGTGCAGAGTGTGGCGGCAAGTCATGGGTATGGGACAGGCACTAGCGAAGAGCGACATACCTTGTCACTCCCTGGACGCAGAGCAAATAGGTGCGTAACGTCCCTCGTCAAACCGATGCGCCACTGACCACCTAGAGCGGTAATTCCCGCAGATAATACCTCGACATCGGATGCTGGTAGCTGTCCACTCTGCGTGTCAAACAGCGTCAGTTCTCAAGGGCTCAAATACGCACATCCGTAGCACATGCCACAGTTCCTGAGAATATCATGGCCGGGTCGGGGGAATAATACTGCTCTCTGCCCACGCGCATTAGTAAAAGCCATGCCACATAGCCCCGACCGAGTTGCATACGATTGAATTTTTCCCATCACGATGCTCCTGTCCACCCATTTGTCGCTGACAACTTTGAGGGTGGTATTGGCAGATTCCGCTGATTGCTTGTCGTGATGCGAGTAGGATCCGCCGAGAGCAATGAGATGGGTGTGTGGCCCAGCGCTGGTCGCTCCGTTGAGATCTAAAATTGAAGCCAATTCATGCCTGCGGGAGAGAGGTAAGGAAGGGGAGAGCGTATAGTGAACCCCATCGAATACGGCCATCCGAGTCGCTATGCCAGCTTGTGTGGTGTGTCCGGCAGCGATGGCGCTGGTGACGTGACAAATGTTCTCGTGAGCCGTGACATCACGCGTCGGGTAACATAAGACTGACGCCCGTCGCCCGCTTGCCACGAATGCGAAGACCACTAACTCGACTTGAGGATACACGCGAACTGTCTAAGCCAGTTGCACACATCCATCAGCCTGGCTGGACGTTTCGTCACTCATGCATGGATGCTATGCGAGTACGCAAGTCGGCTGTCAATAATTCAGCCTCGTTCAAGAATCGCAGGCCCCTGTTCTCGTCGCTAATCAACCGTTGCGACTACACGATGAAGAAATCTCGTCAACCCGATAAGTTGAGTGTACTTTTTGCTATCATCAGACCTTGATGCCAGACGTCCAACGAAGGCCTAACCGAGTGGATTGCCAACTATCTCTATGTACGGATTTCTTTACTCGACGGGCAAAACTTAGATGTCCAGGCACTACTTAAGTGCTGTGTCTACGTCTTGTTTAGTATTCTGCAGAATCTGTCGTTTGCATTTTGCTATCAGTGATACACGAATACATAATCAGCTGCCTCCTCTAATATGTGCGGCATGTTGCAGGTAAATAAAACTCAAAAGTGTACAGCACAATGTCGCCCACCGAATATCAAAGCTTCTCAGTCTAATGTAGGACCAGCCAGCCGCACGTTCTCCCTGACGTCTCCCTCGTAAAGCTTGAACGCCTTCTGGAACATACTTCCCAGCTTCCTAACCTCGCGCTCAAACGCGTCCTTATCCGCCCACGCCAACTTGGGGTTGAGTAGTTCCCGAGGGACACCCTCGATCTTGGTGGGGATCTGCAGACCGAAGACATCGAAAGTCTCGTACTCGGCATCAAGGAGTTCGCCGGAGTGGATGGCATCGACAATACGACGAGTATACGAGAGCTTGCAGCGCTTGCCAGTACCGAACTTGCCACCCGTCCAGCCGGTGTTGACCAGCCAGCAGGAGACGTTGTATTTAGCCATTCGTTCCGCGAGCATGTCGGCGTAACGGGAAGGCTTTGATGTGTTGTGAGCAATGCTGGTGGAAAGTAGGGTAAGAGACTTAGACGTACGTGGAGGACAATGAAGGGTGCACTGTAGCACGTTGAGAATGTTGGGATAGGCTCCAGTACGCCGTCCTCGGTTCCCGGAGTTTTTCTAAATGCTCTCAGTCCGAGTCATCCAAGATAAACCAGGATGTTACACTTACGAGGTGTAACCAGCAAGGAAATGATAACTAGCCTGCTCAGGCGATAACTTGCTGATAGGAGGGAGGACACCGAAGGCATCGCACGTCAGCATGATGATGTTACTCGGCTGCCTCTCAACGATGCATGGAATCTTGGCATTCGGAATGTACTCGATCGGGTACGCGCAACGGGTGTTCTCGGTGATGCTCACGTCATCATAGTCAGGCTTGCGCGTCAGGGGGTTGTAAACCACGTTTTCGAGGATCGAGCCAAATCGAATGGCGTCGTAGATCTCTGGCTCTTTCTCCCTCGAAAGGTTAATGCATTTGGCGTAGCAACCACCTTCAATATTGAAAACACCGTTATCCGACCAGACGTGCTCGTCGTCACCAATAAGCAAGCGACGAGGATCAGCGGACAAAGTAGTCTTTCCCGTGCCAGAGAGACCAAAGAAGAGAGTAACGTCCCCTTTGTCCATGCCAACGTTTGCGGAGGAGTGAAGAGAGAGCTGGCCGAACTTGACCGGCTGGAGGTAGTGCATGACGGAGAAGACCCCCTTTTTCATCTCACCGGCGTACTCAGTACCAAGGATGACCATCTCCATGCGCTTGAAGTTGATTTCTACCGAGGTCGTCGAGGACATGCCCTTGGTGAAACGGTTGGCGGGGAACTGGCCAGCATTGTAAATGATGAAGTCGGGTTCGCCAAAGCCGGCAAGCTCCTCTTCTGTTGGACGGATGAGCATGTTGTTCTGTTCAGTGCTGTTAGAGACCCTAGTGGGGGAGTGTTCGGAGACATTTAGCAACGGACCATGAACAAGGCATGATAGGCGCGAGCGCAGATCACTCGGACCTTGATGCGGTACTTGGGGTCCCACTAATATGGAAAGTAAGCCACGACGACAGAGGAAATCACATGCGCGGGATAATGCTTACCCCTGCAAAACCATCGAAGACGTAGACATTGTCACGAGTGTTGAGGTAATCGATGGCACGCTCGCGGTTAATTTCGAATGTATCTGGAGGTCCTCCATGGGTAACAGAGGTTCGAGATGAAGAATAAAACTAACGTTCGTCCATCTTAATATTGACAGATCCCCACCAAATGTCGTCTTTGCTGGTCTCCTCGTAGACAATACGCTTATCCTTGGGACTGCGACCGGTCTTCTTTCCAGAGAAGTTGATGAGAGCACCAGATGAGGAAATAACGGCGCCTTCGTTTTTGATGGCATCCTCGTAAAGTTGAGCAGGTGAGGCATTGCGCTTCAACTGGATACGGTCCATGTCGAAGCCGGCCTGCGAGAAGTACTCGAGGTCACGACCGATGACTGTTTGTCAAGGTAGCATCAGGCTGAGGCATCCGAATGCTGGGAGAGTACGTACGGTTGTTGTTGTTCTCATTGTCGTGTGCTTGAGCGTAGTTGCGATGAAGGATGTGTGGGGTGACGTAGGGGGTTTGGTGAGGAAGGACCATGGCTGCCTGATGATTGTTCGTGAGATCTACGGTGCATCTATGCGGACGGGAAGATGTCACTGCCACCCGGATACCCCACAGTAGACGTGTGGCGAGAGGCATCCGTGTGGAGTGGGCACGACGACAAGAGATGCGCTTACCGTGCTAGTTGAAGACACAAGAGTAGGAAGGAAGATGAGGAGGCGGTTGGAACTGGCTGACCCGCTGCGAAACCGCGTGACTTTATAGGCTGTACTGTCCTGGTGACCCTCAGTAGCCACCCGCTCTCTCGTCAACCTAATCCCACAATCCTCCGATTAATAAGGTTGGTCCGTAACTTCCCGTTTACTCAACAGCCAATGAAACCCAACTTGCCAACGGTGTGCATGACGCCGAAACCTCCCGGGGTGGATACCGACGTGTTGCTCTCCTCCGGGCCAGACACCTCATCCCCTTGTCAAGCCAGTCAAGTTCGAGCGCCTTCTTTGCATGAGATATTGACCTATGTTGTTCCCTTTTTGGTACGCATACCCATCACTTTCTAGCAATTAGACAAATTTGTACTGGTAGACTACTGCACGATTAGTTCCTTGCTGTGTTTGTCTGACCAGTCGTACGTCCACGAACGCACTCGAGTGGCCCACCTCCCCGGCGGCTCCACCCGCCCGACACCTCCTCGCCAAGTAGTTACAGCCATGGACCCACGACCCCAGGACTACAGGGACGGACCCGGTTCACTCCGGGACGTCACCACCGACATATTTCCCTCATCAGCGTTGTCCGATTTCGTCGCACTGCGGATGCGCTGCTGGCTCGAGACAACTGCCGCTTAAGGTGGACCTCTCCTGCAAACGTCATACGAGGAGCTCAGGTGTGGATCACCAGTCTCGATAAGTCGAGAGCCCTGTGGGCATATGTACTACACAAGTCTCCGCTGTGGGAGTAGCTCGACGAATTTTCAAGTAGGGTCGTTCGCTGTTACACTAGCGTCTCCGCAAGCTAACCTTGAGAGGGTTACTTTACGACCTCCTGGCCTTCAATTCCCGCGAAGTATGACACCACAACTATGCAAACGATCGCTCTAGAACAGGGTATAGACGTACGGACATGGACTCTCGCCTACGATTACACGCGTGCCGACGCACCACCCCGGATCGGATGAGTATGTTTCGCGGATATGATCCTATTGATCCTGCCAGCTTCGATAGGCGCGCCGATAATCGCAGCCGCGTCGAGAAGAAAATGCATCAGTTTATTTTTACGGCGAAAATGTCTCTATGCTGGGCTTTTCTGCTGTGTTCTTCATTCGTCGGTCATTTGTACGGGCATATGGCTATGCAGAGCGACCACCGGAAGGAACAAAGGCTTGCTTGACAGCTATAGATATGGAAGAGCCTAGGTACTAGATATGTCCTGGTTCTGACGCCCCATTACGTCCATGCTCACACAGTACACCGCGGATCATCGAGGTGTGAGTTACACTTGCAAAGATCCGAGCTGCCCCTCAATTATCGGATCCTTCATGCGGTAACTGAGGACACTACAGTACTTGCTATATAGAAATCTGTCTTTACCTAACTCTGAGGAACTCTTTCGTTACGCTGGGGTGGAAGGGACGAGTAATTATAATATCAAGTCTGAGTTCAACCATTGTTCAACGTTCACGGTCAACTTGGGCGAAGTCGCGCAATCTCGTGTCTGCACGTGAAAGAAGTTGTGGCTGCGGTACTCCGCTGGACCGCTACTACGGTGTTCGTATACCATGAGGTTTCCATGCTGTCTTGGGCCACGATCTTACGGCAATGTCCTTGATATCGGAGACTGGTCGATGGGGAGTGAATATTGGATTTCTCAGGTAGGATATTTATCCTTGTCATTTTCAGTTCTCTATCACTACTTCTTGCCATGAAGCTGACAGGGGCATACACTTGAGTACTACGAACGTTGAACCGAGCCGCCATCCTACTGCATCCCATGCCGAGTCATTTCGACTACCCAGGCACAAGGGAGTTGCTCCGCTGAACTGCAGCAGGGCCTGCAACGTGTTCTGTTGTCATCTGGAGTGCGGTACGACATCACCGCATCACCATAGCTGCCTTGTGGCCAGGCCACAATGGGATCAGGGAGATTGGAGGATGGAGGGAGAGGGCAAGCTGGTTTTTCGATATGAACCCCTTCACGCCTTCGCCTCACACCCAGCAACTCCCTCCACGACTCTCCCTCGTGCCAGTGACCCATATTGTATCGCAGAGTTCTCCTTCATTCAAGCAGTCTGGCCGTGCTCCATGTGCCCTGCTTGATCAATGAGCCTCTCGTATACTTATATCAGGTCCATTCTCTCTCTGCCTGTCCCAGCTCTAGTCGGCCTCATAGGAAACAGGTCGTGAACAAACCCATGCATACTGTCCTATTTCTCTCTCTGCTTGTCCTCCGTAATGCTTGCCTCGTGAAAGCCCACGGTTACGTCGCCCAAGTCTCGATTGACGGGGACATATACATGGGCAATGTACCCAATGCTGAACCTACTCCTTCCATTGTCCGCCAGATCAACAACATCGCGCCTGTCAAGGGCACATCTAACCCCTACATGAACTGTGGACAAGCGGCTCAGCTCGCTGCTCTTGTTGCCAATGCAAACCCAGGTAGTCAGTTCCAGTTTTGGTGGAAGGATGGCGACGGGACTAACGTGGGTTCCGTGTTTCCTCGTCGCTGATTGTTGCTAATCAGATTATGGTCGTTCGTCCGTAGTGGCCACATGACATAGGCCCGATCATGACTTACATGGCATCGTGTGTGGGGACGACGTGCGACAAGTATAACTCGACAAATGCAGAGTGGTTCAAGATCGAAGAGACGGGCCTGCAGCCAGGTAATATGACATGGTATCAGCAAAATATCAGTGCGTCTCTCGTTTACCCCTCATCTTGTCCTCCTGTTCTGGCTTTCTCTAGTCTCAGTTTCTTCACACCCGTTTCCGTCCCTCCTTCCCTATTCTTGTAACACCACATAGTTGCGCTAATGTGGGACTTATACAGTGGATGGCTTTCCCGCAAATGTAACCCTCCCATCCAACTTGGAGCCTGGACAATACCTCATTCGGCACGAAATCATCGCACTCCATCTCGCGACGGAACTAATGGGTGCAGAATTTTATCCCTCTTGTACACAGGTATGCACGTATTCGGTCCTCTTATATGCACGACTCACCCATGTTCGCTCAGGTTAACATCCTCGGCAACCAAACTGGCTCCCCCACATCGAGCGAAGAAGTCACCTTTCCGGGAGGCTACTCTGATACTGATCCTGGCATATATGACCCAACGGTTTTTGATACGCCCGTGCAGTATACGTTCCCAGGCCCTCCTGTCGCTACGCTTGTTGCTTCATCGTCATCTTCGGGTTCCTCATCTTCGAGTTTGCCCGCATACACGACAGCAACGCCAGTGTCCAGTGGTGCAAGCACTGCAACGCCAACAACCACTGGTCAAACGACATGCAAAATCCAAACCCAACAGACTTTGGCCATAAAGAGGCGCCATCCAGGGACTCTATCCAGGATAATGGCAGTGTTAATCAAGGGAAGGCATGCCCGAGGCTGATTTTTTTTTTTTTTTTTTCCACCGAGGTGCACGGTATGTGGAACAGGATAAACTGTATAATTATTTTGATAACGTTGCATATGGGTTGTCCGCGGAGAAGTGGTTGGCACCGTCTCGGGTACCGCCCGCAACCAATCGGAGGCGACAGTACCCTATCCATGTTTGAGCCCTGGGCCCCCGCACACCCCTACCATATCTAATTCTGGTAGGCAAGTATGTCCAACGTGGACGCCGCCTGTACGAAGAGGTGTCCTAGTCAATGATTCTGTAGGTAGGGTTCCATGAGATCCGACGTCAGATCTTGTTTGTATCTTTGTTGCGAAACGATGCCAAGCGCGTCTGTCAATTCAAGTTGCAATCAAATTGATCTTCACTCGTAGACGTAGTGGTCACCGTTGTCAGCGTCGAGCTGACATGCACCGAACACAAATCAAGCTTTGAGCAACCCACTATACGAGGAAGTGGGGGTGGAGCGCTGTCATTCAAATAATACTTACAGACAGTGAGATGGATTCAAGGGATGCATACTCATATGACCATACTTTTTTCTCCTACGAGATGTTGCATAACCGGCGACTGACTGTGTCAACAGTTCAAGCCACGCCCAACTCCAAAATCCAAAGTGAAATGATGCCAAGCAATCCCTCAGTGGATTAGAATGCTGCAAAATTACACAAGGCATGAACATATCGTATGCTTAGCGAGTGCACTCATCAATCCATCAACACTCACACGTCAACTGATAAAATGATGAGCCATCAACGTTCAGCGCTCAACCGAGGTTACTACGTAGAAGAATCATCGTGCACCTCATCGGAACCGAGGTCCCAAGCTTGCAATCAGACATAAACGCCACCGATATTATGGAAAAACACGCCGAAATTTTAAGCGAGTAACCATTAACGGCTACCTCCGTGATTGACTAACGTGCAACCGGTAAGATAATAACACCATGAAATAACACGGCGCTTCTATTGATTCGTATGATATACTTGTGCACACTGAGCAGGTACCCCACACATATGGCGTATGCTCAACACACGTGGAGGACAAGGGAAGAGGGTCTGTCGAGTAATGCCCCGTCAGCCTTACCCAACTCACAGGAAAAAGGCTCACATATTTATGAAGAAATGTTGAGAAGTTGGAGAATGGCAGTCACACCAAGGCAATCAATAAGGGCAACAAATTCAGCCACGAGGGGACCTAGGGAAGCGACGATGCTTCCAACAAGCTGAACGACGGCCTGGAGGATAGCGAATACTGCCTGGAGAACCTTGACGAGCAAGTCGAAAATCTGGCCAGGCTGAGAGTCAATGATTTCAAGGACCTTAGCAAGAGCTTTGAAGACCAGCTATAGTTGAGGCAGATATTAGCGCGGAGCAAGAGAAAGACAGCCGGCTCTACGTACGACGAGAGCATCGAAGACAATCTTAGCAAGTTGTTCGACAGCAATGGGAAGCCCATCAATGTCAACAAGGAGCTCGGAGACCTCTGTTCCAACCAATGCCTCGAGCTTGGGAACAGCAGCGAGCAGAGAGTCCGTGATCGACTCGAGAATGGGAGTGACAATGGCAACAGTAGCATTAAGGGGAACGAGCTCGACTAGAGTAAAAGACATCAGGACACATCAGCGTGCACAACCCAGAAAGCGTACGTACTTAATTCCTCGAGAAGAGGCTCGATTTCATCAGCGACCTCATTGAGGATGCAAGCGATGGAACAGGGAGACGAGCGAGTAGTCAACTCAGAAGTGGATGGGGCCTTGGCAGCAGGCGTGGAAGGGACTGATTCGCCCGGAGCGCTCGCAGGAGCCGGGAGGTTGGGGACAGCTGGCTGAGCACGGGGAACGTGAGCGGCCTGACCAGCTGCATTGACCACAGCACTGGCGGGAGAGCTTGAAACACCCTTTCCAGCACCGGTAACTGAGTTAGAGGAGGTATCCAAAGGAGCCGCGAAGACGGAGGTGAAGAGGAGAGCAAGGATAGCAAAGGAGCGCATTGTTAAAGGAATGTGGGGGGTTGTCAGGAAAGACGACTGTGGTAGAAAGCGGGAAAGAGACGACGAAACTGTCAGTGAAGAAATGGGAGAACAGGAGGCATTTTATAGGGTCGGATTTTGTGTATTGACATTGCTTGGTCCGGTTAGCATGTCACTTTTTTTCCGTGTCAACGGCAGAGACTTGCTCATTCCGGAATCAACTTTGATCTGTCACTTGAGCACACGCATAGTGGGCAGCACGAAGCCAATGAAAAAAACAAATAACATCGTTTCGCAACAACTTACCGAACTACCACAACGGGCGCGACTACATAGCGCGTAGCGTCCCCTTCGGTCCGCATCACGCTGTCCCCTTGCGCATCGCGCATTTTTCGATGCAGGTCTGGTCGTACGATGCAACAGAGAATTGAACTTTTGTGTAGAACTACCGATCGGGGGTCGGCCAAATTTGAGAAAGACGTCAGAACGGGTGACCTTCGATCCGTCAGACGTCCGCCGACAAATACTTCCGATCAACCGATAATAAATTCCAAGGACCCCCGAAACCGCTAGCTCCACCTTCTCATTAGGAAGCCGGATCGCATGGAAGTCGCCGCGTGGCATCTTGGAGGTTACGTTGAATACTGTGTACGTCCACCCGTGGTATTATGTAGTATGATGTACTAAAAAATGTCCCACCCGTTCCCACCTCATGATGCTGAAAGGCTTATCGGTGGGTTGCAACAGACGTACATAATATATATTTGGTAGCACGTCCCGTAGTGATGGCCCACTGATGACATATTTTGGTATGTTAGCCGGAACATTCGTCGTAACTGTACGAATCCTCTTCCCACACCATATCTTTCCCTGAGATGACAGGAATCGCCGCCATTTTACCTCCAGATGACCTTCGATCTCTCACGTCCTTGGCGAACGACTCACTTTGAGGCTTTGCGGTGCCGTTGCATTGAAACCAGTCTGAAGACTTGCAACTTCAACGAAATTGACAAGCCATGTGGCACAGTCGAGGTCAAAATACGACCAAACCCTGACAAATGAAACCAAATCAACTGCCAATGGCCTGCCTGCAGCTTGCCAGGATTGTAAGCGGAGCCTTGCTGCAAGACAACAATGTGTCAGTCGATAGGGGACTTCACAAGGGTACGCTTTTGTTTAGGGTGTTAAACTTCCGTGATCTTCAACGACTGTATTAGGGTGTGGTGGCCGTTTGTGCGGGACTGGGGACGATAAGTATGACAGGCCGTTTGCGTTCGCCAGACGGCTGACGTGGGTCTGTCCACCCAGGCTGTGGACTATTGTACTATGGTCAGAATTATCTCATATACCCCTCTGCATTTCCTCCGGAATCACGCACAGGTAGGCATTTAGCGCATTGACCTTTCTTTGCTCAATGCGCGCTTCAATTTACTAACCCCTATTCTTCCCCGTGTAAATCCTTCACCCCCCACTATCCTGTACTGATAACCCAAACTGAATTCAAAGAGGTTCCAAAGCCCGACATGTACGGTCTTCCCTACGAAGATGTCGAGCTGAAGACAGAGGACGGCGTGTTGCTGCGGTGCTATCTCTTGAAACAACGAAAGGACGTTAATCATGCGTATGCGCTGCATATCCCGGTTGACGATGGGATATCAAATGATGAGGTGCGTTCCCAAATTACAGCCTCCATTTCATATCTCAACTTCGCCACTTCCGTCTTGCCCGCCTTACCGCAGTTTGCAGCAACACGCCCGACAGTACTTATGTTCCACGGTAATGGGGGTAACCTCGGACATCGAATACCCCTTGCACACGTATTTTACACTGCGATGCGCTGCAACGTTTTCATGCTCTCTTACAGAGGGTGTGTATTGCGTACCTCTTCTCTTCTCGTGCCCTCGACAATTTTTCTTATACAACTTTTTACAAATATAGTTACGGCCGTTCCGAAGGAACACCCTCAGAGCCTGGTGGGTTTGTCCCGTTCCTCCTTTTCTTTTTTCTTTTTCTTTTTCTTTTTTTTTGGCTCTGACAGACGATGAGTACGTAGGGCTTTCCATAGATGCACAAACCGCGCTTAATTATGTACTCGCCAATCAGGTCCTGCGGGCAACGCCCTTGGTGCGTAGCTTGTCCAATTAGCGATTACGACCGTCTGATTGTACTGACTATGTTGAATTTTCATTGACTGTGCGGCTGCCTAGATCCTGTATGGACAGTCACTTGGAGGCGCCGTCGCTATCCACCTCGCAAGTCAGAACGCGTCCAAGGCGCGTATCCTCCATCCCCGACTCGCTCTATAAATATCACCTGACTACCTGCAGATCCGTGCGCTTATCCTCGAGAACACCTTTACTGCCCTTCCCCGAGTCATTCCTCATGCCGTTCCCATCCTCTCTCCTTTTACTTTCCTGTGCCACCAGAAATGGGACTCGGCATCCAAGCTTCCGCTCATTCCCCGTGAAATGCCGATTTTGATGTTAAGTGGTGAGAGAGACGAAGTGGTCCCCCCACAGCATATGAAGGAGTTATGGGAGATCGCGTCCAGGAGACAAGGGTCAATGGTGGATGGTAGGGGCAGGAACGGAGGCGTTCGAGTAGAGTCAGGTGGGCAAAGTGGTGACCTGAATCCCGAGGTGGGGAATGGCAGGTCGAGGTTTGTGAAGTTTCCAAATGGGTCCCACAGTGCGTCGTCTGTCGTTTCCTGAGTCAGTTTCTTAAGCTGACCCTGGGGTGCCTTAGACGATACATTTATGCAAACGGATTATTGGCGTGCTGTCGTGGAGTTCGTGACAAGTGTATGTGCATGAATTCCTCGTTAGACTCTTCTCCCACATCATTCTTCGCGCGCTGATGCCAGCACTGTCACAACACTATGCACACTGCAAGCCGATGATGCTGCAGACTTCACGACTCTATATACTATGACTCTGTCACCACACTCTTGATACAACCCCCCTCGTGCAGGCCCCATGAGTATTGGTCAATATGGTGGCCGTTGCCAGATGAAAGTGTAACCTAGTATAACCACATACTCCTTTTTGCCGGCTGTCTGTGACCAGCGTGCTCACCGCCTGGGTCACTGGAACCCAATGGATGACAGGATACTAGAGCAGCCACTAAGTATGGACTATTTCGCGGAAACTGGATTTCAGAAGAATGAGCATCATTGGGGATTAGCCTATGATGTCGAATCGCGATTGACATCCACGCGTTCGCTAAACTGCAAAACATCCCGTGCTAACAATGCAAATGATATGGCCATCCCAACATCATCCCTCGTACCGATATGCAACCATGGCCTCGATCCTGTGTACGTCCGTTGAAAAGTTCCTCAGCTTGACCTGCTGGCTCTTGCTGGCCTCGATTGCGAGTGGATCTGTATCAACCCATTCATCTGCAGGGACGTCCGCCGAATCTTTAGTGTACGCTAGGATATTGAAGACCGTCGGGTCGTCGATTATAGGAAGGAAGGTGACTGTGGAGACAATTTGTTTGAGGATGGAACGAATCTCAGCTTGAATCTCGGACTCGGGTTTCTGGGACGATCTGCACCAGGGGTTCGAGACCGGGGGTGAGGGAAAACGCAGTGGGAGGGAGACAAGAGGCATACGGTTCTGTGGTGTCGGAAGGTGGCTCGATGACATTGATATCAAAGACCCATCGTTCAAGTGGTGTTCGCGAGTCTTTTGAAATGATGACGAGGACGAGTTGAGTGACTTCGCCCGTCAAGAGCCATTCTAACGAGATCCAAACCAACTACGCGTTGTTCCACAGTTTCACTGAGAATAAGAGAGCTTACTGTTCACTTGTTTCAGAATCCTGACGAGGCAAGCGGACGGAATGAATAAACCTACAAATTGGAAGATTAGAAATGAATCGACGCGAACCTGTCAAGGTAATTCTCCAGCGCGAGATCTTGGGTCACGAGCACCGTCTGTCCATACTTCTTCACCATATGAAAGTCGTCAGATGGATACACGCCACGTTGGAAGAGAATCCTGCGGGCGCATCACCGATCAACGACCATTCAACCGAGGGTGGGGGGCCACTGAGCCGTGGAAAGTGTCACTGAATGAGACACGCACGTATTAGCGGCATATTTGAAAAACTCGGTGACCAGACTGCATGAACCCTTGAGCGTGATCGCCTGCCTGGTTGGAGCTTGAGACGTAGCCATGTCGCGTGTCTAGTGGTCCGTGAATTGCTTGAGGTTTGACAACCTCTGCCAGTCCATGCGTTTTGGACGCGACCCGGTCACGTGCCGGACGCCTAGTCGTACTAACTAAACACTCCTTGCCACGACCACGGTGACAACTTGAGGAGATATGCATCACTGCAGGCGCTGGCACCGTGCCCCGGCTTTATGCTATACACCAGAAATCTGTGAGTAGTGAGATGCACTAATTAACTATCAGACTCTGTCGGTCACTCGAGTTGTGCGGGCTTAGCGAAGGAAGGTTCGTCCCGGGTATACACTTCTGCCTCTTCGGTTCTTTCACGGTAGAACTGTGCATATGATCGCAGGGCCACTTATATCTCGTCTGGTTCTACCGCAAACGAGCGTGCGGGTTGCATCTTTGTTCTTCTAAGCGTTCTGCAACCAGCGCTAAGCAATTTTCATCGCATGCTGGTATGGTCCACCCAACCGCTCGCCAAAACTAGTGGAACGATTTTGCTTCGGATTCGGAACTGCTCGGCACACCTTCCTGTACCCTATCATTGCATTCTTGACTTTGGATCCGACTCTTAATGGCGTTACTGCTTAGGTCCTGCAGAGCCCCCACGAACCTTGCTGTTCTGGGACATAACCTTTTGCGGGATACACAGTGTTTGTACTACATATATTTTGCTTGTGATTATCTAGACGCCTGGAGGTTGCATATCAATGAGGACGAGTAGTATCAGGCCTCCAAGTGATTCACTAAAGGAGGGCACTTCTGTCATAGAGACAGGCTGAATGAGCTTGTTGGCGGCATCCGACTCTCGAGGAAGCGCCCGCATCGACGCCTGCAAGCTGTGTGTCTCGGTTACGCAGTTACTTCCGATTTCTATCCAGGCAACACGTGTCGGACCATTTGCCATGACAATTCCAGTGCCATGGCCCGCCCAGGGCGAGCATGTTTGACAGCTTCGATTAAAACTGTAACGTATTGGAGGGCCAGTGGTCACCCCAATAGGCTACGGACCTCTTCCAACCATTTTTAACGGTCCCTTAACCTCTCTGGGCCCCTTCTCCCCCTCTGCTTCGTTCCTTTCGTATCCTGGTCGCCTGTTCGCCGCTCTTTGAAGCGAAGAGCAGTCTCATGAAGAGAAAGTTATCATTCTCCTATGCCTCCTTTGGCGTCTCTACTCCGTTTGACCCGTCCTTCGCTCTTGTTACTTCCCCCCTCCCCTTTCTACCCCCTTCGGTACTCGGTGCTGTCCGTGCACTGTTGGCTGTGTACACGCTCCTCGCGATCATCGTCATTTTAGGATTCGATGCAGCTGTGTATGGTAGTGGGCCGTCGTGAGTCCCCTTTCTTTTTCTTCACTGTTTTTTGTTTCCAGGTCTGAGGGGTGTCTGACGTTTGTCCTTCGATACCGGCGGGGCAAATGATTTTCGGGTATACGAAACAGGTACTTGTCTTACTTTACAAGTCTCTCCTATATCGGGCTATGCGCGTACTTTTGGGCCTCGGGTGTACAGACGATTGCGTTTGCTCGTGCAGTAAGGGACCTGAGGAGTGTGCAGGATGACACCAGTGCAGATCAGAGGGGCCAGAAAGAGACCGGGAGGGATGTCAGAGTGGAGCACGTAGAGACGGAGAGAAGGATATGTTATCCGTTGCAGAAGTGGCCGCGGCCCTTGCAGCTGATGCATGTTTTGCTGTATACGAGTATCGTGGTGTACCGTGAGTTTCTTGTCCCTTTCGTTCTTTTGAGCAGGAATCGGACGTACTCACCGGTCCATGTAGCGATAATCGTGACCATTGTGTTTTGGGCCCTACTCTCCTCGCCGCAGACGTTGGAGGGCACGTTTAATGGTGTGTACTTTCTCTTCATGCCCGTTGAAACGCCGATCACGTATATCCTCCCACTATCCATCTTGCCCTCGGTCTCGCTTAAACCTCAACTCACAACGCCGACGCACAGCTTGGAGTAACATATCCCGACACATCCTCAACTCTGTCTTCGCCCTTTTCGAAATCACCTGCACCAACGTTTCCCCGCCACCATGGTCACACTTGGGACCTGTCTTTATAGTGCTTCCACTTTACCTGGGAGTGGCGTATATCACACGCGCAACGCAGGGGTTCTACAGTACGTCGGATTTCTCCTATTCTTACACTGCTGTCCGCTCTCGAGATTTCGCTTCATTTTGGCTTGGTGGCTTTTGCTGACCAACGGTGAATTATAGCCTATTCCTTCCTTGACCCAGGCTCGCATCCCGGCCTTGTCGCAGCATACGTATTTGGGATCGCAATAGGGTATTGCATAGTGTTCGCCGTCGTAAAAGGAGTCATCACATTGCGATGTTGGCTGTCTAGGCGACGCTGGGGGTCGGAGGCAGATGCAGAGAGACTTGGGGAGCCTGAGGCCCTGGATGAGTGGGAGGAGGTGTAGTATTTTCAGCAGTCATCTAGGACACGGTAGTCATACAGCAGTTTGGGAGAAGCATTGCTACTGTGAATCAATATTTATTCTGGCGTCTAATGGCAGGTGTGAGGGCTGGCATCTTGTCCCGTCTATCTTCTACAACAATTCCAAAGAACTGACCCAAACCACAGCGGTTGACGTTGACGTCTAATCCAGACCGGGGATGTCGGAATCCAGCATGCAGGCTACACATGTAGCACACCAAAATCGCTACAAAGTTAATCCCCGGAAGGTTAGTTGGTCGCTGATTCGGTAATTTCTTTGGTAACAGTTCTATTAGCGCAGAACGTGCGGCTAAGTTATTCTCGAACGACCGATGCGGGAAGAAAACGGGGTGGTACGACAGTAATATAAGAACACGATGATTGCCCCCATGCATGGGGGCCTCTTTCCCACCGTGCACGACACTATCTACGATGGAACGCGTGTACGCTCTTCTAAAGCTAACACTCACCTTCGGCATTAGTTTAGTGCAGCGTGGATGGGCTGCCCCTCAGAGTAACGGCGCGATCAAGGCAGGTCAGATGAAAAACCTGGTCACGTTTGGCGATTCATACACGGATACTTCGTTCTACCCATCTGATGATGGGGGCTACTCCTGGCCAACATACGTGGCAGGATACGGGCCATTCAATCTGTACGGTGAGTCGGGTTGTAGCCTTGTGTGCGTCGGTGTGTGCACTTGATGGGCGGTTTCATAGGCTTCGCGAGAGTAGGAGCAACATGCTCCAACAATCTTACGGATAGACCCTTTCCTCCACTAATGGAGTACCAGCTCCCCGACTACCTCAACGCCACTCGAAACGGCACGATCCCTCCCTCCAGTATCCTTCCACACGAAACCACCTATGCGATCTGGATTGGGACGAATGATGTCGGAGCGAACGCGCTGCTGACACAGGGCGTGGGGGTGAGAAAGGGCGTGTCAATCGTAGAAGTGAGGAAGTGCGTGGTGGACGTGGTTCGAGTGTTGTATGAGAGTGGTGCAAGGTATTTTGTGATCATGAATGTCAGTCTTCTTTGTGGTGTCCTTGCTCTCGACCGAGGATTGACTTGCAATGTCTTATGCACGCAGATGATCCCACTCAATCTAACGCCTCTGTACTCACCCGACTCCTACCCGAGTGTGTACTGGACTGCCCCTCGCAACAGAACAGAGTGGAGCGTCTTCATGCACGAGCTCGTCCGAGCCGGGAACGCAATCACGGATCTATTGCTGCAAGTGGCCGCTCCCAGCTTTGACGGTGCGCATATCGGTGAGCAGATATCTTTCCTAGTCCTTTTCCGGTTCCACCTATCTCATGTTCATTGTGCTAATGCGTACACGGAGCGCAGCCTCCTTCGATGCATTCGCCCTCTTCGCTGACATGTATACCAACCCGAGCGCGTACCTTAATGGTACCACCACCGTCGGGAACACAACGGTTCCTGTGTACAACGTGACGGGAAGCATCGACGCATGTGTACTGAAACTCAATGAGAGTACCGCAGATCCTGGGACATGTACAGTCGTAGAAGGTCCGGCGAGGGATGGGTATTTATGGTGAGTTACGTATCCCTCAGAAGAAGAATGCCCCGCCACGCTGCGCCCGCCCTACATGCGGTCGGACCGATCTTCCTGACATATTGATATTTGCAGGTGGGACGAGCTTCACCCATCCGAACAGGCAGACCGCATCGTCGCCAGGGAAATCACAGCGGTAATGAAAGGGGAATATAGCAGGTGGACAACGTGGCTGAGCTAGTCGACTTGCGAACCGAGAAGAACCTTACTGTGTTCGATGGGGGGTCTGAACGTTAGAGGTTCTGCAGATATTCGACTAGCCTGCAGTGTATGATGCAGAGTGTTAGAGCGTGTTGAGAACCTTCTGGTGACGGAGTATGGTGCTAGTATAGGCCGGATCGCTCTTTAGAGAGAGCAGCAAGGTCTCAAAATGCCTCACCAGGTTGCGTAGTGTCCGAAAATACAATTGTTGACCGGATTAAGACGAGTGGACGGGCACGCCCCAGAGAGGGCAGCGGGAGCTTGCCCAGGTCCTGGAGAGACGACACACGCACGAGCTACCAGTGCCAATCTCCATATCAGCACGCCTTCCGCCGCGTAGTAAAAGAATCACAAAGTCGAACGCGACGAAGGATGGGGGTCAACCTGAAGAAATGGGCATTTCTTTTCCAGGCTTCTCGGTGCCAGGATGTATACATTCGCTTTATCTGCAGTCTCTTCTACCTTGATGTTCGCAGAATGATAGATCTGCGCAAGTCCATTGACCATACCATACTCGAACAACAAAAGAGAAATCCAAGATAACCAAGGTATAGAAATTCGTGTTGCCGATCACACACCACGTATGACGCTCCCATCCGCGGCCTTTCGTACCACCTCAAAACAGGCCAGCAAGGTCAGCAAATGGATCTCGATTTTGGGCACCGGCTGACTGAGGCTGCGACGACGGTGTGGACTGTAGCGAACGTTGCTGAATAGGCACGCCCCCCCAAGATCGGGGCCCTGCGGAAGACTGCTGCGACTGCGTCTTTGGCTGCACTGCACTAAAGAGTTGCGGCCCAGTAGAGACGCTCACGCTTGTGCCATTGGACTGCAAAGGAGACTGGGCACGTGCTGGATGGCCCAGCCCTGTAACTGAAGGTGGCGATGTGGAGCTCCCAAAATAGCTACCACTAGGGCTCGTCCTCCTAGATGTGGGAGTACCGGGGAGCATTATGGAACCGAACTGTGGTCCTTGAGGCGGGGATTGCGTTGAGGCAGATGTCGGGAATGGTGAGGATATAGCAGGACGGGTAGCATGATTCACTGGAGGCGGCTGAACCGAGGCAGGCGTGTTGAACAAGCTCGTGAGGTCATCTACTGGATTCCCGTTGTTTCCGGCTCCAGTCCCCGAAGCGGATGGCCCATCATCGAATTCGATAAGCGACGTGCCTCCATTGGCTCCTTCAGGTGATGTTGAACCCATGGAAGTAGGTATCGAGGCGACTGCATTATAGTCACCGCGCTGGAAGGCTTCAAAACGGGCTAAAGCGTTGTTAATTTGGTCGTTTGCCTCCAGGAAGGCATCTATCACATATACAAAAGTCACCTTCTGCTCCAGCGGAGGACATGTGAACTTACTCAGGGACTCTGGGTCATCCGACTCTGCATCAGAGACCCATTTTTGCAATTTGGGGCGGGCAGACATGAGTACGGTAGCGACTTGCTATAAGAATCAATCCAAGTATGCGAAGCATGAACCAAACATATCTTCCAGTGATTCGGCGATGTCGACTCACATCGTATGCATCACCCTTGGCGAATTTCTCGCTCCTCTCTGCATCAACGTTATCCAACATTTCATTCAGTAAAATGACTTTGCTCTGGAGTTTAGCGAGCTCTGCCAACGCCTGGGCGCGGTAGTCAGGTTTGGAATCTGGGTTGGCGCCGGCGAGAGACTTCATGAGTTCCTGTGCAGCAGCGAGGTCGCGAGGTGTCCCTCTACGGATAAGTTCCTGGAGCTTGGCGGATTGGGCTTCGCGGTCTTCAGTTTCCAATTCTTCGGCAGTTTTGAGGGACTAACGATGTCGCGGTGAGTCAGGATTAGAGTGCATCCGAGAAGAGAATCAGAAGCGGTAAGACGACGCACCATTGTGGGCTCGGCAAGGTTCCTTCTTGGTAAGTCTCTGAAACGATATCCCTTGAAGGTTAGCAACCGATGCATGTCGCGAATATTACCCAAGTCCTCCTTCCACCTAGATTCTGTACAGATCCCTTCCTTCCAGCTGTGTATGACTTCCAAGATACGAGACATAACGGGGCCCGGGAATGGTGGAGGACGTTCGGGGAAGCGGCGGACAAGCTCGTTGAGGAATTCTTTGGTGGCTATTTGGAGATGGAAGGGATATCCGCACGATTGGACGAGAGTATCGAGGAGGGCGAGGGAAAGGAGGGCGATGTGGGGATTCCGGTGATTAGCAAGACGGGCTATGAGCATTGCTGCTTCGCGGGGTCTGCCGTATTTTGGTCATTACAGGGTGAAAGTTCCATGGTCGGGTTTAGAGATGACGGGGTAAATTAGAACTTATGAGTAATCCAGAAGTGATTCTGTGCAAATGGGCACTGAAAGAAACTTGTGCTCACGTATTGGCTTTCTTAGTATTGATGTATTCAGCGATTTCGAGATGGTGGGCAAAGTTTGGCTCATGAGCAGAGGGATCGCAGGCATTGGTGATGAGGATTTCAAGCCGGGAAGCTTTGAACCAGGGGGAAGTTGTCTGTCCTAGCATTATGCCTTGTGGTGTTTGTAGAGAAGACGCTGAATTGTCAGTGGCCTGCTTGGAACGTCGGGGATGACGGCGGACGGCCTGGAGTCGGCGTTCGACGATAGCCACATCTCCTTCGTGGGAACCACCACATGGCGCCTCCTGGAGGCTACTACTCCTACTGCCGACGGTAGTAGTACTACACTGCCATGTAGCAAGTAAGTAGACATCATTCGTCGATAACTAGTGTTTGTTTCCTGACAGGTACATTCCGTAACCAACCCTGCTGTGCGGTTATCGCTGGGTCAGTATGCGCTCAACGCTGCCCAGCATCCTACTTCCCCGAGCACTCGCCGTCAAATTACATGTTCGTGTCGATGCTAATAAGAACGTGTCTGTCACGAAGGTTTTTTTTGGGTTCCATCATAATACGGAAATGATTTCTTTTCGCCAGCGATCTCATTAATCATTCTTGGATTCTGCCTGTGGACCATTGTGAAAGTTCCGCGCTGCTTATGAGCCTCGACAAGTGCGAAAGATTCAGCGATCATGCCACGCTCTGGGTGCGCCAAAGTTCTTATTGTTCGTTAGAGAGTTTTCCGGGTCTAACCAGTTATTGAAGAGGACGCTTTGACAGGGTGGAAGGTTCGCTCGTTTTAATGGTGATGACATGTGGAACGCGCCAAAGGGGTACCTAAAAGAATCTTTGCATTGTCTGTTGTACACGTTCAACAGCACAACGCTTTGAGACGTTTATAACCGAGTGCGTTGAGGGTACCTACACATTCTTCATCCCCCCCGCTACCAAGAGAATCTGGTCATTCTCTTTCCCTCGTACTTGTTTCTTGCTCTATACCCTGTTTTTCCGTGATTCCATTACACTCATATAGACGCCTTGATCGATGACCCAAACAAGCAAGGTAAGTCGCCAAGGTCGGGTTAATTGTTATGTAGCATGACGGTCACCACAACATTTAGCAACACGCCTGTAACTTTCCCCTCTGCGGCCGTGTCTTCAAGAAGTTCGCCGAACTCTCTCAGCATATAGATTCACACAGGGATAGATACATGTACGTTGGTTTTCTTCAACTTCTTCACTTTCGTTTATCCCACGAAGGTTGTTCCCCTGCCCCGCGTTGAGGTGCGACTATAGTGGAACTACCAAGAGAGGACTGCTGATACACTGGCATAAACAACAGTAAGTATTAAGGAATCTTATGGCGCATCTCCTAGGTACTGAATGAGACTGGTGTACCCCTTATAACAGTGCGGAAGACACATCCTCTCCGTCGGACAGCTCAGACAGCTCAGACGAATCTTCTCTCGGATTACCTCACTTCTCTGCGGACATAGGGGAGTCCCGCGAGTCATCGATGCACTACCGGAGGCGACGCGGAAACCAAATCGGTGCGTCTTCCGAGGGCATCAATGGCATCCCTTGGAGAGGACGCATTTGGCCTTATGATTTCCTGAACATTATGGAAGATTCTGCTGCTTTGAATGCTGCCACTGGCGGGTGCATTTTCCTAGACACCCCAGATGGTAGAAAAAATGTAGTTGCGCACACTCTTCTTCCGCAGATCTATGAGCAATACGGTTTGATCGCGGAATGGATCATCCCTTCAGAGGAGGAGGAGGAGGAATGGACTCTGGAGTCCGAAGCACGCCGCTGGGCGGCGAGCTACTCTACTGCGATGGACGTGGATGAAATCGCAGTGGTCAATACAAGCCCCATAGGCTGTCTATGTCCAGATTGGATGGTCGAGGCAGGCATCTGGGATCCTGCGTATCTCCGATCCACTGGTTGCATTTTGGATTTTGACTGCGAAATTTCAGAAATAATTTCTGTCGGTGTTTAGTGTTACTGATGAACCCGCCTGCGCCACTCTTTTCTACATTTCAAACATGTTACGTTACATTACGGTCTGTTTCCAACTCGGACATTTATATTCTCTACGCTTTACACTTTCACTCCTTTGTATCTATACGCAACTGGCATCTGACCTTTGTCGTAATTTCTCCCATGTGTCATCGTTGTTGCGAATACAGTCGTTAGGTTCACTCGCATGCTCCTGAGTCGGTCATATCTAGGCGCGTTACTTGGGCCTTCGACGCCTGAATATTCGGGACTGTTAAACGCCGGAAGGGGAGATAAAACAGAAAAAAAGATGGCTGGATTGGATTGGATTAGCTGATTCGACCACGGTACTGCACCGAGGTCTCCGTGCTGATATGTATAATTGACTTTAGTGTTTTGCTCCACAGTCGAGAACCACCGCCCGGCAGGTCCGGAAAAGCCACAAGGAGTACATTGGATCCGTAGAGCAGAGATGGCACCCAGCGTTCAAGGGGGGGGGTAGACCTCGTAAAACCGATAGACGTACAAAGACAAGTGAAGCTAGCGCATCCGACCGGGACTGTGGGGACGCGTGAGCTCACGGGTTCTTTCCCATGTAAGAAGAGCGACCGCAGAAACGCTTCCCCCGACTGTGATATGGACGTTGTTCACTATTCCAAGAAGTCTGGAACACCTTGTTCGCTAGTCCCAGGGGAACTAGACTGAGACAAAGGACAGAGTGAGAGTACTAAATTCTAACGGTACTGAAACTGAACTGACAATACGTCCAACCATTAACGACGAAGAAAAACCAGAAGTTGAGCAGCGCGACAGACCAGAAAGGCAGTGATGAGGTGGTTCCCAGCAGTTGAATTGCATATTGGAGGGAACGGGAATCGCGCCCATGCTCGTCGTGACGAGGCAGCCCCACCTAACATACCTACAATACAGTAACAGTACGCCGAGTAAGAGGACCCATGAAGCTACTTAGTTCACTCACTTTACTACGTGCGCAGTATCTGAATCAAATTACACCGAGGAAAAACCCACCATATCATAGTAGCAACCCGGAATCGCGACATTTCATATGCATCCCCTGCTCCCCAGACAACCTTAACGTGAAGTGATCATGACAACCAAAGGCTCGAATCCTCCGAAACATCAATGAGACAATTCTTGGCACACACAGGATGATAGCTCCAGAACGGCTCGATCTGTCACTTCCCGCAGCCATATTTTTTGAAATTCCTTGGATCAGTGACTTCTAAGCCAGAAGCGAGGGAATTGAAACCTGTTTTTGAGCACTCGAGGTCGCCACCATGTCCGAGGCGTTGAAGCCTGAAGCTGGAGGGTGGTCCGGAGGCGAACGCGAATTAGTAGTAAGAGCACGTCGCGGGAAGCACGGTGCAAGGCCTCGCGAGGTTCAAAGGTACCCCCGGAATATGCAAACAACATCTAAACACGTGCCAGCGCCTGGCAAGCATAAACACTACGAACAGTATTGGGGGAGCACTTCTCGCGTCTACATTGAGTTCCGCTGTAATAATGCACGTAGTTGCGGTGCGGAAGAAACTGACAGGCAATTTGTACACCCAGGTTGCTGGACTCTCTTTGAAAGGGATCCGTCGGTCGAGACTTCGCACAGAAATACAAACGAGTGCATATTTTCAGTACAGCTCTATCTTAGAAAAAGAAATCTCGCTTCCGCTGTGAATCACAGCTTGAAAAAAAATGTATGCATCCCGTCAACGGGTTGCTTACAGAACGAAAATTAAAGAAAACGCGACAGTGAAACCAGCGAAGACCTTGGAGGACAAGAGCTGCGCAGCACTACTTGTCGTTGTCGCGTGCGGGTTCGAGCTCGCAGGTTGAGTCGAGGTACTTCCTGGCGACGATGTGTTACCGTTCTGCACGGACGTGATGTCAGCTGGAACCATCAACGGTGTACTGCCTGCATTGCCAAGGATAACGCTTCCGTCCTCGCTGAGGGTTTCCGGGTTGGAGGCAAGGAACGTGCGGGTGTACCTTCAAAATATCAGCCCAGGCTCCCAGGCCCTTGAGTAGAACTTACATCACGTTCTCGGCCACGTATTGATAGGCCCACTGAGGCATGCCAGACATATCGATGTTACCTCCCCAGCCAGCTGCCATGCTATTATTTTGAGTCACCATTTGCGTGTACTGCCACATAGCGCCCATGCTTGAACTCTAACGGACCGTTTTAGCAAGTGAGAAGGAAACCCGGCATACCCACTTACATTGGCAGCCATAGCCGGCATCATGCCGGATAATGACACGTTGCTTCCCATAGCGGCATTCGGAGGGTTTCTGACGGAGGACATCAACTTCGTGAAAAAAACTAGTAATCCTCCAACGTACATGATACCGAACATGCCTTTCTCGCAGTGACCCGGCGTACCGCAGTAGAAGTACGTGCTGTTGGTGTCATTGACCTTTTGTTGAACTGGGAGCTCATGTCAGAGAGATTACTAGAGACGAAGTTCCACTGCTCACAAACGAAGCTCTTGTTTTGTTCGCCCGAAGCAAACGGAGCGTCCATGGTCTTATTGCAAATCTAGGTGGCTGCATGTCAGATATCTAGTAGTCGCAGACAGAAAGATCACATTACCGCCAGTTCCGAGGACTTGGTGACGGTATGGTTGTTTGCGTTCCACAGGAACACGATTGTGTCACCGACGGAGGCATTGACAACAAATGGTACGTAACGGAGGATACCTTGAGTCGGAGCAACAATGACGGTGTAAGAGGTGCCACCACCAGCGGTGCTTGTGGCAGTGGCAGTAGTAGTACACGGAGTAGCCGCTGGTGTTGTTGATGTCGTGTAGGCGTTACCACCACAAGTGCAGGGAGGTGCTGGCCATACGCTGCTCGACGTCATGTTACTCGACGGCCACGCTCCACCCGACATGGTGTAGCTACTCGTTGGCCACAACGTACTTGACGCCGTATAGGTATTCGCCTGCCACGAATCGCTGGACGCCGTATTACTCGTCGGTCCGGCTACCGCAAGCCCAGCTGCGATGCCGACTAAAAAAATTTCAGAATACATTGGGCAAAAGGGAGTCGAGGATCAACTCGACTGAAACGAAATGATAAGGAGGAAGAAAAGAAAGTGGGAGGGACGAACCGACAACGAGCAGACCTCACGGATTTCATGCTCATATATATTTTCAAATACCTACTAAAAAGTACCTCAAGTCAGTTTATGCCGGGAACACCGAAACAATTTGAAAAGAAACATAGCGACGCATGAGTTCCCTGTGAGGGGATGATCGGAGGTCGATCGCAGTGAACTGTCAAACGTCGTTGCTAAAGCCACGGTGGTACTTGAATGCTTCTATGGCACCTTCTTCTATGAGACATGGTAAACGGGAACACTTCCGATCCACGTGCTTGACCCTAGCTTGCGGTTTAGACTTACAATTTGATCCGGTCTGTTGTGTCGCTCCTTCCAGTGTTAGTCCCGGATACTCAGCATGGAACGTGCTCCCATTCCCTATTTGCGCCCCGCATGTCCTGCGTATGAGGCTGCGGCGTATGTACCGACGGGTAGGCGGTCGCCTGTGTCAATAAGTAGAGCAATGAGTCAAATTTCAGGCCCAAAGGGCCGAATAATTGGTGTCAAGTGGCAAAAACAAAGAGATACGGTATGAAGAGTGGGGGAGGGCCGATGGTCTCAAAAGTTACCAGTAGTCCTCAGTATCGCACCAAAGATGACCTGAGTAGACCCGTCTGCAGTTCAACGATTTGCTGCTCGCAGTGTGCCGCAGATTCTGAGTCTCGGCCTTCAATGAGACGCAGAATTTGGTTTCAACTGAGGGTGCATCGGCCGCATGCACTACCGTTCGTCTACTTCTGCCAAAACAGTCGTCATTGCCGATTCTGAGAGTAACCTTGCCTGCTCTTCTAGAACTGCTTACAGCTTTCGCGCTCTCTTCATAGTCCCAACGTTTCCTTGATGCCACAGACACCACTGGTACTTCGGGAGCTCAAAGTCCTCAGGAATCCAACGACGAGACAACTGCAAAGCATATGCACGGTATCGTGCGATCGCAAGTACTTGCTAGTCTGCATTCCTGGTAATTCGCATCACGTCGTCCCAATGTAGGGAGGTGTACATCGGATTTCTTCGCAGATGTGTCCCGGCTCTGGAGTCCAGTTGTTGATTAGCGTAACTGCTACTGTTCGAAGTCCCGGGGCATTGTGTTACTGTATTTAGGCATACAATCTTGACGGTTTCACCGAGCGTGGTAGGTCGACTCCTCGGTGCATCCTTTCCTTTTCTTCACGCTGATGTGCCAGAGGCGAGCAGCTAATACACACTACGTCGACGCTTTCCTTCACGACAGGAGTTCCTCCGCCAAAAACTTCCAAGAGTGCCATGAGAAACGAACGCGAAACAGTGCCCACTTCGACATCGCCAAGCACTCGGGAGTCGCTTTCCGAGAAGGATTGTTTAACGTGCAAAGTCATTGGAAGTACTGCATTTGCTGCGACCGGACTGTACGCTTTGCATGCATCCCGTGCCAGTTCTCCTGGAAGCGTGATCGGGAAGAGAATAATGGGTGGGCTTGGAATATGTGAGTCCTCGCCTTTTCACCCGCCCCACGTCTACTCTTTTGGTTCCGTGTGACGCATTGCAACTCTAAGAGTTGATCGACTTTGCCGTTATGCCAGGTTTTTTGATAGGAAGCGTGATGAGATGGCATATGTGATCCCACACCATTGTCTATGCAATAATAACTATCGGATGAAAAACGGGCTCGGGAATCGTTGACCTAGGGCTGCTGACTCGCGAGACGCTTTGTGAAATTTTTGCGTTTACGGTTGTCAGGTTAGTTCGGTGTTCATGCTGGCCTTGCATTCCGTCTCTACTCCTTCATCGCTCTGGCGCTTTCAGGGTATCCAGCGCCACGAGTCATTCTGAACGGTCAAGTATAGCGTTGGGCACTTAAACAATCTGTCTACCGTAATGGCGCGCTCACTTCTGAGTGCTTCCCTGTGTATGGCGTCTCGGCACCGGCCTTCCTCTGACAGTTGCTCGGGTAAAAGGAAAGCCAGCGACCCAAAACACACTTTCGTTGTGCAATCAGTTTCTTTCTCCACATTCAAAGAGCATCATATGAAAGCAGTCCCTAAACAATCTGACGACTGATATCCTGTATTATGATGGTCAAGGCTCTCTTCCCAGAGGCCAAGGCAAGTTTTCAGAACTTTGCTTCACTTATATTTCCACCAGTCCAAGTCATCGGGTTTCTCGAGGTCGTGTCATGTTCAGACTTGTGCGTAGGAAGTACGGATACTCGTCGTCCATGAACAACCTTTCCATACATCAACTTTCACATGTTGCATGGGCCACTACCTTTGGAATGCCTGGTACACTGGAAATCCGCTTTACGAAGTAACTTCAATTACCAACAATGGCAATTTTCAAAACCTTCCCCGACGCAATCCAACATTTCTTCCCGTTCTGTCATGCGATTTCTAGCCGAGTGGCTCACTTTCTTACGCGGGTGGCACCCCCTGGTGCTTGGACCACCCGGTATGATTGCTGCCTGGAAAATGACCTAAATAGGTAATTTTCGTTGTGGCAGAGCAAGTAAGGAAAGCAATCCAATTTCGAGTGGTCTAACGGTGCGGTGTGTGGAATGCCATAAAGGAGAGGGCATGTGGGCTGTATGATGTTCGAGCCCGCTGGCGCCCACTTCCCTCTGATCCGTGTTACGAGACCAATCACACCTCTGCCTCCCTCTGCTCATTGCACGAACTCCTCCCCTGAACCCATTTCCTAATCCATCATATATTTTGGAATGCCTCCCACACGGACTTCCCCCGCATTTGTACGTGATTTGCAGGAGCCCCACGTACAAATCTAACGCTATAAACAGGTACCCGCAATGTGCCACATTTGTGGCAAGAGGTTGAGTCGGAAAGCTGATCTTCCGCGTCATATGCGTACGCATGCAACGAATAAGGAAGAGTTGTAAGTGGGCGCTCTAGTTTTTCGGGGTCCATAGCGCTGACACGAAATATGTAGCATGTTCACTTGCCCCTACATAGGGTGCGAGTATAAGGCTCTTCAACGTTCTAATCTGGCCACACATATTCACACCCAGTACGTCCCACTTAACACACTAGTGGTCAGTGCATTACCTCACTCCATTTTCATTAGCACCGGTGCCCGCCCAAACAAATGTCCTCATCCGGATTGTACTTACGCAACCTCTGATCCTGGCTCCCTTACACGTCACCGTAGGAAGGCCCATGGCTACGATCCCAAAGCTAAGAAAACCAGCTCATCCGTAACAAAAGCCTGTCAAGCACCTCAGAAGCAGGAAAGGCACTCTCCGTATTCTATCTCATCGCTGTCTTCATCCGATGGTTCAAGCCCTGACGAGCTTGCATGGCTTGAGCATCAGCTGTCTGAGCTCGATGAGCTCCTTGCCGAACAGTCCCTCCCTACCCTCATACCTGACCTTGTAGCACCTGCATACGACAGTGCACTGTCCACTCGTGCTGCTTCGTATGGCAACATGCCCACGGTGCCCTGTTTGGTGGAGGACGTCTTCAACCCGGAACTTCCGCGTTCTCGAGGTATCAAAGTACCAACTGCGCCCTACCCATCGATTTTTCAAGACTTTGAGCAGGGGTTGTCGTATACTCCAAGCGACACAAATATCTCTGGTCTCTGGGCTCCCCCATTCTTTCCTGGCAACAACGGCACCATCTTCGTTGACCCTGTTTCTAACGTCTGCCAGCAGGACCTCGTTTCCCCGTTCCAACCCCTTCAGAGTACTGGCGTTTGGGCTGACAGCCATTTACTACCCGTCCCATCTGGCTTCTCACATCCGCCTCCCAGCAATCTCAATGGAGACTTCCTGTTAACGGGCGAACTTGGTGCTTCTGCATACCCTGGATTCCCCAGCTTAAATGGGTTCGGCGCAGGTGGAATCGACGGCTTTCCACACATATACCTGCAATGCTAGAATCGTCTGCCCATCACCACACACCCCTTCGAACTTGGCATCCAGCATTTTCATTAATCATTTGGCATTGGCATATTGTATCACTAGAGCACGGATGGCTTGAACATCGTGACTACAACCCGCAACGAGCTTCTTATTCTTCATTTATTTCGATTTATTTCGATGTACTTAGCATGTTGCTTGTGCTTGAGCTGGTGTTTACGTTTACCTTCGATTTCTTCCCTCGCTCGAGAATTGTATTCGTTGCAACCCGCACTTTTGTGACTGCCTAGTACGATGCACGCGACTTCTGGCAATCACCTTGCAAGGTTTCTGCCGCGCCATAACGAATCTGCGTGGGAACTGGTATCTATTTGAAAGTCCTTTCTTTTTGGGTGCTCTTTAGGTCCCACGCCCCATCGTCTCGCTGCCTTGCAGCTAAGTGTGTAGGCAAAGGGCCGTGGACATAAGACTTTAGGTGTTGACGAAAGCATGGAAGAGATGGTACGGTCATCTGCATTTTACCTATATATACATATCTGGGTTGGTAAAATGTACAGGTTGTTGTCCTCCACTCAGCATTCAGTCCTCTTTTAGGCATCGTCAGCTGCACCCAGCACACCCTTAGCGTGTTCATCCGAGTCAGCCAAGCGATCATCCTCCAAGAGAAGGTCTGCTGAATGAGTGCATAGAAATATTTTTTTGTCGAAGCCTCTCGACAGTCAGACGGCCTCATGGCCGCTGCTCCTGGATAATGCAACATAAAAATTAAAGAAACTCAAGCCACCAGAGGGTGGTCTTGCGATATCGACTATGACATGGGAGATCGTCTGCGCCCGCCGCAGTAATCAGCAAACGCGTAAACTGGCTCTGGGATGGGGAGCTGCAACCGCTGAATGCGATGGGTGACATCCACCCACTGGGATCCACTATTTCGAATCCCGTAACTCTTGCATACCGGAACGATGGGTATGACGGAGGGTTGCAGATTAGATAGTTGAGAAGTCCGTGCGCAGGTAAGCTTCACCATAATTCAATCGCACATCCTTAAACTGAGTTCCACTTCGTCATCGATAGACATGGGCTCGTCATCAGCATCGTCGCCCGTACATATTCACGATAGCACTTTCTTTTCTCGATGTAGTGGTGGGGGACAACTGGGTATCATGTCGTGTAGGAAATCTGTGCATGAACATTATGGAGCGATTGAAAATGGCAAATTAATGAGCTTCCATCCAAACTTTGGAGCGGGCGTGCAAGGGTACTCGACGTGGCATCTGAGACTGAAATCCTAAGGCATGATCGCACTGAGATGAGGCGCCATAACAGGCATGGCAGCGAAGAGCAGCATGAGTTTCATCCGCGCCTGCTGACGCGACAACTCTGCTCGAAGTCGATCTAAGCGTGGGGGTGATGCAGAAATCCAATTTGGCTTGTTCAATGACGAGTCATACATACCTTCAGTGGTCGGAGGCCTAAGAAGCCACACAACATGGGAATTGACAGTGTCTGTCGTCAGCTGCAATAACTCTATTTCATCTTAGATCCTCATGCTAAAATGTGGTCTACCAACTCCCAGCACCCAAGGGAGGCTCGGAGCGGATAGGCCGGCAAATACCATGTCAAGCAAGGTTGGCGCCGCCGTAGGCGGCACTTCCCGAGTCCCAACGAGATCGTAAACCAAGTCAAAGCCATGGACTATGTAAAGCCCTCCAGGTGGCAAGTCTGCCGCTTTCCGCCTTCGCTAGGTCACTTGCAGTGGATTGACGTGCGCTGCTACCCATGCTTCGTGATGAAGTATTCGTGACTGTGACCAGAGCAAGTTTGGGCAACTACGCGGAACTACCGAACTCGTTGAGGACGCATGTACCCACCAGACGCAAGGATGTGGCTAATTAGACGCCCGTGCTCTTTCGGCATTTGCTCTCAAAGTCTGCGCTGAATTCTGTTCTAGCTCAAGTTGTTGAGCTTAGCGAATGTTCATACCCCAGCTCTCCGATGTCCTCGATCGTCGTACCCTCTATTCCGGAAACGCCCCGCTCAATGATCCAAATATTCCGAACAGCTTCTCGCTCGACACTGGGGGAATGACCAGCTTCTTTGGCGGAGACGTGGCCGTCAACGCTATGATCACCATTCACTTAGTTCCTGCCAGACGATGGCTAGGGTGGTACAATTGTCCTGGTACCTATGAGGTGGCCAGACGTTATGGCAGAGCTTCCGACTCTAGATTTCTCCAGGGTCTCTTCCCTGGAGTTCCAACCGATCTTGCCACTCTCTTGGGGCTGGAGGGGCTAAAGGGAACCAAATATATCGGTGCTCACAACGGGGCTGTTCTGGAGGAGACAGGTCCCTTTTCTGCACTTCTTATGAAGCACTCTGTGCACCACCTGGAGACGGTGAAAATTCCCGGCAGAGAGACGCAAGCATTAGCAGTCACCATCACCGAACTCCAGCACCCCCCGAGCAATCAAGCCGTGCTACACTCTCCAATACACCCTCCCATCTTTGCCATCATACCCATTCTAACCAGCGTCGGTACAGCTGTCGCCTGTGGTGTATTCCAAGACTGGTTCTCCTTCTCCATGATTGTCCTTGGAATATTTGTCAACGGCATATCGTGCATCGTCATTGGTGCCGGCGAATTTGTTTTTCAATACCCCGTTTCCCATACAGACGTTCCCGAGGATGGCATCCTTGTGTCAGACAAAGACAGGGAGATCATCGTGTTAAAGGGCGGCGGAGACTCGGTGCGCTGCATCATCCAAGGCTCTGCCACGCTGCACTTCAAGTGGCGGCGTTGGATTAAGTGGTGTGCGATTCTCCTCGTCCTCCAGCTCATTATGCAAATACTCCTCATTCCCCAAGGCACGCTATTCGGACAAATCATGTTCATCGGCTCGCTCGCCTCCTCTTGGGCCTATAACTTGTGGCTCTCTTCTAAAAATCAAGAGAGTGTTCAAGGAGATGTCTTCGTCAGAGGTGTATTACAGAGTCCCCGATTCTGGAGGTACAGACTTGGCACGCGGACCACTGCCGTCGTGTTTATGCTTCTGGCTCTGAAACCCAAAGACCCTGGAAAAGTCCTTAACATGCTGCTCCCGAATGATACCACTGAATGGTTGAAATTCAAGGATGTCATCTTATCACGGATCCGTGCCAATCAAGAGCTCCGCTTTGAGCACTGTTTCTGGGATGCCTCGCCACTGGAGCACGACAAGAAACTGATGGAGCTACTGTTCCATGATGCGGAAGCCGCATATGATGGGTACCTCCTCCACCTTAGCCGCTCAGAGGAAAAAGAAGCGCCCTCAGCGTCAGCTCACGAAAAGTAACAATTTTACTGCGGCATCATCCCTGGTGTATGGGATTGTGCATACCTCGTATCTTCGTACCTTGCGCTCTCATCCAAACCCGTGCTTTACTTCACAGCAGGTGCTATCGTTGACGGTCATTTTGACAGAGATTGCCTTTCTTGCGATATCAGTGTTCACTGTAGAACCAGCGCAATGACTACGGTTCCACTCCGTTTCTCAAACCGTTGTAATACATACAAACATCCAGAACGGCTTTCTTTTACCATAGCTTTATGTGCGCCCACAATTTGTCGACTTGCAGTGTACATACCTCCAGGATGGTCTTCCCTTCGCTATCTCTACCCGGTGCATGCCCTTTCCGCTACTGTCTCAATTGTTCCCCTTCGTCTCGACTGAATATAGGAGCTCCCTAAATCGCGCGGATTGCATAACTCTGCGTCTCTCTGTCGGTTGGGTTGCGATGCTATTGAAGCTGTGCGTCACATTTTCGTCCCCAGTCTGTTTGTCGTTCACCCGCGGACTGCAAACAGGTAACCCTCGCGGCACCATGCAACACTCTGAGGGGGAAAAAATCCGTGTTGGTAACCTCCTATGCGTCGGGACCCCGTCTTTCTTGAATACAGCACACATTCTGGTTGGCCTCTGGAGACTGGGGGTTTCCTGTTCTATGTGAGTGGTTTACTTACTTCCCAACACTTTTGCTCACCTCCGTCTATATCGCTGGCCGTATTTGGGGGAGCTACGTATCTCCTGTGGTCGCCAGGTAGCACATTCTCGTGCGGGGTCTTCCTATTGCCTGTGCCTCACGTTCTCTCCTCGTTTCGTTGGATCTTCACTTGTTTTTCGTACCCCTCCTTACAGAACCTACTTTCCAGTCCTTTCTAGACTCGTTGAGGTAGAAACACCTGGGTTACGTAGCAGTCAAAGGTAGCAAGACATCTTGGTTACACTCCGTGATGAGCGCTTGAGCTGCTGGCGCGGTTTACTCGAATTCGGAAACGAAGACGGCTAATTTACCAGCTCTTAATCCTTTCTTTGCCCATTCGGTCACGAGTGAACCTACGTCTGATGGCAAGTTTATGCTTTGACTTAGCTCTGTTCATGCAATGCCGCTAGTTTTCCGATAATATCCCTGGCCTTTGTCTGGTGCTACTGCATTCTATACACGCAACTTGAGCCAGCGCAATACCGTACTTTCGGTTTCGTCCCTTCGAGTCTGACGACGGGATCCATTGAAGCCTCTGTGACATCCGAACTGTCAGCGTGAGTATTAGTCTGTGAAGTTTTCGGTGCTTGATCCCGTCAATGATCGGGCTTGGCACATATGGTTACGTGAGCGGAAGCAAACAGCCTTGAGCTTGATTTACAGTACATCGCACGATGGACGCAACTTCTAGTAATTCACCACGGGTCTCACTCTTCAACCGAAATTACCGACTTGCCAGGCTCGCTAGGCTACCTGCGACATGGCTCAACACGGTGCCAACGTCATCCTTCGCGATGAAATACCTATGGTACGGTTGCAATGATATGGGCAACCAAGCGAATACCAGCTACTCGGTTATCGACGGCCCTCACAAGTTGATACTCCAGGCATGTACATCAGCGCTCCGAGGGAAGTGGTCATTTAGACGCTCATACTTCTTCGCGTAAGCTGCTACAGCTTGTTTCCACTGTCGTTTCAAGTCTGTTGGATTTTCTTCGGGCCAGCCCAGGAAAAATCGGATCGTCGAGCTGACAAAATGTTCATACCCCAGCTCCCCGATGTTCTCGATCGCCGTACCCTGTATTCCGGAAACGCCCCGCTCAATGATAGCAGTAACTCAGGCGGCTTCTCGCTCAACACTGGAGGCATGGCTAGCTTCTTTGGCGGTGAGGTGGCCGTCACTGCCATGACCACCATCCACTTAGATCCCACCAGACGATGGCTAGGATGGTACAATTGTCCTGGTACCTATGAGGTGGCCAGACGCTATGGCAGAGTTTCCGACTCTAAACTTCTCGAAGGTCTGTTCCCTGGAGTTCCGACTGATCTAGCCACCCTCTTGGGGCTGGAGGGGCTAAAGGGAACCAAATATATCGGTGCTCATAACGGAACAGTTCTAGAGGAGACAGGTCCCTTTTCTGCACTTCTTATGAAGCACTTCGTACAACACCTAGAGGTGGTGGAAATCCCCGGCAGAAAGACGCAACCAATAGCAGTTACCATAACTGAACTTAACCACGCCCCAACCAATCAAGCTGTGTTACGCCCTCCCATATACCCTCCCATCGTCGCCAGCGTACCGATTCTAGCGAGCGTTGGCACAGCTATCGCGTGTGGCGTATTCCGAGACTGGTTCTCCTTCTCCCTGATCGTCTTTGGAATACTAGTCAATGGCATATCTTGTATCGTCATCGGCGCTGGAGAATTTGTATTTCAATACCCAAATCGCCGAGTGGGCGTTCCCAGGGATAACATCCCTGTGTCAGACAGAGACAAGGAGAATATCGCGTTGATGGGTAGTGGGGACGGCATCCTTGTGTCAGACAAAGATAAGGAGATTATCGTGTTGCGGGGTAGTGGGGACGCGGTGCATTCCATCACCTCGGGCTCCGCCAACCTGCGCTTCAGGTGGCGGTATTGGATCAAGTGGTGTGCGATTCTCCTCGTCCTCCAGCTCATCGTGCAAATACTCCTCATTCCCCAAGGCACACTTTTCGGACAGATCATGTTCATTGGCTCCCTCGCCGTGTCGTGGGCGTATAACTTGTGGCTCTCTTCTAAAAACAAAGAGCGTATTCAAGGAGAGGTCTTCGTCAGAGGTGTATTACGCCGCCCCGATGCTTGGAGGTACAGTCTCGGCACGCGGACCTCGGCAGTCGTGTTCATGCTCCTGGCTTTGAAACCCAAAGACCCAGGAAAAATCCTCAATATGTTGATCCCG
Source organism: Pisolithus thermaeus (assembly GCA_024663475.1). Classification (NCBI taxonomy): domain Eukaryota; kingdom Fungi; phylum Basidiomycota; class Agaricomycetes; order Boletales; family Pisolithaceae; genus Pisolithus; species Pisolithus thermaeus. The sequence continues at coordinate 921,822 of JANFAF010000001.1, forward strand.
AATGACACTACTGAATGGTTGAAATTCAAGGACGACATCTTATCTCGAATCCGCGCCGGTCGAGAGCTCCGCTTCGAAACATCGATCTTGGACACCTTAGCACCGGGGCAGGACAAGGGGCTAATGGAGCTGCTGTACGGTGACGCAGAAGCCGCATACAAGGGGTACCTCGATCACCTTTCCCGCTCAACGACGAAAAAAACGTCCTAGTATAGGGTCTTAGTATGACGTATAACAACTTTGTCCTACGTGTCAGCGTCTCTCTGGCATTTCTTTGTGTATATCTCATATTGTCATACCCTGTTATCTGTCGAATACCGCGCCTCGATACATGCAACACTAACAGAGGAATACATAATAGCGTAATTTCTTACTTGAACGGCTGGCCTCCGGGGCGTGCTATATGTACGATCGCATTCACCATGACGTACGTGAATGTCGTGTCGTATGTACGACCACCTAATTACATGGCGGTCAGGTCGACTTTCCATGGATGCCTCAGTTCTTGACGTGATGGCCAAGTGCCTCGTACATCCCGGCGCTTCCGCTCTCTAACCATTCATCAGGTGAAACTACTTCACCATTTGGGAGGGATGGGAAGGTGCGATTGTTCTCACTGGAACACCCGCTGCGAGGGGTTTGGGGTGGGATGCAAAGGTCATTGAGTGTGGCTCCTTTGTGCCGAGGCTCGCTAGAATGGGTATGTCAACAACGATGGGAGGGTATATGAGAGTGCGTAACATGGCTTGATTGTTTGAAGCGTGTTCGAGCTCAGTAATGGTGATCGCTATCGGCTGCGTCTTTCTGCCGGGAATTTCCACTAGCTCCAGGTGGTCCACAGAGTGCTTCATAAGAAGCGCAGAGAAGGGACCTGTCTCCTCCAGAGTTGTCCCATGTGAGCACCGGGAAGCCTCTAGGCCATCGTGACTGCCGGCGTGAGTCTGAACTTCTCAACGCCTGATCTTTGTCAGTGATCGGGCTTGGCACATGTGATTAGGCGGAAGCAAACAGCCTTCATAGTACGATGGACGCAGCTTCCGGTAATTCACCGAGGGTGGCACCCTTCAACCGAAGGTGCCAACTTGCCAGTCACTGGGCTACCTCCGATATGGCTCGATACGACACCAACATCATCCTGCAAGGTGGAATACCTATGGCACGGTTGCAGTGATATGGGCAACCAAGCGGACAGCTATTCGGTTGTCGACGGCCCTGACTTGGTACTCCAAATATGTATATCGGCGCTCCTGGTCATTTAATAGACGACCGTGCTCCTCAGAGTCTGTGTCTGCCTCGGCTTGTTTTCACTGTCGTTTCAAGCCTGCGCTGGATTTTCTTCAAGCCAGCCCAGGAAAAATCAGGTCACCGAGCTAACAAAATGTTCATACCCCAGCTCTCCGATGTCCTCGATCGTCGTACCCTCTATTCCGGAAATGCCCCGCTCAATGATCCGAGTCTTCCGCAGGGCTTCTCGCTCGACACTGGAGGAATGGCTAGCTTCTTTGGTGGCGAGGTGGCCGTCACTGCCATGACCACCATCCACTTGGATCCCACTAGACGATGGCTAGGGTGGTACAATTCTCCCGGTACCTACGAGGTGGCCAGACGCTACGGTAGAGTTTCCGACTCTAAACTTCTCGAAGGTCTGTTCCCTGGAGTTCCAACCGATCTTGCTACCCTCCTGGGGCTTGAAGGCTTGAAGGGAACGAAATATATTGGTGCTCATAACGGGACAATTTTGGAGGAAACGGGTCCGTTCTCTGCACTTCTCATGAAGCACTCGGTGGACCACCTGAGGACGGTGGAAATTCCCGGCAGAAAGACGCAGCCGATAGCGGTCACCATTACTGAGCTCGAACACCCTCCAAACAATCAAGCCGTGTTACGCACTCCCATATACCCTCCCATCGTTGCTGGCATACCCATTCTAGCAAGCGTCGGTACAGCTGTCGCATGCGGTGTATTCCAGGACTGGTTCTCCTTCTCCTTGATTGTCTTTGGGATACTTGTCAATGGTGTATCGTGCGTCGTCATCGGCGCCGGAGAATTTGTATTTCAATACCCAAACCCCCGAGTGGACGTTCCCGGAGACGGCATCCTCGTGTCAGACAAAGACAAGGAGATTATCGTATTGATGGGTAGTGGGGACGCAGTGAATTCTATCACCTTAGGCTCTGCCAACCTGCGCTTCAGGTGGCGGTACTGGATCAAGTGGTGTGCGATTCTCCTCGTTCTCCAGCTCATCGTGCAAATACTCCTCATTCCCCAAGGCACGCTTTTCGGACAGATCATGTTCATTGGCTCGCTCGCCGTGTCGTGGGCGTATAACTTGTGGCTCTGCTCCATTGACAAGGAGAGTATTCAAGGAGATGTCTTCGTCAGGGGTGTATTGCGCAGTCCCCGGTTCTGGAGGTACAATCTCGGCACGCGGACCTCGGCAGTCGTGTTCATGCTCCTGACCTTGAAGCCCAAAGACCCAGGAAAAATTCTCAATATGTTGATCCCGAATGATACCGCTGAATGGTTGAAATTCAAGGACGACATCCTATCTCGTATCCGCACCAATCAAGAGCTCCGCTTCGAGACATCCTTCTTGGACACCTTAGCCCCAGAGCAGGACAGGGAACTAATGGAGCTGCTGTACAGTGACGCGGAAGCCGCGTACAAAGGGTACCTCAATCACCTTTCCCGCTCGGCAACGAAAAGAACCTCATTATGACATGTAATAACTTTATCCCACGTGCACCGTCTCCCTTTGCATTTCTTTTTGTATACTTCATTGTCATACCCAGTTGTCTGTCGTATACCGTACCTCGATACAAGCAACACTAATATAGGATTACATACTAACGAAACACCTTACCCGAATGACCGATCCCCGCGGCGTGCTATATGTATGGTCGCACCCACCATAACATACGCAAATGTCGTGTCGAATGTACCACCATATAATTACATGGCGGTCAGGTTGACTTTCTATGGATGCTGCAGTTCATGACGTGGCTGCCGAATGCCTCGTACATCCCCGCGCTTCCCCTCTTTAACCATTCATCGGGTGGCATTACTTCACCATTTGGGCAGGATGGGAACATGAGATTGTTCTCATTGCAGAACACCCACTCCAAGGGATTTGGAGTGGGACGCGAGGTCATTGAGTGTAGCTCCTTGCCTATACGTAGCCGACTGCGACTGAGTAGTAAGCTTAAGAGCTGACGAGGATCAACATACGGATAATGTGGACGAAATCATTAAGGTTCTGAATGGACGGGGAGTGTCACTTCACTGAATAATTTGAGTGGATAGAGTCCACCTACTATGTCATTCTTGTCGTAACCTTCAGTGGACATGGTACGGCGTGAGCATGTAAACGACCCTGATAGAAAGAATTATACCGAATGGATCTGAGAGAAGGATAGTATGAACACCAGTATAGTCTCATTACAGGCGGTTGCACTCACTCTGAATCTCTGCACCGGCTACAAGGAAGCCGAAAAACATGAAACTCTGACGTAGTGGACACAGTCGCTCAACTGAGCTCACTACTCCATTATACGCCACAACTCACCGCAAGGACGGTACCAGGTATCGTGAGCCAACCCAACGTAGACAAGGTTTGAAATGGCTAACGGCAGGATGAATCTCCCGGCGCCACTACCAGAATAAAGGAGCACACACCAACACAAGGCAGTAGATGATCGTTAGTAGCCACAAATGCTTCGAGTATCTATGGTATTGTTGAGAGGTGTCATTGAGAAGAAAATTTAGCGCGTACACGGCTGGGGTAGTCGCAATTCTCTCCATTTCGGTGAGAGCTTCGATCAGTTGGCTTAGCGAGGTGTGCAAAAGTGCTAAGAATACGTCAGTCAGGTGGAGTCTGGCGGTGCAGGAAACCTACACATAGTGGGAGGTTCGATCCTGGGTTGAATAAGGTTGTTCCGTTCCTCTAGAGCAGCAATGTATGAGCTCTGGTTCGCACTCGTCAGGTAGGAACTTTGAGGTTGTAAACATGATACCTACGAGATAGAAGGATATTTCTAGAGGAACATTGTCAACCTGCCCTTTCTTCCGACGCTTTAGTCGGTGTGGCGACGGCAGCGGTTCCGCATGCCATATCTTACGCAAGAGACGGGTGAAGAGACTCGTCCACGAACGATCGGGAGGATTCTCGGCAGGTAATAGATTTTGAGCGTTCCCGTCCGAATTATTCTCTGATAGGTGGTGAGTGTGACTCGATACTAATGTCGCGGTTCCGGAGATAAGCGAGGAGCCCTGATAGTGCACAGGGCGACTGCATTCAAGGTCAGGCCGACCTTTTTCAGCTTCATCACCGTCCTTTGGTCGCCGGTGGTGCATCGTGCAGGGTTGGGGTGGAATGCTCGAGGGTAGTGCGTATTTGGGGAGAAACTTGACGTAGGGATTGATGTCTTCATACTCGATCCCATCCTCCCTGCGTAGGTAGTGCTTGACGGCTATTGCATATGCCTCGAGCAAATTGATGACTGTCTTCTTCTCCAGAAGCGTTCTGGCCTGACACTCCTCCAGCTGTGTCTTGTTTCCGGGATCAACCTTCACGCCGATGGCGTTTGCTACGAGAACAGGAAGTACTAGTGAGTACAAAATACCGCAGCTTCTGCTCCTAAAGCGAACTCACACGGAACATGGAACCACACTGTTCGAGCGAACATGCGACTGGCAAAGATGACTTGAGCCCACAGCTTCCTCGCTTCGCTATACCGGTCATAACTTGTCGTCGTGCGGAAGGAGATAACAAAGCCCAGAACGGTACCGAGCCTACGAGAAATCGTTGAGATGTGACCGAATAGCGGTAGGTACAGTAAAGATAAGCGTGGCCTACACAGTGAGAAGGGTTGGTTGCAATGCCACTCTGTGAACATGGTAATTGACGATGCACACTGCGGTTGCCCATAACGTGTAGAAGATGAGAATGCGCCAGCTACGAAAGATGGCGATTGCCCAGAGATGATGGAGGAAGAGCAGTGCACGGCCTGCTCGGGTTCGCACCGACATGACAGCGACCAAGCTACTGTGATATTTGTATGCCACTCACTGCCGCGCTGATGATGGGGGAAGCGAAAGAAGTTGCATGGGCGTCCAGTGAATTAGGTGCGTACCACACCTCCACGTGACGCGTAATGTATGTCATGTTGGAGACGCGAGAGGCCTGGATGTCTGCCTCGACGAAGCTTGTGTCCCAATGCAACGTGGGGATGACTGAATGAAACGTACATGCTACTCTATGACGTTTCCACTGGTCGCGAGGAGTCACGTGACTGAAAGACACTGAGCACGCCTCCTTCACGTTCCAGCTGTCCTCCAGAGCCTCTCGAATTCAGATTGCTCTGAACGACCGAGACAGGTAGACGTGTCTCTGCATCGTTCGCGTCCGCTGGAGCCGTTCACGCCGACCGCCGGCCCTCACACAACACCTGCAACCCCGGGGGCATTGACTTCATTTCCGATATACAAATCATTTAACTTCGCTGCATTCCGAAGCACAGGGATACATTTACTAGGCTGTCGACGCTGCTGGAGCATTTTCACCCAAACCAGCACACTTCATGACCTTCTGGCATGATCCACTCCAGTTCGGAAACGACAGCCAATTCACCAGCTCCGATTAGTCCATTCTCTACCTATTCAGTCGCGAGCGAACCTACGTCCGACGGTGAGTTGTTTTGTCTTGAGGGGTTCATTGGCCCCCGTTGGACCCTTGCGCTGACCGGCAATTCCCCATCACAACATCCCCTGTCCTTCATTCCGTACGGCTTGCCCTCATTTCGGTCCCATGACGTTCCATTTCTACCTTCTCACCGTCCACATGGCCGGTCCAATCCGTCGGCTTCCCTTTTCGCCCAAATATTGCATTTCAAATTATAGAGGCACCAGACCTTGGTGCCTTCACATCCGTCTTCCGCGAGTTCCAGCATCTCCAGACGGGCCCCCCTAGAATCCTAAACTCGAATATTGATGCCTTTGAAGACGACATAGACGGCCCCTCTTCAAGGTCTGACTTGCTCACTCCATCAGTCTTCCAATCTGCGGATTCAGAAGCACGCGCGGATTCGACAGTATGGAACCAAGGCATCCTCGCACCATACCTCCGCTCTCACACCCCCACTTCTCTATCTCAGAGTGTCACCCACGACCAACCGGCAGTCGTTGTCGACAGCACGACGGATCATGAAATTGAAAGCAGCCTCAACGGAGACTCGACTGACGATGTCGGCCCTACAGTCGATGACTCCGAGTCAGAGACAGAAGGTGAACTGGACCTTCCGACCCTAGTTCCAAGTTCAGTCGACCAGAGCGACATCTTCGTGGATCCTAACTATCCCACGCTTGGTACTATCGACAGTGTCATTGAGTTCTTGAATGCAGAGCGGCATAGAGTGCAGGCAGGTCGACAAGCAGAACCAAAGATTGTTCAGTATAGCTCTCCATCAGACGTAGGGACAAACAGAAGTCGCGACACGGAGATCCGGCGGGGCAGGCGGCGTAAGCGGAGGAGAACTGCGAAATCAGTAGAAATTCTGAGGAGAGTGCGAGACGCTTCGATGACCGTTTCTGAAACTATAACTACTACCCTTGCGGAGGATACGAGTGGAGAAGCTGATAGGGATGATCACCCAGCACCAGATCCGAACCTTAACTCATCTTCCTCGTTGGAGAGCTTTTCAAAGCACTACAAATCCACGCCATCAACTCCACCCAGGACAAAAGCTTCCTCGCTTGTCTGGGAGAAGCTGAAGCACAGCAGGTCGACTCCAGCATTGCAGGTGCAGACTATACCCCCGGACCCGCAAGTCTTGAAATTGCGGTGTTTAGCTCACAAGTTACGACTCAAGTTTCCGGAAGACTATGATCGAATTACTGCTTTACTCTCCCAAGATTTCAGTGGCGTGGACTCAGACTTCTCTGATCCGAGAGGACCAGCGCCCCGGCCAAAGGATACCTTGATCCACGTATTTATTGATCAGTTTAGTTTCACTTTGGCTATGACATTGACCCCCCGTCTGACTGGCTTGCTATTGTTATAGTTCCAATATCCTGATTGGCCTTTTGATGTATCACAAGAAGCATCGATCAGCTCCTCGACGCCCGAAGCACCTGTCACATGCCGCTTTAGCTTTACTCCTCGAACGTGGTCGTCCGATAACACGACGATGTCTAGTTACTTCTTCGCCTCTCTACCAACCTATGGATACTGCCGAACAATTAGGGTATGAGGTGCGCGTATATGCACGCGTGCTTGACGATGGAAAGGGCCAAGACCGCCGCGCTAGTCACGGTCATACGCATACATCGGATTTGACCACATTCCGGGGTGCGAGCTGGCGCAAGTCTGAGAATGGGAAGTCACCCGCTCCAAAAGGGCACGCGCGTGGTAGCTCCGTGGGGAGCGATTCTGATCCCAACGGCTCATTCGCCATGAGTTCGTCATCGACGCGTCCCCTTGGAAGCGCACCTGCACGCGTACGGTACCGGGAGCAGGGAGTAGATGAGCTACTGCAGCTCAAATTACATCAAGCAATCGCAGACGTGGACGTTCCTCCTCCCAATGCGACGATCGTCCTCGCCACAGGTGACGGGAATGTGGGACAGTTTAATGATGAAGGGTTCTTGGGGCCCGTCCGGACCGCGTTGAAGAAAGGTTGGAAGGTCGAGTTATATGCGTGGGAGGATGGGTTAAGCCGAGCGTGGAGAAGGGAGTTTTCGGAGGGGCCATATAAGGACCGATTTAGCATAATCAAGATGGAGGATTTTGCGTACGATCTGTTGGACGTGGACGTGGAGGCTAAGGAATAAGTGTCTTTCCCGCCTGCGAGCGTGTTCTCCGACAATCGTGGGGCGCCAGGCTTTTCTGACCGTAGAGTTGTGGCATCCGTGGCCTGCGTAGGTTCTTATTTTCTCGCAAGGTCTCGTTCGCATGACCTTCTCATTCCTACTCCATACCTCAGCATTTTGTATCGTTGCATCATCGGCATTGGTATTTGTAACTCTGCACAACCTTCGCATTTGCATTTTGTTTCGGAATCGTTCTTTGTTGTTTACTGTAAAGTCACTACGGTGTATTTCACTAATCACAAGTATGGATCCCTTTCTCGTACGGTTTGCATACCGCTGTATCTTTCGTCGCACGCGAGGTAGTACTCCATACGTGCACATGCATAGACCAACTCCTCGTGCCGTTCACACCCGACTCGGGATAACATCTTCTGATGGTACTCTCACCCACATTCCTCTGCTGTACTACCTGTGTAAATCTATCTGGTTTTTTGCTCAAAGGTGGAATTACTGACATGTAACCAAAGGAAGAAAAACAGTGCATGAACATTCATGGACTATGCTATGCAGTCACCCATTGTTTTCACATGGAGTGCATAAGTACACACTAGGCTGAAAGGAAGAAACATACTTGCATTGAGTTTGCTTCTGATGAACATGGAAGTACATGGTAAACACATCAGAAATTGGGGGTGTTCATAGATGCAGACAGGATACTTGGTGACAAATTGCAATATGAAAATTAGTAGCTAGCATTGTCCTGTGGTGTAGCTGTAGCTCACAAGGCTCCTACTTTGGTCGAATGCGAAACCGGAGCGCGTTCGACAACCGCAGAACAATGCTTTCTTTTTGCACTATTTTTTTGGACCTGGCCCAGCTTGTGAACTCGTCATCAGTAAACTTACGGCAACACTTCGTGGCGTTTTCTTATTGCTATCGTTAAACATGCAGCTTCAACGCCACAAGAGTACGGTAAACGCGGTAACGAGAGATACTCTGCTTGTAATACGAGATGAAAGTGAGGACGACTCGCATACCTTACTTGCAGTGTTTCTTAGAAAATATCGACTACACCACAATCTTATGAGGTGACGGCGGCAACTTTCCCTTCAAAGCTAAACAAATCTCCTCACGTGGCAGCTACCAAGTCCACGGCATCAGAGTCCCAGTCAACTCCAAGCAGCGTCTCTACGTTGGTAGAGGCTGTATTGATGCTGTTGCGGTGTCAATGACGTCCGAGGGCGTCGATGGATGTCTTGTAGACAACGGCTCGTAAGATTCTGTCGCCGAATTAACCTATCAAGCAGTATTCCACCTTATTCTCTGAGCCGCCCAGCCGGTCAACATGACAACCTGCTCGACATCTTGGTGTCCGATGCCGACCGCAACACTTCTTTCTTGTCGACGAGGGACCGGGGAGACTGAGGACCGGGTGTCAGATCGATTGGGGGCACAGAAAAGTTTGCGGAAAGATGTAGCGGATACCCATGCATGGCGACCCCTCCCAGTAGAAAGGAAACGAGCGGACAGGTGTAATAATCACTCCTATGTTGGCATTCGCAGTTCAGGTGTGCCTCTGCGTCACCCACAATTGACATCTTCATCAGCACAATGGATTGCGCTTCGACTTCTGCCTTGAGGACGAGCAAGGAAGTAATGATATCCACGTTCTTCGCGTCCACGGCTAAGGTGAGAGTACCCTGTCAGTCATCAGCTTCGGAACCTCGTGGAGAGAAGGGTAGTGATTCAGACAATCATATCATATACGCCGCTTGGGATATCTGCCCCCTGCGAGAGTTGCTGTGATTGGGAAGCAAGTTACGTTTCTCTGTGTAATATACCAACATAGCAACGCAGCATCCCGCTTAAACTTAGGACCGCAACAGGGACCGATAATCAAAATCATATGGAGGATTTCGCGCATGATCTATTGGAGGTGGACATGGCGACTAAGGAGTAAGTGTCTTCGCCGCCCGCCGGCGCGTTCGACGACGATCGTGGGGCGCCAGGCTTTTCTGACCGTAGAGTTGCGACATCCGCGGCCCCGTGTAAGGTTCTTATTTTCTCGCAGGGTCTCGTTTGCATGACCTTCTCATTCCTACGGCATACGTCAAACATTTTGTATCGTTCATAATCACAGGTACGGATCCCTTTCCCGTTCGCTTTGCATACGGCTGTATCTCTCGTCACATGGCAGGCAGTACTTCGCACCGTCATACACATGCAGTCCTCGTGCCGCTAACGCCCGACTCAGGTGAACATCTTTCCGATAGTACTCGCCCGCATTCCTCTGCTGTACTATGTAAATCTCTCTAGTAACCAAAGAAGAAAACTATACATGGACGTTCGTGGATACACTATGCAATCGCCCATGTTTTCATGCGGAGAGAAGCATGCTAGTAGAGTACATGGGCTGAAATTGAAAGCAAGAAACCTACCTACCCGGGGTTCGCTTTTGATGAACATGGAAGTATGCACTGTGCGATATGGTAACACATTAGGCTCGGGAGGTGCCGTCTGTAGGCGGCCCTTATACCTGGCTTGCACCATACTACGGGTTTGTTTTCGTCGTTAGCTGGCGAGTATGTTTAAAAAGTTTGAGTAACGCAATCGCTGTTGCCAGTTGGCAAGTAGAACGCCAGTTGCTGTAACACATGGCATCCCCTGGTATTGCATTGCTCAAGATTATTGGGGTTGGAGTAACCTTGCTTGCAAGGTAATGTAGAATTACCAGCTAGGAGTTTACAGATGCAGTAGGAGGCTTGGTGCCAAATTGCAATATGGAGAATAGTCTACACTGCCCTGTGGTGTAGCTGTAGCTCACAAGGCTCCTACTTCGGTCGAACGCGACACCGGGACGTGAAACCGGTACGCGACACTGGGACGCGTTCGACTCCGCAGGGCGGTAATTGTTTTTGAGCTATTTTTTTTGGCCTGACCCAGCTTGTGAACTCATATTGTCAGTAGACATATGGGGACACCTTTTGGCGTTTTCTTATTGCTATCATATTGCTATCGTTAAGCATGCAGCTTCAACACCGTATAATGATACAATAAACGTCATAACGAGAGATATTCTGATTGCAATGCGAGGTGAAAGTTAGTGTAATTCGCATACCTTACTCGCAGTGTTTCTTAGAAAATATCGACTACACCACGATCTTGTGAGATGAGGGCGGCGACTTTCCCTTCAAAGCTAAGCAAATCACCTCTTTTGGCAGCTACCAAATCCACGGCATCAGATCCGGGCCAACTCCAAGCAACAGCTCTACGTTGGTAGAAGCCATGTTTAATGCTGTCGCAGTGTTAATGACATCCGGGGCGTCGATGGACGCCTTGTAGACGACAACTCATGAGATTCCCTCGTTGAACCAACCTGGTTTACTCACCTAGGCAGTATCCCGCCTCATAATTCTGTGCCGCCCAGCCGGTAACATGACAACCTCTTTGGCACCTTGGTGTCCGATGCCGACCGTAACATTATTCTTGATCAGTGTTGTCAAAACATTATCTTTTGTCAACGGGGGACCGGGGTGACTAAGGATCGGGTGTCAGATGAATTGGCGGCACAGAAAAAAGTTTGTGGAGAGATGAGCGAGGTACTCACGCACAGCGACCTTCCCAGTAGAAAGGAAACGAACGGACAGGTGTAATAATCACTCCTACGTTGGCATTCGCAACCTCAGTCAAGTAGGTGAGCCTCTGCGCCACTCACAATTGTTATCATCATCGGCACATTGGATTGCCCTTGGACTTCCGCCTTGAGGGTGAGCAAGGAAGCGATGATATCCGCGTTCTTTGCATTCACGGCTAAGGTGAACGTACTCTGTCAGTCATCAGCTTCAGAACCCGATGGGAGGAACGGTAGCGATCCAGATAATCACATTATGCACTGCTTGGAACATCTGTCCTCTGGGTGAGTTGTCGTGACTGAGAAGCAAGTTATGCAGTATGGCTATTTGCGTGCGAGCGTTTACGCCCGTGCCTCTCTGTAGTATACCAACCAGCGACGCAGCATCCCGTTTCACGACCGCACCCTTTTCTAGTTTATGTTTCGCACCGAGGAAGAGGGAAGTGCTGATACCCTGGAAGAAGCCGACGTTCAGGCCGTCACCACTAACTGGACTAATAGGCGCGGTGATCAGTAAAAGAGATGCTTGAGAGAAGTTGAATCTTACGTGGCATCTCGAGTGCGAGACACCAGACCGTCATAAGCAGAGACGATTCCACCAGTTAATATACCCGGGAATAAACCCAGCAGGGGATCGTCAACAGGTCCACCTGAAGTGGTCCTCTCCAACGGAATCTATTACAGACCGAGAGCTGTTCTCACAGAAGTCAAAGCAGGCATGATCGAATCATCTTGGAGATCTTTGATATGGTACCCCGCATAGTTGTTCGGATAACATTCATTTCCGGATCCGACACAAACGATAGTGCCATCAAATACAGGTACGCCTTCGTACCCTGCCGCAGAAGCCCCATATATAAGTTTCCCACCACTGTAATCTCTCAACCAAATGCTAGATACGTTGCGAAAGACGACGGCGGTTGCAGCCTCCTTTGGATAGAGAGGAGGCAAACCTTCGTAAGTTACTGCGGCTCAGGCTTCATCGTCAAAGTTGGGTGTGACGGTTGCCTCCTGAAGCGACTCCTTTTGGACTGAGACGGGGTTCGTCAGCTGAGGGACCCCACCAACGAGCACCTGCAGAGGTGTAGCCCCCAGGACCAATGGGTAACTGTCCCAGATTACAAGACCCAAGGAGTAGGAGCTATAAGGCGCCGGAAATAGATAATTTACCTGCATCGTAATCTGGAGGAATCCACAATATCTAACGCATCAATGTTTGTAGAGTACTACCTTCTTTGATATAGTCAAGTCGGTAGTCGAGACCAAGCAGGTTGGCAGCTGTGGTCGTGACGGAAGCCATTGCAGCGTTCACGGCGAGGCCATAGTAGTAAGCCTGCTGGGCATCATGAAGAAGCCAACGGGACGCAACCGCTGCTGGGGTGTCGCTCTAGTAGAATCGGCATATTGACTCAGGAAAGTGCTCAGCAAAGAGCCCAACGCTCACCTTCCACCGGCTGGTGTAGGATGCGGGGTGCGCATGTTGAATGGCTATACCCTTCACGCTTGAACCTCGCAAAAGAGCAAAACATTGCAATTGCAAGAGTGTGATCTGCTACGTGTCATTAAAAGCGGCAGGGATGTTGCAGTAAGAAATGGACTGCAAGACTTCTTGAGGAGTCCTGGTACGAAATACGCCTCGTGTGCATGGTGGAATGCAGCAACGGGGAACTTGAACTCGTTTGTCAGCTGCAATGTAGATCTACGTCAGATAAGCACTTGCACGCCAAAAATTGAAGTCCTCACCCGAACGGAAGCGTCAAGGTCAACTGCCTCGTAACAATGGACATGGACCTGTTCGTTGGGACTCCGCTCTAGTTCACGACGAAAAGGAAGATGCGCAACGCAACCTTGACTTTACCGCGCAGCGTATCGACTACCGCCCCATACTGCAAGTCCTCTGGGAAGGCACCAAGTTCTTCTTCTGCTGTGCCATTAAGTACTTTGGCGCAATATTCATCCTGTTTCTCTTTCAGCTGTCGTACCTTGTCGTACTACCCGCCAAGAAGTGAAGAGTCGAAACGGGTGGGTTGTATATGATACACACGAAGTTCTGTACGCCCAGACGATGTCCATTCTGGCACCACCGAACGACTTTGCTAAATGGAAATGAGGGCACATGAACAGCGAATGACCAGGATTTTACTTACAGGGATTCTCTCCTGAGATCAAGAAAGAAAAGTTAACGAACGAACGCCTATGATGACATACACTACTGACCGCAAGCACGCCTGTGATATAACGAGGCATCAGTGGTTGAAGAAAAAATATCATAAATGCTACGCACTTCAAGTGCCGCCACAATGGTGGAATGGAGCAGTCAACGTCGGAACGATTCAGTCCATAGGAGGGGCAACAAGCATCCAGGAAGAGGACCTCTCCTTCGTGACTCGCATCTTAATCGTGAACGCCTGTCCCCCTGAACCACGTGATTCGCTTTCACTCTTTGGGTGCGAAACTGACCATGGTGACACATACCTATTGCATTTGCCGAGCTCGGCAGAACGAGAGAAATGGTAACCCCTCCTGCGACGGATAGGTGGCAGGCGTCATCGTGAGTATTCAGGCCGTCTAAAAACTGCAACCGAGGCTCAATCATTCCTTTGGGAGAGTTTGCATCGTCCGCATCCGAAAGAATGGGAGAAGGCGTAACACCGTAGTGAGAATGTACATCGACGACGCTGTATAGAGTGAAATATGACCTCGTTGACCTATTGGAATTTCACATACCCTGGCGTGACGCAGGCACCCTGTGAAGTTCAGGCAAGGAGCATTCCACCTTTCAAGAGTAAAGAGGCCCACCCGAGCATCAATAAATAAAGCGTCTTCGGGGACATCGAGTTATGTGCCCATCAGCTGAATAAGACCGAGGTCTAACGCGTGTCGCCAGCTATGACTTCATTACCACTAGCACAACCAGTCCAGATGGTGGCGTTGCGGATCAAAACAGGTGGTGTACCAGGTTCATACCTGTTAGACACACTTCGACTGTAGAAGTCAGGGAGCGGGTCGGGAGACGCGTCCAGAGCACTACATCGCGCAAGGATATCGGTCGAGATGAAAGGAACTCCATCCGTGTGGCTGTTATCACTGGCCGCCAGTTGAAACCTGGGGTAAAGAGAAAAGCTTAAAGCTACAAATACGAGCAGAGGAAAGGCCAGAGGTTTAAGACTAAGCGAAGGGCGCCGCGGCATCCATTGATAGCGTTGTTCAAAACTGTGGTTTGGAAGTCCCTTCTCTACGGGATTCATGTGGAAAGCGTTGAAGATGCATGAAAGTCTTGAAACAACTTTTATACGTCACAGTGCAGTACTGCTCTCGGCATTACTGTAAGATGGGAACTTATCAATGCCTGTGTAATAATAAAGGCATCGTAACAATTTCATCGCACAAAAGAACTCACCATTCCGTTGGACTCCATAAAATGGTGGAAACGATTTGCGGGGAACTGGCGGGGAAACCCCACTACCGATCTTCTCACCCTTCTCGTGCTCTGCGAAGAGAGCTCCCTTGGGAGTAAAAGAAGGGGCGTATCGTGACGTCTCGTATGAATGCGTTCATAAAACCTGTCAAGACGGAAAAGGTAGCTCGCACGAAGGGTCGTGTTGTTATGCGACACCCCCCAGTCTGGGGATTCGCCGTAAAAATCCCTAGCCTTGCGTCATGTGGTAAGTACAGTGCAGCGAGTCGCGACCGATTGCTCCCGTGCTGTTGGCAGACAGTTAATTCGCTTCAGTGACCGGCGGCGGTTTGCGATCGCGACTTTGAATCAAAATGCAAGTGGTCAAAAAGCTTTGACAAGAGCGAGATTCGAACTCGCGCCCTTTCGGACTGGATTCAACAACCTGATTCCAGCGCCTTAGACCGCTCGGCCATCTTGCCTTGCTTGAACTCGACGGAAACACGATCAACAGATGAAACCACCTTCACCTCTTAGACAGACTCCTAGCATGAAGCACCTGTAAATCTGATTAATAATCTCACCCCTGTGGTGCTTATCTTTTCACGTCCCCGCACAGGAAATAAGTGAGCGAATTGACTTCGTCGGAAACGTCTGGGTAGTTGGCGGTGGTTCGACCTTGTAGCGAAGTCCGCCGTTGCTGTGACCCGGGCCATTGTTTAATTCCTTTCTTTAATTCAAGCCTCCGGGAATGTTTTGCAAGGTTTCATGCAACTCGAAGGCCCAGTGTGGTGACGTGCGGAGTTGAAACTAGAAGTGCAGGGCAGACCGCGCAGGGGTCCGGTGGTCGCGAGACCGAGCACGACGCGGATGGACTCCTTGAGAGCTAAGAGCAAAGCTGGTTAGTCCGTGTCAACCTGGTTCCCTGACTCAAAGGCACACAATCCTTATCTTTGACGTTCGACTTTCACCAAGACAACCCATTGATAAGGATCCGTCACATAACGTATATAAAAATCTCATCCGCGATGGCTTCGCAGCTCCTCCTGTCCATTTACTGTCCCCTATAGCGCGCTCTTTTGACCATGTCAGATCAAGTACTTCCCCAGAGTGCGGGTTATGGTGTCGGTGAGCACTAAACTCTGCTAGTATCTGTAACGTCGATTAATGGCTGCAGTTGTCGGTGCGTGGAGTTGAGGATGTTCGCGGCCTTAGGTTACTCATCAATTCGCAGGAATTGGTCTATTCTTTAGTGCGTTCATGCTCGGGTTAACGGCCATGCAAGCCAGATATACCGGGGTGTCTCCAAAGGACTCCGAAGAGTTTACCTCCGCTTCACGAAGTGTGAAGCCCGGTCTTATCGCGTCAGGAATTGTTTCAGCGTGGACTTGGGCAGCCACACTGGTAAGTTCTCCTACAGGTCATCCTCGCGAGATTCTCATGTCTGCATTCAGTTGCAATCCAGTGCCGTCGCTTACAGATATGGCATATCGGGCCCGTGGTGGTATGCTGCAGGTGCCACTGTTCAGGTCCTTCTCTTTGCACAACTCGCTGCCAAACTCAAGCTGAATGCGCCATATGCTCATACTTGGCTCGAAATTGTTGCAGTTCGATGGGGAACGGCGGCCCACCTGATATTTATGTTCTTTGGCCTTGCAACAAACCTAATTGTCTCGTCCATGCTGGTTCTGGGAGGTTCGGCTACTGTGACCGACCTCACTGGGATGAGCACTATTGCTGCGTGTTTCCTAATCCCCATGGGAGTTGCGATTTACGTGGTCGTGGGTGGTATGCGTTCGACGCTGCTTTGCGATTAGTGAGTCCTACTCATATTAATTAAATAAACGGATCTGACTGCGGTCACAGCACTCATACTACGGTCCTCTTCGCCATCATTCTCACATTTGTATTTACTGTCTACGTGACGTCTAGGTATATTGGTTCAATTAGCAAGATGCACTTCCTCCTATCTGAAGCCTCAACGGTCGCCCCTGTCGCTGGAAATGCTGGTGGTTCTTACTTGACTCTACGTTCGAAGAATGGTCTTATCTTTGGTGTCATAAATTTAATTGGAAACTTTGCCACCGTCTTCCAAGATCAGGCATACTGGCAACGTGCGATTGCCAGCAGGCCTGCCACGACAGTCAAGGCGTACCTCATTGGAGGTCTTGCTTGGTAAGTTTCTGGTAGTAACCCTTCGCGCGACCTAACTTTGCATACTGGTCAAGGTTTGCCATTCCGTTCACATTGGCCACCACACTCGGGTTAGCTGCAGTCGCTCTAAGCGCCGTGCCCGCATCGTCGTCATCTGCACAAGTACCCACGGCTAGTGGCTTCGTCCCGCTACTTCCTACCTTGTCGGATGCACAGATCTCAGCGGGGCTTCCAGCACCCGTCGCTGCTGCAGCACTTCTTGGAAAGAGTGGCGCGACTGCTATGCTAATCCTACTGTTCTTGGCTGTGACAAGCGCAACGAGCGCGGAGTTGATTGCAGTCTCCTCCATTTGGACCTATGATATATACGTCAGGTACATTAACCCCAAAGCGACTGAGCAGCAGATCCTCCGGATGAGTCACTTAGGGGTGAGCTTTGATATTTTACACCGAGGCCACTTGTTTATCTGCGTTAAATGCTAGGTTGCGGCGTTCGCGCTGGTGATGGGTATTGCTGGCGTGATCTTCTACTACATTGGCATCTCTATGGGTTGGCTTTACGTGAGATTATTCCTGTACCACGTAGTTACCCACTCTCTAACTGACTACACAAGACATTCATGGGTGTCATTCTTGGATCCGCTGTGGTACCCATTGCTCTTTGCATCACCTGGCGCAAGGCTAGCAAAGTCGGATGCCTTGCTGGGGCTGTCATTGGATTCATCGTTGGTCTGGTAGCGTGGCTCGCAACGACTGCTGGTCTGAACAATCATGTGATCAATGTTACTGTGAGTGGTCGTGTCCAACTCTCCTTTTTTCCGTTCGCGAGTAATTCGCCTTTTGTTCGCAGACTAGTGGAGGTGGGATCAGTGCACGTTAACCTGTGTACGTGTATGCTGACGTGCGTTATGCTAACCAGGGAACTATGAGATGTTGGCAGGCAATCTCGGCTCTATCGGCATCGGAGGCATCATAGCTACCATCGTCTCTCTGATTGTGAGCGAGGCTTCCTTTGGTACTTTAGTGACCTGTGCTAACATTCACATCGTTCAGTGGCCTGAAGACTACGACTTTGCTGCGACACGTGCCATCAATTTGCCAGCATCCCACCACAAGACACCAGCGGTGGACGAGGGCGAGGTATACGTGGAGAAAAAGGCACATGACCCATCAATTTCTTCGGTCGTAAACGAAGGTCCTAAACTCGATAACGAGTTGGACCCCGCTGGCCTGAAAAAAGCATTTAAGTTCGCTGCTTGGTCGTCTGTTGCCTTGGTACGTCCTTATCAGTGACCAAATTGGCCTCGGGGTGGTAACGTGTTATCCCACTTACAGACTCTGATCTTCATGATCCTCATTCCTCTACCCCTCTTCGGTGCCTCGACGGTCTATTCTGTGGCCGGTTTCTCGGTATGGGTTATTGTTGGCATCGTGTGGGCTTTCTGTTCAGCATTTGCTGTTGTGCTCTACCCCCTCTGGGAGAGTCGTACTGCCCTTGCCTTGGTATCACGAGGGATCATCAAGGTATTGTCTCTGTTTCTGTTATCGATCATGAGTGTCTGAGGGACGGTGGGTAATAATTTTAGGACATTTTTGCGAAGGGATCCGGCAAGTATGTACCCCCAGAAGCGGCCGCAGACGCTCAGACGGCAGCATGACATGATCTGCTAGGTTGGGATCGACTGCATTTCGAACGTTGTAAGAGTTGGTATACGGATATAATCCTTGTTAGAATTTCCTTGTTTGTGACGCGAACATCCTAGGTAGTTGGTATAGGCATGTATATATTACATACCTACCACGGGCAGGGTACAAGTGTGCACCCACCCGCTTATTCATTCCTCAGGCCCACCTCGATTTAGATTTGTTTCAACCTAGAAGTGGATGTGACAGGAAAAAGAATTGGATATCATGGTGATGTACGTGTGCGCGAGGTGTGGACGGAGTAGGGCGGAGGAAACGCAGAAGCTTGAATATTCACCCCCATGCAGCCGTGGTGCTATGCGAGTATTGAATGGTGTATTAGACCCGTATTATTGGGAGGGTGGAGAACATACCTATAGTTCACGATAAGATGCCCATCCGTCGCGAACGACTACGAGCGCAGAGTAAACCAGTAGTACGAACTGATATAACTTGGAACAGACCTTATACAAGTTGGATACTGTATCATCGGGAGCGGGGGAGAATGCGAGATTGATGTATGTAAACTGCAAAACCGCGCAGTCATGCCATGTTAAAAGGGGGTCAGTGCTTGTGGCATCTCGGGTATACGGGATCGCACACGAACCAGAGGATCTCCGGCCTTCCAGGCCAGCTCCTTTCTCAAAAACTGTATGACGGCCTGGAAGCGGTTCGCCGCGGTAATCTTGTAAAAGTTCTGCTTCATAATCGGCGCATTACCCACAGCTTTGAAGCGTACAATGACTATTCAACCCAGATGTCCAAGTTCAAATCAACATGAGGTTTCATGGATGAATCAAGGGTAACGGCAAAGAACAACAATACCTTTCGAAGGATCCTTCTTCTTGTAGGTTTCAAGAGCTTGAATCGCCGGTGAGAGGCCTTCTCCACTCTCCCCTGGGAGAGACATTTGACGTCCTGGCTCATCAGGACTGCCTGGTGCTTGCGCCATTCCCGAAGCGCTGAACAGTGTGAGCCGGCTCAGTTGACTTCTCGACGATGTCAATTTCCAAAAAAGGAAATGCACGTTGTTTTTAACGGGTCGCATGGAACAAGGGTATGTAGTACTAGGCACAAAACTAATAGAAAGGTTCGCATGCCCTTTCCTCATTGGGATGAGACCAGAACTGCTACGTGAAGTAAACTTCAAGTAGTATGACCATCGACACTATAGGTTAGATAAGTTGGTGCTCCTACCCACCACAGCACAGGATACCATGCAGAATATGAATACTAAGGACAAATCAGTTTCAAATCCTTGCACGATTCGCCTCACGCTTGCGTCTCCTCCATCACAATTTTCAACGCTTGGTCTGACCTTGGCTTGATCGAACACTTGAACGGCTTCGGTATCCTGTTGACCAAATTCGGAAACGACGTCGAAAGAAAGAAGTACCCTGGCCCACCTGAATACAGAATTGTCAAACACGATCTCTGGCTCGACCGCCAACTCGGTCCCTCTCAGTTCCGTATTCGACCTTGACTCATCCGTGGCTGCGACCCTTGCTTTGGATATATCCAGCGTCGCGAACATGCTTACCATCAACAACCAGAGCGACGATTCGACTAGGTGGGCTCCAGGACATCGCCTGTTCGTTTGGCGGGAAAACAGTTCGCTAAATATCAATAACCCGTGCCTTAGGGAAAAAAACTTACCGCCTGCCAAATCCAAAAACGTATGTCCTCGGGTCCCGCCTCCGCTCTGCGGCGTTTGTTTCCTTACTTTCCGCATGAAGATCTCCGGTAGAAGGAGTCCGCAAACTCGGCCTGCTCTCCCGCGCCGCAGAATCTGGCACTGCCGTACTTGATGCATTAGCAGTATTCAGGAACCGCTCTGGTTTGAAGACATCGGGCTCAGGGTAAAGCTTCTCATCGCGCAAAATCCCCCTCAAGAGAAGGAAGCATCATTAGTATAACGGTGTTAGAAACCTGAGCTTCCTCGTCGTTGCCGATGAGACGGGGAAGTCGTATCACGTACCATATATTCCCAAATATCTGATATACGGCATGAGAAACGATTCTCCGACCATGTTATGCTCCAACGCATCAGGACAACGTACCAATGACCCTTTTGGGATGAACATTCCTTCGTATACGTCGTCTTCCTTCAATCTGTGTGGGAGACCTGTGCCAGACATCTCCTCTGCACGCTAAATTAGGGGAAATGATGGGACGTACTCAAAGGTACTGGGACGCCCCATCTCAGCGTCTCGGCGAAGACTGCATCGCAATATCGTAACCGCTCCCTATCGTCAAACGTGGGAAGCCTCCGTCCTCCAGTGACATTGTCAATTTCGGCCTGCGCTTGGGCCAAGACATGTGGATTTTGCACCATTGCAAGTATGAAGAGCGAGAGGAATGCAAGGCTCTACAGCGGCGAAAATGAGAGACTCCGTGAGGTTGAACGGTGTAGCATAGGGTGGAAGGCATGACTTACGGTCTCGATGCTAACATATTGACATAGGTGCCAGCATGTGTACAACAGTCGATGGGGAGCGTAAGGAGAGAAGGAGGAGCAAGACTGACACACTGACCTTCCGGAATATATCGAATTGGCTGTCCATCGCAGATCGTGGTCCTGCGTAGTCGTTGAATACGCCTTCTTAGGCTCCTTAGCATGCCGGAAGATGTTTTTGAAGTTATCATTTTCGTGGATGCTGCTCTCCGATGCAGCCCCAACCCCAACCCCACTATATGTATCTGGATCGACAAGCATAGATACAAAACAGGGCCTCGCTGTTCCTTTTCTCTGTGCATGGACCACGACAAATAAGTCAATAGAAAGTTAGCCGAGTGCGAAATTCAAAGACGAGAAAGGACGGAAAAGAAAGGCACGAACCATCTCATCCAGCACAAGGTTGTACGGCCGATCAACGAACTCCTGCATCATGGCTTTCCACTGAACTGCTTGGCGTTTGAAGGAAGCACCGGGAAACCAAAGTGGAATGTGTTTCACTGTTTCCGTCCGCAAGTCGAATCCATCCGTTACGAGACATGATACGGACATTCCAGATAAGAAAAGGTTAATGAGATGACCAGTGACTTACAAATGGGGAACACGTCGACCAGCCAAATCTGGCCACTCGACGCTATCCTATTCGCAAGCAGATCGATACAGTCCTCTGCAAGTCTCAGAAACTCGTCGTCGTTCGACTTGACTTGATGTCCGTACACGACCGAGAGCGTCAAACCGCCCGCGTAACTGTCGAGAGCAACTTGGTACTGGAAGAGTTGACGTAAAGCCACATGACGCACCGCCTAATATGATCCATATAGCCCGCTGGGTTCTCCAGGAGTCTTCTAAGGAACGGTTTCGTCTCGAGTTCCAAAAGAGGGTGGTAGTTCCGTATGCTGGCAGGCCCAAGCGCCGTTTGGAGGAGTCGACGTTGCCGGCGGGATGTTTCCCCATAGGGGGTAAAGGCAACCATATCTTCACAGCCGCACCTGGTCGATCGTATGTGATTTGTGGTTACGTCAGAAAGCGAAGGTTGTGATTTGAACTCGAGTATGCGTACAGTTCGTTTGCCATAACAAGATGAGGTCTATCAGAGTATATCGACCCGCGTTTGTCAAGGAGCTCGAAAACTGCCTCGGGCGTGTTCAGAAAAACGACTCCCAGTCCGCATACGTGGAGGTACGTGATACGTCCTATCAGGGTTGCCATGAACAGCACCTCACATGCCGGATACCGCAAAAATTTCGCCAACACTCACCATACACTCTCTTCCACGTTTCCGCACGCAACCAAAGCTCTTTCCTGGCAAGATCGCGCAGATTGCCAACGAAAGGAAGAGGTTTTGGGCCCGGGGGGTATCGTGAAGATGATGGCCTCAAATTACGGATGAGTAGGCGATAGAAGACATAGATAGCAATTGCAAGTATAGAAGCCCAAACAACAGCCCGCCCCATATGAGTTAGTTCAGAGAAGAAAGTGGACCAAAGGAAGTGTCAAGTGTGTGCGGCATTTTATATGAGCAAACGATGACCCTTGGCGCCTTCTAACCCAAATACATAGGTTGCGGGGGAGCAACGTTGCAACATGGGAATTAGTAGCCACGGTCAAGCCCACCCTTCCCACCTTGGTGGAGGGTATGAGGGCGGTATCTTAACTTTACCCTTTGACTGTTAGTCTCGAAACCAGCCGTTCTAACAAACCGGATAGATCCGGTGCACGTCGTGTTCCCAGACTACCCTCAAACCTGCCGAGACGGTTTGAAGGATAAAGTTAGGCAGTGTTTATAATGTATGCATATGCACTGCGAGGATACTCTTCCTCATAGGGTCTAAGCGGGGCCTAGCCTCGGTTCCCGCGCAACTGATACTTGGTTGTCCTGCGGTGACGAGATCGCCTGTTGCGGGCGAGAATTACCACCAATGACCACCCTGACAGAACAACGCGAGAAGTACGGCCCGAAGAGTGGATTTCCGTTCTGCGAAGGGCATGCATGATCTGCCCGACTGCCGTATGGACCTCTTCCGCAGAGCAAAAACGCTCACGGAATACTGTTCAAGCCAACCACGTCAAGTGAAAAAGGAGGCCACATCTCAGGTCTGAGTCATGTGTGTTTCAGGATTGAATACCATTGAATCCCAAAGAGGCTCCATGTTCGATAATCTGGGGGCAGTTCTACTCTTGACATGTGTAAATTACGCCCAATTTGGATCGATATTAAGCCAGGCTTCCGGGAAGTGAAATCGACTTACCTTTATCCCTGAGAATTCTTGAGCTTCGCAGTGGATGTGTGTGGAAAGAGAGGAGCAACCCAAATCCAGAATAGTGTAACTTGTGACCTGTCTTGCCTCGGCACTTAAGAACAACGACCCCGGAAGGCAGCAGAGTCGATACCAAGCCTAGCACAAAGACCCTTCGTCGGCAAAAAAACAAAACGTCCAGTGTCCAGCGAAGTACTCATCGGCTGCACCGCATAAACGGGCAACATGTCCTAAGTTACCTCGCTGCAAGTCTAAATTGGAGGTGAGGATTTCAAGGGTGCCGCAGAATAGACTTCCCGGTCGCCGAATAGCACCGAGATAGAATCTACGGTCCCATGCTAAGTCCCGAGCAGATAAGCGTAATAATTGAAACGAGCGATAAAAATGGTGCGTACTTCTCTTCTCTGGAAACCACTTTATAATGACCCGGTCATGGCGGAGAATTCCTCTCTGCTTCTGCTTCCGTTTCCCAAATCCGGAGAAAATAGACACATTCCGGGCCGAATTCCCATGCCCGATTCTCGGCAGAGCTTGCACTTCGAATGGATTCAGAGTGTTAAACTGTACAGTTTGGTAGTAAGCACCACAATCTCACAGAAATCATTGCCAGGGATTGTTCACCAATGGAAAGTACTGTACAGTAAATGAGGGAGAACAAGAATTACGTGGTATTAAACTACATGTAGTAGAGTTATCTGTAAACACAATGCCCCATATTTCAACTTACATGCAACTCAAATATGCCCAGTGGGACTGTTGATTCCCTTCTGAGCTGGGGGATCCGATTGCTCTGGGTAGCTGACATGAGTGTTTAATGAATTCTCAAATCCAACTTCGTTAGATTGCTATACCTGCTTTGAAATACGCCGATCGCAAGGCTCGCAAAAGCCCATCGCGACGTATTTCACGACTTGCAAGGACCAAGCTTTGAACTGTAGTCTGCCTAAGTTAGCAGCCCCTTATGCGATGTAAGGACGATGAGGGTATGCAGCTGCCAATCGGATCGTCAATAGAGGACAACAATCACTACCCCTTCGCCACCATTCGACACGTCCTTTGAGCCGGGATCTCATCCGGATGGCTCCTCGACTGAGCAAACGCCAACAGCGCGAGCAGGAAGAGCTTATTGCACTTGCGAGCAGTAGACCTGAGCTCGCGCGATCCGATTCACACGTATCCATCGATGACCAACCCGTAGTTGCACCTGCAAAATCTGGCTTCGCTACGGTACGTAATGTCATTACAATGCATATGCTTGCATGCATAGTGACAATGATACCCAGCTCTTTACACCAGACGATGAGCCAGAGACTCCAGATGAAGACAGCGAGGGCAACGTCCAAAAGCCTACCAAGTCTCGCAAGGTAAGTTGCCGTGTACCATCCGACTCTCGATCAGCGCTAAGCTACCGTACATCAGGCAAAGAAGAAAAGAAAGAAGCCCACCGATTCCACCAACAACTTGCCACCGGAGAAGTCGGGTGCTTCATCATTACAATCACCGGTGAATTCTAAACCTGCAGCGACGAAAAAGAATAAAGGCAAGAAAAAGGATGACGTCGACGACCTCGACAAAGCATTAGCAGAATTGTCTGTCAAGTACGTATTCACTTCGTAGTTTCAAAATGGACTGCTCGAATGTCGCATAGATATCCAGATCTCAAACAAATATCAAGTTCCTCCGGTGACCAACGGACCAATGCTCTCGCGGGTCTCTTATCAGTCTCGCTAGCCCATCTCGATGCAGAGTCGGAGCTCCGTAAGTTCTTCGGCTCAAGAGCAGTCACGGCGGCCGAGTCGTCCGAATCTGGGCCTTCTCAATCTCACAGACGACGACGCGGGATGCCATCTGGCACATCGCGCTCACAGCTCACACGTCCAAATCGATCCTGGTCTCTGATGAAACCACGAGAAGGACTCTCGCTACGTCCTCTTACGGAGGCGGAGACGTCTAGGAAAGCCAGGAGAGGTCCTGCGTGCTCGGGTAAATGGTGGGCCGTAGAATACACAAGGCGCTATAAGGGTGCAACTAGAGACTTCATTGGTGCCGTGAGGAGCGGAGGTACGTGACCTCACTTATTAATTCCAATCCCCTCTAATTCCCTTGTCGACAGCACCTGACGCATTATGGGGGGTTTTGCACGCCTTGCCCTGGCATGCAGATACACTATTACAACTCGGAGAACTATATAGGCACCGTGAGGGTAAGTGCGTTGCTGCGCTCTGCTTGGTCCTTTATCTTCCGCAATGTTATTCAGAATACAGCACTGCTGTGGAACACGTCTCACGAGCCATATTCGCTTATGAACGGGCTTTCCTTGGCGCCTTCAGCTTCACTAGCGGAACCAACAGACTTGACTTTGATTTTGTTGAGAATCGGCCCTTCTTCCTGGCCATACACCAGCAGGTCATGTAGGTTCACGTATATAACGTATCCGTCTCATCGGCTGCAGAAGATAATATTTTTCCTAGTGATCTTCAACGGCGTGGCTGCCCACGCACTGCTTTTGAGCATGCCCGTCTCCTTTTCTCGCTCGAGCCCTTGACTGATCCGCACGGATCACTTCTACATCTCGATTTCCTTGCAGTCAAAGCGGGCATGAGTGACTGGTTGTTGGACATTTGGAAGGTCTACCAGTCCCGACATGATGTCATTGAAGATGGGGGAGAGTACATGGACCCTAGCGTACTTCCAGGATGGGCTTTCGCAAGGGCGCTGCTCTTGAGAATGGAAGAGAAGGTCAGG
The DNA here is from genome assembly GCA_024663475.1 of Pisolithus thermaeus. Lineage (NCBI taxonomy): Eukaryota > Fungi > Basidiomycota > Agaricomycetes > Boletales > Pisolithaceae > Pisolithus > Pisolithus thermaeus. The sequence continues at coordinate 947,951 of JANFAF010000001.1, forward strand.
CGTGATCGCGGCGAGGTTGGTCCCAGGTTGAGAACCAAACGGCTCTAGCTCATGTGTTTTTCAACACTGCTCTAGGACGTCAAGGAAGAGAGCACAGAAGCTCTCAAGCAAGCCATATCTGCCTACCCCTCTGTGGTGCCGCTGCTAGCTGACAAATGTGAAATATTCCTCTCTGCAGACATTCGATCACACAAGGAATTTCGCATACGCACAGACAACGTGTAAGCAGTCGCGCCTTACCGCGGTGTTTCGGCTCATGACAGTTTTCAGTGGTCTGAGTCGTACGGAAAGTGTCCTCCATCTCCTTTCACACATATATGCCATTCGGTCCGCATCTCTATGGAAGTTGCCCGACCTCAGCTCTTGGCTAGCATCAACAACAGCGGCCCTTCTTCCTCATCTTTCCTCCTCGCGTGCTCACCCAGTCCGTGACCGGTTTCTCCGCATCTTCAACTCCGATCACCTTTGCTACTCTGTTTACCGACATATCATCGTGCTTCAACAGACTCACGCACAGGAGCAATATCGCATTCTCACGGCTTTCATTCCGCGAGGTGTGTTAGCTTCACATGAGTACGCATGTGACCCATTACCGCCGCCAACCGCACGGAGTTCCTACGACGCAAAATTCTTTGAAGGAGCCGAAGATCTTACTTCGCCCAGAGGTTCTCACCGGCGTACTCGCGCTGAAGAGCGCCGACTCGAACGCCTTGTCCCTGATGTAGCAGTTCGTGAACAACTAATTGCTCTCTTTGAACGGCTTCCTGGCCTTGCTGCGCAAATGCCCGGTGGCATGGTGCAGTTTGTGCAGGCTCTGGCCCAGATGGGTGATGAGGCTGTTGAGGACTTGTTGATGGCAGGCCTGGGAGCACAGGAGGGCCCTGTGCCAGAAGCAGAACAGCACCATCTAGGAGCAATGCCTGGGGGCATGCCTGAATTTGACGACGAGGTGGATGACATTCCGCCAGAGGACGCCGCTCACGAGGTTGAAGCTGCGGACGAGGTTGCGGACGAGGACGACGAGGCAGATGAAGCGGAGGCTGCTACGGTAAGTTCTTGCCTTTTTATTGCCATCATGTTCTATCTGAGCAACCCTACTGTATACTTAGCCACTTCCTTTGCGTGTCGTGCGCAACCTACTGAGTAGGCTTTGGGGAGGCACCAGGGAGGCACGGGAAGAATCATCCGATGACGAAGACGAATCGGTGGTTCGTGATGAGGATGGTGTCGATTAGTTGTGCGATGTTGCGGTGGCGGTACTGGGTCATAACGGGGAACCTGCGTTAATTCGTGGATGCTCCATGTGCTTTGTTTCCGTCGCCCTTTATTTCGACATCATTTGGAGTTGAGATATGTGAGGTATGACTCTAAGCTGATTACTAGGCGGGTAGAACAGGGTAGAACCGGTCCCTTCCGCTGACGCTCCCGCATCTCCTCTGTGCAAGTGCATAAAAGTTCGTAGCTGCGTGATTTCGAGTCGACTGAGAACGCGGCTCGCCAACGTTCTGAATTTTGCCCTGTACTATGTACAGCAACCACGTTGTAGATGTAAGTTGGTGCTAGTTACACGTAATGAAGTGTTGACTGGAGACGTGACCCGGTTGGCAGTAAATTTGCTCGGCTCTCCACTTCCTCTTTCTACCACCGTATCGCAGTACTCATGTTGTCCACTCGTGCCGCACACCTGTCGTCGCGGGTGGTCAGGAGGGCCCTTCTACCAGGGCACCGACAGGCTGCCCTGACAGCTGTGCGTCGACGAGACAATATATCTGTTCGTTCTATCCAGTCGGTTCAAACTGACCGTGTGAGTAGGCAGCATTCATACCCATCTACCTGCATTCTAACGCTAGTTCTGACAGGACACAATCACACGTCTTCTCTATTCACTCGGCTCGAAGCGTGAGGTGGAACGTCATCTCCGTATCTTTTCGTCCGCCTCCAACCCAACCCAGCCTGCCAAATTCGCCGTCATCAAGGTCGGAGGGGCCGTCTTGGACAATATTGATGATCTTGCCCACTCTCTCTCGTTTCTTTATCGAGTTGGCCTCTATCCTGTGGTCCTGCATGGTGCAGGGCCTCAGATGAACGATATCCTTGAAGCAGAAGGCGTAGAGCCCGATTACATAGACGGTATCAGAGTCACAGGTAGATTCCTTTGCGTCCTGTGCGGAGCGATTCTGACGATCTTCATCCCACACCACTTCATTATCGTGTTCCTTTCAAAGACTCCAACACCCTCCAAATTGCACGCCGCGTCTTCCTCGAAGAGAATCTTAAACTTGTCGGGGCCCTCGAGAAATTGGGCACCCGCGCTCGCCCAATCACGTCTGGCGTCTTCACCGCCGACTACCTCGATCGTCCCCGCTACGGCCTCGTTGGTCGCATCACGCGTGTTGACAAGCGCCCAATCGAAGCTTCTATCCGTGCCGGTGCCCTTCCCATCCTAACTAGCTTGGCTGAGACACCAGAGGGTCAAATCCTCAATGTCAATGCGGACGTCGCCGCTGGAGAACTGTCCAAAGAGCTTGAGCCGTTGAAAATTGTCTTCCTCAACGAGAAAGGTGGCCTTTTCCATGGTGTTACTGGAGAAAAGCTCGACGTGATCAATCTGGATGAGGTAAGTCCCCTCACTTTCATCCGCCTTTCTTCGGTGGTAGAAGTTGGTTGACATGTGTCTCACGTGTAGGAATACGATCAACTGATCAAGGAACCCTGGGTCAAGTTCGGGACGAAGCTCAAGTTGCGGGAGTTCAAGGAGCTCTTGGAACACCTACCCCGATCCTCTTCTGTTGCGGTCATTTCCGCCGCTAACCTCCAGCGTGAACTTTTTACGGATTCAGGCGCTGGCACTCTTATTCGCCGTGGCTATCGCCTAACGAAGTATAATACCCTCACAAGCATTGGACCTGACCGCTTCCGTCAAGTCGTGCACGAACGCGACCCAGACGTCAGTGCAGGGACGGCTAGTGTCGCAGGTATCCTAGCGGAACTCGAGCGTACCCCGTTCACGATCTACGCCGATGAGCCCCTTGATTCCGTTGCGGTCGTCTCACACCCCGAGGGCGAGATACCCGTTCTTACCCGCCTCCTGCCATCTCGCGCTGGGGTGCTGAACGGTGTTCTGGACAATGTTTGGGCTGCCGTACGCAAGGATCATCGTAAGCTTTTCTGGACTGCCCCGGTCGATGATGAGAATCGTGCCTGGCACTTTGAGCGCGCAGATGGAAGTTTTACGAGGGGCTCAAGGACCCTGTTTTGGTACGGAGTGACTGATACGAGCGAGCTCGACCATGCGGTGCACTCTTTGGAACAGAATAAACGCATTCCTCGTGCTTTTCTCCCTGTGGGACCCTCTCGTGCGGCCAATGGTCTCGGTGGCTCACGGGCATACTCGACGTCTGCCAGCCGAACTCCCACGAATACCCGAGGCTACGCTACTGCTACGGCCCCTGCACCACCTGTACAACACACCACGGAGCACAAACGCCTGGCACTTGTTGGCGCGCGTGGATACACTGGTCAGGCTCTTGTTACGCTACTCTCCTCTCATCCTTACCTGGATTTAACTCATGTTTCCTCGCGCCAGCTTGCGGGCAGGGCGTTGGAGGGATATACCAAAGGGTCTGTGACATACAGCAATCTGGGAGTCAACGATGTGGAGGAGATGGAGCGTGAAGGGGCGGTAGATGCATGGGTGTTGGCATTGCCGAATGGTGCAGGTGCTCCATTCGTCGCTGCATTAAATAACGGAGCTAAAGAAAAAGAACAAAAGGGAGTGAAGGCCAGTGCGGTGGTGGATTTAAGTGCGGATTGGAGGTTCGATGATGGTTGGACGTATGGCCTGCCTGGTGAGGAGCGCTTGTAATCTACCGTGCTAGGAATATGAAGTTCATTGTTTTGTTTTCTTGCTCTGGTCTATATGTTTCGTCGTTTTCCGCACTCTGTCAGAACTGTACAACCGTCCTGCTATCCGTGACTCTACGCGCATTGCCAACCCAGGATGTTATGCGACAACAATTCAGCTCCTGATTGCACCCTTACTACCCTACCTCAAACATGGGTGCTGGCCAACCGTATTTGGAGTTTCTGGGTACAGCGGCGCAGGAACCGTTCCCAGCCAGACGCCTGACGGGCAGCCAGCGAGCATCCCAAAAATTCCTCCCGAGAGCCTTGGTGGTGCCATCCGACCATATTCTTTGACGGACCATGTGCATGAACGTGAAGCCGGGCGTCACCTATCGCGTCTTTTGCATGACCCGAGCGGCGGGTGTGGCAAGGTCTCCGACGCCATGCAAGTTGCCTTCGTTCCCGTCGTTGCACCCTGGTTCAGCGGCATCATCTGCACCCTCTCGATGCCTCTGGCCTCCAAGGCAACAGCCGCCGATATAAGGGCTTTATATGAGGAGAAATACCAAAACGAGCGCCTCGTGCGCGTGCAAGCTGCCATACCTAGCCTGGCAGACATTGCTGGGAAGCATGGTGCTGTGATCGGTGGAGTGCAGGTGCATAGTGGGGGAGAGCGAGTGGTTGTAGTGGTGAGTTTCGTCGCCAGAAGCGCTTGTTGTCCGGGGGCTGACGGATCTTCGGCATCATATAGGGCGGCTTGGATAACTTGCTTAAGGGAGCCGCCACACAATGTTTGCAGAACTTGAACCTGGCACTTGGATACGATGAGTTTGAAGGAATCCCAGGTGATCGATAAGAAATCACGCGCAGGAAAAAGTACACTGCAGTGGCCCTCATCGAAATCTCTAGTTTCCTAGGATTCGATTACTTTCGTTTTCAGTAAGGTTGTCATGTGGGAAAATTACGTCAAAAAAACACACTCCAACTTCGGTCGACCATAACTTCTTGCCACTCATCTGGAATTCGACGGAAATAATACCAATTGACTCGGGCGGTCCAGGAGAATCCTTTCCGGCATGACCGTAGACAAAAATCCGAGTTTCCAAATTTCGGAATTTCGGGGGATTCAGTCTTGTGACTATGACCCTGCATCTGTAACAAAATAAATGAAACTCCATGCATGGATTGGCTTCGAAACCTTATGTACATACTCTGAAGTAAAGTAATTGTTATAGTTTATGAAAGATGTGATGTGGTGTACATGCAAAAGTCTTGAATTTATTAGATTTTGGGTCACAAGAATGGGTGGTAAGAGACAGCACAACATGCTTGAAGTATTTAAGCATGTCCAGCAGGCTGCAATAAAGTTAGGTAGGCCCATGAGATTTAATGGATGCTTACACCATGCAATGCACATAACAGAACTATATAACAACTCAGTCATGCACATGTAGTGGCAAATGTCTGTTGCATTACCTATATAACAACTAAGGTGGTTGGTAAGTTCGAGTGCTAGTATACAAAAGGAAGAAAATATTATGCCCACCTCAGTCGTGCACGTGTAGTGGCAAACATCTGAGGTGGTTCTACTATCGTACGGGACTAAATACACTAAGTGGGAACAAAAGCAAGACACAGGTGTTGAACCCAGTGTCATACAACAAAATGGTCTCAGCATGGGACCTTACAGCATTAATAGAGTAAGACATTCTGATAAGAGAATAAATACCACATTATTTTCTAACATACGGTTTGTGAATGACAAAGTATGGTGGCCTTGTAGACCCACGAATGGAAGGTGATTGTCACAGTAAACAAAAGGCAGCGTCAATTTAGCAAATGATGACTACGAATGACTTGCCAAAAACTAACACTCCCCCTCAAGTCGGACATAGGCCAAGTTCGACGGCAAAGTGCTTCACTTTTGGGGACAGCAACGCCTTCATTAAGGTATCGGCGATCATGTCGGCAGTTGGACAATACATGAGGTGAATCTTGCCGTTTTCTACAACCCAGCGAATAAAATGGAAATGGATATCGATATGTTTGGTATGTGCATGATACTGATGGTCTCTGGTTAACATGATAGCTGATTGATTATCCAAGAACAATGTGGTGGGTTCAGCAAGCAGCATAAAGAGCTCTCCAATGAGTGACCAAAGCCATAAGGCTTCCTTGGCCACGTGCATAGCTGCCACGTACTCACTCTCAGTCGTTGAGAGCGAGATGATTTCCTGTCATTTAGAGGACCACGATACCACCCCTCCATCGATTAGAAAAGCATACCCGGAGACCGCTCTGCGGTCTTCTGCCATACTTCCATCCGCATCCGCATATCCGGTTAGCACACTTGGTGCTCCTCCATATGTGAGTTTTAATCCTTTCATCCCAATGAGATAACGATAAATTCTTCTGACGGCTTCCCAGTGGGAAACTCCAGGATTTCCAGAGAATTGTGAAACAGTCGTCACAGCATATGAGATATCAGGACGAGTGGCAAGGGAGGCATACATGAGTGAACTGACAGCTTCATGATATGGTACGTGGCGCATAGCAGCATATTCAGCACCCGTTGACGGCAACTGTCCAGAATGCAGCTTGGTACTAGGTTCCATCAGGTTCGATACGGGTTTCAGTTTGTCAAAGCTGAAACGTTGTATAATCGATTCGATGTAAGGGCGCTGACACAAGGAAATGGTACGTTCGTCTCTGTTCTGGGTTACCTCAATACCGAGTAGCCAGTGGAGCTCTCCTAGGTCAGTTATTTCAACGTATTTCCTGATGCTTTGTTTAAACTCCTCTATTTCATTCAGAGATGTTGCGGTGATGGTGCAATCATTGACATGGACAGCAATGATGGTAAGTCTGATCGGGGAGCGTCGTTTGAAGTAGATGGCTTGGTCGACAGAACACTGGGTGAAGCCCAGCTCATTGACGAGAATTTCCAGCAGTTTTTGGTACCAGGGACGACCGCTCTGCTTCAGTCCATACAAGGTTTTTTGGAGACAGCATACCTTGTTAGGATGGTCAATGGACTCGAAGCCTGGAGGCTGACGCATATAGATTATTTCATCATCAGTGAGTGTACCATTTAGATAGGCGCCCTTGATATCAATCTGATGAAGTTCAAGGTTCAGGTGCACTGCCATAGCGAGGACAGTTCGAATGGACGCAAGTGTTGCAACTGGAGCAAAAGTATCGAAGTAGTCAACGCCTTCAACTTGTGAGAAACCTTGGGCGATGAGTCGAGCTTTGTACCATATGATATTTCCAGCTGTGTCTTTCTTAGCACGAAACACCCACTTTGATCCAACAATATTGGCGCCATGAGGTACATCGACAAGTTCCCAAGTCCCTGCCACTTGTAACGTTGCTAACTCCTCTCTTATTCCAGCTTCCCATTGCAGCCAGTCTGGACGACGGCAGGCCTCAGCCAGCGAGGTTGGTTCTAGGGCCTCGGATTCAGTGGTGACAGCTTCCATTGCCATGGCAAGGTCAATAGCGGACAGGGCATCGTCCAGGTCTTCGACAATGGTCATGAGGTATGCCACAGCAAGGTTATCGTTATCAAGAGGGTCGGTGCTTTCTGGGATTGGAACAGAGTTGGCGATGTTAGTCAGTAATTGCACACCACAGGGTATAGTGGGTTGGTTGTGGCGACTGACATTGCCCTGCCCTGAGAGGATGTCAATGACATGTTGGCTGGGTTTTCAGATTTGTTTTGCTGCGGGTGGTTCATCTGGCAGTGGTTGGGCGATGGGAATGGGAGTGACAGGTGTCATGGGTGCAGTGGTCATTGCTGGAGGGGGAGCAGGAGCCGTTAGTATCACATTTGGTAAGTGACTACCTTCTTCCTCCCCCTCACGAGATAACAGCTCAGCTTGGGATGGGTCCCAGTAGACATTCCATTCCACAGTCACTGAGCATTTCTTGGGCCAGTAAACGCAGCATCCATTTGGGCTGTCATCGTCCACACCCATCCAACGGCCTTCAGCAACGCATCCTCCCAGCTTGGTGCCCCCTTTGATACGTACCCAGACACGTGATCCCCACACACATGCTCGCCTTAGGTCAGGTTTCTGCCCAGTGGCAGCCTCAAGGGGCATTCCGCCCTCGAGTGCCTTGGTTGGCGTCCTATTCTTCAACCAGACGGTGTGGCGAATGGCCTCACCCCATAGCATATGTGGTAAGCTGCTCTTGTGTAACATAGCCCTGACTTTTTCCAGCAGAGTACAATTGAGATGCTCAGTGATGCCGTTGTGCTGCGGAGTGTCGTGAATGGTAAGTTTCTGTTTGGTACCGGCTGCTTTGAGATACATGACGAATTCTTTTCCAAGATATTCACTGCTGCGATCAGAGTGCAAGACCTTGACCACAGCATTATGCTGGGTCCGACACCAGGCTTCGAAGTCTTTGTAGGTGGCAAAAGCTTCGCTTTTCTGGCGAAGGAGGTGCAGGTATGTGAGGTGAGTTTTATCATCCATGAATGTAACGTAGTAGTGCCTTCCTCCAATCATTTCAATGGGGGCCGGTCCCCAAATGTCAGTGTGTACTTCAGCAGCGAACTCTGCAGCATGCTCACCGATATGTTCCTTTGCGATAGGTTTCCTGGTGGCCTTTGCATAGACACAAGCTTCGCAGAAAGTCAGTTTGTCTTTTGTCAGATCGAACTTTAGACCTGATACAAGCCCATTCTCAGCCAGGCGACGAGCAATGGTTGGTGAGATATGCCCCATTCTTTGATGAAGCTCCATAACGGTGATGGTTTCAGTTGCTGCATTTGCTTCGCCATATGTGCCGGTATGAATGACGTGGTAAAGTCCTGCTTGGGTCTTTGGCACGCGTCCAATGACGTTGTCATCTGGGCTGCGAATAGTGCAGGTCCTGTTAGCGAAGGTAACAGAATAACCTAGCTGGTCAAGACGTCCAATGGACACTAAGGTGTAGCCCACCACGGGGGAATACAAGACTTCAGTAAGTCTTAACTTGGTGGTGTCACATCCGTTTGGGACTTCGATAACCAAATCCCCAACAGCAGTAGCATTAAAAGATTGTTTGTTGGCAGCTGTGAATGTCCTTGGTGGGATACTGGTTAGGGATTCGAACTGATCCTTGTAAGGGGAGATGTGCTGTGTAGAGCCGGAGTCGTAGAGTTCTACAGTTGGAATGGTGATTTGTCTGTCATGCACGAGATTAGCCAGTTCCGTGGGTGGTTCGGCAACGTTACTGCGACAGGTATTGTCACTAGGAGGTGAGCTTTCTCCATTATCTCCCATTTCACTGAACATATTGTCGTCAGAGGGGATATATTTCAATCTTTCTTCGTCGTCGTCATCGGAGATGCTGAGCAGGTCAGGGATTTGGAGTTCGTCGAGGTCGTTCAGAGCGACTACAGAGAACGCTCCTTCCTCTTTGGGGTCGAAGGTAGCTGTGTTAGCTGAGTCCTTCTTAGCATCATCATTAGTGCTTCGACTCGCCGACTTATCAGGTTGTGGACATTGACTTTTAAAATGCTCTCTCAATCCACAGTTCCAGCATGGACTGCGCCAGCTGGTGCCCCTTGTGGAGTTTCCTCCACAACGACCATCCTTCCAGTTCCCTTGCCCCCGGCCAGAGAAATTTCCAGGGGTCATAGCTAAGGCCTTGTTGCCATCGTGAGCCTTCTGCTTGGCTCGTGGGTTTCGAGTTTCTTTACGACTGTGGCACTCTGATTCTTCGATGATAAGCGAAATGAGGATGTTGGGATCAATGGTTTGAGTGGGACTGTACAGGCGAGCCGTTGCGAGTTGTCCAGATGCGAAGCTGGCAAGGTATTTGGGGAGGGATTGGATAATTGTTGATCGATAATCCTTTTCTTCGATCTGTATGCCAATGGCAGCTAACTCGTCTCTCTTCGTACACAGATCGTCCAAGAATTGGCGGACATCGCCATCGACAGGGCACTGCATGCTCAAAAACTTCGTTCGAAGATCCATCTGAGCATAAGCTCCCTTTTCAGTATACTCATGAACAATTTCATTCCACATAGCTGCAATGGTTGTAAGGCTGCGCACTCGAAGAGCAGTGGAATTGGGGATTTGTTGGGTAAGCAAATGCTTTGCCATGTTTTCGCTTTTCTGCCACTTAGCAAGCTCATTGGGATCTGGGGGTGACACAGTTTCAGTTCCATTGGCTGCAGTGACTGTAGGGCCAACGGGACACTGGGAGGTGCCATTGAAATGTGACCACAACTCTTTGGCTTCCACTGCAGTTTGGAAGCGAAGGGAGAAGATCGCCCAGTTCACACCCTTGATGTTGAGCTTTGGGACATTGCCCAGAAGGGTGTCGGTGGTGATAGGGATGGTGGTAGACATACGGATCAGAGCTTCAGTGCGATGGAAGTTTCAGAAATAAGGTGAGACATTTCATAGGCTTTCTAGAGCGTGGGGCTCATAACCTAACAGAACTATATAACAACTCAGTCATGCGCACGTAGTGGCAAACATCTGTTGCATTACCTATATAACAACTAAGGTGGTTGGTAAGTTCGAGTGCTAGTATACAAAAGGAAGAAAATATTATGCCCACCTCAGTCATGTGCACGTAGCGGCAAACATCTGAGGTGGTTCTACTATCATACAGGACTAAATACACTAAGTGGGAACAAAAGCGAGACATGGGTGTTGAACCCGGTGTCATACAACAAAACGGTCTCAGCATGGGACCTTACAGCATTAATAGAGTAAGACATTCTGATAAGAGAATAAATACTGCATTATTTTCTAACATACGGTTTGTGAATGACAAAGTATGGTGGCCTTGTAGACCCACAAATGGAAGGTGATTGTCATGGTAAACAAAAGGCGGTGTCAATTTAGCAAATGAAGACTATGAACGACTTGCCAAAAACTAACAGCACACATCTGAGAGGTCCAAGAATGAAGGCATGTTGTGCTGTATGGACTACTCTGCAACTTGGAGTGCCAATTGTAATAGTGGTCATAGGCCATAGCTTGTGCACCATGCATGAGTGCCTTTAGAAGTATCTCTTGATCCAAAGTACAGGGAGGGGGATCCAGTCTTCCATGGAATGAATCATTGCTTGCTCCACACCAGCAAGCTGGTTTAACTCAAGTACAGCAGCTTCCTTAACAAGATCAAGACCACACCAGAATGCCTTGTCAATGTCACTAAGATTGATGGTGGGATAAAGCATCTGATCAACATAAATGAAAAATTATCAGCACACCACATATACATGAAACAAGATGACACACTCCAAAGGCATAACCACCACCTTCCTGGTGATCTATATCTAACTTGGAGTCACCAGGTTGCTGCATCCAAAGGTGGATCTTGACAGACAATAATGAAAACCAAGTATGACCATCAACAATCACTTGTGCAATATCATTCATGTCACCCAAATGACATCTCCATTCATCCTCTGTCAGCAGCCCTGATGACTGAAGCTCCTTCACAATAGAGCCATTCAAACCTGGGTTGTGGTAAGGGGTTGCTTGTTTGAGTAGAATTTTGCCAATGACCAAAAGTGTGGGGTTGTTGTCAGTGTAAGCATGCAGTTTACACATGACACTGTGATCAGTTTCCACAAATGCACAGTCCATTAACCAGAGCAGATGTGGCAAACACATATTTTCACTGTGCATTTGGACAAGCAAGTCTGGAATGAAGTATACTGAAGGTCCTTTAACATAGGTATTGGCATAAACTTGGCAATCCACAGTGTTCCCTACTGGGATATCAGATAAGTGGAGTCCAGATTCCTCATGACAACAGCTAATATGGACTTGTGAGTGAAGGAGGGTGATGAGGCCATCAGAAGTTGAGAGTTTGGGAAAAAGATCAATCTAGGTCTGAAGTATGAAGACTAGCCACCTAGCCTTGGGTGAGGGTAATCTGGGCAACATACCTCTTCCACACTTTCCCATACTCAACACTTCCTAATTGATCCATGATATAGCTATAATCACTGAGAGATACACCTTCATAACACTTGCAGATATTCATAAATTCTTGAAATCTGTATAATTAGACAGGCTTACTGTTTCATATTCTGGTTGTCCCCCAGAAAGACCCTGGAGGATTTCCTTGCATTTTGCTTGAATAAATGAGAGGTCAGAAATGGAAGTCTATAGTTATATTCTCATGACCTTACCATGATGTTGTTTGTTTGAATGTTTGGGCAAGGAAGAGGTAGTGTGCTGCATGATAGTGGCATCAGAAGAGGGTGAAAGAGGTTGTCCAACCTTTGGCAAAAGGTGTGCCATTGGTAGCCTTTTCAGCACAATGGATGATTGGGAGGATGACTTCCAATATCCTTTTGCCATTTTTTGTTCACTCCTCAATGCAGGCTGTGCAATTTTGTTGCTTGTGGGCACTTACATCAGCAACTTCACACATTGCTTATTCACATTTTTGGACTTTTCTAAGTTCAAGAATATGAGGAAGACAAAAAAGGACCAGCTTTTAAAAGTGGGACCACCACTTTAAATAGTAGGTCTCTTCCTCAGAAAAGCGAGGAAAGCTCAACTTTGTGTGCTTTTCTTACTTTTCTTGCATGAAAAAGTGTCAAAAGAGATCTATAAAGTAACTAAAGCTAGTTACTAAACATGTGAATGAGCAGGAATTGGAAAATGTGAAAAATGAAAGCAGAAGATCTGGTTGTTGTCAAACAAGGCTCACTGTGCTTCACTGCAGTGGCTCTAACTTGAACATTCTATGTACATACAGGCAGTGAGAGCATGTGGTACAATGTACAAGAACCCCACAGTCAGGGATGGCATGCTCATATGTCTCTGATGCAGGATCACCTGGCATGGGCATTAAGTGTGACACCTCAAGTAAGACCTTCTCTCCAGGAATGCCAGGGGGAAAGTATGCCTTCACCACCAGGAAGCCCACAGTGTTGTCAGGAAGAATGACATCATTGGAAGGGCTGTAAATATGGATCTTGCCAGGAAAAGAGACATCCCTGGCACAATGGAGTGCAGTAGAGCATAAACAGTAGTAAGTCTTTGCTGTGGCATTAGGCTTCATCAAAGAAACATAGCAACCCTCTGCAACAGCAACAAAACCACACACCATAAGCAGAGACATGGCCAGAGCATTGGTCAAGCAGAGATGAGTGGTGCCCTTACATTTAAACCCTATCAAAAGGGAGCACCAACCACAATGGAAGGAAACTTACCCACTGCACACCCACAGACCATGTACAGAGCACAATGGACATGCACAGCACCAAGAATGGCCTGACCCCACCATGATTAACACTCCTGCAGATAATACAGCAGCAAACCATGCATGGCCCACCATCATGATCTAACCCACACCACAACCCACAAGTGCCACAGAACCACAAGCAGGGCCACACAGTGGAGCACCATTGAGTGCCTGCAGTAAAAAGTCATCAAAAGGAAAGAGCAGTGCAAACCTAGCAGATGATTGAGAGGCCCACCAACCCAACCCACAGTGGAACCCCACAAACACAGATCAGATGATCCCACACAGTCCAAGTCACCCAACCAACATGATCCAACAGCAGAGAATGCATGCAGCCCACAAGAACATCCAACATTGGCCAGAAATTGCAGGAATGTGAGCAGGTGTATGAGGAGAACATAAGAAGTGCTGGACAAGTCAACAAGACCAATGGAAGCCACACAATCAACAACAAATGAAAGCCAGGCATATGCTTAAAATGTTTCTAATAGTACATAGCTGTTATGAAGATCAAGTCTCTGCAAAATATGTCAGTATGGAAGACAACTGAGGCTGATGACTTACACATCAGTGTGCATGTGTCAACCTCCCCCTCCAGCAAGTCATTGGCCTGGTCATCCATACTGGAGTTTCCATCCAAATCATCTTGAAGAACACCATACACCAATCTGACAATCTCATGAAGAGCATGGCAATCACAGTTTGCAACCAACCAAAAATAGCTTGATGTTGCAGCAGGCTATAGTGTTAATGTATTGCATTAAAATAGCATAACTATTGTACACCTGCATTGCAAAAATCACAATAGAGGTATACAATGACTGACTATTCCAATTCTGGTTGCAAGTATTGCAATGCCTGCACTGCATCTTACTTCCTATTGCTTCATGTGTTGCAACATGATATCTTGTTCATCCCTCACATTGCAACAGTGTCATATCCATGTATTTTAAGTTACATTACTAGTAAGCACTCTCCTGGTAGATAGCTGTTTTCCCAGTAGTAGTGTGTGCAAACCCCAGACCAGTGTCCAGTTTTGGATCTTCTGGTCTGAACCTTTATTCTTTGTTTAGTCTAGTATTACCCCATTCCTTAGAACCTTAGTTAGTACTGTGCATTTGTCAGACCTGTGTCTACCACTGGTAGACCAGTCTCTGGACATTCTCTTAGTCACTCACTTACTACATGGCCACCCCATAGACACATGTAAAATTGCACTGACAGTGACATGTGTCAGATACAAATTTGGAATGTAGCAAGACATCACAGTGTGCACTTTGTGTCTGACAAAAATTAATGACAGATATAACAGCTGCAAACACCTGTTGTGCCAGACACAAGTCTGGGAACCATACCAGGTGGGATTTGTACAGGTTGTGAATTTCAGCCTGGCATTCATGTTCACACACACATATCCATGAAAAATACATAGAATGCATGTATTACTGCATAGGGTACCATAAACATAGTCAAGTACACATAATTCTTTGTCAGTCACTAGAAATCCTCACCCAAAAGTTCCTCAGTGCCTTCTGTAGCAGGCAGAGAGTCTAAACTGTCACCATGAGAGGGGCACAGAGATGTGCCAGTCACAGGACAGTGACCAAGGGACTGCATGTGAGAGGGGCCATGATATGTAGTAGCAGGGAATGGGTGGGATATGGTTGATGTGGTACCAGGTGTAGCCACATGTGACTCCATGTATGTCATTGGAAGGGAAGGTAACAATGTTCCAGAGTTCTTTCCATAGTGCTCTTGATCAGTAAGGATGATTTGGATGAAGAAACTGCAAGTATGCAGACATGGCTGATCTATCATCATTGCAGACACTGTGATAATGTGCCACTCACTTGCACCACTGATCATTGTTCATATCTTTTCCATACTGGTTGAGGTCCTTCACCAAAAGCCAGTCCATTGTGCTCCAGAAGTCTCAACCCATTTTCACTCTTCCAGGGGGGGGTTTGTGACTCACTGTCTTTGCACATTTTGCTGGTGGCTCAGCACCTGGTTCTTTGCCACTTTCAATCCTACTGGCATCACTTGCATCCAGCCCTGGATAGATGTATTGATGTGCCCTTGCATAATAGTGCTAACAGAAGTTTCACATATCAGTAACAGACAGCAGC
Organism: Pisolithus thermaeus; assembly: GCA_024663475.1. Lineage (NCBI taxonomy): Eukaryota > Fungi > Basidiomycota > Agaricomycetes > Boletales > Pisolithaceae > Pisolithus > Pisolithus thermaeus. Next base: position 963,148 of record JANFAF010000001.1, read on the forward strand.
AAATTCATGTGCCATACCAGATGAGCAAAATGTAACTGATATTCTGCTTTCAAACCTGAGCCTACCCCACCTTGCTTGCATTTGCTGAGTACTGTCCATGTAAGTTCTTCCAGTGTCATACATGGCTTCCCATCCACTGGCCTGGTGCCTTCAAGCAACTATGTAGATAGTCAATGTACATGGAAGCATTAATGGCCAGTGTGCACTCACCAATGTGTGGAATTTGCTTCAAATTGCACTACATTCCCTCTTAATGGCTGCATGGAGCACCTGCTCATTCCTAAAATTTCTGAACATGTTCTGAAATCCCAGTGATTCTGCCTGTGATCTGAGCTGCTCCTGTCATGCTGATGAAGACAATGGTAGATGATACATGAAAGCCAGCAAGATGTACCTCAACATCAGTATGAAGTGCCTTGTATTTTGTACAGCCTGCTTGCACAAGCATGTCTTTGCATGTAATGGTAACTTGCATCTGAAAGGCTGCTTAGTGTGCACATAAGATATTAAGACACACATTACCATCTGATCAATGCTAAGTTCAAAGCTACCTTTCAATCTTGAAGTGACTGCCTCCACCACACTCTTCATGTTCTTCAAGTCTACCATGATTTCCTCAATTCCATTCAAAACCTTGTAATTAGTTACTTGCTGCCAGATTTGTGAGCAAAGATCTCTGGTGTCCAAGTTCTTGCCAACCTGGGTGTACAGCATGCACTCAAAATGACAGTGAAGACTTAAGAAGCATGCCACTTACATAAATGAGTGTGCCAAGCTCTGAGAACTGGGTTGGCTTGAGTTCAAATTTTCATGCCACTTTTTCTGCCCATAACTTCAATTGCTTGAGTTCATCTTCTGATGGCTTGGCTCCTCTGTGTGACATGTCAGGGTTACTGGAAATGGGCAGGTAAAAGCCCTGGGGACTATGGTCAAATGAAAATAGGCTTTGTGACAGTGTGTCTGTAGTATGGGGGCCATCATCATCAGAGCCAAGGGCATGTTGATCATTGTTGTCAGGTAATGCATAGCATGAGACATGTTGGGAGTAAAATGAGACATGTCAGGAATACCACAAGATGCATCAGGAGTATGACAAGATGCATCAGGGATTACCATGCATGTTGTATTGGGCTCGGAGGGTCATGGTGTCCCTTTGTGTGCATCAGCTGGGCTTTGTCACTTGTTAAATGGCAAATGATACTTGCCTGTTGTGCTGCATTGAGACCTGGAGGCTGGGACTGAAAAAGTAGACCCCAGATCTTCAACAGACATACTATAATTGCCATAGGGGTTCTGCTGTTGGGACATCTGGTCTGTAATATGTGAGAGAGATGGGTATACAGTGACTCAAAAAACCCTTTCAATGTTTTGCCATTTTGTATTGATGGCAATGTGAAAAATCAAAAGAATTTCATAAAATTGTGAAAGTATTCATATAGATAGCCCTTGCTCCTGGCTTCAACAGGGTAGTTCAATAAAGTTGTTTGACTTTGTTTTGGCTGAGATATCACAATTTTAATCAGGGCAACTCATTGAAAGGGTTTTTTTGCCAATGAAATTGCAGCATATACATGGCATTTGGACAGGATTTTTTGCAGCTTATTTTGCTTACATCAGCAGGAAGGTCATGTGGCTACTGAAAATTTTCGAAATATACTTTTTTTTACCCCACTATCACCATGAGAAGTCTCTCTTCTGCCAGAACCAGTGAAATCCTCTCTCTCCTTGATTCTGGGCTCTCTGGCAATGAGATATCATCCTGGACTGGTATATCCATTGCCACCATCTCCAGATTACACTCTAGACACTGCCTTTACCTTGCAAAATCTCCTGGAGGTTGCCCAAAAAAGCTTTCTGATGGCAATATTTGACATGTTCTTCATCTTGTTGGATCTGGCAAGGCTGAAAATGCTGTCCAAGTCACCAGAGAGCTCAGAGATATCATTGATGAGCCCCTCTCTGCTCAGACAGTTAGGAATGGGATGAAGAAAGCTGGTTTAAAAGCTGTGGTGAAAAAGAAAAGGCCACTCCTTACCAAGCATCACTGGAGGGAGAGGTCAGACTTTGCTCTGAGACATAGGGATTAGACTATTGAGGACTGGAAAAGGGTGGTTTGGTCAGGTGAGACCAAAATCAATTGTCTAGAGTCAGATGGGAAGAAATGGGTGTGGAAAAAGAGTGGGGAGGGACTGAATGATAGGCAAGTGCAGGGGACTCTCAAGTTTGGGGGTGGATCCTTGATGATGTGGGGATGTATGCTGTGGGAGGGGCCTGGATACTCCTGCAAGATTGATGGGAGGATGGATGGTGATCTGTATGTGCAGATCTTGGAGGATGAACTGCAGCAATCCCTTCAGTATTATGGCAAGACTACTGAAGACATTATCTTCCAGCAAGATAATGACCCCAAACATACCTGCAAGAAGGCTTCCACCTGGTTCAGTGATCATGGCTATGAGGTGCTCTCATGGCTAACCCAATCTACAGACCTCAACCCTATTGAACATCTGCGGAATCATCTCAAGAGAAGGCTAGCAGAGTATGAGGAGCCACCCAAAGGGACATTGGAGTTATGGGAGAGAACACAGGATGAATGGAACAAGATAAGGCCAGAGGTGTGTCAGGCATTGATCAAGAGTATGCCTTGAAGGGTAGAGGCAGTTATCAAGGCAAAGGGAGGCTATACAAAGTTCTGAATAGCATACAATTTCATCAGCAAAAAAACCCTTTCAATGAGTTGCCCTGATTAAAATTGTGATATCTCAGCCAAAACAAAGTCAAACAACTTGATTGAACTACCCTTTTGAAGCCAGGAGCAAGGGCTATCTATGTGAATACTTTCACAATTTTATGAAATTCTTTTGATTTTTCACATTGCCATCAATGCAAAATGGCAAAACATTGAAAGGGTTTTTTGAGTCACTGTATGGGGGATAGAAGAAAAAAAAAAGGTCTGTGATGGGACTCATCTTATATATTCAAGATATTGGCACTACATACTGTCACCTGTTAAAAAAAATATTGTGGCTGCTGTATTTTTGAGACATCAATCAAACAGACTTGTCAGCATGATATGGTCACATGAAATTGTGCAGTGTTCATGCATCTGCATGTCTTGTGGGAAAATGCTGGCAATGTAAATCAACATGGGCTTACCTGTGCAATGAAATATGTTGATAAAGTGTGATGGTACTGCTGTTGGACTTGCAGCAGGCCTTCTTGCAGGGTCAGTTTTTGATAACTTCTGTGCCTTCAGTTTCTGTGCATCAAATTTGGCTGCAGCACCCATGTGGATTGCCCAATCATAATCCAACTGCTGTGCTTGAATGTGGAATTGTTGCACTTGAGTGGCATCATGCATCTGTGCAGTGTTCAGTATGAAGTCAGAAGGTTTGTGGTGCCCAATCCATTGCTGAGTCTTCATTGTCCTCTCACATTCCTCATAAACTGGGACTGGAAGTGCCAGTGCACCTGTTTCCAGCACAATTGTGCTGGACATTGACACCACAAATAAGTGCCTTGAATGAAAAAAATCATGGTTTGGAAGTGGCCTCTCATGCTGTGGGTGACTCTTCTTGTGAGAGTGCTAGGGGGAATAAAAGGGGAAAGCTGTAGGTAATACCTAGGCTTGTCCCAAGGGGTCTTTAGTTGGAAGGAGACAGAAGGGGGAATTCTAGGTGGTAAGGTGGGAATTATATGAAGGGGGAACTTGAGAGCTCTTTGGAACTTGAGAGGTGGCAGTAGTGAGCTAGAAGGACAATTTGCTGGATGCTTGGGACTTGAGGGTGGCAAATGGGCAGGAAAAGGTATTCTGGGTCTTGGTGTGCTCTGAAAACTTGAAAATGACTCTGGAAATGCTCTCTTGACCCAAAGGGGACTCTCAAATACTTGCAGACTGATGCCAAAAGGTGGGTGTATATTTTTCTAAGTACCTGCAGCTTTTGTACTGTAAGAACAGTGTTTCTAAGGTAAAAATTTTGGAGTATTTAGGATCTGTCATATGTCAAAAGTAATAAAACAAAAAGGTAAAGTCTGATGCCAGGACAGTCATGCATGTGGCAATGACAGAGGCAGGACAAATGAACAAAAGGCAGCAAGTAGAGGTGAGGCAGTAAGGCAACATGCCTGGGTTGTGGAGGTGCACACTGGGCACTGGTGGCAGCTTCCCCAACTGGTCTGGAGCATGGGAGCAGCAGTGATACTAGTGGAGGGACAGCCTCATCACTTGTAGGGAGGGGAGAGATGCTGAGGGTGTCAGAGTGACACATGACAGATTGGTTTGGATTGCTGACAGTGTTTGAGGGGACTAGCAAAGGTAGTGATTGGCACCAGGGGGATGGCTTGGCTCATTGGGTACTGAGGCAGGTGGCAATGGTGGCAACAGGGGTAACAGTAAGCATATGATGATGAGGAAGTGAGGCAGGTGATATATTTTTAGGCTGTCTTGTGATCATAAGGGACACATGATCTGGCAATTGGCAAGAATAAGGATTGCTGCCAAAGGCACCTTGCAGCCTCAGGGGGCCTAGGCTTCCTACAATGCATAGAAAGTACCTATCATGGAAGGTAGCACAACCCAACCAGATGGCTGGATTTATGGCAGGAGATAGATATTGGAGGACCCAATGACTTGGAATGTCTTGAGCAACAATGAGCTGGCTTGGTTCCAATGTTGAGCTGGTGAGTGACATACTTGAAGAATCTCAGAGAGGCATCTAATAATTGGGAGTGCTGGCAGGGCATGAGTGTCTTGTGCAAGGATGAAATCACCTGTACAACAAACTTCTCCATTCAACACTACCACTGACCTACAAGCCTGATTAAGCTGCCACTTGACATGGAGTGCATGTGGTACATGCAAGGCTTTACTTGTCTTGTTGAGCATCTGGGGTTGGGTCTTGTCATGTATACATGATCCTTGAATGTGCAATTAGCCAGACCTGAGTGCCACATATTCAATGCTATGATTGACTCACCAGCCTCTGGGAGGACTGCATCAGCATTGATGCCAAAAAAATCTGCAATCACATTGCAGTGTCCTGGGATGTTGATGTTGACCAATGACTGCACTGCTGACCCACATGTGAGCCATTCATGCTCATTGTCACTGTGAGGGAGGTCAGTGGCCATGGGCTCACATGTGTGAAATTCACTGCCAGACAAAAAATGGCAGACATGATGACATCATGCCATTCCATGAGCAATGTCCCATGAGGGTGCTTGTCTGTTGCTGTGAATGCTGTGATCACAGATCACAGCATTGTAAGATTTGAACCCTTTGGTGGCAAACATGATTGCTGGACCAAAATGTTGGATGTGGTCTGGCAGGTGGCAGAGGATATGGAATTTCAGTTTATTGAACCACCATGGCATTCATCAGGCTGTGCAATTGAGGAAGTGGTTGATGGCCACCTGCAGGACAGCCTGAATGTCATTAGTGTAAGTAGAATGCCCTTAATTCATACACACAAGGTGTTCTTCAAGGTTCTCAATGCATGGCTTCCAAATGAGGGGGATGAGGGCTGAAAGTGCAAGGAGAGCTTCATAGCAGGGATGGGGAACAAGGTCATATAACATGAAGGGTGCTGCCTGGAATATAGCATGGAAATCTTGACCAGTAAGGGACCCTGCATATTGAACCAGCATATGACCTGTGAGCAGAGGGATGCCAAGTCCTGTAACATTGAATGAGGCCAACTGGACTTGCAGTTCAGCCTTCTGAACCTTGTTCAACCTCAACATTGTGTCACACCAGAAGTACTTTACAAATCCTAGTAAGATGACATGCAAGATTTTGACTGGGGTATCCTGATGAGGATCAAGACCTGAAAACAATGAGAAATGCCACCATCACTGTTCAGTGCATGCAGAAAATTCTTACCTTTTATCCTCCACATGGGGATCATGAACTGTTCAACAGGCACTTCAGTCACCCCCTCTCGAGGACCTATTAGGTTGACATATTTCTACAGATGTTTATACCTAATAGGTATCAACTTCTTGGGTATTCCCACATGCCACTGGCATAGGCAGGGCTTGGAGATTTCCCAGGAGCTCACATGCCAAGGGGGGGAAAGTCCATTTGCCCCATCACCATACAGGGTGCCTGGGGTCCCAAAGGGACTTTCCCCACCAACCCTCACAATTTAGGGATTTCCCAGGTTAAAATAGCCCACTTCCAAGGGAGAATTTGGGAATTTCCCAGGTGAAAATAGACCACTTCCAAGGGATTTTGGGGATTTCCCAGGTGAAAATAGACCACTTCCAAGGGATTTTGGGGATTTCCCAGGTGAAAATAGACCACTTCCAAGGGAAGTTTGGGGATTTCCCAGGGTAAAATAGACCACTTCCAAAGGAAGTTTGGGGATTTCCCAGGTGAAAATAGACCACTTCCAAGGGAAGTTTGGGGATATCCCAGGGTAAAATAGACCACTTCCAAAGGAAGTTTGGGGATTTCCCAGGGTAAAATCAACCTCTTCCAAGGGAGGGTTTGGGGACTTCCCAGGTTAAAATAGACCACTGCCAAGGGAAGTTTGGGGATTTCCCAGGGTAAAATAGACCACTTCCAAGGGAAGGTGTGGGGATTTCCCAGGGTAAAATGGACCACTTCCAAGGGGGGATTTGGAGATTTCCCAGGGTAAAATAGACCACTTCCATGGGTATTTTTGGGTATTGTCCAGGGAAAATAGACTGCTGCCAAGGGTGTGGGATTCCTTTGGGAATTCCCCCTGGTGGTGGGGATTCCCTAAATTTGAGATCAGGCATTCTCCAAAGGTGAAATTGGGAATTCCCTATGATGGTGGGGATTCTGCACATGGCAGATTGGGAATTCCCCATGGTGGTGGAGGTGGTGGGGATTCCTTAAATACAAGATTGGGAATTCCCCCAGGGTGGTGGGAATTCCCTAAATGCAAGATTGGGAATTCCCCCAGGGTGGTGGGAATTCCCTAAATGCAAGGTTGGGAATTCCCCCATGGTGGTGGGAATTCCCTAAATGCAAGATTGGGAATTCCCCCAGGGTGATGGGAATTCCCTAAATGCAAGATTGGGAATTCCCCCAGGGTGGTGGGAATTCCCTAAATGCAAGGTTGGGAATCCCCCCATGGTGGCAGGAATTCCCTAAATGCAAGATTGGGGATTCCCCCAGGGTGGTGTGAATTCCCTAAATGCAAGGTTGGGAATTCCCCCAGGGCAGTGGGAATTCCCTAAATGCAAGGTTGGGAATTCCCCCATGCAAGATTGGGAATTCCCCCAGGGTGGTAGGAATTCCCTAAATGCAAGGTTGGGAATTCCCCCATGCAAGATTGGGAATTCCCCCAGGGTGGTGGGAATTCCCTAAATGCAAGGTTGGGAATTCCCTAAATGCAAGATTGGGAATTCCCCCAGGGTGGTGGGAATTCCCTAAATGCAAGGTTGGGAATTCCCTAAATGCAAGGTTGGGAATTCCCCCATGCAAGATTGGGAATTCCCCCAGGGTGGTGGGAATTCCCCAAATGCAGGATTGGGAATTCCCCCAGGGTGGTGGGAATTCCCTCAATGCAAGATTGGGAATTCCCTCCATGCAAGATTGGGAATTCCCCCAGGGTGGTGGGAATTCCCCCATGCAAGATTGGGAATTCCCCATGATGGTTGGGATTCCCCAAATGTAAGGTTGGGAATTCCCCCAGGGTGGTGGGAACACTTCAGTCAACCACCTATGGGGACCTATTAGGTCTATATTTTCTTATAGATGTGTTGGCCTAATAGGTGTCAACTGGTTGGGAATTTCCTGCCTCTGGAGATTCTCCAGACCTGCCATGCAATAGATGCTGGAGAAAGTGGGGGAAATACATTTTGGGTGTCAATATATTGGAGTGGCTGGGGTCCAAATATGATTTTTTCCCCAATATTACCTGCATTTTCTGGGTATTCCCCAGGCTGAATTGACCAACTTCCCAGTCCAATCCAAAAAGTGACCTGCACATAGTATTTTCCCAGCCCAGCTTCTGAGGGCTTGGGGTCAGGGAAGCCTCAGGCCAGGCCATGAAGCCCTACAAGCCCAACATGAGGGATTGGCTTCACCCAAAAGCTGGGGATGTTGGCTGGGGCATGGCTTACCAGTACAAAAATGATATTTAATACAAAGTATTTCTACACAAGTTGCACTCAGTGTGCACTGGGAAAAACTATAAGAAACTCTGGGGCATGATATAGAGCATCTAGGAGAGTTGGACTAATGAAGAATTAGAGAAAAAACAGCACACCCAGTCCCAATATAATCCAAATTTCATCATACAGGACCTTTCACCAGAAAAAGGGAAATACCTCTAGACATGCCAGTGCAATAGTGACAAAAAATATATCAGCTGGAAGGTATATTCAAGTAGAATCACCTTGTAGAAAACTAGGAGGTTAGGTGCAATGGTGAAGAATCTGAAAATGAAATGCTGAGGATGGGTGAGAGAACTGAAGGGGTGAGGTCTTCCAAAGGGGCCTCTATAGCCTGGAAGAGAGAACTGTCTGAGGAAGGACATCTGAGGCAGTCTGAGATCTGTCTGAACACAGCAGAAGGCAACTCAAGGCCTTCTCTAACTTGAACTCAAACTCATAACTCAGAACTTCACTATTATTTTGTGTAAGTAGTTACAGTGGAGAGTAAGTGCACATGGGCTTACTTAAGCCACATCATGTGTCTCCCCTCGAAGCTAAGTAAAGTCTAAAGTAAATGAACAAAAATAAAAGTAAAAGAAAGTAAAAGCAGTAAAGTAGAAGTAAAAGTAAAAACTATAAAATAAAATAAATATCTTAGTGGGGAGTACTCACTCCCTACATCCCCAGGTCACTTGAGAATTCAACCATCCTCGGTTGCAAACTGAGAGTACGAGCTCGAAGGTGCCCATGGGGAAAGGTAGCAGACAGGCTCGCCGAAGGACGATGGCTGTGCGAAACTTCATGGGACTCGAGAAGATGGCAAAGGGGAGTGTAGGGAAGGTGTAGGAAAAGAAACTGAATGAATATGCGCACCCCATCCCGAGATATCAGCAAAACCAGCTCGAGACACCACTGCACATGAAATTCCAGATTTCTCAACAAGGGCTGTACGAACCGTGACACGAGGTATACCATTCGAAAGCACTGGTCGAGTAGTACTATATCCCAAAAAAGCGAAAGGCGAGGCGAAGAACTGAGGGAGATACGATGTAGACAGTGTGTAGGCCAGCATAAGGGGTGGGAAGAGGAGGCTGCTGCGCAACAACCGCTGAGGCAATCGATACGAAACTGCAGGTAACAGTAGAGGACACCTAGGAAGAGATGGTGAAAAAGGAACCAGACCGATTGACCTGCCCAGTCCCGAGATATCCGCCAGGTCGCCTCATACCTCCTCCATATACAGAAACTGTCATATCTCCACAACCGTCGAGTGCGTAGGAATGAGAAAGGTATCACCAGGTATCCATAAGCAATTAGTAGCACCATGCCAAAAAGCGAGAGGCGCGATGCCAAAATGAGTGAGATGTGCGATCCCAACCTCGTCACCCTGCTCAGACACGAAAACCCAAATAACACCGCAACGGCGAATGCGCGTACTACATCTCGAATATCTTCTGGTAGATGTCGTCTAGGGAATCCACTTCTGAAAGAAGCGAACCATTCGGCGCGGAATTGCATGGGTTACAGCCTAAGCAAGGTAGGGGCTAAGAGGGCAGCATGGCGTCGGTGAGGAACCGCTAGGTGGAAATCTATGAAACTCCGGGAGGTGATAGGAACGCTCGAGGAGAGTTGGGAGAATGAGGAATTGTGGGAAAAGGCGCACCCGTTCCCGAGATATTAGCAAAACTGTCTCATACCCCTCTGCACACTAGGAAAACCCATATCTCTACAACCGCTGAGCGCGAAGCCATGAGAAAGGCATCACCAGGTAGCCAGTAATAGGTAGAACAACCATGCGAGAAAGCGAGAGGCTTGACGCGAAAATGGCCGAGATACGCGAACTCGACCTCGCCACCCTGTCCAAATACAAAAACTCGAATAAGTTTTGAACCGCAAAAGCGCGCGCGACGTCTTATATATCTTCTGGTAGATACCGTCTAGTATGTTCGCGTCTGAGAAAAGCGAGCGATTCGGGCGAGAACTGCGCGAGTTAGGATATAAATGGGGTAGGGGGTGGGAGGATGGCATCGCGTTGATGGGGAACTGCAAAGTGGAATTCTATGAAACTTCAGGAGGTGATAGCGAAGTGCGAGGAGAGTTGGGAAAACGCGGAAACAAGGAAAACGGCGCACCCAATCAAGAGATATTCCAGATTTCGTCCTACAGTGCCTTTCTCCAAAGAATGGGAGATACCTCTGGATGCGCTGAGCCAATTATGACAAAATATATACCATTTGAAAGGTATCGTCGAGTACATCCAGAATCCCGGTTTGCGAGAGGGACGGATGAGTGGTTGTCGAGATATTGAGTCGGCGAGGTGGGGGATGACAGAGGTGTGCAGCGGCCTAACACTCGGTAAGGGGAAGCTCGAAGAATGATACATATATTCATGAAAAAAAGAATAAACACAATAAAAAAATCCCAATGGGTTAAAGCAGCCCCCTGTCTACTCAGTACAGCCTGCACGAAGGCTGAGGTGTGCAGCTGCAGCTGCGCGACCTTCTCGGAATCTCGAGTGGGTTGACGCGTGCATCACCAAAATTGCCAAACTCCGCTATTCCCCGATAAGGAATATAGTTCAGGGGGCTGTGCCACTGACTTGCCGTGAGTGTGTACACTCGACTAGTAGTCAGGGGTGGCCCGCAGCCTGGGCCTTCCCCACATTGTGGCTGTGTCATGCCTTAATTGCCCCCATCCTCCTACTCCGCTTTTTTGATTATGTAAGCCAAAAAGCGGTCTCCCGGGCTTCATCTCTGCCTCACCACACTTTCTCCTTGCATTGTAGCATGCTATAATGTATCTTAATAGATCTGGGGCATTTTACCCCTTAGATAGACACACAATTCTGATCCAATTTAGGGCATTAAATGAGGGTCAAAATACATAGGGGAAAAATGCGAAATCTGCTCCCAATTCTGCAGTTTTTGATATATCACCATAGGAATTTCAGGCCATGCCCCCCTGACATATCTCTACAATCTATCAAAATAACAAATCCCCACAGGCATCCCTTCTTGGGTTATGATCAGTTCTCTCCCTCCCCCTGCTGACTTATATCCTTCTCTCTGGTGTGAATTCTGACAGTTGGGAAGCATGGGGGGTGCATAGGACAATATATCTGTAAAGTTATATGGGGGGTTTAGATGACAGATATGATGTGGGTCCGCTTTTTCACCTTTTCTTCAGATGGGTACCACACATTATCCACATTATTAACATATCTTAAAATTTCAGGGGAGGTTTCCTGTCATATATATATACCCACATACAAAGTTCCAAGTCCATCCAAAAAGTATTGAAAGTGCTAGAAGGAAGCCGAGTTTCTTGGACCGTGGGAAAGTGGCCGAAGAGTTTAGGAGACTTGCAAAACATATCAAAAAGTCATCATAACACATCACAGAAGATGCTAATGATGAAAATAGGATTATATCCAGAAGGCCCCATGTATTACACACTCTTTATGACAATTTAAATTGCCTGTATCTGTCCATAAGATGTTGAGGCCAAAACCATGCCATCAGTCTGCTTCAATCTTGCAGACACCCAATGCCAGACACCTCATCAGTATTTCGCACTTTTGCCACTTTGGGCAACAATATAAGATGTTAAAGCTTAGAAATATATTAATATACATGCAAATATGAATTTCCCAAAGTATAAAGTCAATAGAGCAGCTCTGTGATGTGTTATGATGACTTTCTGATATGTTTTGCAAGTCTCCTAAGGGCCCGAACGGTAGTAGGTTTGCCGCAGGCTTGTGCAAAATATGTACAAACTAACTTTGTGCGGAGTCTGGCGGACTTCTAAAGTCGACGATCGGTTGTGCAGTGGCTATCAACGTACACTCGGCTATTACAATGGCTGAAAATCGCCCTGCCTTGGAGCAAGAGGAGATCGAGAATGATGATGAAGAATCCGACAGCGATACCTCGAGTAAAATCATCCGGAAAATTTTAATCGCACAGCGGATTCAGAATAACAGAACAGTTGCAGCTGCAATCGCAATATGCAAGGCCGCAATTGCCATTATTCAGAGTTCTACCCGCGAACCCTATCATACATCTGCCCTCTCGGGCCAGGGATGGGTAGACGAACTACTTAATGGGCATCCAAAAAGGATCAGAAACGAGCTCGGTGTCCACAAGCACGTCTTCCTCAAGCTTGCGTCTCTTCTTCAGGAAGCGGATTTCCAGGATTCAAGACATGTCACGTTAGAAGAGCAGCTCTCGATTTTTTTGTATGGAATGGTGACGGGCTTATCTGCATGGCATATGGGTGAGCGATTTCAGCATTCGACCGAGACCATATCACGGTGAGTCCTTGACCGAAGCCTTTGCGTTTATCCAAGTCACATCTCGGACGCAGATACTTCAAGCGAATGGTGGACGCCTTCTCACAGGGTCCCATCTATACCACACATGTTCGCCTTCCGAGAGCCGACCTTCCTACTCCTAGTCGCATTGCCGATAATCCGAAATTTTTTCTGTACTTCAAGGACGCGATAGGTGCCGTCGATGGCACGCATATTGCGTGTGTGCCGTCAGCCAGTGAACGGGACCTTATGCGCAATCGCAAAGGTTTTCTGTCTCAAAACTGCCTTGTTGCGTGTTCTTTCGACGGTATTATCACATATGTCCTCAGGGGCTGGGAAGGATCGGCCGCTGATGCTACAGTCTATCATAATGCCCGCTTGCGGGACTTTGCAATCCCCCATGGCCGCTACTATCTCGGCGATGCAGGATTTCCTTCAACGCCACAATTACTCGTACCATACCGTGGTCAACGGTATCATTTAGCAGAGTGGGGACAAGCGAACCTATCGTGAGTACTGTTACCACTTTACATTCAATTCTCGTTCATTCGCCCACAGTCCCAAGAACAGGAGGGAACTTTTCAACCTCCGTCACGCCATGCTTCAGAACGATATCGAGTGCAACTTCGGGATTATCAAACGACGTTTCCGTGCCCTCGTTCTTCCTCCCGAGTACAACATGACGATCCAGTCTCGCCTGCCCGCCGCTGCGTGTTGCGTACATAATATAATCCGCCTCAATGATCCTGACGACGTCGACATTCCAGACCTCGATACAGCCGATGAAGATAATGGGCCGCTCCTGTCACCTGAAGAAGATGACGTCGGTAGTCTTCAAGATGTTCCGCTGAACGCCGAATCACGCAGGCAGATGAATTCATTGCATGATGCAATTGCGGCACATATGTGGGGAGATTATTGTGCCGAGTGCGAGAGACGAGGGCTGCCTCATATCGTCGAACAACTAGATTGACATAGTACTGGATTTTTTTTTTTTTACCGCATTTACCATATGTCTTACATCGAAATCGCACATTCCGCTGAACGCCTTGCTTCACGCAAATTCGGAGATATTGATTGCATTGGATCGAAAGGTACATATCATGCGGATATCTTACGACATGAAACAAAAAGTACACGTACAGCGTAAGTAATCTCCCTAGATTGTATACTCTGGGACACTGCAGCCGATCGACTCAAGCCTGACCTTGACCCACAACATCCTAAATTCTGGGGAGTGAGCGGCGGCATTCTTGTAACCCATCATAAACGACGGCTTCTCTTCAAATAACATCTGCAAGCAAGCAAGGTTCATCAGCGACAGGTTCTTCTCAAGTTCGTACATCATCGCACAGACTTCATTAAATTTTCGTTCCTTGTCACCTGAGATTACGGTAATTGTATTGTCGTTGGTATCACCCACACTCGCCATGAGATCTTGAATTGCGTCCTCGAGGACGGCTACCTGGGTACGTGGCTTCCGTGAACCGCTGCTTGCCTGAGCACTCGAAGTCACGGTCGACGCAGAGTCTGGCTGGCCGGTAGCGTCGCTCTTACGCTTTATGCCGCGGGATGAAACACTGGAGGAGGGTTTGATAGATGAATCGACTGACGTCATTGCAGATGATGGCGGTGAAATAGGGATAGATGAGGGGGAAAGGTTACGAGGCCTGGTAGGGATGGGTAGAGACGTAGATGGTACAACAGAGGTGGGTGAGACTCGGGGAACGTACGGTGTTTGAGACTCAGGTTGATATGGCACAAAGGTGGTGTGCGGGGGCTGCGCAGATGACGGCGGATGCTGCAAGCCGGATGGCATGTGGGAACTGGAAGATGGCGCCACGGAAGCCTGAGAAGACTGAGTAAACGTTCGAGAGCTGGCTGTGTGGTGAGCGTTAGCGCCCCTCGCCTTGTCACGAGGCACAAACCGCTGCATCCGATCCCAATATTTGAACCCCTTGTTTTGGAACTGGGCAGCTTCAGGTCGAGTCTAGTGAATAGTTAGAAATGCTTTGTGCCATGATGAAAACCCAGACGCACCTCGATAAGCTCATCCATGACGAGCTGTCCTGCCTCAGTTACAACATTCGCACCTCTCTCCGTCGAATATGCAAGTCCTGATCCACCGGCGATGGTTGCAGCCACATAGTATTCTCGTTTCAGCTTCGAACGAACGAGTGAGTAGTTATTGATGAGAAAGAGATAGGCGACGTACGCTTTCCCACTTGTCGTGACAGTTTTTTGCAGTCTTGCGATGGCCATTGGGTTGGACAGGAAGCGAGGGCAGAAGGTCATTGAAATGACCTTCTTGAAAGGCCATACGATCGCCCGCCTTGTGCCGGATCTCCTCCGCATAATCGAGTAGTATCTCGATGTCCACCTGAGTCCACGCAGCACGCAACTTCACTTGAGGCTCAGAGCTTGACGTTGTGGGCAGCGGCTGCCCTTTCGACCCGGAGCCTCTACCTGCCATCTTGTTGCAGAGTCGGAGTGAACGGCATGTTCAGGGTGGGGAACAAGCTAGCCTTCGGGTGTTCTCGTTGTCGTGGGGTGTTCGTCGAGGTGGCATTGCTAATGGGCGACGGGTTGGATAAGTATAGTGCATCACCCACCTGATCAATATCAATCTCAGAATGTCCGCGGGTGCAAGCCGATAACCACTGCCCACAGCCGATCGTCAACTTTAGAAGTCCGCCAGACTCCGCACAAAGTTAGTTTGTACATATTTTGCACAAGCCTGCGGCAAACCTACTACCGTTCGGGCCCTAAACTCTTCGGCCACTTTCCCACGGTCCAAGAAACTCGGCTTCCTTCTAGCACTTTCAATACTTTTTGGATGGACTTGGAACTTTGTATGTGGGTATATATATATGACAGGAAACCTCCCCTGAAATTTTAAGATATGTTAATAATGTGGATAATGTGTGGTACCCATCTGAAGAAAAGGTGAAAAAGCGGACCCACATCATATCTGTCATCTAAACCCCCCATATAACTTTACAGATATATTGTCCTATGCACCCCCCATGCTTCCCAACTGTCAGAATTCACACCAGAGAGAAGGATATAAGTCAGCAGGGGGAGGGAGAGAACTGATCATAACCCAAGAAGGGATGCCTGTGGGGATTTGTTATTTTGATAGATTGTAGAGATATGTCAGGGGGGCATGGCCTGAAATTCCTATGGTGATATATCAAAAACTGCAGAATTGGGAGCAGATTTCGCATTTTTCCCCTATGTATTTTGACCCTCATTTAATGCCCTAAATTGGATCAGAATTGTGTGTCTATCTAAGGGGTAAAATGCCCCAGATCTATTAAGATACATTATAGCATGCTACAATGCAAGGAGAAAGTGTGGTGAGGCAGAGATGAAGCCCGGGAGACCGCTTTTTGGCTTACATAATCAAAAAAGCGGAGTAGGAGGATGGGGGCAATTAAGGCATGACACAGCCACAATGTGGGGAAGGCCCAGGCTGCGGGCCACCCCTGACTACTAGTCGAGTGTACACACTCACGGCAAGTCAGTGGCACAGCCCCCTGAACTATATTCCTTATCGGGGAATAGCGGAGTTTGGCAATTTTGGTGATGCACGCGTCAACCCACTCGAGATTCCGAGAAGGTCGCGCAGCTGCAGCTGCACACCTCAGCCTTCGTGCAGGCTGTACTGAGTAGACAGGGGGCTGCTTTAACCCATTGGGATTTTTTTTATTGTGTTTATTCTTTTTTTCATGAATATATGTATCATTCTTCGAGCTTCCCCTTACCGAGTGTTAGGCCGCTGCACACCTCTGTCATCCCCCACCTCGCCGACTCAATATCTCGACAACCACTCATCCGTCCCTCTCGCAAACCGGGATTCTGGATGTACTCGACGATACCTTTCAAATGGTATATATTTTGTCATAATTGGCTCAGCGCATCCAGAGGTATCTCCCATTCTTTGGAGAAAGGCACTGTAGGACGAAATCTGGAATATCTCTTGATTGGGTGCGCCGTTTTCCTTGTTTCCGCGTTTTCCCAACTCTCCTCGCACTTCGCTATCACCTCCTGAAGTTTCATAGAATTCCACTTTGCAGTTCCCCATCAACGCGATGCCATCCTCCCACCCCCTACCCCATTTATATCCTAACTCGCGCAGTTCTCGCCCGAATCGCTCGCTTTTCTCAGACGCGAACATACTAGACGGTATCTACCAGAAGATATATAAGACGTCGCGCGCGCTTTTGCGGTTCAAAACTTATTCGAGTTTTTGTATTTGGACAGGGTGGCGAGGTCGAGTTCGCGTATCTCGGCCATTTTCGCGTCAAGCCTCTCGCTTTCTCGCATGGTTGTTCTACCTATTACTGGCTACCTGGTGATGCCTTTCTCATGGCTTCGCGCTCAGCGGTTGTAGAGATATGGGTTTTCCTAGTGTGCAGAGGGGTATGAGACAGTTTTGCTAATATCTCGGGAACGGGTGCGCCTTTTCCCACAATTCCTCATTCTCCCAACTCTCCTCGAGCGTTCCTATCACCTCCCGGAGTTTCATAGATTTCCACCTAGCGGTTCCTCACCGACGCCATGCTGCCCTCTTAGCCCCTACCTTGCTTAGGCTGTAACCCATGCAATTCCGCGCCGAATGGTTCGCTTCTTTCAGAAGTGGATTCCCTAGACGACATCTACCAGAAGATATTCGAGATGTAGTACGCGCATTCGCCGTTGCGGTGTTATTTGGGTTTTCGTGTCTGAGCAGGGTGACGAGGTTGGGATCGCACATCTCACTCATTTTGGCATCGCGCCTCTCGCTTTTTGGCATGGTGCTACTAATTGCTTATGGATACCTGGTGATACCTTTCTCATTCCTACGCACTCGACGGTTGTGGAGATATGACAGTTTCTGTATATGGAGGAGGTATGAGGCGACCTGGCGGATATCTCGGGACTGGGCAGGTCAATCGGTCTGGTTCCTTTTTCACCATCTCTTCCTAGGTGTCCTCTACTGTTACCTGCAGTTTCGTATCGATTGCCTCAGCGGTTGTTGCGCAGCAGCCTCCTCTTCCCACCCCTTATGCTGGCCTACACACTGTCTACATCGTATCTCCCTCAGTTCTTCGCCTCGCCTTTCGCTTTTTTGGGATATAGTACTACTCGACCAGTGCTTTCGAATGGTATACCTCGTGTCACGGTTCGTACAGCCCTTGTTGAGAAATCTGGAATTTCATGTGCAGTGGTGTCTCGAGCTGGTTTTGCTGATATCTCGGGATGGGGTGCGCATATTCATTCAGTTTCTTTTCCTACACCTTCCCTACACTCCCCTTTGCCATCTTCTCGAGTCCCATGAAGTTTCGCACAGCCATCGTCCTTCGGCGAGCCTGTCTGCTACCTTTCCCCATGGGCACCTTCGAGCTCGTACTCTCAGTTTGCAACCGAGGATGGTTGAATTCTCAAGTGACCTGGGGATGTAGGGAGTGAGTACTCCCCACTAAGATATTTATTTTATTTTATAGTTTTTACTTTTACTTCTACTTTACTGCTTTTACTTTCTTTTACTTTTATTTTTGTTCATTTACTTTAGACTTTACTTAGCTTCGAGGGGAGACACATGATGTGGCTTAAGTAAGCCCATGTGCACTTACTCTCCACTGTAACTACTTACACAAAATAATAGTGAAGTTCTGAGTTATGAGTTTGAGTTCAAGTTAGAGAAGGCCTTGAGTTGCCTTCTGCTGTGTTCAGACAGATCTCAGACTGCCTCAGATGTCCTTCCTCAGACAGTTCTCTCTTCCAGGCTATAGAGGCCCCTTTGGAAGACCTCACCCCTTCAGTTCTCTCACCCATCCTCAGCATTTCATTTTCAGATTCTTCACCATTGCACCTAACCTCCTAGTTTTCTACAAGGTGATTCTACTTGAATATACCTTCCAGCTGATATATTTTTTGTCACTATTGCACTGGCATGTCTAGAGGTATTTCCCTTTTTCTGGTGAAAGGTCCTGTATGATGAAATTTGGATTATATTGGGACTGGGTGTGCTGTTTTTTCTCTAATTCTTCATTAGTCCAACTCTCCTAGATGCTCTATATCATGCCCCAGAGTTTCTTATAGTTTTTCCCAGTGCACACTGAGTGCAACTTGTGTAGAAATACTTTGTATTAAATATCATTTTTGTACTGGTAAGCCATGCCCCAGCCAACATCCCCAGCTTTTGGGTGAAGCCAATCCCTCATGTTGGGCTTGTAGGGCTTCATGGCCTGGCCTGAGGCTTCCCTGACCCCAAGCCCTCAGAAGCTGGGCTGGGAAAATACTATGTGCAGGTCACTTTTTGGATTGGACTGGGAAGTTGGTCAATTCAGCCTGGGGAATACCCAGAAAATGCAGGTAATATTGGGGAAAAAATCATATTTGGACCCCAGCCACTCCAATATATTGACACCCAAAATGTATTTCCCCCACTTTCTCCAGCATCTATTGCATGGCAGGTCTGGAGAATCTCCAGAGGCAGGAAATTCCCAACCAGTTGACACCTATTAGGCCAACACATCTATAAGAAAATATAGACCTAATAGGTCCCCATAGGTGGTTGACTGAAGTGTTCCCACCACCCTGGGGGAATTCCCAACCTTACATTTGGGGAATCCCAACCATCATGGGGAATTCCCAATCTTGCATGGGGGAATTCCCACCACCCTGGGGGAATTCCCAATCTTGCATGGAGGGAATTCCCAATCTTGCATTGAGGGAATTCCCACCACCCTGGGGGAATTCCCAATCCTGCATTTGGGGAATTCCCACCACCCTGGGGGAATTCCCAATCTTGCATGGGGGAATTCCCAACCTTGCATTTAGGGAATTCCCAACCTTGCATTTAGGGAATTCCCACCACCCTGGGGGAATTCCCAATCTTGCATTTAGGGAATTCCCAACCTTGCATTTAGGGAATTCCCACCACCCTGGGGGAATTCCCAATCTTGCATGGGGGAATTCCCAACCTTGCATTTAGGGAATTCCTACCACCCTGGGGGAATTCCCAATCTTGCATGGGGGAATTCCCAACCTTGCATTTAGGGAATTCCCACTGCCCTGGGGGAATTCCCAACCTTGCATTTAGGGAATTCACACCACCCTGGGGGAATCCCCAATCTTGCATTTAGGGAATTCCTGCCACCATGGGGGGATTCCCAACCTTGCATTTAGGGAATTCCCACCACCCTGGGGGAATTCCCAATCTTGCATTTAGGGAATTCCCATCACCCTGGGGGAATTCCCAATCTTGCATTTAGGGAATTCCCACCACCATGGGGGAATTCCCAACCTTGCATTTAGGGAATTCCCACCACCCTGGGGGAATTCCCAATCTTGCATTTAGGGAATTCCCACCACCCTGGGGGAATTCCCAATCTTGTATTTAAGGAATCCCCACCACCTCCACCACCATGGGGAATTCCCAATCTGCCATGTGCAGAATCCCCACCATCATAGGGAATTCCCAATTTCACCTTTGGAGAATGCCTGATCTCAAATTTAGGGAATCCCCACCACCAGGGGGAATTCCCAAAGGAATCCCACACCCTTGGCAGCAGTCTATTTTCCCTGGACAATACCCAAAAATACCCATGGAAGTGGTCTATTTTACCCTGGGAAATCTCCAAATCCCCCCTTGGAAGTGGTCCATTTTACCCTGGGAAATCCCCACACCTTCCCTTGGAAGTGGTCTATTTTACCCTGGGAAATCCCCAAACTTCCCTTGGCAGTGGTCTATTTTAACCTGGGAAGTCCCCAAACCCTCCCTTGGAAGAGGTTGATTTTACCCTGGGAAATCCCCAAACTTCCTTTGGAAGTGGTCTATTTTACCCTGGGATATCCCCAAACTTCCCTTGGAAGTGGTCTATTTTCACCTGGGAAATCCCCAAACTTCCTTTGGAAGTGGTCTATTTTACCCTGGGAAATCCCCAAACTTCCCTTGGAAGTGGTCTATTTTCACCTGGGAAATCCCCAAAATCCCTTGGAAGTGGTCTATTTTCACCTGGGAAATCCCCAAAATCCCTTGGAAGTGGTCTATTTTCACCTGGGAAATTCCCAAATTCTCCCTTGGAAGTGGGCTATTTTAACCTGGGAAATCCCTAAATTGTGAGGGTTGGTGGGGAAAGTCCCTTTGGGACCCCAGGCACCCTGTATGGTGATGGGGCAAATGGACTTTCCCCCCCTTGGCATGTGAGCTCCTGGGAAATCTCCAAACCCTGCCTATGCCAGTGGCATGTGGGAATACCCAAGAAGTTGATACCTATTAGGTATAAACATCTGTAGAAATATGTCAACCTAATAGGTCCTTGAGAGGGGGTGACTGAAGTGCAACAGGACAGCCCTGGATTACTGCATTGACAGCCTCAGTATGTTTATCTGTTCCCACACACAAACCTTTCACAAGCTTGAGGATATGCTCAACAAACACATCCATATGGGTATCTTTGATGCCTGTATCAGTCTTCATTTTTGCATATCACACCTTGCCCATTCCACTGGCAACCTCATGGAACATACCATGGAGTTTATCTGTGGTGTCCTGGCATGTGTGTGGTGTGTTGGGCTAAGTTAATGAGGTATCAGCAGAAGTGAACTGGGATAATGGAAAGCTTACCCTGAGAAAGTGACATGCATGATCCATGAGATCTTGCATCATTTCTGAACAGTGACCCTTGCCTTTCAACTGATGCATGACATCTTCTTGAGCTGACCCTTCTTCAGACTCAGACAGACATGACTTGGTTTCCACTGAACTCAGAGCATCATCCCTATTGGGACCCATCATGACTCCACCCACATGCTCACAGGTTGTGTGTAAGTCCACCCCTTTGACCCAACAATTATGACAAAAGAATTTACCCTGCAGACCAATATGGCAGGCAAGTTCACTTTGCATGGGATTATCACCAGGCATTGCCAGAATGGCAGGGACAACAAGGACCATCTCTCTTGCTGCTACATCCCATGCCCAGATGCCCTGCATCTGTGTGAGCCTTGATTCCAACAGGTGAGATGTTTTTGTGGGCAAGGTAGTGAAAACCCACTCAAGTTGATCCACAATACCCTCAAGCATTTCTAAGGGGGGTGCAATGTTAGATGTCACAAGAAAATGAATATTACACTCTTTGTGGACCATAGTGTAAGGGAGTCCAACCACAGTGAATAGGAATGAGTTGTGCTTGTTCCATTTTTTGGATGTGTTGCCATACATGTCATCACAGTAGAGCCAAATCATGTAACTCAGTATGCAGTGTCCTCATGCTAGTGTTCACCACCTATTACCAATGGTGGGGTCAGTTAATGTCCATGGCAGGACACCATGCCCTCTCATCTCTATCAAACTGCCATAGCCCATGATATGAATGATGGATGGACATGAACAAAAGACAAGTAGTTTGATACCTACCTATGATATTGCATGGGTCAGGTTCATGATCCACTTGGTAAGTTTGAAGTAGATGAGGGAATGAGAGGAGAAGTTGGTTCACTGTCACCTTGACAGTGTCATATCTGTGAACCACATATCCACTTGCACCACCACTTGCAATTGGCTGAGTTTGCTACACATGCACCCAATACTCCAAGTCAGATGGCAATGTAGAATGATGAATGGAAGGCTTGGTGTACCAATGCTCAGGTACAACCACAGTACTGTCTGTTAATTTTGTCAGCTTGAACACATAGAAGTCTTGCTGACCCTTGTGAATCATGGGCATGGCAATGCTGGGGTTGATCTCATGTAGCCATCTCAATGCTTGCCATGGTTGATCAAGTCAACCACCTGCATCTTCAGGGTAATGGCATATATGTATACAGATGCAGGGATTAGGCATTTCCTGTATGTGCCAACATCATCAGTTTACAAATCACAAGTTCTCAAGTACTTGAACTTACTTGTGTGATGAAGGAAGGCAGGTGGTTGATGTAGTAAACATGGCTGAGTGAACCTTGATAATGGATTGATGGGACCCCATATTGGGACTGCAATGAGTTGTCAAGATCCTTGAGCATCCTAGTAGATGGAATGCTGTCAACTGTGAGGACAGAAAGCCCCCACAGGAAGACATGCAGTTGCATGTCTGAGAATAATGAGCATGGGAGGTGCTGGAGGACATCAAGTACACACATCTATCAATGAGCATCAGAAAATACCCTGGTCATTACAAAGGATGATATACATACTTACTTGTCTGGCCATGGAAACCATGCTTGATTTCTAGATGTTGTATCAATATGCTGCAGCAGGTGCACTGCACCCAACTGGAGCAGCTCTGTGAATAGATCAAAGGCAATCAGAGAAAGCCAACTGGATCAACCAAGTTGACTTACCTGGATTGAAATTGTCTTCCAGAAGCTCCTGAGGGGAATCTGATTCCTCTCCATCCAATGAATGCAATTGGGTCATCACTGTTGGCTAACCATGTAGCCAAGGTGCTAGTCATCATGGTTAGCATCTCATCATGTGCAGAGGGAAAATAGAGCTGATCATGGTCAATCACATCCCAGTTGAGCCAAAAACTATCCACATTGTCATCAGGTGGTGGTGTGTATTGCTGATTGTGGGGAGCAGGTGCTGGTTCTGTGAGACCTCTTAAGATCTCCTGTAGTGGTGAGGTGACTTTGAGTTGAGTCAGAGAGCTCAAAGGGCAAAGATGGGGGGAAAGAAGGTAGTTGACATTCTTGTTGTGTCAGGTGGTCTTCTCATGTTGTCAAGCAGCATGGCCATCTCACCACTTGTTGTCCTTGCAGGCAAGGCAGGTCCACTTGTACTGGTTGTGACCAGATCCTGTGGCTCAGACCATTCATTTGTCATGGATACAGTGAGGCTTAGCACATAATGCAGATAGAAAGATGGACTTACACTTCAAATTTGCAAACTCTTCAGCCATTGTTGCCAATAATGTATGATAGTGAGAATTGACAAGTTCAAACTTACAAAAAAAAATTGAACATCAACCACTGCTTCTGATTGTCAAGATCCTTTTTTTTTGGATCCACTGCAGTCTCAAAAAAAATGCACTCTGAGATTGTGTCAGTCACAAACTGCTCTGAAAATGCAGCCTGCCATCATTGGGAATATACCAAACTCATGTCTCACACAAGTCAATTCTGCCTAATTTCTCAGATTACATTGGTTTAAAACTCAGGTGTGGCCATGTAACATTCATACATAGCCTTTTTGTTATTACCAAGGCTACCAGAACTCTGGTAGTTCTTCCTCCAGACTTGTAGTATAAATACCTAGTTAGATCTGTACTGTAGCAGCAGTCAGACAATCAACCAAGAACCCCAACTAAGAATCTGAGTACTCAGTATCCAACCACTCCTGGACCTGTCCAAGGGCACAGCACATGAGCTGAGGCCAATTGGGTAGTGGACCTCTGTCAAGCCTGGGCTTCAACCCCCACAGGCCATGTGCCACCCAACCTGCAGCTTGTACAAGCTCCAACATGGTAGCCCAACCCTGGACATGCTGGAGTTACAGAGCCCAGCTTAACCCAACTAATGGGGGGGGAAATCATTTCTTAACAAACAGTCTTACCTTTCCCCTAACCATGTTGCACCTCTTTCCACTAATCATATTGCAATAGCTCTGAGCAAGTTTTCTGCTGTCTGCATTGCAACAATCCAGCATGCCAGCAGTACCACATTCCCCTCCAATGGTGCCACCAGCCATGTTGCAATGGCTCAGTCTTGTCTTCTGCCATCTGCATTGCAACAATCCAGCATGCTGACAGCATCACATCCCCCTCCCCAACAGCCTTGCAGCAGCTCAGTCTTGCCCCCTGCAGCTTGCATTGCAACATACTGACAGTGCTATGCACCATTTCCACAAATTGTGTTGCAATGGCTCAGGGTTGTTTTTCACCATCCACATTGCAGCAATACCAGCATGCCAGCAATGTTGCATTCCTTTTCCATCAGCCATGTTGCAACAGGTCAGGCTAGTCAACTGCTGGAACACCTCTTAAAAGAACCAGGGAACAACTTTGGAAGCTTGTCTGGTAGTTTCAGAGGAATTCAATGTCACTACCAGGTCAAACAGAGATAGTGCATGATGACAACCAGATGAGGGCACTATCACAGGAGGCTGAGGTATTGTCAGCTGTAGATTTGGTGACAGTGGATATGCTGGCACTGCAGGAGATGGATGGATGGTCTGCTGGGAGAATGGTGGGTATAGCATTCCATTTCCCCCATGATAACCATGTGCAGTCCCAGGCCATGGTGGCATGACTTGAACAATGATGAGAGGGGTAGGATACAAATACTGTCCAGCACTAGGATATTGGTCAACAACTGTGCCACTGCCCATGTTTTGTGTACATGGCCTTGAAATGTGAGTGGGGAAAATGGAAGGTTTTGTACCAACAGTCACATTTCCAGCCATCTATGTTATGCAGTGTAAGAAAGAGCATCAATGAAGCAAGGCTACATTACTTACTATCTGGAGTGCCCATTGCAAAATGTTATGGTAATTCAATGCATAGCAAACATTCCCCAACATGTAGCAATAGGTATCACTTTCAGATGCTCTTGAATGGATATCACACCTCCATCATTTATGGAGCACTTCCACATACTTCTGTTGTTGATCCATACATTCCACATCACTGGTCATTGGTGAATGCTTCTGCTTTGAGGACAACATGGTGCCTTTTGTACCCTGGAAAAAATGAGTGAATGCCCTGAGATTTGACTTACTATTTATACTGATCAGAATGATGTAATTTACATAACTACACAGGGCTGAAGCACAGCATCCATCAGAGGCTGTCAAATTCCAGTGCTGTTACTAAATGATTATTTACAAAATCTAGGGTCAAAAAAGTGTCCCAATGAGTTGTCATTTTGAAATGATCATATCTTGTCACTGTGGAAACCAAATCACATAGCAAAAACAGCTTTGGAATGCCAAGACCAAGTACTTCAGACACTCTGCAGGCCCATGAACTGATTCTCAGTAGTCCAATTGCAAATAAGAGATCTTTGTAAAATAACCCAACATTGGGACACTTTTGTGAGCCACTATACTACAGAACTGAATCCCCTGAAATCCTGAAAATTTGAATTTTGGATTTTTGTCTTCGGTCAGGCCAGAAAGAATTCTCCTAGACTGTCTGAGTTGATTAGTGTCATTTTCATTGAATTCCAGATGAGTGGCAAGAAGTTACAGTCAACCAAAGTTGGGGTTTCCCACATGACAACATTACTGAAAACAACAGTAAAGTAGAGGACTGAATGTACATAACACATCAGAGAGCTTAGCTTTTTAAGATATTGCAGTCTCCTGGCATTGAGCTAATGCCCAAGAGTTTGTCTGTACATAAATGAAAGCAATTGATGGAGCTTATAGCAAGAACATCTCCACCAAGCATTTTCACTATGCTCAGACCAGTGCTACAGTAGAAGTGCTCATAGTGCATAATGTCAGGAAGGCTACTATAGTGATGCATTATTAGAAAGATGCATTTCAAGCATGGTGTGACAAGTGTGACAGGAGATGACTAATTGTTAATGTGACAGTCCATTACCACCAAACCACTGCCCCAGTGTTGTCTGCCACAATGTTGCCTGCTCCTGGCGCTGCAACTCAATCCTGAACTGTCAAAGACACTGTGACAGGTCTAATGATGTTTCTCCAGTCCCATGAGTAATGCATACCTTCTCCATCTGTTTGCAAAGGTGGATCATGTCTCCCAGCCCCATTTCAGCTCTGGTATCAGTCCCATCACCTGCCTCATCATCTGACTCAACCTCTGCAATCTCTCCCTCTTTGATGGCAATTTCATGATTTACCTGCTTGACAATCTCATCCTCACCACCCTCAAACTGGTACATTGATTCCCCAATCTCCTTCTCTTCAACAGGATTCAGCATTTCTTCCAAGGTTAGTGCCACCCCAATGATCTGTTTATGCTGTTTAAGGTCCTCAACAGCCTTTGTTAAGTCCTTCTCAGCTTCAGAAAATTGTGGAAGGATGGGCTGTGCTGCAGCAGTAGGGGTCTGGGTCCATATTGTTGAATTCTGGATTTGTGTGATTTCACAACCAAAGATGTGATTTGTTACTTGGTTTAATCCATTGAGAGCTTTTGAGGTGTCATCTTCAGCATCCATAACTATTTTCAGGATGGGGGCCCACTCATTAGTGATGTAGCAGTTTCCAAGGACTGTCTGAAGACTGTCTTCAGCTTCAGGTAAGCACATTCCTGATGTTGCAAACTTGTATATAACTTTCCAAGCCATCAGCTCCCTTGATGCCCCCATGTTGGCAGTTGTAGTTGAATGGGTACTTTGAGTAGTGTCAGGCTGGATTCCAGTATGCTTCCAGCAGTTCATGATGGTGGATGGTGTAATGGCATTCCAAGCAGCCATAATCATATGCATGGCTTCCAGTAAGTTGATTTTGTAGATCTTGTTATGCCTCGACCTGGCACCTTCCATTTCTGGGCTAGAGCTCTGGCTCTGCATGTTCTGTCCTGCCATCCTCCTCGTCCTCAGCTGTTCCCTCGTTGCTATCCTTATCGGGATATGCATAATCCTTCCCAACCAGCCCGCCGGTCTCTATCTTTGGTGACCGCATGGTAACCGATCCTTGTTCCGCTCTGCGGAACTTCTCTTCTTCCATTGGGCGTAACCCCAATGCTATATCAAGACTTATGTCGCATGCCCTACAACAGGGCTTTGTCTCCTTTCCATTCATGACTCGTTTCCCTTTCTGTGACTCATCTTTGTGCTCGTTGCCCGTTTGTACTATAGCTGCGCATTGCTGCGCATAGTTGCTTCTCTTGTCACGAGCCCACTTCGTGCGCTCACTCCCATTGGCTCGTTGATCCGTATGTACCTTATGTCTCGTCTCCATTTACCTTAATCAGTTGTGCCCATGTCTCCACCTTACTGTAAATGTTACGTGCCCATTCTTGGTGGGCCATGGACACTCTTTCCTTTGGGCATCGAGCCTGTTACAGCTACAGTATATATAGAGATACTGTACCGCTGTATTCCTTTAACTTTTCGCTACCTTGCAACACGTCTCATTTATTTCCATTCTTTGGGAATACGAGTGGGCCGTCCAAGGGTGCTCAAAGTAACTATGCACCGAGGTAAACCTTAGGTTCCTACACCATTTATTTGGTGCTTCGAGGAACTCTTTGATTACCACTCTTTACGTTCCTACACCTTTATTAGGTGCTATGAGGAACTTGTGGCGTAACAAAAGTGAAAAGTTCAAACTCGCAGCTGTGACCGTTTTTCGGGCACGATGTCTGCATTCCCCTCTCCATCTCAGAACTGCGTCTTCACTGGTCTGGCTATTGTTTAGCCTGCAGGACTAGTGTCTTACATCGTCCGTTTATAACAAACTAACCTTTTTTAGGTTTGCCGAATCGTTGGACCCTGTAGCTTCTTATGCTTCTGCTTATTCGTTGGATTACCACATCTGTGGTTTTAATATCCGGCAACCCTATCTCGTTCTAGGTCGATCCCAGATCTTCTGGAGAGTTGTCGACCTTTCCCTCTACCTTTTCTACCATGCCTTATTGTTTGCCCAAGGTGTCGTCAAGACCGCCACCTCCACCACCTCCCGAATCGTCGAGTGCTTGGTCTCCAAGCAAAGGCAAACGCTGCGCTCCCCCGAAACCCCTCGAACATTGGTACACTCTGCATAAACCCACTGGTACCGAATTCGAACACCGATACCCAGATCAACCTCACTCAGCGACTCCCCCGTCCTCCCTTCGCAACCCAGCAATCTTGGGTGCTTACCGAGAAAACGAGCCAGAGTCGGAGACAGATATTGAACTGGTTACTTTTGACGATAAGTCCAAACTAGGATCTGACGTCGGAGACACTCATATTCCAGATGTTGACGAAGAGAATCTAATCCATGTCATGTCGCATGCTACCGAAGGATTAAACTTAGGGTCCGGATCTGGGCAGGAAGCTGCGAAGCCCTCTTCCAATCCTCCACTGTTTAACCGAGAACCTACCGCCCGCAAATGGGAAGAACTCCGTGCCAAGTTTGCTTCTACAACGATCGTCGATACTTCTGCTTCAAAGCCAAATGGAGGTTGCAAGTTTAATCTCAACAAACCTCACACCTATAATGGAAATCATGATCTGTTCTTCACGTGGATTACCCAAGTCAAGGGGTGTCTACAGATTAATCAGCACGTGTACAGTTCTGACCATCTCCGGATTGGATTGACGCTGTCTTTTATGACAGAAGGATCTGCTGCGGCCTTTGCCGAGGTCTATATTAATGAACATGACCGAAGTGGCCGACTCTATTATAAGGATGACTGGGAACAATTTGAAGCCCGTCTTCACGCAACTTTCATGTCCGGTAACCCGGAGCACAAAGCCCAGATCAAACTCGTGACGCTTACCCAAGGAAACAAACCGTTCGAGGCCTACGTCTCGAAATTCCTTTCCATTTTTAATCACACTGGTTATAATGATGACAACTTTAACAGAGTGATATTTTTCGGACAAGGTCTTAAAAAGGAAATTCATGACTGGGTCCTTGACCATAAAGAACCCTGAACTGTTTCTGATTGGATCGCATATGCCGGACAAGCCGTCAGCAAGATCGAACAGAAGAAAACTCTCAACAAGAAGAAAGCCAGTGAAACTCACCATTCCCTGCGCTATCATTTCCCGTCTCGACCCTCCAGGGATCCTAATGCTATGGACGTCGACAAGCAACGTCAGAATAATAAGACTGGCAGGAGCCATGTTCGATTGGTGCGCTGTTTTAATTGTGCTGAAGAAGGCCATTTCAGCAAGGACTGCCCGAAGCCTAGGAAGAAGAAGGTCGCCGAAGTGGATGCGGAAATAGATGAAGAAGAAGTCGAAGAGTGCAAACCTTCAAAGAAGAAGGATTTTTAAAGGGGTGTTCTGAATCTTCCTTGTGCAGATCGCCCAGAACTAAAGATATCTTGAGTGCTCGTGTTTCCTGTAATAGTATCACCGATGAATCACAAATGTGTGCTCAATCTATCTACGGAACACTTGAGCTTCTCAACTATGGAAATTCGAGGATACCCGCCACAATTGATAGTGGTGCCGAAGTCAACCTGATCGGATCCCAGCTGGTTTCAAAAATGAAACTTCAAACTTACCCCTTAAAGAAGACCTGGGATATTACCGCCTTTGATGGCAATGTCAGATATACCATTAAAAGGAAGGTCTTCTTGAAGTGTCGAAACCTCGTAAAGCCGATACACGAGTTTGAGATCCTCTGCTACGTTGGGCAGATGGAGAAGGACCACTTAATTCTAGGGATGCCGTGGTTGCGTAAAGAAATGCCGATCATAAATTGGCAAATGCATAGGGTGGTTGGATGGGGTGGTTCCCCGACTGAGCAACCGCCAAAGAAAGAAGCCGATACACATGAGGTCAAGAACGCCTCTGTAAATCGCACAACGATCTCAACCCAGCTCGAGATGAATGCCAGACCACACGAGGTCCCCGATCTCCCAGAAGAGTATGCCGAGTTTGCCAAAGTCTTCTCCAAAACCGATATTCCATTGCCCCACTTCCGTGAAGGGCTAGATCACATCATTAAGACGAAAGATGAATTTCGGAAAGACAATAAGAAGCTGATGAAGAAGGCTACATTATATCTGATGTCGCTGGAAGAACTCAAAATCCTTGATGAGTTCATTGATGAAAACCTACAGTGCAGCAAGATAGTACCTTCGGATTCACCAGTATCGGCACCGGTGTTCTTCATAGCAAAGAAGGATGGCAAAAAACGTTTGGTGCAAGACTACCGGTACCTTAACTCCCACACTATCCATGACTCTTACCCTCTGCCAAACATTCCGCAGATGGTTGATGAACTATGCAAATCCAAGTATTTCGCTAAGTTTGACATTTGTTGGGGGTTCACTAATGTCAGGGTAAAACCGGAAGATCAGTGGAAGGCCGCATTTTTAACTCCATGAGGTCTCTTCAAGCCCATGGTAATGTTTTTCGGCCAGTGCAATTCGCCGCCAACGTTTCAACGTTTTATGGATACCACATTTGCTGATCAACTTCACAAATGACAGCAATGTGGGTATATGGACGACATTGTAGTCCACACCAAGACCATCCCAGAGCTACGGAAGTATGTAAGGGAGTTTCTGCAAATTTGCAAGAAGGAACAGCTATGCCTGAAGATCTCCAAGTGTGTCTTCGAAGCTGAAGAAATTGAGTTCTTGGGGATGAAGATCTCCAAAGGAAACATTCAAACCGTGTCGGTCAAGACTGATGCCATCGAAAGCTGGCCTACTCCGCACAACCTAAAGGATGTGCATTCGTTTTTAGGCTTTTGTAACTTCTATCGCAGGTTTATCCCTTCCTTCTCACAACTTGTGAGACTGCTTCACAACCTGTCAAAGAAGGATACAAAATGGCGATGGGGTCAAGAGGAAAATGGCACTTTTGAAAAGATCAAGTCGCTTCTATGCTCCGTGCCCATTCTCCAGATCCCAGACCATTGCAAGCCTTTCGCCCTCTTTACAGATGCCTCCAAAGTCAGTACAGGAGCTGTGTTAGCGCAGAAGGGACCAGACGATGAGTGGCACCCGTGTCACTTTTTATCCAAATCCTTGAAAGGAGCTGAACAATGATATCAGGTCTTTGACCTCGAGATGCTTGCAGTTATGCGCACGTTGGACACCTTCTGGCACTACCTAATCTCGCCGGTAGAACCCACGGTGATCTTCACGGATCACAAGAACCTCACCTACTGGCGCCACCCGCAAAAACTAACTCCGAGGCAAGCCCGTTGGCTCAATACTCTTCAAGGATATCCGGTACTCTTTTTGCACCAACCTGGCAAGCTTATGGGAGTACCCGACGCTCTCTCCCGATGACCCAACTATGGTGAAGAACCCACTGTCACAGCTGCTGCCCTACCCGACACCATGTGGCTTGAAGGGGGGGGTGAATTCTGACAAAAATGCCGAACTCCATTCCGATCAACGTTCTAACGCCAACATGGCTTCAGATCAATGCCACAAGATGGATGTGAAAAAGGTTGACCGTCGCCGAAGAGGGGTCTATGTTATCTCAAAAGAGGTGTACGATCACGCCACGAGCAAAACGTCAACAGATATGACACTCTCTGAAGAAAACCCTGAAGTACAAAAGGCATCGGATGGAACGAAACGGTACAAGCAAAGGCTCTATATCCCGCCGAAGACGAGAAAGCAATGCCTGCACGACTATCACGACCACCCGGCCTCTGGACATCCTGGAGTGAAAGCAATGTCAAAAAAGATGGTAAAGGAAGTCTGGTGGCCTGGCATGTGGAAGTCGATATGCGACTACGTCAAGGGATGCCCAATATGCCAAGCAAACAAAGTAATTACTCATCCGATCACGCCGCCCATCACTCCGAACGATACACCCAAGAACCCCCTTCCATTCCAACAGATCTCAATGGATCTTGTCACCGACCTACCCGAGTCAGAAGGATACGACTCTGTCCTAACGGTCGTGGATCAAGGGCTGACGAAGGCAGCGGTGTTCATGCCGACCAACAAAACCTTTGATTCGGTGGGCCTCACCCGCCTTTTCCAACAATATATCTATCAGCAGTATGGTCTTCCGGAATTGGTCATATCTGATCAAGGTCCGCAGTTCGCATCGGCATTTACAAAAGAGCTGTACAAGTCTTTGAATATCAAAAGCAAGCTGTCCTCCGCATATCACCCTCAGACAAATGGAGAAAGTGAATGCATAAATCAAGAACTCGAAACGTATTTGCACTGTTATTGCGCTGAACTGCCCAACTCGTGGGCCCATAAACTTCCTGACGCAGAGTTCACCCATAACTCTTGCGTTCATTCAGTACATGGGCAAACCCCGTTCTCCCTGCTATACAGTTTCGACCCATCTCCTTATCCAGTCGCCTGCACCACTGCCGCGCCTTCTGTTGATGATCGACTCCAATCCCTTGCGATCAATCGTGACATCGCCCAGCTCAGCCACGAATGGGCACAGGACGTGATGCGATCAAGATCAAAAGGAACATACACAGCACCCAAAGAAGGCGATCAGGTTTGGCTAGATTCAGGCAACTTACACACACAGGGACAGTCGTCTAAAATAGAACCGAGATGTTTGGGTCCGTTCCCCATCGTTGAGGTAATTTCGCCTGTCGCTGTCAAGTTGGGCCTCCTGCCCACTTGGAAAGTACACCCGGTCTTCCATACCTCCCAGATCTATCCGTATACCAAGACCGCCGAATATGGCAATGCGCCCTCGCCTCCTCTTCCCGATTTGGTAGATGATGAAGTTGAATGGGAAGTGGAGACAATACTCAACCACCAGAGCAAGGGGCATAGAAAGGGGCGTGAGTACCTTGTTAAGTGGGTCGGTTTCCCTCATTCCTCTAACACATGGGAGCCAGAGGAGAATATAAAAGAGCACGCAGAGGAGGTGCTCAAACAATACAAACTCACTCGTTGCCTTAACTAAATGGCCAGCCCTCGCTCCATTAACACTGAAAATCCCGGCTCCGACTATTTCGACTATGATGAATCTACCCTTGCTGCCAACAGTGACATGGAGGTCTCCACAACCTCTCCCACGTACTCCCCCTCCGGTTCATTTCCCCTCCCACGTGAACTACTCAGCCATCCACTCTCCAGAGCACTGCCATCCACAGACGCAGAGACTGCCTCCTCATTTGAACCCCTTTCTGACGCCACCAGCTTCTGCCTGCTCGGTAGTCTCACCCTCCACCACACAAAACCTAACAAGGGCAAGGCCCGACAATGACCCCTGACACCGATGCCCTCGATCCCCCTCATTGATCGACTCTCAGCTGCACCCTATGACCATGAGCCTTTCGGCACCCAAGCCGAATCCTCCCGACCACTATCCACTTTACCCCTCCCCGGAACCGTATCACGCCAGCACTTACCAGAAAGTGCCAGACCTGCCATCTCTCCCGACCAACCAACACCCCCCGTCGTCGTTGTGGAACCCATGATGGCACAGTTCTTCGACTATTGTTGGTTGCTTATGAAATACAACCCAGGGGACCCACTCGTCGGGGTCACATGAGAACAAGAGCAATGTTTACAGCTGCTGTGTCAGATCTTCCAAGGATCAGACGTAGTGGCTTCCTATGTTCCGAAGTTCCTCGACGTCACTGTTAAAACTCCCGACTCCACTGGTAACGCCACCTTCCTGGAGAACATGCTTCGTGCTGCAATCTCTGCCATGGGTGAGGTTCAATATGACCTCGTTCAGATCCTCCACCAAGATCTTGGTCCCACCATCACTAATTCCTTTCGGCGTTCAACATCTGATCGACCCAGAAGAACTGGTCTGGATGTGCTATGCCAAGTGGCTGCTGCAGCAGAGAGAGGAGGATCGGGCCTTTGTTGAGTGGTCTCGCCACCGCCAGATGAGTGGAGGTCCTTCCAGACACCATCGTGGAGCTCCACTGATGCCACAGGAAACCGAACGACTGATGGAGTTGACCCGACAAGGTTATCCGTCCCTGCGGTTAAGGTCGAGATGCCTCCTCCACCCCCAGAATCGGAAGAACGAACGAAACAAAGGGTCTTCCAGCAGGCCTCCGTAATCCTGGCCAAGAACTCGACCACCACTGCCACCGTATTTGACTGGGAAGCCTTCCTCGATAAAGCGTGTGAAAGCACTTGGGGAATCGCCGATCAGAAACCGTATAATGCAATTCACACCCTAAATCCATTCCCCGCCACTCCGTTCATTGCCTTAGAACTGGAGGATAAATTGCATTTTTACTTAGGTGGTCGAATTCAAGTCCCTGCTGACCATCCCCTCCACATCTACACTTGCTATGACTGTGGCTACCTCAGCCACTGGTCTTGCAGTCATGGGGCAGGTTCTCGCTGGTGCAATCCTGGACATGCGGCCGCTGTCTACCCGTTCGGCCCTCCCATTTTGCAACCCTTGTCTTCCCCTTCCTCGTCTCCCATTGTGTCCTCCTCCAGCTGTCGTTCGCAGTTGCCGCATACCCTCCGCTCTTGTCGACCAGGAGCTCGCTGCCCTTGAAGGGGGGGTGATGTTACACCTCGACCCGGCACCTTCCGTTTCCGGGCTAGAGCTCTGGCTCTGTGCGTTCTGTCCCACCATCCTCCTTGTCCTCGGCTGTTCCCTCGTTGCTATCCTTATCGGGATACGCGTAATCCTTCCCAACCAGCCCGCTGGTCTCTATCTTTGGTGACCGCATGGTAACTGATCCTTGTTCTGCTCTGTGGAACTTCTCTTCTTCCGTTGGGCATAACCCCAATGCTATATCAAGACTTATGTCATGCGCCCTACAACAGGGCTTTGTCTCCTTTCCATTCATGACTCGTTTCCCTTTCTGTGACTCATCTTTGTGCTCGTTGCCCGTTTGTACTATAGCTGCGCATTGCTGTGCATAGTTGCTTCTCTTGTCATGAGCCCACTTTGTGCGCTCGCTCCCATTGGCTCGTTGATCCGTACATACCTTATGTCTCGTCTCCGTTTACCTTAATTGGTTGTGCCCATGTCTCCACCTTACTGTAAACGTTACGTGCCCGTTCTTGGTGGGCCATGGACACTCTTTCCTTTGGGCATCGAGCCCGTTACAGCTACAGTATATATAGAGATACTGTACCACTGTATTCCTTTAACTTTTCGCTACCTTGCAACACGTCTCATTTATTTCCATTCTTTGGGAATATGAGTGGGCCGTCCAAGGGTGCTCAAAGTAACTATGCACTGAGGTAAACCTTAGGTTCCTACACCATTTATTTGGTGCTTCGAGGAACTCTTTGATTACTCCACTCTTTACGTTCCTACACCTTTATTAGGTGCTACGAGGAACTCACGGCGTAACAGATCTCATGAGCTCCTGCCTCATCAAGTTCAACTGCCCACAGACAAAAGACTTTGTGATAAAGGGCTTTTGTGGTCTGAATGATCCCAGCATCACATGGCTGGACATGGGAGGTAAGGTTTGGTTCCAAGAACTTGAGACAGATGTGTTGTGGGCAGTAATCAACATAATGACCAGAAAAGTTGTCAATGAGCAAACAGATGTGCCAGTTTTGAGACTGCATCTTGAGATCCAAGGATTTGAGCCAGCTACAGAGTGAAATCTCAGAGTCAGTGGAAATTCTTAAATGTAAGTGGTGTCTGCACTCCTCAAAGATTATCATGGTCATCCAAGCTTTTTTATTGTTGTAATAGTCAAAGCCAAGAGCCTTTGGTGTGTGTCCCTTGAAGCATCAAGGCTTTGCAGACTTCCCAATAAAGAGCAGGGGAAGCTTCTCACTTCCATCTGCATTGCAGGCAAGTCCAACTGTGATCCAAAACTTGTCCTTTTTCTTTCCACTCATTTGCTGGGTTGCAAGTCCATGGTCTGGTGGAGCACTATACATAGATATTTTAACATCAGAGGTAGTTTTTTGAGTAGCTGAAGGATCTTACAGGGGAAAAAAGCTTGTCTCATCAAAATTAAATATATCCTTTGGTGTGTAGTTTGCCAGAATGGCTTTGAGGTGCATCTTCTCAGCCTCAACAGCAGTGAGGTCAACAGACCCAGCCTCGCCATGCCATCAAAACTCCTTTATGCCATATGCTTTTTTAAAGCTGGCAAGCCAGCCATCACCCTTCAGCTGCTTGTCTTCAGGTATGTTAAATTTTTCCTCAAACTTTGCTCACTTTGCTAAGAGCATGGCACCTGTGACCTGCTCTCCCTTCCCCTCCATATGTTTGATCCAAAGGAAAAGTGAGTGGTCTACAACAGGGCATGTCTCAACATGAACTCATTTAGATGACAGTGCATTTGGGTACTTGTGAGTGCGTGCCTCAAGCTTCTGGCAGTCTCAAAGCTTTTGGGAAAGGGTGGACTGGTCAAAGATGAGGGCCCTGTTGGGAATGGTCTTGAAATGCTGAACAATGGCATCTTGTGAATTACCAGGGTGTTCATCAATGTATGAGAACACAGTCAACCAATCCTGGAGGGTGAGGTTGACATGCTTGACTGGTTGGGTAGTATGAGCAGATGTTCTTGGCAGATTTTTGTCTTGAATGTCCTTTAGCTCATGAGGTTTGTAGGGAGCATGATGTGTATGGGGCTTGCACTTGGGCTCCAGAGGACTTTGGTCAGCAGGCATTAGGAACACAAGATGGACAGTCAGATGCTTCCTATGAAAATTTCCTCCATTCTTCAGTGTCATCCTCTAGCACTTTTTTTCTGCCCATTAATAATGCTCAAGCCTCTAAACCATATGTGAAATTCAGCCGAAATGTACTGTCTGGCATGCTGATAATGCATAATCCTACCTAGAATAGTATGCATTATGCAATATGCAATTTTACCCTTAACCAACATGGGAAATGGGCTTTGCTGATGCAAAATGAGAATTATGCACTATGATATCATGCACTATGAGAACTTCTACTGTATTAGTACATGGCCCTACATCATCGATAGTTTCAAGGTTCCTTTTGATCCAGATGAGCCATCACTTAGAGTCGCCCACCACCTCTCCTTCGACTTTGATCCGTTTACAACCTTTCCCTTCCCCTTCGTACCTTTCCCTGTCACTTCCTTCATACCACCAGCCCTACGGACAACGGTAGACAGACCTGACGATACTCCCTGCCGTCCCCGCGTCCCCGTGTTATCGTCAGTTGTTCGCGGCCTCTTCCGCTTCGGCATCGCTGAGTCTATGTCCAGTGATTGGGCTGCGCCTGATGGCGTAGAGAATGGACTCCGAGATCGAGATTGACTGCCTGTTGAGAATGCAGTGGGCTCGCGGGCTCGTTTACGCCCCCGAGAATCGTTAAAATCGACTGATGATGGCATGGAGCCGTCACTAAGTTTGGACTTGGGTTTCATCGAAGTATTTGCGGCTCTGAATCCGCTCTCCCACAACTTCTTATGAAGCCGAAAAAGCGCCATAGTTGCACGGGCGTCCGTGACCTGCAAGGCAGGTAAGCAGGCTCGCATGAGATACACTGTGAGCAGCCCCCGAGCTTAACCTGGGGGGTCAAAACTAAATACAAATCCTACTTACACTGTCGTGCTCTCCCTCCTGGATGCTCAATCCTAGTTCTTGTCGCACCAGTACTCGAAGAGCAGGCCGACGTGACTTGACCAACTTATGCTTAAACGCCAGCGACTGAGTATCGCGAAGTTGTGGTGCAGGGTGGGAAAGGAGCAGTGCCTGGGGAAAGTGTGGGAGTCAGTGTGGTTCGTCAAGGATTGAAAGGGACCCTATAGAGTGCCTACCTTGAGGTCATTGTGTACAGCGTGACCGACAAGTATTCGGTCTTTAATCAGATCTGCCACAGTTTTCTGTATCTCGTTGAATGGCTTTGCTGTGAATCAGGTCATTAGCTGAGATCTTTTACACTAATCATTGGCCAATGAGAGCTTAGCAGCCCACCTTCCTCGCCAAGATCTGCTCTCCGCACTCCACTCCATTTTGTTCTATAATCAACGACGCGCTCCCTCTGCCGAACGAACGCATCAAGAACGACGGCACCTTTGAAATTGACTATGCTGACGCGGGCTAGTGATGATTCCGATCCTTCCAAGCCGATGCCGACCATTTCACAGTCGAGCGCAAGGTATTTTCCAGTACTGATGGCGTAATGAACCGACAAGAAAAAAAAAGAAGATTTGAATTGCCCACGCACACCGCCTCGGAAGGCTGATATGACTTCATCCCAAGTACCATTCTGCGGAGACTAGCTATGGACTCGCCGTTCTTGATTTCGGTCGTGTCCAAGTCGACATGTTCTAATGTCCCGTGTGGCAACGAAGTCACTGAAGTACTTCTGGGGAATATTGATACCTTGGAAGTCGAGGGGGACGAGACACTCTTTTGATCCTCTTGTTGGGAACTCTGCCGCTTCTTGCTCCTTGACGGCTGGATAGCCTATGTACTTGTCGTTACAATCCGGAGACAGACCGTGAACCATGTAACGGACCTTCTTTAACTTAAGCCAGTTGGAAGAGGGGAGAGGACTAGGACTGGTTAGATGAGCGGCAAAGAACGGGTGGAAAGACAGCTTACTTGGACGAGGATGCGGTGGACATGCCAGATATTTGACAAGGACAGATGCGGCAAAGCTGATGCAGACGACTCTTCTGTGAACCAATACAACAGAACTCAAAGACCCTTACAAGAGAATGTATCGACAGTGATGTCTCTCTACGAAGGCCATGGGTATCTGATACCTTGATTCTTATAGGCCGCCCAAGGGCTCAACCCGGAAAAGAGTACCCAATGACGGCTCAGCAACGCACACCCCTGTTAGTCGTATTCTACGACCTCCGATGCAAACTTTCTAACTCGCAGCGACTCCATTATTCTGCCTACTGCCACATGCATGAGGACAGTCCCTCGGGGAACAGCTCTCTTTCCTACACTATCCTCGCCCGTTCAAGAACCCAAATTACACGAAGAACCTGAACAGGCGGACGAAGAACCTCAAGACGGTACTGACTCAAGAGCGGGAACGGGAGCGTGCAGAGAGGGAGCGAAGGCGACAGGAAAAAGAAGAGCAGGAGCGTTTAGCGGACGATGCTATGGACGTTGACACCGCTGACAATCCGAACAAGGAGAAGAACAGTGAGTCCTCGGCGTCGTGCATTGTTGCCTTGGACGAGGACATACCAACGTGTGAGTATACTGTGGCTCGTGATCTCAGTTAATTCTTCGTTAGGGCTGATACAAGGTGTCATTCTGTGCTGTTGGCAGACACGTCTATCGAGGCGCCGCCCTCCTTGCTCCCACCCCGACACTACTGTGATATCACTGGCTTGGAGGTAAGTGTATTCGCCGTTATCTCAGACCTTCCGCGAAGATTGGCCTTGAAATATCGTAGGCCCCATATACCGACCCACGAACTGGTCTAAGGTACCATGACAAAAGTGTGTATGAGCTTATTAAAGGGCTGGTGAGTACCGGCTGCGTTGCCGCTCGTACCCGTTATCTTCCTGTCTTCCTCACAGCTGCCTACCAGAGTCCTAGTGTGGCCAAAGACTATCTTGCTGCTCGAGGGGTCAACCCTGTTGTTAAGTAATTCACATGGAGCCCACGTTATATCGTGCGGAGACATGGATAGGCCCGTGCATTCCATAGCGAAGCTGATCACGGTAGTATACCGCGGATAGTTCCCGGTCAAATTGTATCAAACCCAAGCATGCATTCCATATTAATGAAGTCAAGGACTGACGCTGCCCTGAAGTGCCCACTTCAGGGGACGAAAGGTGTGCCACACTCACCGCAACCGTACGAAGTGAAGGTCAGGAGCTGACGACTCGAAATAACACGACAGAGAGTCGTATTCCACGCCCGTAGAAGGAGCTGACGCACTACTAGGTAAGAGTAGTACCTACACCCCTGTCAACTCCCGCAAAAAGTCTGACAAGGGAAGTTCGGCATGTACATTATGAGAGAGGGATCTCCACTTACCACGTGTCAACTCAAACGCAGCAAATGTACTCGCTGCTGCCGGTATACTGTACATGTGTGAGTTAAGCCGGGTCCACACTGCACGTTACCCACCTTCGAAGCACTGGTAAATACAAGTTAATAGGCTTGTAATGGGTGAGAAACAAAGAACTTACACGAGGGGGACAGTCCGCGGAAAAGGCCAGAGCTAAGTATGTGATGTGATCATGGCAGAACAGCGGCAGCGAATTGACGTGGATTGGCATGAGACAAGCCACCAAATGATAATCATCAACATCCAGCCGAGAGTGTGACAAACAGTGACGTACAGTCCACTACCTGCGACAATAGACCGCAACTCTGCATTGATATATGTCCATGGTCGCGATGTGGGTGGCGTCGGGCGAAGTTGGATGCGTGACTTTACCACATCTGGTAATAAATAAGGGAGAGTTAGACGTGGGGACAGTTGTCAAATGTACCTAGAGGGTAACAGCAAAGCCAGTATGCGATCTGTCAGGGAAAGGAGCATAGTGATCATCAACAGATGGCGCGGGCAGTGTGAAAACAAGGTATTCACCCCTCCCGTAGCCCCGCTGGTGAGGAGAGCCCATACCGGTACATGTTCGCCGTACCGCGACTGGAACTGCCGTTTTGAAAACTCGAAGGCTGTCACGGTAACAAGCCAATGGTAAGTGGCTGCATCCGCGAAGGTGTCTATTACTCAAACCTGAGTAGAATCTATTGATACACGTGTCTGATCTCCGCATTGAACTTGAAACTGATGTCACGTACCCAGCATACGCAGGAATTTCTCTGGCCACAGTAACCTGTGCGTGCAAAGCTGCTGGTCAGAGGGAGGGGGCAACGTCGAGAACCAGAAGGCATATTTGCCCCCGTCACCGCAAGAGATGCGGAACATATTAGGACAATGTGCGCACCCAATATCCGCGCATGATACCCCGCCTGAACCCCCAATCCCGCCACATTTCCCGCGCAACGTCACGCAACCGTTTATCGGTCGCCGCGCCGTATTGTCCTTGCATACGAACTTTGAACATTTCCACTGGGATTATGATTGCAGTAGCACGCAGTGATTGGCGTAGATAGGGACTCACCAGGACTGGCGAGGATAGCATTCGCAGCACCCGCCATGGCGCCGGCCAAGGCGATCTGTGGGAGTGTAAGCTGTGGAAAGGGAGAGATGATGCGTTTCGAAGTTGCGTAAGACGCAAAAAGGAGCGAGTTCACGCCCGCAATGCCAATCAAGGGACTCGCCATGCCTAGAGAGAGGGGGTGGAGAATGAAATTGAACGATCCTGCAAAGGTGGTTGTAGATACCTTTGTATAGCGCAAAGAACCCTTCTGTTCGAACCGTCCGAACGAGAATATCCATTGGTCCTTTCTAGACGAGACTCTAAGCCTCATGCCAGAGGACCAGACGTAACGAGGGACATACAAACATCTCTTCTATTGTCTGAAATAAGTTCAATAACGAGAAAAAGTAGTATCGGACACACTGGAGGCTATCTGAGCACGGGTTTTTACAGTGTCCAGAGGCTGGCCGACGAGGACCTGCGCTGCGCCCCCGACGCTACCTGCAATGAGTTCATTTGCGGTGGAGGCAGATCGCTGCGACATGTCGTTACTCCGTGTCAGATGCAGGGTTGCTGTGAGCTGGCCTCGCTGAGATGACGGATACTCTCACACCACCCCACCATCGAATCCTAACACCATCTTGCGTGCTCCTGTGCGCTAATCAACGACGCCAACGTCCATGGCGTCGAATGTACAAGATCTGTATGCTGGCGGCTCCCAGTTAGACCCTGGTCGCGACCCCGTCTTCCCCGGAGGGACGTCTCAGTGGGCGTCTAGCGTGAACTACACAGAACGGGCTGTTCCGCATGTCAGCAATCCGATCCTGCTCATCTCATGCAACTCGTATTGATCCTGTCTCTGTTTCTTTGCACTCGTAACCGTTTGTAAAGGTTCCTCCGCCAATGACTCAAAAGCCAACCGACGAGCAGCTATTCATGCGAGACGCACGCGGGGAACAACTCCCCAATGTCGATTTCTTAAAGCAACACTTCTTGCGAGAGGGCCGCCTTACTGCAGATCAGGCCCTGTACATCCTCCACAGAGCAACAGCTTTGCTCTCAGGAGAGCCTAACCTCATCCACATTGGGAGCCCTATAACAAGTGCGTGCGTTTATGCCTGCTACATGCAGTCAAGGGGCTTTGCATTCTGATGACCACATCTTGCGTCAGTATGCGGAGATATTCACGGCCAGTATGTGAGTTATGTTATTGTGACTGTTTGAGCTTTCATCTGATAGAACTTGACTGCTGTACCGACCACAAGTATGATCTCATGAAATTGTTCGAAATAGGGGGAAGTTTCTCTGATAATCACTATTTGTTTCTGGGTGACTATGTCGATCGTGGTAACTTTGGCATCGAGGTACGTCCGTTATTAACTGGTCTCGTTCCATGATTGTATACGTGGCCCAGTGCTTGCTGTATCTCTACGCTCTCAAACTCCAGCGTCCGAAGGATATCACTCTCCTCCGTGGTAACCACGAATGCCGACATCTCACAGAATACTTCACCTTCAAACGAGAATGTGTGTCACATCCGATGCTGGTGATGCCCTACTGACTCGAATATATAGGCCTCCACAAATATACTGCTGCCGTGTATGACGCTTGTCTCGATTCTTTTAATGCACTTCCCCTCGCAGCCATTGTGGACAACCGTTTCTTCTGTGTGCATGGCGGCATATCGCCAGAACTTAATACACTCGATGACCTACACAGGGTTCGTAGATATTTGCTGATGCTCCACGGTGATTGTGATCCGCTCTACCCTCCTATCCGTCGTAATAGCTGCACCGATTCCAAGAACCAGGCTCCAGCGGACTCCTATGCGATCTGCTATGGTCTGATCCAATAGCCAATTTTGGGCAGGAAGACCAGCCTTCACAGCACGGACCGCCTCTCCCGCCTGGAACTGCTTGGGAGCATAATGGGATGCGTGGATGTTCATACTATTATACGTGAGTAACCTGTCTACCCTTACTGTCCACCCAGGTGTTGAAGGTCCTGTACACAGGTACCACGCGGTATGCATGTTCCTTGAACGCAACGGACTTCTCGGCATCGTTCGCGGACACGAGGCACAGGATGCAGGGTACGTATTTTCTATCTCCTTATCGACGCATTTCTTGTACTTACTTTTGTCGTCCTTGGTTACGATCGAAACCACCCCTTTGGGATCTGGGGGTCAATGTGAATGATGTCGCCCACAAAGATTTCAGATGTACCGCAAAACGCCGACAAAAAAGTTTCCCTCCGTAATAACGGTCTTCAGCGCTCCCAACTATCTCGACGTGTACCACAACCGTGGGGCGGTGATAAAGTATGCAAACAAGAACATCACCATTCGCCAGTTTAATTCGAGCGCTCACCCATACTGGCTTCCTAATTTCATGGATGCATTCACATGGAGCTTACCATTTGTTGGTGCCAAGAGTAGGTGTCTTGTTTATCATCACATTCAGCGCCCATCATAACCTGTCATGTAGTCACTGAGATGCTCCTCGCCATTCTATCGACATGTAGTCCTGAAGAGCTCGAAGACATAGATGAAGAGGAAGCACATACGGTGGATCTTGCGCTTTCGCCAGCTGAGGTTGCGACGCGGCATCAGCAGATCAAAGACAAGATTCTCGCTGTGGGCAAGATGCAGCGAGTGTTTCAGCTACTCCGGTATGTCGGACCGTCCTCTGTTCCCATACCGACTCTTCGTTTGCTCTCTGACGATGGTGCTCATGCAAATTGAAATGGTACTTCAGTGAAGAGGCAGAGAATGCAACAGAACTGGCGACGGTACCTCCTGAGGATCGGCGTGGGCCAGATATGCTAACAGCACAAGGT
The DNA here is from genome assembly GCA_024663475.1 of Pisolithus thermaeus. NCBI lineage: Eukaryota > Fungi > Basidiomycota > Agaricomycetes > Boletales > Pisolithaceae > Pisolithus > Pisolithus thermaeus. Next base: position 1,006,959 of record JANFAF010000001.1, read on the forward strand.
GCACAATTGAGGAACTACATCCGGACCTTCGCAGACGCGTGAGTAGTATCGGCTCTTGCGGACCTTTACTGTATTGACGATGTCTTCATCTTTTCTTCGCTCGTCTATTTACCTCTCCCTCTCATTGTGCAGACGGCAGTCGGATCTCCTCAACGAACGCTTACCTCATTTTGAGCCCGCTGAAGAGGGCTTTCCCGTTATACCGGCTCCAAGTATGCGGCGCCGCGTGAGTGGCGATATTGAAGGCGTAGGTAGGGAGGAACTCATTCGGCGTATGTTGGAGGAAGACGGGGAAGGAGGCATGGTCGAGCGCATTGCAGACCGGATAGCTAAGGGTCGAATGCCAACGGGAAGGCCAAGGTCGCTGAAGCGATTCGAGACGACCTAATACCGGGTACGGCCGCTGAGTGGTGTGACATCTGACTTGGCCCTTGGTGGGATGACGGGACAATATTGGCGCAGTGGGTCATGCGGAATCTAGTGAATGTAGGATACCAGGAACGTCGTCGTCCGTTGGAAAGAGTTCGTACGGAGCGTATATCGCGTATATCCTCTACTATACCAATGTATGTAGGTAGCTCCTTCAGCTAATCAATTTCTTTGTTGCCTGACTTCAAATTTCGTGAAGGCTTTAGCGATATAAGTGAATTGTCCATGAGATGACTGTTCTATCAGTGCGGCTAGTCCACGAATGTATTTGTAACTGGCGGATTGACGGGGAAATTGTTGGGGAAGAAGCTTCCGTATATTACAATATTGGGCTTGGCGAGGTAGACTGAGATAAGTATGGAGACTCTCAAACTAAGTGCAAGAGTGAACTCTAGATTTTTGGGTAGGTCATGAAGTCTCACCTTCCAGATAATCAGCCGCTAGGAGGCTACAAGGCAGGACGCAATGCATCAGAGTACACTGTCAGGCTGCGAAACGCGAAGGCTTACAGTTCCAAGGCCACTTCAGGGGGTATGCGTTCCGTGAATTCGTTTAGGGGGATCTCTTCCTTGGGGCCCGCATTTTCATACAGGGCCTTAAAAGCCATGTACTCGCAAACTTTTTCGACAAGAATGGCACTGTGCGAAACCCGATCAGGAAAGGCGTGGCAGCTAATGGGGGGACGCGGGAACCCGCTCACCGTTCACTTATCGTGCAAGTGTTGGCGAGTGCTTCTCTGAATGGGCCTGTGTAGAAGTCTTTGGTCGATCTGATGCAAGGAGAGAGGCTACCAACTATCGGCGCTCAGCATTGTCTTGAGCGTTCCACTGACCATGGCGACATTGCGCTTGACGAGGAAAGAGTACCCGTCGGAACTGACTAGTTTAACCCAGTCATCACTTTTTCCTGTATGATTCTGCAGTGGAAAGTGAAAAGGCTTCTAACATGCGCGCACACCAAACTCACGTTTGCTTGGGCCTGAGTGGACATTTTGTCTCCAACTCGTCGAGAGACCTCAGACTCGAGTGTTTGACGAGATACAGGCGTGGGAATATGGAATTACCATAAGGAGACGAGGGTCTCGTTGCTGATGATGGCTTCGTCGTCGTAATTGCTCTCGACATTCTGCCATTTGCAGCCCTCACACGACTTGCGTACCAGCCCTTGATATGGCCCTACCAAAGGTAAGAACATGCCTTTGTGTTTCTTGCATCTCGTTGATGGTCATAACTGTCTTATCCAGCGTATCATAAAGGTGGGGCCATCCCTTTGTGCCCGTATCGTAGTCGTGATGGCGTCCTGTGCAGCTGCTGAACACTGACACCGCCGTGCTACTAGGAAACTGAGCGGCTTGTTGCAGACCCTGCGCCGGGCATATCGGCCGCTCCCCACGAGGATAATTTGCGTTACTTTGATGTAACTATCGAAGGTCCCGATGGCAGTCCGTTCCAAAGTAAGTAGCCCGTCTCTCCGTCCCAACGTTAGAGTCGAGACGCATGCACTCGTGTGTTGTTTGTAGACGGGGTGTTTAGGTTAGAGTTGTTCCTCCCAGAAGAATATCCAATGGCTCCGCCTAAGGTCCGCTTCCTCACGAAGATATACCATCCCAACATTGGTGCGTCTTTCTTTGTCCTCTTCTCCATGATCAAGAAACACCACAGTATCTATTAACTTCTATCCTGATGCTGGCTTAACAGATAAGCTTGGTCGTATCTGTTTGGACATACTGAAAGGTAGGGTCTCATCGATCGGTCTTGGTTCCCAACGTTTAAAGATGGATATCGCGGGTCTAGACAAGTGGTCACCCGCATTACAAATTCGAACGGTGCTGCTCTCTATACAGGCGCTCCTGAGTGCCCCGAACCCTGACGATCCACTCGCAACGGATGTAGCGAAGCATTATAAGGAGAACGAGAAGGACGCGCAGAGGGTGAGCCGAGAGTGGACAGAAAAGTACGCATCGAAGTAGCAGTATGACCGCGCCCAGGTTGTATCGATCCGACGGACGTCCCGGTGTATGTAAGCTGAAGGAAGGCTGGCGAGGATTTATGAGAGACCCGTGTTAATCACATTGTATGTAGAACAAATTCGCTGAATTCCGGAGAATGATTAGAATCCGTCGACCATGCAATGTGGCTTTCATTTCGTGGTAAACGTTTTTTAACGTCAAGCGAGTCTAGAACGAGCCTAGAACATGCACCGCGTCTATGTTAGGGTTGGTGTCTGGCGGGTGCTGATCGCCATATTTTTGCGCCTGGAGGCTGGAATGGGGACGGCACACCTCATTCGCGCGCACCCTTGTCAAGTCCACGTACCGACGCAGGCCCTGAACGTCTCTCCTGGCGTGTCCAGCTGCGCTGTAGGCGCCTGGATCATCTAACATTAGCTGTGTAAGTCACTCCCGAGGCATATACAAACACCTTCCTGTAGCAGTCCCTGTCTTTCTCTTGGCACCTAGCGAACCCCCACCTTCGACAGCCTGGAGGCCAGCAATCGTCCTGTCATCGCACCCTTGCACCCCCAGAATCCCCTCCTCCGTTGTGATTTTACACTCCAATTCTTGTGATCGCACATGTCGATCCTCAACGCAGACGTCCTCCACATAGTCAGCAATGAACTGCTTTACATCGAAGGTAGAGGAACGGGCTCTTCACTCTTAAACTTGTCTATTGCATCTCGTCTTTGTCGCCAAGCCTGTCTGCCCATCATATTCTCCGAGGTGCGCTGGCCGCACAAGTCAAAGACTGATCCAGACAACGGGCTGCCATCCTTTCTACCAGAATCGTTGCGGCCGCATGTTAGGTTAGAAATATTCATCCAGGATTACACACCACTGACATGCTGTTTCCCACAAGACATCTCCAACTTATCTGGCACGACGAGTGGACAGAGCCTGGTCGTTTGCGTCACGGTTACTTCGATCGCGATGGCATGTATATCCCATTCGGCTTGGGCATTGTTTCCTCCGCCATAGTGTGCATGCCCAAGCTGAACGCAATCACAATGAGCTGCCCGTTTCTCCCTCCCCAGTCTCTCTTTGAGGCGATTGGAAAATGCGCCTCACTCGAGTCTTTCTCCCTCATTGACACCCCCATAGACATGGGTCTCATATCGGTGTATTCTTCCTCCCTTACTCGCGCTAACCTTGCCCCGGTAGGACAGTCCCTGCGCATCGGGGATGGGCCAACGTATCCAAAAGTTTCCGATATAAGTTACTTCATGCGAGACTGGAGGAGGAAATACCGTCTGCAAGCACAGTTTCGTGGGCTCAGGGAGCCGCGGGCCTGCTCGTTGTTCCTCCGTCAACAGGCACCGTGCCTCACCCATCTTGACGTTTCGGGTGACCTCTGTTCCTTTGCGGCCCTTGCTGCTGTGCAATGGCCAGAGCTGCGTACACTAGTGCTCTATGGACACGTACCAGGCACGCAGATATCGTACGCGTTCCCCGTTACTCCGCCTCCGGAAGCATCGATTTGGGACGCCCTCGAACGTATGCCGGTACTAAGCGATCTACGGTTACTGTTCTCTCGTTCGAGAGGGAAAGACTTTGTTTTTCTCCCAGGAGACCGGTTTCCTGATCCCACGCACCTGAAGAAGCTAGCATCGCTGACGAATTTCGCCATTTCCAATGCGTGCAAACTCGATGGTGTTCTGAACTACTTTCCCTCACTTCAAAAACTGGCCATCCTCGCGATGGTCGACTTGCCCCGGTGGCCGATTGCCCTCTATCATGCTGATGCTGAGCGTGTGCTCACGGATGTTGCTAGGAGCGGCTGTCCGCTAAAGCATTTGCGCATTATCATCGAAGACAAGCTGACCCCGCAACTGTGTCATCTTATCGCCACCCTGTTCCCGCTCCTGGAAGTGCTTGAGATTGAACGTTGTGGATATCACGATGGGAAGTCCATGTCTACATGTGTACGTGTTCTCTCCCGGCCTTCACCTGATCCCCGTCGATTCCGGAACCGCTATTCCGTCGCGGCGGGATGGGGTGATATGATTTCCTTGATTAATCAGCGTCATAGCAGGAATTCGTCGATGCATTACTGCCATTGTCTGCCCTCCAGTCTCTCCGACTATGCATGCAGTTCCCCGAATACGACGAGGTAGATGAAATGGAATCCTGGAAAGCCGTGCGAGCCCAGAGCGCAGATCTGTTTGCAAGCGCGCTCAAGAACATCCGCCAAGTCGGGTTCGAGTACCGTAAGCGCACAGGGACACACCGGTATCAAGATGCCTGGCTTGATTTCACGGTTACACGTTACGAGGGCAAAAAAGAGAATGGTTGGGGTACAACACTTCGAGGAGGATGTAGAGATCAGCGGCGTGTTCTTCGGCAACTCCCGGAATTGTGGTATGCGTTCCCAGAGGTGTGGACACCTACGCGGCTACCATTTTGAGCGCAAGTTACGGGTTTTCTTTATCTCCATTCGGTGTTCCGTTCTGTTTTCCTTCCAGGGGAGAGCCATGTGTTTTGCATACACGCGATACGCGCGTGCTGCCTGTAGGGTGTTGGGTTCGCTGTATCTTTTCCAGGGTCACCTTTATTGTATCGGCATCACAGGTCTGTAGTATTGTTCCACGAGTTTTGTTGCATGAATCCAGCGTTTGCATTTAGCTGAGTGCGAGACGCTCGACGGCGGGTTCATTGTACATATAAGGTGAGGGTCTGAAGTTCATGTCGCACGAAGGAGGTCATTTGAGGTGAGTAAAACACTGAGCTATATTGTGGCCTCCACACGAGGACTTGTCATTGTATGCATAATGAACCCTCGTGACGTAGAGGATATTCATCCACTTTATCGCTCGCCGTTTCGGATTGTTGATGAAAGGGTTTACGTCGGGTGCACGTTCGTCCCGCATCTCCGTTGCCGCCACACTGTCACCCGTAGATGTCCTTCTGTGAGCGGAATGATTCTGCCACCGTTAGAACAAGTCCTCGCCAAAGACATGGCCATTACAAAATCATGGGAGGCGGGCCTGGACCTCTGAGGGAAGAGAACATGCGTACGCACCAGCGTTTTGATGCGTACGTGATATAAACAATGGGGTCAACCGAAATGACCGCCAGTCTATTCCTTTGTAGGGCTGCCTCGAGTCCCTCGGACAAAGAGGCTAATTCGCTGTGTGTTAAGGCGGTGGTCTGAGACACGATGCGACATATTTATCGCAACTGTTCTGCAGGCAGGCAGACGTAAGGTTAGTCGCGTGGTGGCTGCATGGCCGGGAACTACTGTCTGGAGCATCCGTCGTGATAAGAAACGCTCAGTGAGAAAGATATTAGGAAATGCCGATGAGGTATATTATTGTTGTGGCTCGTCATGATCTGCCTTGTCTAGTAGCATTATGTATTACAAGACAATCTACTTGGGAAGCATTGTGGTTGTGAGTGGTCATACGAACGTCCGCCACAGCAGCACTCACTTCATAGCCGAGTTTCTTCGAGTCCCGGGCATGGACGGGTTGGTATGAAATTCACCATTCGGGTAGCTGAGGCCCGCATTCCAAAAACATCATAGAATCTTGCAGGTGCCTCGTAACTACAAATAAAGGTATTTGATCATAGAGTGGCTCAGTACGCACCGGAAACTTTGTCCCATTAAATGGAATTCGAGACTCAGAATCCTACATCCTCCATCCCAGTATCACATCACACAGAAAACTCGGCGGGAATGGTGTCGGTGAACTCGTGAAAAGCGGCCAAATCGGACCCTATCATCGTTCGTCGCCTTAAAACCGCTTATGCGCCTTCTTTCGCAGAAATGTCATAAATCACTCAACTTCATATGTGTGAGAAGACCGAGACCCGTTGGCTGGGGGGCCAAACATAGCTAGAGTCTCGGTAGGCGACAAGCTCAGGGACTTCGCTCTGCAAGTTTACACGCCGTGCCCTGGCGCCTCTCTGATGGAATGTTTGTGTCAGCCACGGCTCACCATATCTTTCGCATCTTATCCGGCTTCTCATCTCTCCATTGTTAGTATGCCATACAGCTCCGTGACTTGCCGTATTTTGGGAGCTTACCTCTGTCATCGGTCTGTTGCACTGGGCTTTTCTCGTCTTCCTTTATTACCCGGTTTGCCTTCGAATGTTTGTCATGTCGCACGGGAGCAATCATTTGGCACGCAGATGACCAAACAAGTTCAAACTCAGGCTTGGCATGCTACCGAGCCGCCATCCACAGGCGTGGAAGATGTGCTTCATACAGTGCCTTCGTGTGAGTCAACTGCGTCGTTTAACGATTCATTGCCATCGCATGATGATTTGTAGCAACCCAAGCTGCCAGTCATGAACTTGCTGGAAAATGTAGCTCCGGCACTTGTTATAACCATACCAGAGGGTGCTCCACAGGAGGAACTACCCACTTTCCTCATCGTTGTCGTCATCAGCCACGGTACACGTACACTGCTGTACAAAACTAATATTAAACCGTTCATACGGTTCCGGAATTGAGAGTCTAGCAACTTCTGTAATAGCGGCGATGCCTAGCCTCGAGGCAGGGCAGCGGATGCCTGTTAGGTCTTCGCAAGGAGAATGTTTTGTTTATATTACCGGCCGGCTTCGTGCGATGGAAAACGTACGAGTGTTGGATGGACTCGCCGAGAGAAATGCAGGCAGACTACCTTGAAGCGCTATTAGAAGTCTCCAGTCGCAGTCCTGGTAGACCAGTTTTGGTCCTTGCACTGCTAACACAGTGGAATGGTGCAACACATGTATTCTGCGAGGATGCATGCCATCAGCCTGTAATGCGGATGAGGTCGGACGCATTGGAATGAACGCTCGATGACAGTTTTTTTAGTCAGAGGCTCAATGGTTGTGGCGATGTTCCCCCCTCGCCTTGCCATACTGTGACCCTCTGGCACCCGAGACCCAGCCTGGTTTCCTCCATTTCTTTTACTTAGAAGAACCGAACATCCACCTGCAGCGACTTTGTCCTTCGTTGTTCCAGCGCAGACCACCTCTTGGTCTGCTCAGATGTCCTCGTCTTCAAGCTTTCGTCCATCCCACCTTCACCGCGTCAATTTGCAGTCCAACGGAAAGCGCCCGTTCGAAGAATGCGGGTATGATTCCGATCCTGACGCATCACTCAACAATGGGACCCAGTCTGGTGGAAGTGGCAGCTCAGGAAGCTCTCACCACTTTTCTAGTAGCTCCAGTGGTAGCACCGGCGCTGGAGACGGGAGGAACAAAAGAGCTCGGAGTACAAGTAGTTCCTCCAACAGCGGCCACTCGTCATCGTCCGATGTTTCTAGTTCTACAGGATACGACACCGCCCCATCCAGCTCACGCAGCGATCTCAGCTTGAGTGGTTCATCCGCACTGGCTCGAGATGCTGTAGATTGTCCAGTTGCTGCTCCTGCGTTGTTTGGCTCCCAGGACGGGAACGTATCTAACTTGGGCATCGAACTGCCTCACTCTACGTTCACTGCAAGCGTCCCAGAAACGGCTTCTATTTCCTCAGAGGACAACTTACGCACTTCTCTGCAGCGTTTCAACGAGTTCGAGCGTCATATCGCTGCGTTGCGTAGCTCCATTGCAACCTCACGCCCGTCACTCCTGCCACAGATGGGATCTTCCGAACACGCCCCTCACGAGGGCTGGCATGCTGGATCTTCTACCTTTCAGCCTATGACCAGTGGTGGCCTCAACGCTCCCGATACCAGCGATGAGTCCACCAGCACTATTCGCGATGATACCTTTTCCTCAATATCTCCTTTCGGTTCTACCAATGGTCAGTATCATGAACATCTCTAATATTCATACGAGCGTTATCTTATTCAATCATACCCAGGAATTTCCGCAATGCACCCTTCTGCTTCCTCCACTAGTAGTGGACTGTATCCAATTCAATATAGTAACCTCACTCGAAACTCGACCCTTTCGCCTCCCTATTCCCCCATGTCAGGAAGACCATCAGCCGAGAACGAGCGTTCTGGAGTGACAATGGGTTCTAGCCCCGCGCCTCCCGGTATGGCAAGTACACGCGCCAACGTTGGCATGAGGCAGTCATCGGGCTCAAGGTTATCCCCTCCGCCGCCGCCACCCCAGCTACGTCCTACTCGAAGGAGCCCCTCCCCCCTTATCTTGGAACCCGCGGTGTCTCCATCTAGTTCAGATGATACTAGTTTGCCTGGCAACAGAGTTGTCAGTTCAGATCTACGTCTCCCTGCAACGCACGGACGTCATGATAACATCTCTCACGAAAACTTCTTCGAGAGACAGCCCGGTGAGATATTCCACCAGTTCACTACGGGCGATGACCGTCTCACCACGGCCTACTTGATCCGTGCAGAATCGCAGTTTGAAAGAGGTCGGTTACTTGACTGATCACTTGTCAGTGTGCTCTTACGTTACTACTTGCAGCCTCCCCCGAATCAGCTGAGATCAGGCATCGGGTACTCAGACAACATTCTATTGAACGTGGGCCTACTCCGTCCGTCTTTGATGTCTTTGGAATTGGGGACTCGCTGTTCGAACGTGATGTTACTAGGCGTAGCCAGTCACCGGCTCGGGATCGTGTGGCTGTTTCGGTGCGTGTGCCGTCCAGTGCGGTGGATACAAGAGGTAGGGGTAGATCTTTCATCTTATCATCTCGAGATTTACCAGGGTATTCCCCATTTTTTGAAGTCGGAGCTTCCGAGTTTCGTATGCATGGACGAACAACAAACATACCATCCTCTACTAATCGTTCAAGTTTTCATTCACGCCTCTATTCGATGCCGTCGACAAATTCTCTCATGTCTGAGAGTGCCGCAGAACAAAGGCAGATGATTGCTCGGGAACAACTCTGGATACCATTTCATGAAAGTAGCCTTGACCCTCCCGGCTACACTAGTGACGAATCGCACTCAGATGGCCAACCACCGAGTTTCACGGACAGCCCACCAAGTACGGAAGGATTTATGAGGTCTGGAGTGGTGGCGGAGCTAGAGCGTGGCAGGTCAGGTCGCAGTGTTGAACAGGCTTTCACACGGCATACGGCCTCTGTTGAAAGGGAGTCTGAGCTGCCGGCGGTCCGTGGACCGGAGAATCATCTCGAGTCAGGTCCCCGTCCTCTTGTACTACATCCTCCCGACGGGCAAGGTCCCTCCATCCCGCCTACTCCGCGGTCCGCGCACGAGTTTTTCTTGGGTGAGGACATTCCTGCAACTCTGCTATCTCGCAGCGTCAACACGCATATAGAAAGCTCATCTCCCTCAGGCGAATGGTCACCACCACCCATCTCTCCGCAATACCGAGCACAACGAACCGGCCAACCCTACTCATATGAGAGCCTCGACTTGGAACCGTTCCACTCGGGAATATTCAGAGACTCCCTCCGCCGCTCTGTGGAGGTTCGCCGACCTTCTCCGATATCCCGCTTTCCGTCGTGGTCCTTAGAGGACAGTGACTCTAGCGACGAGATAGATTTTGACGTCGTCAGACCCCGGCGACCCTCGGTATGTGTTTGGACTGTCCAGGTTTAGTGTTGCAGCTGACTTGCCTGCCAGTCTCCCGCTCTTCGTGAGAGGTTGCGAGCCTTCACGTACGTCCAGCCATTCGCATTTTGTTGGGCGCGGTCTAATTAACCCTCAGCGCCGTCATGCGTTCCCAGCGACCGGGTGCATCTAATCGAACAGGACTCGAGCCTGCTAGTACAAATGATGAGTCTAACATGTCCAGACAGCGCGGTCAAGCAAACACACGAGGTCCGGTCGTACCGGTTTCGTTCAGCAGCCAGAACGTGGTAGGAGGTGTACAGCCCTCGAACTCGTTGGCCAGTGCTGGTACTCGATCAAACAGAATGTCGCCACCGGTGAGGTTCACGGATCACATCGCAAATATGCGTAATCAGCGGGAGGAAGGTGGACGGCGTCGAAATTCAATTCTTAGTCACCCCCGGTCAAATGCAAACCCGACCCTCCGCCCTGAGCGCACTGTAGTAGATGATGAGCCTGCGGCGCGACGGTCGTTTGGTGGGGGGATTCTGCAGCGACTAGCAAACTTCCAGAGACCTTCCGATGGCGCTTCGTCTTCGTCGCCTTCCCAAACGGGCACCCGTGTGGTTCCGCCGCCTCTCGGTGCGAGGCCTGCGCTCCCTAGACACCGCCGTGTAATTCCCCCGGATCCTATGGATGACGACGACCGCTCACCTTCGACGAGTCGTAACTCGACTACACCATTACCTACCTTCGAACCTGCACGACGTCAGTCTATTGCTTGGCATCCTTTCCTGTCTGATGGCAGGAGTTCAGAGGCATCAGAAGCTATCCCCGGATCTGTTGCTTTACCGACGCGGGAATCTGCGCCACTGAGTTCTCTGGAGCACGCTCCTAGACATCATGCGCCCCGGCAAAGAGCTCAGCTTGACCGTGGAGGCGGACCAGCGCAGAGAATGCACCGTGCCAGCGCGTGGCGTTCCATGGGGTCAAGGCGGAATTTCGGTGCTGGCGACTACATAGTAAGCTATTCTCACGGATTGTGATTTGGCTGGATGCTCAATGGTGATTCCTGACAGCCTGATGAATTCTTTGATACGTCCTATGAGGCTCTCCTGTCGCTGTCGGATGCGATCGGAGAGGTGCATTCCAAAGCGACCCCTGAAGACGTCATAAAATCTCTCCAGAGTGCGACATATCAAGAGTGGGCTTCCCAAGATAGTGAAATGAGATGTCCGATTTGCCTTGACGATGTGAGCCCTTTACTGTGGTCTGCCTGATGATTGATTAAGGGTTTCATCTTGCAGTACGAGCCCTCTGACGTTGTGACGAAGCTCTTAGAGTGCCCTCATTGGCTACATAAGCATTGCCTCGAAGTAAGTAGTCTATGAAAATCTCGGTGACAGGTCCTCTAAATAGTCTTGTAGCAATGGCTCAGAACAGCCAACACTTGCCCTGTGTGTCGTAAAAAGGTCAAGACGTCACCTACTCGCAGGGGCTGTCCGTACCAACGTGGCCGCACTGTTTCTACACCGGGTGCAAGTAACGAAGCAGGGCAAAATGAATCTAGTCTGCCTCCCAGCGGGTCTCAGTCGAATTTCCGTATCAGCGTTGTCGCTCCTCCAACTCCTTTCGTCTCTCCTGGGCACGTTCGGACTGCATTTCCTTCTCGTCAACAGCCTCAGATGAGTCGTGCCACACGACCTGTACTGACGCACGTGGAGGCGGAGACACCAAATTCTATCCAGCAAAGGGTTGCACGGGAGGAAAACCATTCACTCGACCATCCTGCTCATCCCGGTCATCGTTATGCCGTCTATGGAGTTATCCCACAGCATCCCCACGTTTCACATCACACTCATATTCGTCCGCCTCGTCCCTTAGCGTCCCGTCCATTGCCTTCGCAAGCTCATCCGATTGTATACGCACATCGACAAACGCAAGAGTCATATGAACCGCGAGGAACCGCGTCTGAGCAACTAATTGTTCCGCGCACGCCGCCTACGGATGGAAACAATGATAACCAATTTCGACCGGCCTTCCAGGGCCTGGGATCATCGCTGTTTGATATGGATGGAGGTCGGCCACGAGTGCCGCAAGTAGATATGAGCACCAGGTTACACCCTTCGGAGGCTGGGCCGAACTCGTTAACTCCACCCGCATTGTCCTCTTTGACATACTCTGCTCCCCTGAGTAGCACGTATGTAACCTCAAGGGCTGATGCACCGTCCACCGTGAATTCCATTCAAAATTCAATCGCGATCAGAAACAACCACCACTTCGCTGCCAATTTCAGCAATGAACACACTAACACACCACACCAGCCTGTACATCCGGATGCGACTGGTCACGGCCATGTCCCTCCCCAAGCTGATGCTGCACGTTCGCGGGGACAGGATACCAATGTTCGGTGGCAAATGCGCTCCTCATCGATGCCCGTTCGGGACGATGCTTCGAGGCAAAATACTAGTCCAATGTATCCGTGGATGGCGCAGTAGGTTAGAATTCTAACATCCGGACTTCGCACTGCCGGTCGTGGCATTTTTCTTCCAGACACTGACCCATTTTTCATACACACAATATTTTTGAATTCCATATGTACAGAACGTCATATTTAACCGCTTGTAGTTTACATAGTTATCAGAGACTAGGGATTTACCACTCATGCCAGGATCCATCGCATTGCTGTTGCATACTCGGGAGGACTCCAATTAACTGCCGCTAATACCAGCTGAGCTAATTTATAACGGGGCCTGTCATCACGTCCCAGACTTGACTAGTGACTACCGTGCGAGGTGTCGGTCTATTTTCGTGACCTGGTCCACTGAACAGTGGAACCATACGTTGCTTTAACCGACTTGACTCGATACATAACTGCACCAGTGAACTGACCTACAGTACTCTGTTGCTCGCCATTCGTACATTTTTATAACTTTAAGTTTGAACGCAGTCTGGTGGGCGGTCTGTGCATTCACGTACTGGTACACGAGCCGCTATCACCCAGAAAATCAGAATGGATAAGAATATACCGCCTCCAATGGTCCCAGATTACAGTTGCAACGCATAACCTGGTCGGACTCTCGGACGTATGGAATAGCGCGTTAGCGGGGTATGTACTAGTATAAACAAAAAAACTTAACAGTATACGCAAGATCACTGGGTATCATATATGTCAGTGGCGGTAGGTATTATTACATACTAATAGTCGTGTGGGGGCAGCGTGCAAAACATACATTAAGACCGAGTAAAGGATGAAGACAGGTGGAGCAGAGAACATGTCTTTGTGTACATTGATTGAGAGAAGGAGTTGAAACGGGTTATGATCTCGGAAGGGAGATAGATTTTGTCTGTCGGCTGGCTATGCCATTGATAGCATGCGTGCGGGCTTGGGTTTGTCTTTTCACCTGTGCTTCCATCTTGACGCGTTGCTTTCGCACATCGTCGTCTTTTAGCTTCATATTAAAGCAAAGAGACAAAAAATCATCTGCAGAAGATGGCAGACACGCGACCGGCGGGTGTGTCAAGTTTTCCAACGCGCTTTCATCGGAAGTAGCCTGCAGAAGAAGGTGGCGCACGCAGTGTATGACAGCGAGACCAACTCGGAATAAAAACGGCATGCCTTCGGGTAATCAGTCAATGGGACTCTTGCAAAAAGAGAGCTAGAACAGTACCTTCGTACAAGAAAATGTCCCATATCCGATGAAGGTGGTCCACGGGCAACGTTCCGACGAACAGACTAGAGAACCTGTGCTATTGTGAGATACGGGCAGTTGAAGTGACAGGCAACTACTCACCACGGCCGAGTAATACTCGCAGGAGCCATCTGGAGTGACACGTACAACTTCTTGTGGAGAGCGGGGTCATTAAACTCCACGGCCTTACTCAGCAGTGCAGCGTCGACCTCTATCTGAATCGTACTCGTTGAAAAGTATGACCGGAGGTGGGCGTCCATCACGGAGGCAAATATCCAAAAAGCATCCTCTTCTGGTGCCAGGAGCAGGAGGTGTCCCGCAATGGAGGTCAATGCTGTGGCGAATACCATACGTTAGTCACAGAAAAGTTCGAGACCAAACATGTACCTGAACTATACTGTATGTCAGGAACCATACTCAAATAGGCTTGTAGCAGAGACACGATAGGGCCATTTGTGTTGTGCAGCTGCGGTTGATCGGGGAAACATCTTATTGCATCCTTTTCGATCTCGCTAAATGCAGGGACATGAGGTCGCTTGCCCAGTTTAGTGTATACCCCAGGAAGGGCACGGGCTTTACTGTCCGTAAGATGGCACCAAACAAGGTAGCGCAGGGAAGAAGGTACACCGTCCTGAAGGAGTCGCTTGACCTTTTTGTTCTTCCTAGCTTGTGAAGGTGAAACCGCCGGAAGGAGGGCCATCCATCGAACCTCTCGTTGGCGATGAGCATCCGCGGCAGCCTGTATGTCCGTAGGGGCCCCTGAAGCCTGTTCATTCGCAGCCAAAGGTGATCGAGGTGCACTTGAGTGCATGGAAGCAGTGTCAGGTAATAGACCTGGAGAAGTTGGGTCTAGGCGAACCTCTTGTCCGGCAACAGAATCCTGGCTAGCACGGCCGCTAATGAGGGGGATAGACGGTTTGACTAGCTCGAAATCCATATCTTGGACCTGTACCGTCTCATTTTCAATACTGCCGCCCAACCCCGTGTGCGAGGAAGCAATGCTAATAGCATCGTCGAGCCAAGGACGTGTATTTGACTTTCCACGTAAGGTAGGCAAACTGAGCTTGTTACGAAGGGCCGCCTCTTGCATAAGAGGGAATGATCGATTATTCTGAGAACTGTCTTGTACTGGTGGTGGTGACTCCATAAAAGAGTGGGATTCGCAAGAATCAGGGCTCCGGCGTGGAGGGTGACTATTAGTTGAGTCTTTCTCGTGTCCACCAGGAGAGGCCGAGTGATTTTGTGCTGAAGGTTGCGGGGAAGTGGGGCTCCGCAGGTTCGGCAAAGGAGACAAATTGCCTGTTGGATCCAACGTATCTCTTTCTCCAGCGACAGGACTTGGTGCAGGCACCGGAGAGGTAGACCCTGAACCTACAGGGAGAGGGCTACTACTCGTTGCTGGCTGGAGCCCGTCCGCAGAAATGTTCGAGACAGTAGCAGGGACCGAAATGAAGGTAAGGGGGGAAGGTACCCGTCTGGGAATGAATGCTCCCGTAAACTGGTCTCGACTACACGGCAATCAGTCAAGAAAATACTGAAATCGTCAGACAATTGTCTCACCTCCTCTTCGAAACCTCCGCTCCGAGGACTTTAGCACCCAACGCAGAAAAAGATCTCGACCTTGGTCGGGCACCTCGGGCACCTCCAACTTGCGGCACAAAACCCGGTCGAAGGGCTGGTAATGGCGCCGTCGTCACTTCTGTCGCTTCCTTCACAGCTGCTGGTTGGGTAGAGGAAGATGTTGCAGAGCGCCTAGGTAGTCGTAAGGAAGGCCGCTTTGTGGGACCGGATGCCTCTGCCTTTGTCTCTCTAGGCATATATTCATCGGGAACAGGGGCTCGCCCTCGAAACGGTGGCGACAGATTTTCACCAACTAGACCCTTGTGCGCTAGTGGAGGTAAGGTCGCAGATCTTATTGGGGGCATAACTGTCGTTGAGTTAGGGCTATGAGGGGTCGGACCGCTAGCGGATGAATTCAAAGGAGGAAGTGGCTCTAGCGAAAACACGATTGGTACCGGTCCTATGCTTGCACTGAGATCAGCTTGGCACCGTGCAAAAATGGTCATTGGAGGACGGTGTAGAGGCGTTGAGCCTTGTGCAAGTGGAGCACTGCGCAGGCGATGGAGAACTGGTACGGCAAACAGACTTGAATTGGGCGGTGGTTGAGGGTACAGATTGCTACCAGGTCCGGCATTAGGAGGGTTGACAGGGTACGGCTGAGCTTGTACGGGACGCGCATACATTGGGCCCAGACCTTGATGACCAACAGGCTTTGGCGCATTAGGGTGCGGGAGGAAGATAGAGGAACGAGAAAATGGATGTACGGTTCGATTCAGTGAGCGCGTGTGCTGGGGGGCATCTTGTTCAGCAGGTGTCAACGCCGGCGTCAACGCATTGGACGTTGAGGGTAGGTTGTTCGTTGGCAGTACGTCTGAATGATTGGATGTGGATGAATGGTCTCCACGTCCATCTGGTAGCTGCATACAATGATCGTCGTCTACCAAGGTGGCAGTCATCTGAAATTTTGAAGTGGATACGTTGCGTGGTGAAGAGTCGGCAGCATTGGGTGCGACGGACCCATGCTTGCTGTCCGTCTTGGCCCTTGACGCTAGTGCCAATGCCCCTCCTTCAGCAGAAACGTCCGGACTTTCGAAAGGAGATTTCAGTGCACCAGTCGGAAGATCAGCCTCGTTCGGATACTGATCTACCGAGTCGCGAGTATACTCTGGTCCATCCTCTGCATCGGCTGGCGTCCTCGGTGGATGTGGGGAAGCGGAACGTAACGGCGACGATACTACCGCGGTCGTTGACGCTGGTTGAACGTGGACGTCTGCGACGAGAGTTCGCCCAGCCTTCGTCCCAGCGGTAGTCCCATCTATGACATGACCCTCTGTGGATTCGTGCATTACCTCCATTTCCATCTCTAGATGTGTATCCTCCCCGCGTTCCACATGGCCGTCATTGACTATCCGAAGACGCGATTCGACACGCACTGGGACGCCAGTTGGCACGGCCGGGAACTGCGAGCTCAAGCGATCAAGCGTTTGTGTCGAGTACAAGGAGGACCGCGTGTCGTCCGAAAGAGAGGGATCGAATGACTGCATCAATGGGTGCTCGTTTCGCTGTGAAGCGGAGGATTCTGCAGACGCTGCTGTCGACGTCGACTCGAAACTTGGTCGCGAATACAAACTCGGGCGCTCATCCCGCGCGCTGTATTGGCTCGGCTGATCACTTGTGACACTTCGTTGCTCGAAGCTGCGGTCTGTCGAGAAGCTCGGCCGACTAGGAGAAAAGCTGGAGCGCTCAGTAGGGAAGATCGGAACGGGTACGGGTGGTGCACGTGAACCTTTGGAAGTGCCTGACGTTTTTGAACCTGCGGACATCTTAGAGACGACACTCATCCGGCGCGACGCTACTGAGAACCTTTTAGAGGTCAACGAGTATCGAGAATAGCGGTAGTCATCGTATATGTCGTCCAAGTAACCACCCTCCTCCTCCGCTTCCTCAGGTTCTTCGTCAGCTTCATGTGAGGATTCCGGGAACGGGTCTTCACAACCTGCCAGGTCTTCGCCGCCCTCAGCACGTATTGGAGAAGTAGCAGCATGTCTGGTCGTCATTTGATCACGTGACAAGGCTGCTTCGGAGCCCACGGGTGTTCGTCTTGCCCAAGGCATGGGTGTACTCCCGCTACTTCCTGGGGCAGTGGCACCTAGATCACCACGTACCATACCCAAGGGCACGTCCTCATCGGAATCATCACATTCGCCATTCAACGATCCCATCAGCGAAAGCCCGATCCCAACCTCACCGTCCGAGTTTTCATCTTCGCCATTGACAGGTATTTTCGAATCTCCCTTCTGACTATTGTTGCGTAGGCTAGTCTTCTTTTCTGTCTTAATGTCGCCTTGTTCAGAATTGCGGTCATCCGGGCTTCCTGACACGTTATCGAGCCAGCTTCCAGACACCATGCCGTCCTTTTCGTCTTCCGACTGGAAAGCTACATTTCCGTCGTCTTCGTCTTCGTCACGCAGCTCTCTGCGGAACGCGTCGAGGGTGGATAGACGAGTCGAATCACCTTCGTCGAAATCATCCCCATGTCCAATTTCCTCTGACATGCCCTTTTCCGTTCTCGTCTCATGCACTTCACCAGGCGACGGAGCGGGAGGGAGTGGGCCAGTTGGCGGTGCAGATGGTGGAGGAGTTATACTCATAAGCCCGCCGGAGAGGGTAACGTATAGACTTGCGGAGCCTGGTCCATACGGATTTGGAAGGGGAGACGACGAGGTTGATGCGCCAGATGAAACGTGAACTTGAGTTCTTGATGGGAAAGTGGGAGAACGGGGAGAAGGGGAATGCGACCCTGGGAAACCCGATGAAAAGGATAAAGCTGGTGAAAGTGATCCTGATAGGCCAGAAGAAGGTACAGGGCTCGCCGACGAAAACGACCTGGGCGGCGCAAGGGACAGTGGGCTATTGAGAGAGGGGTAAGACCCTGGTAGCCCAGAAGAAAGCGAGCCTGGAATTCCGACTGATGGAGCACCCGACGAAGGCGAGGGAAGTGGCGATGAACCGGAAGGCAAATTCGCTGGCGTCTGTCGGGGAGATTTAGAGAGCCTAAGTGGTGCAACTATCGGTAGGGTAGGCGAAGAACTAGGAACAGAAGCGGCAGCTCCAAGGCCGAGCCCAGATGCGGGTGATGGAATAATGATGGCAACGGGCTCCCTATCGGCAGCGCATAATTTCACGTCACCAGAACCCCTTGTATCATTGGAATCTGTGCCTTTGGAAATGGCCCGGAACGGTCGTTATAAAACAAGCACTGGAAGAGAAATGATGGAAGCTTACCGGAAGGAAATGATGTAGATGGCGGAGACGCATTGTACCCCGTGTGATCCGTCTCCGTGGCACCAGAAACACCTGAACCACTAACAGAACCTGAGGTTGAGTACGCCGACACGGATGTAGTTGTAGACACAGAACGTCTCGACCGGGTGGAATACACCGAGCTTCCGGACACTGAGCCTGTGGAGGGGGGCACTTTGGGAGATTTACTCTCCTCGCCGTCTCTCTCCTCTCCGCCCAACTTGAAGCTCGTATCGGCCGCAAAAGACTGGGCAAGCGACTTCTCGGAGAGCGTCGGTGATGGGGACCGGCAGGGCTCTCTCGACCATACTGTTGAGTTCCCAACCGAATTCATTTTTCCGTCACTCTTAGCCAATCCCATAGACGGATGCCGCTCTGCGACCGCAATCGACATCCTCTCCGCCCCACTAGCAACACTTGTCCTCTTCGTTATGACGGGCTTCTTGAGTTTCCCATGGAAACGTACATCTTTGGCTGAGAAGCGACCGACGACGCCCTCACAGTGGCCCTGAAGGCAGTCGAGCGGTCAGAGGCATAACCAAAGGTGGGCAACTGTCGCGCTCAGTGTGATACTTACCAAGTAAAACCCCTCCTCTGGAAGTTGCATCAACACGGTGATTTCATCGTCCTGTCAGGAAAACAGATCAGTCTTTTTATCTTTACCGCCGACCAGGTCAGGGTGCAAGGGTTTTTGGAAGAGCAGCACCGTATAAACCAGACCTATATGAAGTTGTAGACTGCAATTAGCCATTACAAGATCGTACAGTACTCTCTTCACGCCGCTCCTACAAGACACGGCAGAGAGAATGCAAGATCCCAATTCCAAAACCGCAACTTACAACCACCTCCCTGGTTGGACCGCACCAACGAGCTCGGATGATGAAGGAGAATCTCACCTTCAGAAACATCAAGTCCTCGCCCATTTCCTGGGCGACGCAGTCTACAACAGCGGTACACCTCCCAATGCCGCCCTTGCTCGCGAATCGAGTCCAACGAGCGAGATCATGGGCATTCATTGCAAATGCAGGGCCGGCAAACAAATGCGCACGGAAACGAGGGAGCGACGTATGGCTGAATAACTGGGGCTCGTAACAAAGTCGGGACGTGAGCTAGTAGTGAGGCCGTGGCGAGAATTTTTTCGAGATGCGCGCCCCGGGCCACGACAGGATCGTGAATGTGGAGTGAACTGTCAGCTGAGAATACTGAGCCTTCGGAACCGATACGTCACGTTCACTTGGCGCTAGAAACGCGGGCGTAGAATGTGTAGTCTGTGCTGGGGTAGTAATGTTCGTCCTGTACTTCAAATACAACGATCGTTAATCATCAATGAACATGTGACGAGCGGGAAACATAGGAAGACAAGGACAGGTTTGGGCCGTGCGCACGAGCAAGGCTGGACTGGGCAGGTACCGTTTCACTCGTGCGATCAAATTGCCCTGGCCAAGCTACGTGCCTGTTCGACGATGAAAAACACGGGCCCTCTGCATTGTAAACTGACCAAAGTCACTACTCACCTCCGACGTTTCCTGCCCAGTCCTCTCCCCGCAGACAGAAGAAGGAAAGAAAAAAAAAAGTATTTAGCAAAAAGTCCAACTTCAACACACCTCCGCCATCAATTTTGGTCCGATCAACCTCTCTTTCGTTACTTTTGGAGGCAATTGTTACGTAATCACCCCTTTCGGCGTTCGCGGCCCGCCAAGATTAACAGGGCATTGCAAGGCTTTATAGTTATAGTGGCCGACTAGCTCAGTTGGTTAGAGCGTCGTGCTAATACCACATGGGTTTACGCGAAGGTCTTGGGTTCGATCCCCACGTTGGCCATTTTTTTTTTCTTCTTTATCTTTGCGACGTTTGAAGTATTTCCCCGCGGCCTCCGAGTCAATTGCACACGTGCTGGCCGGAGACTGACTGCAATGCAGGCAGTGTGGTGGTTTCAACGTGAGCTACAGCGTATAATAATAGGACAACGGCAGCCGACAGCTATTTATAAATGGACTTGTGCGTTCAGCTGACGACACCAACCACGATATTCTAGCCTGTTCAGCTGCGGCCGAAGTTCGTAAGCACCGCGTGCCTCCTTCGTACCCGCGGTGCTTGTACCTTTCTCCCACTCGCCACTATTTTCCACTTGCTCAACCTATTACTCGGAATCTCACTGTCGTTAACTGACTTCTTTTTTCTTTTGCTTAGAACCCACATGCGGCCAATCCTTGGGTGGTTGGCATGTTGCGCTTGGCTAAATGGCGTCCATGCTCAGACCGGAGGCACCATCGTGCAAGCTGGCAGTACCCTCGTCAGCGCCATGATGGTACGCCCACACCATTCGTCGATACATCGATTCCGGCTGATCCACCCCGTCTAGATGTTTCTTGGTAACGAAGAAAAAGTCTATATACTGGACAAGTCGGAAGGTAACGCAGCACAGATTAATGGGCACCCTGCTTGGGGTGCAGTCTGGTCCGTCCCCCAGTTGCCGAGCCCACTTCTGCACTTCATTTTACTTGCTTTGCAGGGACATCGCTTCCCGCCAAGCTACTGTAATGGAGGTCGTCACAAATACTTTCTGCGCATCCGGAATGCATCTTCCTAATGGTTCATGGGCCACGTTCGGAGGCAACGATGCCGTTGGAGTCGGTACGTCATCCAGTGTCGTTTCCATCCCTTCGTTCTACTAGTAACCGGTTAACAGGTGGTGCATCACCGCCTGGAAATTATGATTCAGCTTATGGGGATTATGACGGGAGGAAGTCTATCCGTATTTTGAATCCTTGCACAGACGCGGACAATTTCTCATCTACTCAGTGCCAGTGGTTTGACAACCCTGCAGTTCTTTCAATGCAAGAGAATCGCTGGTACGCCGGTGCGGAGGCACTTGCAGATGGAACAGTCGTCCTCATCGGCGGTTTTGTAAACGGAGGTTATGTCAACAGAAATTACCCAAACACGGACCCAACGTACGAGGGTGGTGGTGCGCAACCCACGTACGAGTTCTACCCGAGTCGCGGTGCGGCAACCCTAATGCAATTCATGACCACCACATCCGGACTAAACTCCTACGCGCATACCTATCTAATGCCTTCGGGGAAGATGCTCGTTCAGGCAAACGTATCCACTAGTAGGTTGTTATTTTGTTCCCCTTGCCACCTCTCAGTTCGATTATTTAGTTTTGTGGGACTATAACGAGAATGTCGAGTACCCGCTTCCTGATATGCCTAACGGCGTAGTTCGTGTATACCCTGCTTCCGGAGCTGTGGCCATGCTTCCCCTAGTCCCTTCCAACAACTATACCGCCACTGTCCTCTTTTGCGGTGGCTCTGATATGCCTGCAGACTATTATGGGAATTACTCCTGGCCATTCTACAATACTTGGACTTACCCGGCATCTAGCGATTGCCAACGCCTGACCGCAGAACCACCGGATGGTTCTTCCCCAGTCTACGAGCAAGACGACAGTCTACTGGAGGGGCGAACGATGGGTCAGTTTATCACCTTACCAGATGGTACTATGCTGCTCGTAAATGGCGGTCGAAATGGAACAGCTGGTTATGCCAACCAGACGCTCTACGTCCCTTCTCTTGATCAAATGCCGTACTACCAATCTCTGGCCTCGGGACCGATCGGCACACCCGCAATCTACAACCCCAACGCTCCTCAAGGCTCCCGCTGGTCCACCGCAGGGCTCCCGACGTCCAGCATAGCCAGATTATATCACTCCTCCGCAATTCTATTACCAGACGCCTCTGTTCTGATCGCGGGTTCGAACCCAAATATCGACGTGACCCTCAACTCTCCGTACCCCACGACCTACACGGCTGAAATCTTCTACCCACCGTACTTCTCCTCTAGCGTTCGTCCCCAGGTATCAGGCGTCCCGAGTACCTTGAGCTATGGCGGAGATTATTTCAGCCTTAACGTATCTGCATCATCTTATACCGGCGTAACGGCGAACCAAGCCGCAGCAAATACGACCGTCGTGCTTTCTCGTGGTGGCTTTTCCACGCATGCGATGAACATGGGCCAACGTCATCTCCAGCTCAACAACACATATAGTGTGAACGAGGACGGTTCATACGTTTTGTATGTCTCGCAAGTCCCACCGAATCCCAATTTGCTCACCCCTGGTCCTGTGTTATTATTTGTTGTTGTGAATGGTATTCCGAGCAACGGGACGATGGTCATCGTGGGAACTGGGCAGGTAGAGACGCAGCCTACCTCTGCCGCTAGCCCTCTGCCGCCGAGCGTTACTGCGACTGCGGTTCCCTCTTCTTCTCCTTCCAATGGGAAGACAAGTGGTGCGATAGGCTTAAAAGCCGATCCTACACTGATCTCTTGCCTGTGTGGCGTGGCGGTTATGATTCTTGGGGCTTGGTAATAGGTTTGGGGAACCGGGACAAGACGTGCTTTCTTTGAAATTCGAATGTACTGGTTTGCGATGTTTCTTGGGTTACGAAGTTGTATGGAGGTAGCCCACGGACAAACAGACACTAGTTACATATATAACAGACTAACTTCGGGACACATTATATGAGGACTGTTTAGTAGTACGTATGGACCTCTCCAGCTTCTCACGTATGTAGATGTGTCTACATGATGAGTTCCTCGTAAGCTTCGACTCTCCCGCCGTATTAACATTTTCATCGTTGAAATTGGGTGCGTTTAATGACGCACACTTACTCACCTGACGTCACGTTGGATACTGGGAAGAGTGCATGTTCAATATCCCTTTGATCCAAGCGTTGAAGGCTCGTTCTACAGGTTCGTCATCTCGTGGCCCCGAGGCGGTAGTACTCGATAAGGGAACGACATCTTGGTTTTCCGAACGTGCTCGTAGTACATGGAGGCATGTTATGGTCGTCCCGCGGACCAGAGATTGACTCTGAATAAACTTCCGCCAAGCTGCCTCCTAACCACAGCGGTCAAGCGAGTCCGGGGGTTGATATTACGTAAGACGGGTGTCTCGGATGCAAAGATCGACCCTTTTATTACTCCACGGAAGCATCGCGGACCACGAGCGTGCCGCTCACATGTGAAAATAACTAACTGACCGATTCATCAGGTACTTATTGCTCGATGGGCCACTGGCGAGCCAGCGTCTGAACCCACCACGCAGGCCGTACGCGACTGCGATTGCACCAAAGCATGTCCAATGCACACTCCGCACACACTCACTTTTCTCACCGTCAAGACCAGAACTCTTCCTGTAATGTCTTACCCCTCGTACTCGGCATGTCGCAGTGCAACCATAATTCCCCATCCTCTAACCGGTTTTCCGACATTAGTCCGCCCGATACCCAACCCACGGATGCTCTCATCTCGAACTCCAGCGCTCCGAGTCAGTGGTTACCCACTACCTACCAACCGGCTCCGACATACACTCCATCTTTATCCACCAATTTCGTCGTCGACGAGTTTCCCCAGCCGCGTGCGGCTCAATTCGTCGACATGCTAGAAACCCGTAGCAGCGGCGTGCGTATCGCTTACCCTTCCCCGACCGGTCCTGCACCACATCCTCCCACTCCCTTTCTTCCGCCATATCCCAGCAATACCGTTCTCTCGTCCACGTGTCACCACTCTCCCATATCACCATCTCCCCTTTCCCACCTCGCTCACTCGGCCTTAGCAATCTCCAACTCAACACCCGACACTGGCATCCCCAGGCGTGCCGTCGCAGGGTCCCTGGATCCTAGCACTGGGATATTTTATAGAACGCCAGAACCTCCGCGATTGCGAACAGCACAGGCATGCGAAAAATGTAGGGTGCGGAAGGCAAAGGTGCGTGTGATTGCATCTCGCAGTTGTAAGATTTGAAACGACACGATATATAATTAACCGACGTGCAGTGCAGCGGCGAACACCCTGCGTGCCAGCGTTGTCTCTTGCGAGGCCTCGTTTGTATCTATGCCCCGGAGGGGCGTATCCGTGGACCAACCAAACCAAAGGTGAAACCGCTGACCGTGGTCTCACCACCTGAATCTCGGTCCACGCGTCGCAGCACGAACCGATCATCCTCCAACGGTAGCTCGTCATCCACCACTAGTCCTACTTCCAGCGTGTCTGTGTCTTCCCAAAGTCAGTCACTGGCATCGTCCCCCGTTTCGGAGGCCACCTCCAAACAGATCTCTCGCCGACGTACTGGCTCATGCTCGAACGTCATATCAGACCATTCTCCGTTTGGAGTTTTAGATGGAGACAGTACAACGAAAACCCGGAGGAGAAGTTTGGTTATCGATACAAGCGTTTGTTTACCCGACCAGAGTATATCTCCGTCTTCCCTGGTCCTCGATGCTTCAAAGATAAACGGGGTGGATACCAACGAGAGAAATAACGGTAACCAAGATTGCTTGTGAGTACGATTGATGTTCTCCACCATTTTGGAATTCCGTGGGCGTCTTCTTGTTTCTGTCCCGGTCTCGACATGTACGCGTAATTACTTTTCTTACAGCCCACCCACCACCCCAACACCGGTATCGCCCATCACTTCTCCTACTTTTACACCCGCCAGCTCGATTGGATCACCAGTCACGCCTGGACTCCACCCATCGGCTGGGTTGGTTACCTCAGGCTCTCGGCCAATCACGTATGCCCAACCTAACTCATCTTCCTGTTTGCCTTTGACCCCTTCGTTGTATGATGACTACTTTACTCAAGACGACGGCGACCTTGACTTCGGGTACAATCTTCCCTCATTCGAGGCCAATCCTACGTTGCACCGACAATGTGCACCAACACAAGCGACAGATTCAAAGACGGGAGCCACGATGGACATTGAGGGCGCTTTTGGTGAGTATTTGGATTGGACATATCTGAAGGACGCCAGAGAACACCGGGAAGGCGACCTCGGCGAGATGGAAACGTTGTTCAACGCTGCATAATACCTTCCTCGCCCTCCTCTAGTTGTCCCGCGAGATACAATTGCATCGAGTAGGCCTCAACGTCAACTCCTGCCAGTGGATTGCCCATGCCACCCTCGCCCCCATTCTTGCATGTCTTTCACGTTCCTTTGGACTGCTGTACAGCCGAACAATCCTATGGGACATGACAGCTAGCAAGCAACCTGGCGGACACATGTTTGTTGACGACATTGAGTACGATATCTCCACTCCCCTAGACAGCGATGACTGGCACGCACATTCTAGTATATCATGATGGACATAATCGGTAGACGTATTCTTATGCAGCGGGTTGAACAGTACACGACTCGGTCGCACTCGCCCGAAACAGGTGTGACATGTGCCTCCACGATCGAAGTGTCCCGTCGATCGTGTGCATCATGATCGTGGTCGGAAGAAAGAAAAAAAAACAACCATGGGCAGCACTGAGTGTCCCCAACCTGCTGAAATGAAGTGCCATTCGAACGCAGTTCGTGACGACCTGCACGTTGATCGTGTGATGTAGTGCTTTGACCTTCAAAGCAATTCTCAGATTTTGTCATTGCGCTTCTGTCTTGGTTGCTTGTTCTTTCTTCATAAGTCTTTTCGAGGCTAGTAAGCACTAGTGTGCTAGTGCGCTTATCAGTGAGTCTGCTATCAATCGATACATCACTTCGGGCAGGCAGCGAATTGGGCTGGCTGAGTTTTCAAAACCCCAACTGCAGCGAAGTCAGCCGTTGTACACGTTCCAATGGCCCTCGGAGTAACTTGGCAGCATACAGCGCGACCATGTATGGTCTTTCAATGCATGACACCGATAAACATGGATCCGATGGTGGGACCATTGCTAAATGCACGAAAAGGCACCAGAAAACGCGTTCCCTTTGTCGACGACCCAGTGACGCTTTGTTCTCGTTTACGGTCGCTTTGACCTCGAAGGTGGCTCAAGCGTTGCATTGCAACTGGTGATAAAGGGAAGTCCATGTTGCCGTGATGGCACCACCCGTCCACATCCCTCCATTCACCCGAGCCCTCTCCCGTCCACCAGCCATTATTCATGGTTCTTGAACGAATAACATACGCCTCCAATGGGAAGAAGATAATCCAGCAGTATCCGAATGGACCGTTTTCTCCCCCTCTCCCTCCGGTAATAATCGATATCCCACAGCGGCCGACTACACCCCAGGAATCATTCGTACCCCAACGAGCTGCTTTCGGACCTTCCACTCATTCGCTCAAGCGATACCTGAGGCAGGCATGGATGCCAGCCTGTTGCATCGGAAGGCGACCAAGAATTTCTGATAGTAATGGCACCTGGTACTATCATCCTGAACTCGAAGTCCCTCTCGGAAGGCGTAATTTGCTCTTCATTAGGAGAATTCAACACATCGTTCTACTCGGTGCTTTGAGTACTTGTAGGCTGTCCAAATTTAAATGGATTTTCGATCTAAAAGTCTGTTTTACAGGGGTAGATAGTATTCCCGACTTTAGCATTCCTGTCACACCCACGTCCAATGACGTGACGGCCAATCTCGCTCTCCCTTCTGCTGGTATCGCAGATCTTACTGACGACGATGCTGAGATTTTCGACACTCACGAGGTCAATTGCGCCGCAGACTTAACTAGTATATTGAAGATGGTTACTCTTCGGACGATTGAAATGGCCTACCGATTATTTTCGGGATCAGTTGTAGCACACCAAATGACCTTTCATGACTTAAATCCACGGTTTCCCATCAAAAGTTCGAAATTCGATATGCTTGGACTGGTATTTATTGCTCGACTGCCCACCTTTCCCGATTCTAAAGTTCCGATTAGCCAGGATCGAAGCCCGGTGAATTATCGATGGTGCTGATCATTGTCCCATATTGGGAAGTTGATTGTGGTAATCTACAAGACCTCACTCACGAGGGCAAAGTAGGTCTTTGACGACAGATTCCGTCCTGCGTCGGGCTGATTTCTTCCGAAGCAATCTCCGGGCAGCCTTGACATGATTTCAACCAGTAGACCTCCGTACTATTCCAGCGTTCTCTGGGCAGTGGTAAGTTACATGGTACGTTACACTGGGATGCGTCGTTAACTTATTCTTCGTCCAATCCAGCTTTGGGACGCGTGCAAGCGATTTAATTGTCGCTTCTTTGCCGTTACTACTTATAACCACTGGACTTTTGGAAACTTCAGCAGCCGTAAGTTTCTAACCAAACATCAAATAATTCGATCATGCTTACTGTTGCAGGTCTCGGGACCGCTCAATTAACAGAACAAATCGAAGCACCGGTATTCCCCCACGACGCTTCGCCGAGTCTGCAACAAATTGCAGAGCGCCATCAACCCAATGTTCTTGAGTGTCTTCTCTTCTGGATGGCAGCAGCCAGGGATCCAAACCATCGGCTACTCCGACTACCTCCCGACCACGTTATTACCGAAATTGAAGCCTTCTTCGCCTAATTAATAGCACCTGCACTAGTCGTCCAATGCCCCCTTGCTGATCGTGCACCATGTACCTTGTACAGACTGTTGTGACTCACCTCTAAATCCAGAGGTACTTGTCCGAAAGCTTACCGGTCGTGAATCTCGAGACGTATGAAATGCGCCGTACGGCCAATGTTTGACATGGGGACTATGCACGGGGTCTAGCCACTTTGCATCATCTCGATTTATTTACACGTTTTTTACGGGGAAGTATGAGTGTCCGACGAGCATAGAGCTACACACGAAGTAAACGGGATTGCAAGCACGCGTAGAATAAACTTCAAAAATTCGACATCGGGAGGTCTGTCTTGACAACAAGGTACTTGGATGGCCAGAAGGGAATATAAACAATAATGCCAATAAAGAGCGGGAGGGCATCGAGAAGGTACAGCCAAACTGGATGCGAAGTAGTTGATTAGCTAGAAAATTTGGCGAGGGAAGAGACGCACGCTCGTGGGTCATGAGATAGCCACCGCTTCCCTGGGCGTACTCAACTATGCGATAGATGCAGCGCAGCTGGAAACGTACGTTACACACATGCACACTAGCAACAGTCAATCAGCCACGCACCATGATCAAGGCAGAAGAAAGTAACAGGGCTAGCACAATCGGGCCCCAAGTCTCGCTGGACAGTGAGATGCCGCCTGCGCGAATATGCTTATAGACATGCAAGCATAGCAAGATGAAAAATGCGAAAGGGACGGTTTGGATGGCAAGCCCAACCAGCACCATGGTAACCCCCAGTTTGTCCGTCGATACGCTCTTGGAGGTCTGCAATCCTCCGCCAACGGTCTGCATGTATGAATGTTAGAACGTTGTTCAACGGAGGTAAAAAGAAAAGTGTTTCTGACCTGGATCAAGGAGCTGACTAAATTACTAATAATGAACCAAGTTGCGGCCTTGCGAGGCGGAATCCGAGAGTAGCTAGGGTCTAGGCAGTTTGTAGCAAACTGGCCGTATACGAGGTAGTTGAAAGCCAGAAATGCGGCGGGAGAGAGTAAAATCGGTAGCTGCTGCGATAAAAACAGCATCAAATTGTCGGGGTTGTTCGGAAGCACAATTCGAATTAAGAAGCCCATGGCCATATCTGCAATTAGTATGTGAGAGGCAATCCATCCAAGAACCGAGTCACTGACTCATTGACCCAAGGGGAAGGGACAATGCCCACCATGCTCGATTTGAGATGGCACGAGCAAAAAGGCAGACACTGCAAAGAAGGTACAAGGATCCTGCCACTGCTGCAGCAACCCGGTTGGGGTCATAGTCTGGTGAAGCCCTTGAGCATAGTGCTTTAGTACGCAAGGAAGTACCAGCTCACCGTACACTATCTGCACAATGGTCTTGCCATTGTTGTCCTGAACTGCATATCACGATAAGCGAAAACTTGTTGTGCAAAGATCTGAAATGCCCTTACCAGCGCTGACTGTGCCAACAAGTACCGACAAGCTAAGCAGAAGCGAAAACCACTGCATCTTAGGGAGAATTAACGAGGAGATGGGGTAACATTCACCCACCGACCAGTATAAGTAGTAGGGGTACTCCGACGGGGGGAAATCCAATATGCCGTCGGCACGAAAAGGGCGGTGACCGACATTGCAGAACATATCTAATACTCCAACGGCTTTCTAGGACAATTTCATTGGTTTGACAATATCCTGCGAGCTTGCTGTGTTAGGCATGAGCTTGGCGAAATCTGTTAGCGATAGTCGGCAAACGGACGCAAGGCGTACGAGTAGACAACATCGCCACCCGCGGTATACCTGCGGGCAGCCCATGGCCAAAAAAACCCGCACAATGACATGTGAACCTTGCTTAAACACATTTACCGTTCCATTTTGCAATGGTTAGCTTGTCGAAGTGACGGCGCGAGCACTGGTCCGCCGACTCTCAAAATTCTTCGTTTTCAAGCTATGTGGCATTTTTATGACCAACAATCCTCCGAGCACAATTGGATGCTGCCGGCCTACTGGACATCATTTCAACGGAGGTTAGCGCCACTTTAGCATGCGCAGCCTAGTGCTTTCCATCACGTCACGGCAGAACTGGGCCATCAAAGGCATTGACTGGACCACGACTGCGCCCGGGAACAAACTGGACACACCACCCAAGTTCGTGCTCGTTCAAACTACGATACATATTTCTGTCTTCATAGTAGAGTCTTGGCACAGCGTTAGGAAGATCAGCCACGTGAAAGCATTTGCAGTGGCTGTACGCACAGCCATTGTAAACACACGACGCGCATAAGCTTGCGTGGCTGTGCCATTTGGTGGGCGGTCATTTGGGACAGAGACCGCACGGGTGTGCGCTCGTGTCCTCCCTCGCGCGTGCGGTTATCTGTAATATATGTCCGTTGGAATCGCAGTCCCTTCTGTGCGGCCAACGGTTGGTGAGCTTTGTCGCTGCCTGCAAGGGCCTGTTTTGCTTCTAGTAACGCTGGTGTAGGGGTGCGCTACGTTGCCACTCCCCCCATTTCTCAACAGAGAACAGTCAGCAGTCGTACGTTTCTAACTAAACATCAAATAATTCAATCATGCTCACTGTTGCAG
The DNA here is from genome assembly GCA_024663475.1 of Pisolithus thermaeus. Lineage (NCBI taxonomy): Eukaryota > Fungi > Basidiomycota > Agaricomycetes > Boletales > Pisolithaceae > Pisolithus > Pisolithus thermaeus. The sequence goes on from JANFAF010000001.1 coordinate 1,037,247, forward strand.
ATCTCGGCACCGCTCAATTAGCAGAACAAATCGAAGCACCGGTATTCCCCCACGACGCTCCGCCGAGTCTGCAACAGATTGCAGAGTGCCATCAACCCAATGTTCCTGAGTGTCTTCTATGATATTCTGGATGGCAGCAGCCAGGGATCCAAACCATCGGCTACTCCGACTACCTCCCGACCACGTTATTACCGAAATTGAAGCCTTCTTCGCCTAATTAATAGCACCTGCACTAGTCGTCCAATGCCTCCATGCTGATCGTGCACTATGTACCTCGCACAGACTGTTGTGACTCACCTCTAAATCTAGAAGTGCCTGTCTGAAAGCTTACCGGTCGTTTATCTCGAGACGTATGAAACGCGCCGTACGAGTGTTCAATATGGGACTATGCATGGGGCCTAGCCACTTTGCATCATTTCAAATTATTTACACGTGTTTTAAGGGGAAGTATGAGTGTCCGACGAGCATAGAGCTACACATGAAGTAAACGGGATTACAAGCATGCGCAGAATAAACTTTAAAGATTCGACATCGGAAGGTCTGTCTTGACGACGATGTACTTGGGTGGCCAGAAGGGAATATAAACAATAACGCCAATAAAGAGCGGGAGGGTATCGAGAAGGTACAGCCAGACTGGATGCGAAGTAGTTGATTAGCTAGAAAATTTGGCGAGAGAGGGTACGCACGCTCGTGGGTCATGAGATAGCCACCGCTTCCCTGGGCGTACTCAACTATGCGATAGATGTAGCGCAGCTGGAAAAGTACGTTACACACATGCACACTAGCAGCAGTCAATCAGCGACGCACCATGATCAAGGCAGAAGAAAATAACAGGGCTTGCACAATCGGGCCCCAAGTCTCGCTGGACAGTGAGATTCCGGCTGCACGAATATGCATATAGACGTGCAGACATAGCAAGAAGAAAAGTGCGAAAGGGGCGGCTTCGATTGCAAGCCCAACAAGCACTATGGTAACGCCCACTTTGTCCGTCGATACGCTCTTGAAGATCTGCAATACTCCGCCAAAGGTCTGAATATATGAATGTTAGAACATTGTTCAGCGGAGGTAAACGGAAAAGTTGTTTCTGACCTGGACCATGGAGATAAGAAAATTCAAACTAATAATGAACCAAGTTGCGACCTCGCAAAGCTGAATCTGAGAGTAGCTCGGGTCTAGGCAGTTCGTAGCAAGCTGACCATACACGAAGTAGTTAAAAGCCAGAAATGCGGCGGGGGAGAGTAAAATCAGTAGCTGCTGGGATACAAACAGCATCGAACTGTCGGGGTTGTTCGGAAGCACAATTCGAATTAAGAACCCTATGCCTATATCTGCAATTAGTGTGTTAGAGGCAGTCCCTCCAAGAACCCAGTCACTGACTCATTGACCCAATGGGAAGGAACAATGCCCAACGTGCTCGATTTGAGATTGCACGAGCAAAAAGGCAGACGCTGCAAAGAAGGTACAAGGATCCTGCCACTGCTGCAGCAACCCGGTTGGGGTCATAATCTGGTGGAGCCCTTGAGCACAACGCTTTAGTACGCAAGGAAGTGCCAGCTCACCGTACACTATCTGCACAATGGTCTTGCCATTGTTGTCCTGAACTGCATATCACGATAAGCGAAAACTTGTTGTGCAAAGATCTGAAATGTCCTTACCAGCGCTGACTGTGCCAGCAAGTGCCGAGAAGCTGAGCAGAAGCGACAACCACTGCATCTTAGGGAGAATTATCGAAGAGATGGTGTAACATTCACCCACCGACCAATATAAGTAGCAGGGGTACTCCGATGGGGGGAAATCCAATATGTCGTCGGCACGAACAGGGTGGTAACTGACATTTCAGAACATATCTGATTCTCCAATGGCTTTCTAGGACAATTTCATTGGTTTGACAATATCCTGTGAGCTTGCTATGTTAGGCATGAGCTTGGCGAAATCTGTTAGCGATAATCGGCAAATGGACGCAAGGTGTATGAGTAGACGACACCGGCACCCGTGGTATAGCTTACACCTACAAGCAGCCCATGGCCAAAGAGGAAAACCGCACAATGACATGTGAACCTTGCTTAAACGCATTTACTGTTCCATTTTGCAATGGTTAGCTTGTCGAAGTGGCGGCGCGAGCAAGGGTCTCCCGACTCTCAAACTCTTCGTTTTCAAGCTACGTGGCATTTTTATGACCAACAATCCTCTGAGCACACTTAAACGCCGCCAGCCCACTGGACATGCTTCAACAGAGGTTGGTGCCACTTCAGCATGCGCAGCCTAGTTCTTTCCGTCACGTCATGGCAGAACTGGGCCATCAAAGGCATCGACTGGACCACGACTGCGCCCGGGAACAAGCCGGACATACCACCCAAATTTGTGCTCGTTCAAATTGTTTCAATATTTCTGTCTTCTAGTAGAGTCTTGGCACAGCGTCATGAAAATCGGCCACGTGAAAGCATATACAGTGGCTGTGCCATTTGGTGGGCGGTCCTTGGGACAGAGGCAGCGCGGGTGTGTGCTCGTGTCCCACTGCCTCCCGCGTGCGGTTAGCTGTAATATACGTCGGTTGGAATCGCAGTCCATTCTGGGTGGCCAACGGCTGGTGAGCTTTTTCGCTGCCTATAGGGGTCTGTTTTACTTCTACTAACGCTCGTGTGGGGGTGCGCTACGTTGCCACTCCTCTCATTTCTCAACAGAGAATAGGTGTTCAGTTTATGCATATGAAATGACACGAGAGCATACTCACTAGCGAGCACTACCATCGAGATGCCTCTCGATAACTAGGTATGTGTGAGCCTGCTGCTATGAAGTACCACACACGTGCCTCACACACGTATCGGGTTCACCGGGCTTGCCTGGATCCCGGATTAGCGGTACATCAATACAGGAAACAATGCAATGTCCTCAGACCGCAAACGAACCATCAAAGGTTACTTCCTCGATAGGTTATGTTACGATAATGTCCCCTTCCTGTAATACAGCCACCGGAACATTGATACCCTCTCTCTGATGGCAGTCTTTGGACGTCACGTTGTATACAGCACAGCACCCTCTGGTTCACGCTGCAAGCTGCCTAGCCATGCAGTTGTTGCGCTCTATACCATAATCCGCCTCCCTTCCAGGCGACCTCCATTACGTTGCGGCTCCCTCTCTTCGTTCGCATTCGTAATGGACGAACGCCTTGCTGAGGAATCTCGGTTCCCTTAGCATTCATGTCTTGAAGTTAAAGCACGCGTCTATGTGCCCTCATGTTCCTGAGACCCTTTTTAGATCACAATTCGGCTCACGTCTCCTTTCGAACAGCCGCAAGACAAGCACAGGAGGCACAAATTCATGAGTCGTGGTACTCGAAGCTCGTAGCTTGGTTGTCCGTACTTATACAATCAAGACGTCGACTCCATGAGAACCGGGACCGGAGTGGATACGACATGAGAATAGGTATGTAGTGCGCCTATCAAAACGCTAGAAGCACCACGGGCGTTGCATAGGATGATCGCCTAATCTGACATGCTGCACCTGTGGAATGAATTCGAAGAATTTCTGATGGGCCACCGCGTGTAACACGAGGTATGAAGAATATATAGTTGCCTCAGTGAGCAGACCTGCCCATTATCGAGGTTTTCCTCTGGCCTCTTCCAGTTTCGGCGCTTCGTTCGAACGTGTGGATCGCTCCACGGTTGCCTCTTCTTCCGCTTGGGAATACAGGTGATTTTTCTCTCTCGGGCACTCCATGATCGCTGCATCTTAGCAGAGGTAGATTTTCAGGGAAATATTCGGAGGATCTCCTGTGATGTCTACCATCCAAACTGTGAAATCCGAGGAAGGATCCGGCAAGGTTGAAGATTCTCGAGAGCAAACCTCCCCTGAAGCTCCTTCAAATGTGACTCGCCAGACGTCGCATCAAAGCCCGCATCCTGGGAAACCCGGTGATCAGCCCACGAGTCAATTGACACACCACACCTCCCATAGAAGCACTACCACGCATGATGCCACTGCTCACTTAGATGCACCGAGTCCTACGCACGCAAGTGCCCCTGCTGGAGAATCGCGGAACCGTGAGGAGTCCTCAGCGCTATCGCCTACGGGCCAATCAGGTATTGGGACTCGGGCTGAGGGTGATCATGAGGTTCTACCTCGGGTACAAACCGTGTCGGGTCCTCACTCCGACTCACACCAACGTAAGGCCACGGAAGCCAGCCCTGCGGCTGATAAGCTACACGAGATTCACCGCCACAAGCCTGATCCTACACGTATTTCGACGACACATCCAATGCCAGGTTTGCATTCTGGCGCGCATGACTATGCTCAAACCCGTTACGTGGAGATGTTACTTGAACTAGACGATATTCCAACCGTGTACAAGGTGCTATCGGCATTCTTTACTTGGATATTATTGGCCGGTTTTATTCTATTCCCTGGAACGTTCGCAACGTGGGCAGACAAACCGCCCAACACTACGGAGCACGAGGTCGCTGCCATAATCAATAACGTACCGTTGTAAGTGCAATCGTTCTGTACTCCATATGCGATCTAAATTGTGTGGAAAGGTTGGTGGTTGCATGGGTGTGTACGGCGGTTGGAGCAGGGGGAATGATTTGGCTATGGTGGCGATGGAGAAGGAACTATGTCTGGATTGTCAACAAGATCTTCGTGTGAGTGGGCGAGTGAATAGCTGGGAGTTGGCCTCATGACAACTTATGCCGACAGCCCCGGCCTCTTAAATTCTCTCGCAGGGCTAATTTCTACGCTGACGAACATCTTCAGCAGCGCAGGTTCATTGTCCAGCGTTGACGGTGCCCTTGGCGCTTTGGTCAGCACGACTGCATTGTCGACCCTCGTCACCACTGGTGCCATTTTAGTGATCTGCACATTGCTGGTGGTGATATACCAGTTCGTGTTGATACGGGGACTGAGGAAAGAACATGAAAAGATAGAGCAAGACAGAAGGGCTGGAAAGGGTAAAAAAGAAGTCTGAAGGAAAGGAGGGATGGTGTAGCATGTTTTGTCACCCATTATTGCATGTCCTGGTTACGAAGTCATGAATTTACGATATACTAGTCTGTTGCTCCCGCTCTGTTGAGCATTTCGAGTGTAAGGTTGACTTCCGCAGGCGAAGTGATTGTTAGCCCCTGTCGACGTGACCCGTCGGGTACTCGGTCTTCACACGAGGGTGTCTATTATAAAGCAGAACGTTCCGCCTCCAAATCTAGCGTGTGCAGGTGGGGATCACATGTAATGCCGCTTCCGTGTTTATCGCACTGGCCAACGTCAATGTCAGTGGCTGGACCCTGCATATCAATAAGCGGCTACCGTGTTGCTGAAACTCGCAACCGCCGGTAACCTTCAGACATCGGCGGAGATGACCTTCGCTCTCGTCCGAACGATTGCTCGAGCTTCAATTGAACAGCTTGAAGACAACTGTGTTGTGACAACTGAAGGATCGTTCGAGCGTGGTAGGCATCATATCGCGATTAGAAGATAATCCATCAAGTGATTCCAGTGATATAGCCCTTTGCATCAATCACGCTCCCAGATCCGTGTCGCTTGTCACTCACCTGACGTCGTAAATGCCGCCCACCAAGGTAGGCTTTCTCGGTTCCCCGGATCAAGGCAATCTCGATATCCGTTCATGGACACAAAGTTAGAGCACATGTCTTTTTTTTCCTCGTTTCCACTCTTTTGGATTGGTTCCGCTCCTAAAAGTCGCGAAGGGTAATTGCGACAAAACAGGCATGATCGATGGAACTACGTTTTCACTCCTCGTCCTGCAGCCGTAACCTGGGCTGGCAGAGTCGAGATGTCGACTCTACGAAATTATGGGCCTGTAGGAAATTCCCATATACCTCCTTATGTACCACTACTTCTTGGCAAGCAGACGCTAAAATAATCGGCGTCTATCGGTACGTCGACCCTAAAGTTGCGAGAGCGCTTACCACAAAGTGATTCGATAATCCGGTGATACACCTTACCTGTTGCGTGGGTGGAATTGTGAAAAATGGATGACAAGCCATCGTGGGTGACACGAGGCGCCCAGGATATAAATGCTACCCACCGATACGATCAACATAGGACTTGGTCCAAAATTCTGACTGACAAGGTGGAAACTTCCCCTGCCTGCGTTGTCCGTCTACAAGCCACCGGCGCCCAAGACTTCGTTTAAACAAGATCAATCACTTACCTGCTCCCTGTCGTTCCACTCGCCCACATGGGTAATTTACTTTCCACCACGTCCAGCCGCTGCATCTCAAAAAAGACGGATTATATAGGGCGATATTCAAAGGCCCTCACTTATAATGCCCAACGCCGAAACTACAGCAATTGAAGAAGCTTCTGTGGAAGGTTCGGAAGGTTCACTTGCGGACCAAGAACAAACCTCCCCAGAACCTCATCCGCATGCGACGCGCCCGCCGTTCCTTCCAAGTTCGCATGACCAGCGCCAGGTACTAGCGAATGAGCTAGCGCATTACATCTCCCGCAGAAGTGCTGGCACGCGTGACGCCACGTCTTGCATACGCGCATCGGGTCGTACGGACATAAATAGTGTTGCTAGGGATGCGCTAAACCCTGAGGATCTCCCAACGCCGTCGTCCGCGGGCCCGTCAGTTACCACGACTCAAGTTGGGAGTCCTGGGACCGATCGCAAGGTTTCATGGCGGGCATACACGACGTCTAGTGACTATTCCGAACTGCGCAAACCTACGGACATCGAGGCCGATCCTGGGACCGTTGGGCTGGATGAACCTAGCGACCCCCAGTCTGTTCCTCCCCATATTTCAACAGTGCACCCAATACCCGGCCTGCACGCCAACCTGCGTGGACATGAGAAAACACCCTACGTGAAGATGATACTTGACATGGATTTCATTCCAAACTGGTACACGCTAATGGCAGGATTCTCTACCTGGATACTGTTGGCTGGATTTGTTCTATTTCCAGCGACATTCGCATCGTGGGCGACTCGACCGACCGACACTGTCGAATACGATATTGCTACAATAATTAAGAACCTGCCATTGTGAGTACAATTCCCTTGTTTCTGTGTGGGATTCCAGTAATTGAGTCTACGAAGACTCGTGATTGCATGGGTATGCACCGGGCTTGGAGGGGTGGGCATGCTTTGGTTGTGGTGGAAGTGGAGACGAAACTACATGTGGGTTGTTAGCCGAGTCTTCTTGTGAGTAGCGGATGAGTTCTTGGTTGAAGACTTGCCTGATAACTCATAACACCAGACCCGGTCTTCTAAATTCTGTCGCAGGGATAATTGCTACTGTGACGAATGCCTACGAGACGCAGGGCAATTTGTCTGGCTCGAACGTGCGGGCAACGATTATCGTCACAGGAGCTATTGCGGTGATTTGTGGGGTTCTGGTGATCATATACCAGTTCGTGTTCATACGGAGACTGAGAAAAGATCACGAGAGAATAGAGAAAGAGATGAATGCTAGATGGCAAAATGATGCAGAACAGAAGGGCGAGAGGGCACAGGTGGAGACGAGCGCCGAAATAGTCCAACCTTGGGGAATTGCGTTAGTGTAACTTGTTGAATTTTTGTCGTTAACCGAGTTGTTCCTTTATCCTCTCTTCACGTCATGCTTGTTGGTGTAGTTCTATGTCTTGATTTCATCATGTTTTCAGGCATGTAATGCAGCCTTCGTCAAGTCGAGGTGGTTCCACCTGCAGATAAGACAGATGTGATACCATTGGCGAGGCCGCGACGTCATCGAAATGAGCAGGCACATACCAGAATTCCTGAGCGCCGACAATGGCGGCCATGCGACGCCATGTCGATCGAAGTCAGGGAGCTTGTCTTCCCAAGAGTTGCTACTAACTGTCTGTTTATTGGGGCCATCTGAACTTCCTTTCTTTTGCGTCAGGCTATCGGGTTGACATATACGTCCGCCTCAGCTGTGCCATTGCAGCCTCGGCGGCCACAGTCTGTCAGCGACGCAGGCCATACCCGTCCATCCTCCAGGATGATTACTCGTCGAGCAACCGACCCCGGAGTACCACACAAGTCTCACAACCCTTTACTCCGTACGCGGACCCAAGCCGGGAACTCACCCAGTGACTCGTCTTTGCAGGCTTCTTCCATACAGCCGTCCGCTGCTTCACTGCCGCTCTCAGTTCATAACCGCGCTTCCTCGAGGCGAGGAACCCCTTCTGGGACTCAGCACGACCCACTTAATAAAGATCTTCCTCCTCCACCTGTGATGCCCATCGCCCAACATTCCGATTTCGACGATGGCCTCGGCTATGCTCCGGGCCACTCAGCCCACCAACACCAGAGTCTTCCAGCTGGATCACGCTCGAATATGGCACGGCAAACTTCCCGTCACAGTTCCCATCGAGAGCAACCTAGTGGACAACATGACCACACCTCGCGCACATACAGCAATTCTGCCACCCATCGAATCGGTCATAGTACCACACATCGTCCTCGTTCCCGTTCCCGTTCCCGTCCCCGTCCTTCAAGCCCTGTTCCCCATAGGCACCCTTCAACTCCCGGATACCATGACGATGATCGAAAGAATTACACAGCGAACAGGCCATCTCCTGACCGACATGCTAGCGTAGATCGCGGTGAATATGACCATCATGTCTTAACGAGGACGCATACCAAAACAAGTTTACACCGGCCACACTCACCTAACGTCATCGAGACGGTGCCCACACATTCGCCTCATAAACTACAGGAACCGCACCATCACATAGACCCTGGACACATTTCGGACGTGCACCCGGTGCCAGGTTTACACTCCAACATGGGTGAGGATGCAAACGGTACACAGACGCGCTATGTAAGGATGCTGCTTGCACTGGACGACATCCCAGAATTGTACAAGTTACTAGCAGCGTTCTTTACCTGGATATTACTAGCTGGTTTTATCCTGTTCCCCGGAACTTTTGCTTCATGGGAAAATCAACCCGCTGGAAGTACAGCAAGTCAGATTGCAGGGGTCATTAACCACGTACCGTTGTGAGTGCAATTTCACCTGATACGGCAAATGACCTGACCTCGTGCACGCGACAAGGTTGGTGATTGCGTGGATATGCACAGGCGTCGGAGGCTGCGGGATGATCTGGCTGTGGTGGCGATGGCACGATAATTACATCTGGATCGTCAATCGAATCTTTGTGTGAGTGGTACATTCGGCCAGGTCCAGGCCGGTCTGACATTTCCGTACCAATAGCCCTGGCCTTTTGAATTCCTTTGCGGGAGTAATATCGACGTTAACAAACGTTTACGGTTCGCAGGGAGGTTTCTTTAGCACCACTGCGAAGTCGACTATCGTTGTCACAGGAGCCATAACCGTCATTTGTGGAATCTTGGTGTTGGTATACCAGTTTGGGATGATACGAAACCTTCGAAAGGAACACGAGAGAGTGGTTGGTGCAGAAAAAGCTGGCCATTATGGTGAAGGCGTGCCGGAAGAAGTGAAGAGGGAGGTCTAACCATCAGTTGAATGCGAACTCAACTCCGCTTCTAAATGCTGGAGGTTCGCAAATATTAGTATACCCAACTGCTCCCTGACGAGTTTCCACGATGACGAGTGATCTTACGGTTCAGCGTGTTTATCACCGTGGATGGATTTGTATGATAAGTTTGGAACTTTCAACTGTTCGGGCCCCGATGTTGGCGCAAATAGACGCCTCGCGTGAAAGGCAACGCATCCTTGAGGCGAAAGTGCAGTGCTAAAGCACCGCACCATGCAGACGCACTCACTTGTACGAGACGAGTACTTGAGGAACAGCCATTCTAGAGCTATCCCCATCATCCTGACTTCTGAACTGCAAAGTGGTTTCCGCGTGTCAAACCGGACTACATTGTAAATAACGCCGTCTTATTCCGGTGGGCGACGGGGTAAGGAAACGGTCATGACCCGCTCAAGAGACGGGCCACTCTGGAGGTTACATCCCCTGAAGATAGATTATCTAGTTCAACGTGTTTTTCCACACCACGCCCTATAAATGGGAGAAACTCAGCTAAATCCCAGAGAGGGGCACAGAGCACGCTGCAACACATGAACGAGGAACGCACCAAAACGTGCAAAAACGCGTGCAGGTGTTCCGCTCGCCTCCCTGATCAGAATGGGTAGGTCTGGGTTGTGTTTCTTCATAACAGGGTAGTTTGCAAGGACAAATTGTCTGGGAACTGGTGAGCAGTTCTGCTTGATTCCGCGGTCAAAGTTCGCTTACCGCGTGCCTTCAGAGGCCTGTCCTGACTGACAAAACAAGATTCGGACCTCACGAAGAGTAGGCGACAGTGCCTTTGCAAACGAGGACATGACGGAGATGAGCTGGTGTACGACTGCGTTCGACTGTGTTGGCTGGGCAGGTCCGTTTGGGTACGGCTGTATTGATTACGTAATACTGTCTAACCACACGGTCGCATGTGGTGGGAATTCCATTTGGTTGGTTGCTTTGAAACGCCCTCAGCTCGCTGGTGACCCGGACACGGTCAAAAGTCCCTTCCCAAGGGCGTCCCCGACAGACAGACAAACGACATGGACGACGAACAGAAGAAACAGCAAGAAGACTGGCTCAACAGCCGCAAGCACAGACTACCATCCTTCACAGAGGTCCTGTCAAGACGGACGCGACCCCCCGTCGACCTGTTTATGTTTTAGTCAGTCTCCCCCTGGCGCTCTCCACATCTTGGTTTAACGTCTATTTTGTAGCTTGTTCCTCCAGCGTGAGGGGGCGGAAGACATACTGGACTTTTGGCTTGATGTACAACAGCATGAGAATCTTTGCAGGGCTTACTTCAAGGACGTCCGCAAGTCGGGACGCACGATCAAGGATGACTGGCCCCAGTACTGGGAGTATGCAAGGAGGCGTGGGTCAATTTATGGCACGGTCGTCGGTCTTCAACCCGGTGCTCCCAAACGAAGTACCACTAGTACTGCCGACCTCTTGAGCGACCAGGAAAAGCAACCTTTAGCCGCTGCAAGTGATGAGAAGCATGGCGGGGAGCGCTCTACTAGTCCTCCCTCGCGAACTCCTGGTCTCGAAAAGGAGCGAATCGCGTCCGCATCACCCCCCACAGCAGACTACGACCCTCCTCGCTCGACGACTCCTTTCTCCCTTTCAGGTCGTACTCCCACCTTTTTCATGAGGCGGGCATCGCGTGCACCTACGATCATCCCTCGTTCCGCAGCCATCACTCGCATGGATCTCATTGCTTCTGCGGAGCGTATCTTTTATCGTTATCTCTGTCCACCCAATACGGTCAACTCTCCAGAGAATCACGAGATATATCTTCCTCCAGCACTCCGAATCCACTCATTTCCGTTAAACAGCACACAGGAGCCCAAGACACAGAATGAGCTGAACTTGTTGGCTCAAATTCCTGACATGTTCCATGCACAAAAGGAATATTGCTTCCGCGCGATGGAACAGGATGCGTTCCCACGATTCCTTCGGGCCAAAGCTTTCGGAAATTTGACGCCCCTCTCAGCCCTCGTGCGTCTAGTCATTGGGTTAATTATCTTGTGGATCGGCCTCGCGGTGGGGTTTTCGCTTATCTTTCTCGACGTACAACCGAAGTCGAAGCGATTTTTCGTATGTACCTTTTTTCCTTCGAATCCATGTCACACGTTGACCCTATCTGTTCCGCGTTAGCTTTTTCTTCCCTTCACATTTGCAGTTCTGTTTCTTATTTCACACCAATATGAGCTAGACCCAATCCTCGTTTTCCTTGGACAATCCGAATCGACACCTTTCCGCACTCTCACCATCCGCGAGCCATACGTAAAGAAGCTCCTCTTGGGTCGGGCCGTATGGGTCACCACCCTCGTCGCACTCTGCTCGACAGCACTAACGTTGATCTTCTGGGCTGTTCCGGGTCATCGGCTGTGACAGCGGCGTGTGGTAGCGTATTAATGATGAACGTCTGAAACGACGACGAGGGTTGGGTGGTGGGGTAGCAGCGTGCATGTACGAGATCGTGAAGGATGGAGGTCCCAAAAATTTTGGCGATGGATCGTTCCCTTTTCTTTATTTTCCTATCTAGCTTTTGACTCTCCCTCGCGCCAACATTTTTCCTTAATCGCCTTCTAATTCGTTCGCGTTCCTGTGCGTCCTTCCTATCCTTTCTTACTTCCCTTCCCTCAATGACGGTATACCTTTACTTTTCTCTCGCTCTCAGTGGTACCCCATATTTGACCTGTCACAACCGAGGAACCCTCCCATGTCAAACACCCTCGCTATGTTATTGTGCAACCCCCCTCTGCACGAGTGGTTGTCGGTTTGTCCCAGGGACTTGACATTCTTGTCGAATTTTCCATGGGCTCTGCCTGCGATTATTCCCATTGGTACTTCCTATAAATCGTATTCCCCCCCGATGTAGAGGTGGACAAGATACTTTACAAATTTGACATTATGTTTATGACTTCTTATCGTTGCCGTGTGATCCATGCATGCACCGCGAGAAGACAGCAGATCGCAATCGAGCAGGCACAAGAGTGGGACTGGAAAATATCGGCTCGTTAAATCTGTCAAGTGGATAGTTGTGCCGCCAAACCCGAAAGCAAGCCTAATTACACGGAAACTACACGGACTCCTGCCTCTGACCAGCTTGCAGCTCTTCCTTATCCCGTTTGAAAGCAACGAAGTAAGGCTGTATAGCGGGCTCAACAGAGGAGAACAAGTGTTGAAGCGAGCACGTACATATTTCTCTTCGTCAGACATACTGCGCCACCGCTCCCCCGCGGCACGACCCAACCGCAGCATGGGTCGTTCGGAGCTGTTCTCGTCTTGCAATATGGCGTTTCCCTCGTCAGTGGAACGGAAAGCGATAGCAAACCTTGAGCGGATATAAGGTACGAATGAGCCAGAACGTATAGCAAACTCACCGCATATAAGGGGTGAGCGGGGCAGGCTGCCTGGGTAAACCGCGTATTCTGGGTTTTCCGCGAGCCTTGCGCTGCTTGTTTATGGCTCTGAGTACGCTGGGGTCCAGCTCGCCGAAGTACTTTTCTCTGGCCTTTAGGTGCTGAGACTTTAGAACTTCATACTCATCATAATAACGCTACATGATGACCAGTTGTCAGTACGAAGAAGTGCAGTGAAAATGACCAATGACCTGTTTTTCTGCCTGAGTCAACGAAGCCCACGCTTCGCCGCAACGCTTGGTGATTTCCACCACGCTACTCTCGCTGAGAGATCCGCTGCTGTCAATATCTTTCCTGAACTTGGCGAGGAAGAGGAAATATGGAGGGGTGGGTCGTTTGGGTGGTAAATCGTCCTTGTTTACGCGAGTGGTGGCTGGCTCAACGCGTAAGAACGCGTAAGAATGAGTACTCAAGGCAGACGCACCCGACTTTCCCTTGGCTTTCGCAGGCTCCTTTGGCTCTTTCGTTGACTTCTTCCGCGAGCTTTCCTTCTTGGGCTTGTCAGAGCCGGTCGTCTTCTTGGCTTTGGTTGCAAGAGGCGGGAACTGGAGTTGTGGGGTGGTCAGAAAGTTGCGACGCGCCAAAGGGGCGACGACGACGAAACGCGTTGCAAGCGAAACGGAAACGCGCTGTGCTAGGAGAGACAACATCGTCGACGAACTCGACCGCATAACAGGAGCGAGGCCATATATCAGCTGTCACGTGTCACACCGTCACGCGTCTTTTTACGGTAAGCAAGATTGTTTTCACTTCGTCCCAGGCTGGCGTAGTGAATGTATGAGTGTGTGTGATGTCGACGCCAGCGACCAGACCACCCCCTCAGCTCGTATTTGACCCGAACTCGCTACCAATATCCCAGCTCGAGTCGCTGAGATTCAAGGCGAATCAGATCATCGAATCTATCCAAACCCTGCAGCGAACCATCGAAGCCGGCAACCAGAATGTGATGCCACCGTGGCCCGATATTCTATCCAAGTACAATCTCATACTCTCCCAGACCCACAGCTTCTATTCGTCTCTCACATCTTCGCTATCTGCTTCTCAGCCAAATTCTTCCTCGTTGACACAGGCAAGGAGCCCCTATGAGAAGATCGCACTTCATCCCAGCGTGGGCATGACGGATGCTCAGTTCGACAACGAAATTATCCCACTCCTCCGGACCCAGCAGACTACGGATGTTCTGAAACAGGAGAACGCGACCGTGCGTCGCCTCGCAGAGTGCATGGCTACGCGTGGAGCACTCGCGATCAGCGGCGTGCAAAGTCACAGCCAAAGTGATCACCCTGTACCTGGCTCAGGTATCGCCAGAACCCAGCGGGTCACAAACGAAGATGTTCTTCGTGAGTGTGCAGAAATACGTGAGGCTCACGACCATCGTACGGAGCGTGCGGTTCGCGCAGTTCTCATGCTTCGCGACAAATACGACTGGAAGCAACGTGTCGCTGTTGAAGTGGAGGAGCCGGAGGACCTTCAGTGGGATCCGCGTCTATCCCAGCCAGCCATGAACGCCACCATTGGCGGTGGGGTGGAGCAAGACGCAGATATCGATGCAGATGATGGACAAAGCAGCGACGAGGAAGAAGTAGTTGAGGGTGAACTTGCTGGAGACGATGGTGAAACTCCGTCACCTCATGGCGACGTTGAAATGGGACAAGCAGATAACTGAATTGAAGGTCTACGACGAATCATATTCGTCCGGATATACTTGGTATACACTCTTATACACTCCGGTAGCGCTCTAATAACACGGTGCGTCCCTTAGGGCCTTGACACACTTAGGGAGAACCTCCCTAGCCCACTGCACTTTACTCCTTCTAGTGCTATCCCCACCCCGATCTGTCGTCCCTTTATGACCGATGTTGCCTCCTCTCCTTTCTTCCGCCAGCACGAGCATTGCCAGGTATATAGTGTACCACACCCGTTTCGTCTTCTGTCTCGGAAATACGATTAAAGTGCCCTCTCCCCCGAAATATCCCTCGCTGACAGCTCGACTTGGCCCTGGCGGCATGAACCACGCCTCCATTAGTGGATCCCCCCATAGTGCATGTGAAAAGGTCGGCAGCAAATATGCAATATCCGCTTCAGCCTCTATTTCATCTTCAAATTCCGTTCCGTCCTTCTGGGAAAGGGACACCAGCACGTCCGCCTCACTCCCCGTGACCCATATCAGACCAGGTGATTCGACATCATCGAACAAAAACGCCCCTATTGCACGAGAAAGGTATCGTCGTAACTCTTCTGCGTCGATTCCCAGTTCCTCTCTCAGGCTAGGATTGGTTGTCTCTCCATCCGTCTCGCATAATTCGCCAATCAATTCCTCCAGCGCGAGAACGAATGTGTCTTGCCAGCTGTACTTTGACCAGTCTTCTTCTGTTTCCTCCCCCTTTTCACCCCCACTGAATGTCTGCAAGAAAGAAGGGAACAGTGTAGGTGCGGACTGAGCCGTGGTCGATTCGACTGGCCTTCCGAACCACTCGTTCGTGATCCCGTGTAGTGCTCGAAGATAAGTGCCGAGCCGCAGCTCGACGCGTGCGAGTTGTCTTGGGGAGAGAGACGGACGAAGGGATGTGAGAGACGAAATCGACGTGGACGTATCCGCCGGTATCTGTGAAGGCTGGGGAATGAGGAGTAGGAGCCAACCGAAACCCCACCGTCCCTTGCCACCTGAGGTATCTTGAGCGACCGGTTCGGGCACTGGCACATTCGTACATGACACCACCCTCGTTAAAAGGGCAGATATTTCCTGGAGAGTGGCCGCGATTGTGGGTGACGAATCATGTTTGGAGTCGGAATGGAGTGGCGAAGTGAGGAGCAGGTAGCGCGCTGGAGCGTTGGTCAGGGTGATATCATATACCCTCTTTGAAGCCGTGTAGCTACAATACGAACGTGATGCGTTCAACTCGGTTGTTGGGCGTATCTCTTATGACTGGCTGCGGCGCACCTAAACTCGACGTTCCCGACCTCTACGAATGAGGTGACAGAGACCTCATGTCCCTCGTACTCGGTCACGATGTCCTGTGCTTCCTTCAGTGTGATCGCTGGGGCCATCAAGGTCTGTTGCATCTCTGGTACCAGTGCTGCCATTCCTGTCTCCTTCGAGGCTTGTGCCAACCCCGTAAAACCGTTGGCATCAAGTCATCTTAGTACGCTAGATTAGATAATGAAGTGGCACAATGAGGTTGGACTTCATCGAGCACGAGCTGAAAGTAAGGAGAAAAGCGGTCCAGACAACTGCGTGTGAAGGTATTCAACGTTTTCAACCGTATACGACGCATGGCCCGTTCGCGTTTGCGGCTATTAGCTTTTAAGTTTACCTCTCAAGTACCTTGGGCTTTCGCTGCGCCTACCAGGCTCTGATTACCATGGGTCAGGTCAAGACATCCTCACACAATGCAACACGCTGCGGAATAGACAACTAGTTTACTTCCTCCAAGCCATTCACGTTGCTGACGATGAGAAAAGTATGTGCACAGATATGGACGGTCTGTCACCGGATCTTTCGGTGAACTACGTGCCAAGAACGACGACCGCAGCAGTGCGCCGAACGCGGTAGCGGTAGTGAACCTGTCACAGGTCAGCGTTCCTGAGTGCCTGACCAACGGTCGGGAAAACTATGCACCCCACTTGCAACGGTGTCGAGTGCTGCTACTTGGGAAAACATCGGGACAAAACAAAACCGGCGACAGTAAGTCCTTACTCGTCGGGATACAACCGAGTCATTGCGGCTGAGTCACTGAAGCACCGGTGTTTGAGTCACCTACAGGCAAATTTATCAAACAGATAGGGAGAAACCACTTCTATAAGCCATCATTACATGAGTGATACTGCAAGAAAATACTATTCGAACGGATCAGAATACAATCCCAGACTTGACGGTGGTACAATTCAATATATCTATTTTCAAATTTCTCCCTGCACAGCGGACTGGCCGTCATGCAAGGTTAAGCGGAAGGGATAGTTTCTTCGACAACCTCCCTTTCTAACCGGCTCTTTACTGTAACACTTCCGTCCTGCGCAAATGATGAGCCGACCTTCTACGTCGAGAACGGCGATAAATTACCTGATTTCCAAAGTAAGCAGCCTGGGCCATGTGGCAAAACAGACCAACTTCCACGACGCCAGTAAGTAGTTTTATCCTTGCCATAAGCTATACGGGATTGGTGTCAAATGGAGATGGAGTGAACGCATGTCGCGCCTACGTACCTTGTAAGGATCTCTCATAGCCTCTACGGAGAACGGTGCATCGATTATGAAGTTGCCATTGTCCGAAACCACTGGACCAGCTTTAGCCTTGGCCATTCGCAGTGTTGCATTTGGTGAATCGAGTCTATGATGCAGATTTTGCAATACTTTCGCGTATGCGAAAGGGACAACTTCTATGGGAACACCTGGGAACTGACGCGGAAAGAGAAGTCAAATAAGTATATGATGTCACTCACACTCCACGAAGACAGACTCACGTTAGTTCCCAGGTACTGAACATTTTTCCTGTAGTCTGCAACCAGGACAAATCTAGGAGGGCATTAGAACAGAGTAGCTCGGTGCAGGAGACGACAGTACGTTTCTGCTGCTTCCGCAAGCACTTTCTCTCTCAGGTGGCAAGCACCACCTCCTTTTATACAGTTCAATTCGCTGTCAACTCTGTAATGCATAGCTGTCAGTTGAAGAGCTAGTTTTGTCAAGAAAGCACCACACGGACTCATCGGCGCCGTCTATTGTCACGTCAATCGTGGGGAACTGGTCGACATCGCCGAGAGCCAATTTCGACGCGACGATAAGTTCCTTAGACTGGAATCCGGTGGGAATGAATACGCGGCCCTTGTTCAGTTCCTCGCCTTGTTGAACGATGCGTTCGACGACGTATGGCACGGTGGACCCTGAATAGTAAGCTCAGAAGATACCATGGGTTGGTCACGGATATATGGATCATACCTGAGCCGATGCCAATGACCTGGATTCAGATGGCCTGTTAGTTGATATATATAGAGCATGTATATCTCAGAACCTTGTGATGGGGGAGAATGTGCTGGTCGACCGCAGTGTAAGCGGCTAGACGCTTCGACTGCTCGATGACCGATAGCTTAGTCGGCGTTACTGAGAGGGATCAACATGTGCGTCTGGACCATGTCCGGGCTGACTTACTGGGGGCAGCGGGACCTGTTGGCACGGGCATGGGGACTGGCCGAGGGATGGCGTTTGTTCTGAGAGCTGAGCACAACTCGGCAGAGTATTTAACGTCGGTGACTTACAAGATCGTGTCAACGTAAGGCAGAGGCATCCTGTTCGCGGTGAAAGAGCGACGGAAGGCGGTGGTCGTGGCAGATTGTCGGTTCACAAACAAGATCAAGGGCAGTTTGGCAGGCGCCGCTAATACATATATCATGTGGACAGCTTCAAGACAAGACTGCCACTGGTTACTTACTGGAGTGCACGGAAACCCACGTTTGTCCGTTTCAGTTCCGCCTGCAAACTGTGTGGCAATTTCTCATACGTGGACTAGTTGCACTGATCGGTTCTCTACTTGGTGGGATGAGAGCGATTAAGGGTACGTTCACACAACTGTTTTAAAATGAGAAACACTATCCTGAAAACAGTCGAGGTGTTCTTCTCACATGGTGGGTGCACCTCGGATCACGAAAACGCTGAGGAGTGTCTGAAGATGGCGCTGCTCTTTTCCAGCGACTCTGCTGTCAAACAAATCTTACTTGCGATGAATGAGAAAGATCCCTTCATCATAGAGGATCTGGACGACTACCACCTTGTAATCAAGGCGGATGAGGAGTACAGGGTACGGAAAGTGCTGGAAGCTGAGGTGTGTGCAGTATTCTCTTCCACATAATTTCCATGATAACACCTAGTGCCAGCTGGAGAAGAACACGTACAGCTTGGAAGCGACTTGAATCCAGTTACCGCGCTAAAACATACACTTCAATATATGTGATCATTCTGAAGCGCACAGTTCGGCCCCTTGATTCGATGTTCCTGATGTTTGGTAGCGGACCCGGTTCCCATATAGCTTGGAAGCTATCTAAACAGCTACCGATCAGGACGCTGTTCGGACATGCAAAAGCGCTACATGTTAGGCCTAAGAAATGAAGCGGGACTTCCATCATATATGCGAAGCACTCTGTCCTTAAAGTATCTGAGGTAAGTAATGAGACGCCCAGGTATGGCTAATCACTGGACCTTCCCATATCGATGACGCTCAACCTTTCTTCTTCTATTTAGTTTGCCGTTGTATAACCGATATCAGTGCGTTCCATGCGTTCCAGTTAAGTTAAACGTTTCAGCACCTTCAGACGGTTACACGAGCGGGGATACGTAGGGAGACATCGATCTAATACCCGTTTGTACTTAGATAACAAAGACCGCCGTGTCCAATCGAAGTTCGGGTCCGGTCTGCAGCAGCGGAGCGTGGACGGTGATTGGTATTGCACTAGTCGTGCACGTTCGACGGTGCACATGCATGATGACAATAGCCAACAGGCTACTGGTGCGATGTCATTCGGGGTGCATGCGCCGTCCTATCACGTTTGTCTTGTTAAGTCATTCGCTGGGTACTGAGTATTCCTTCGCAAAAGACAGGAAGTTATCAAGATCATGCACTTACGTCTAGAGATCGGTGTGTGTACATTATGAGTAGTCTATCAAATTGCACTTGTGCCTTGATTTGGCCTACATGTCAGTAGACTACAGAGTAAAGGAGCTTTACGAAGTACAGAAACAGAATAGCCAAGTCGTGAACAAACCGAAAGCATCTAACCGTTTCTACCACACAAGTCAAAGACAAGGAGTATGAAGCGTCGTTTAAGCATTGTACCACTGCAGCACCTTTTCTCTCACAATTCCTCTGGGACACCGCCTTCCCGTCCAGTGCTCAAACTGCGCATAACCCTGTTCAAGTAGAACCTCTACACCAGGTACGGTAGTCCATGTAGGCGCGATGCGCTTGGCGAGGGCCAGCAGGGGAGTCTCAGCAGGCCTGTAGGCCATATCGACGACAACGCCTTTGGTTGAAGCGTCGAGCAGGTTCGAGGGCAGATACACCTTACCCTCAAAGCCGGCTCCGGTTTCGATCGTCGTTGCATCGGCAGGTACCGTGGATATGACTACGCTCGGTGCACCAGCGGGCCAACTACCGAGCTTGTCGACCACTCGAACGGGTATGCTGGAGAATGCCTCAGCGATAGCGGTAGCCTTCGCATGTGTACGGTTGTAGAGATATATTTGTTTTGCGCCGAGGGTGTGCAACGCGTACACAGCTGCGCGCGCTGTTCCACCTGCCCCAAGTACCAGTGCTGCATCAGGGGCACGAAGCCCAGGAGATACCGCATGAATGGCACCAATGATACCAAGATAATCAGTGTTGTGGCCCAAAAGCAGGCGAGGTTTGCTTGCGTCAGGGGATTGGCACGGAATAATAGTGTTGACGGCACCAATAGCGGTGGCGGCGGCAGTAAAACCATCAAGAACAGACATGATATCAAGTTTCAGCGGGATCGTCACGCTTGCTCCCCCGAAGTCTGGGCTTGCAAGGACGGCGCGCGTTTCATCAGTGATACTCTCGCCTTCAAGGAGCCCATACGTGTGCGGCAGCCCAAGAGCAGCGAAGCCAGTATTATGTAGTGTAGGCGAAGGCGAGCGTGCAATTGGGCTACCGAACAGGAAAAAGCGGCGCGCAGGAAGTAGCCCAATGAGGTGCAACGCACGGTGAATATCCGATACGGACATCTGTCCAGGAGCGGCTGCCGTAGGGAGTAGGGGATGGGTGACTGGTGTCAGCGTTGTGTTGAGCACGCGCGAGAGCTGTCCTGCTGTCCCCATATTGATTGCTATGAGGGGCTTCGATGCAATTGCCACTTTGGCGACGAAATCCCGTAGTTTAAAGTTGTCGGAAATGTCGTTCGCCTTGCCGATGAGCTTCACGACATCCCCAATCTGTGCGGCTGCGTCGTATTGTGCTTTCATGGTAACACTGTCCCACTTCACCGAGCCAGTCCAGTCATGGAATGATGCGACGATCTGTGAGGAGCCTTTCAAAGAAACAACTTCTTGGATAAGTGGAGGAGGCAAGGTTGTTTCAACATCAACATATTCCACACCGAGGCGCACCGCGAGTTTAAGGAGCTTCCCCGCCTCAGCTGGCGCATCATCCGGGAATGCCCCTCCTTGAGAAACGGTACGCACTGTGAACACGATCGGAAGTGTCGTTGCGCGGCGAAGAGCGAATAGTTGAGAGGACACGTATGAAGGGCTGGGAGTTTGCAATCCGGATTCACGCAGGAGATCGACACGCAACTCTACTGCATCAACCCCCGTGGTGAGCTCAGATATCTTGGGAAGAGCGGGGGTTACGTCAGGATAGGTTAGAGAAAGGAAGTACGAGCGGTTGGCGTCGTCGGTCGAAACCAAGTTTGGTCGCAAACCCGATATGTGTCCGAAGAATCTCGTCACCTCAGCCTCTAGCGCTCCAGATCCCAGCGCGGACGCGCCGCCAGGAAGTGCGGTGTGGTTCCCAAAGATGTAGTTTGAGCACTCCTCGAACCAGGGGGCGCGCCTCTCAAGAACGGCACGCACTGGCTCGCCATATGCTGGTCTCTCCGTTTCGCTTTCCAGATACCGTTCAATTTCCTCGGACTCTCTCTGCACCCACACAACACATCCGCCCGCCTTGGCGTACTTCTTGAGTGCCTCGCGTGCCTCCGGAGTCTCCACGATACCACCTCCAAGGCTGACTACCCACCCACGTGCATGTGTCTTCATCAACTCGAGGAGGAGAGTGATCTCTGCCTTGCGGAACTCCGCCCAACCTCGCTCCAGAACGAAGTTGCGCAATGGTTGTTGGTACACGCGAGAAAATTCGGCGTCGAAGTCGAGTAAGGGAAGAGAGAGCGCTCTCGCAGCGAGTTCCCCAATGTACGTTTTACCCGATCCACGCATGCCAACGAGGAGGATGCTTGGAATAGTTTCGGGGGTCTTTGGGGCTGGGCTGGTATGGGCGGGCTTCGCGGGTTTGGGTAACTCGACACCTTCTACTTTGACTCCGAGCTAGAAGTCCCGTATCAGAGGTATATTCTCGCCGACACGTCTGTAGCAAATATGCAAGACATATGGGAACTCACCTTGTTTTCGAGGTCATCCCACCAATTGGGCCATGTCTTCTCTACACACCGTTTTTCCTCCAAGATGGTTCCGTCAACAACAGTGGCAAGAACGGCAAATGCCATTGCAACACGGTGATCATCGTAGCAGTGTACGGATGCGCCACGCGTGAGCTGGGAGAGTGGACGGCCGTAGACCTCAAGTCCATCCGGAAGTTCTCGTGTCGAAATCCCAAATTTGGCTGTGGAAGGCAGTTAAGAACGACTGGAGGTGAAGGTAGGTGCTGAAACGTACCCAGTTGATCCATCATCGCCTGAATCCGATTACACTCTTTAACACGCTGGTTGGCGATGCCCCTGATCCTCGTTACATTCTTGCCCGCACCAGATTCTGCGCCTTCACCTACACCGCCATCTGTTGCAACAGCTGCAACCGCGCAGGCAGTCAGGAACGCATCCGTCATGGGCTCCATATCAACCTCTCCTCTGGCCTTCAGCTTGCCCTTGGGTGGGCCCGTGACGGTCGTCTCAGTCTCAGTCTGCACGACCTCGCACCCCATTGGTTCCAGGACTTCTCTCGCGAAGCGTGCATCACCCTGAAGCGAGGAGGAGCCGATGTTGGCAAGCGTGCACCGCGTGCCAGTGATGGCTGCGATAGCAAGGGGATACGTCGCGCTGCTCGCATCGCTTTCGATAACGAACTCGCCGCTCTCGGGAACACGATAAGTTCCCTTGGGAATGTGGTAGACGTTAAGGAGGTCTCCGCTAACTGCGTCGCGTTCACGAGTGACCTCAATCCCGAAGTCACGCATGAGTTCGATTGTCATGTCGATGTACAATTGCGATATCACGGCGGGGCCCGTCAAAACCAGTGTGGTCGGCTCTGCAGCGTAGGGTGCGCAGAGTAGGATAGAAGAAACGTATTGGGAAGAAATAGATGCATCAAGGGTGAGCGTACCCCCAGGAAGTCTACCCAAGGGCTCGATGGAGAGAGGAAGACAACCTTCGGATTCGAGATAACCGATGGTAGCGCCTGCATCCCTTAGGGCGGTGACCAGTGGTGCGATTGGACGTTGTTTCATGCGCGCATTTCCGGTGATGGTCGTTGCCTCTGCTTGAGACGTGTCGATTGTGTTCGGGGGAGAGACAATAGTGCAGACCGTTGTAAGGAACCGTGCAGCTGTGCCTGCATTGCCAAGATACAATTGCGTGCCGGGTGGTGGGACGGACAGAGCACCGCCTGAACCAGTGACCACCAATGTCTCTCCGTTGTCAGCCCATGTGAATGTAGCAGCCTGAAAGCACAAATCAATAATGCATAACAGCAGAATGGCGAGTGTAGCACGCCACAAAACGTACCTTGAGTCGTTCCAGAGCCGCCATCATGACCTGGGTATCATCAGAGTGAAGGAGATTTTTCAGCCTACATGTGCCCTTGCTAAGGGCAGCAAGTACGAGGACACGATTAGAAATGGACTTGGAACCAGGGGTCGAGAGTGTAATGTGGGGGATATCAGTGGCAGCCTTTCCATTTGGAACAGGAGTTACTGATGAAACTTGGGCAATTTGTGCGTTGGGAACAGGGCCCGACAGCTGTGTAGGGTCTGCATCGGGAAGCTCCAATAACGGAGGTGGGAGGGGAGGTTTCGCATAGGTGCCAGGCGTCCCTGCTACTACACGCACAGCCGGGCAGAGGACCTTCCTGATATCTTCATCAGCAATGCCAGTGGCGCGGAGTTCACGAGTCTTCCCAATGCGTTCAAGCAAGACTACCCTCTTCAGTTTTCCTGCGTTTTTCTTGTCGACTGACATCCGATCAAGTAGAGTATCGACAGAGATAGGTTGACCCCCTGCTGCCACGATACGCTTCTCGGCTTCAAGGATTCGTTTGTCCGAAAGGGTGGACGGAAGGCCATACGATTCGATACAGCGGCGTAGACGACCGAGACTGACTTGCCCGAGGACGCCAGCCGCACGAGCCAGTTCCGCTTCGAGGACCATTCCCACACTGATGCATTCGCCATGAAGTACATAAGGGGTAACAAGTGCCTCGATAGCATGGCCAATAGAGTGACCAAAGTTAACGAGACCCCGAAGGTGCGCTTCGCGTGGGTCACGTGAGACGATCGTGGCTTTCGTGTTGATGGAAGATATGATTAAAGTCAAGAGCGGGTGATCTAAATCCAGCGCCGGGGAGGACGAGGAGAGACAGGTCAGGAGGGTCGAAGAATTCGCTTCGAGAAGAGCAAAGGCGGCCTCATCCCAGATCGCCGCGGTCTGTGGTAGTGTGAGATCGAGTGCGGTTACTATACAATGAGGTTATACCTTGATGACTTCGGCAAGACCATTTGCAAGTTCTCGTACGGGGAGCGTGCGGAGGAAGGCAGCATCGACGAAGATGTAGGATGGCTGCCAGAATGCGCCAATAAGATTCTTGCCCAAGGGGGCATCTACGGCCGTTTTTCCACCGATGGCGGAGTCAACCATGGCAAGTAGTGAAGTGGGCACTTGTACTACGCGTACCCCACGCATGCTGTGATGAATCAGGGTCTGAGATACTGGCAAATGTTTGGAGTGACACACAAAGTTGCAGCAACGAAGCCAACGAGATCGCCAATGACACCGCCTCCGAGGGCGATGATGACCGTGTCCCTGGTGCATCTATGGCGGAGGAGGAAATCCTCTATCTCTGCCTTACCCTCGCGAGTCTTGGTTGTCTCGCCTGGTGGGATGGTATAAGTGAGGAAGCGGGGTCTGGCAGAATCTGATTTGTTCGGAAAGCGAGCATCCGTTGCCTGAGCGAACGTGACAACTATCGGCTGCAGGTAAAGGGGTGCGATGTTAGTGTCTGTGATCAAGACATAAGTCGAGGATGGCAGGGTATCTAAGAGGGTGTCTGAAATGTGCTGGACGAGGTTGAACCCGACGTGGATAGATTCTTTGCCTAGAATTGAAATCTTTTGTACAGACATGGCAAGAGAAACGTTTGGCGGGTGTGTTTCAGGCCGTGCGATGGGCTTTTAAGTGTCTCCCTCAGCGTGTATGTATTAGTCGGTGCTTGCTCGGAGCAGAGATCAATTAGGTATTGCCTGATACAGCAGTTACAAATCGGGAATAGTCGCCACGCGATCATCGCATTATCTAATCAGCCATTCACAGCCACAACATCAAAAATGACCGCGCCGGTAATTATTTTTGGGACCTTTTTGTGAGTTGGCACGATGACACCGGCACAATTGATGGCGACCAGAGGTATTTGTCGCCGTCGTCGTCGTCGTCGCACGCAGTAAACAGCTCACCTTTCTATTAACAGCCTTTTCAGTCACAAGGCTTCCCTTGCGGCGCGCTCTTCCACACGTCAACCGCCAGCTCGCACGCCCACTGTCCACATCTCAGGGCTCGGTGAGTGCTGTATTGCTTTGCCTCCTCACGATCATCTTATTACCGGAAAAGTCACATATTGGGAATAAATGGAGAGGCTTCTTGCAGACGCTAGGTCGCGTCACCCTGGTCACCCTCGTTGGAGGCAAGTTGGTTTGCTCTGCAGGACTCTTTTTCCAACCTGTTCACAGCCGCCGGCACGTTTTGGTACATCACCTACAAGGAACGCAATCCCGGTCCTCAGCTTCCGTTTGATCCTTCCAAAAAAACCCTCGTCATTCTCGGCAGTGGGTGGGGCGCTACTAGCCTTCTAAAGGGTCTGGACACTACCGATTACAATACCGTATATACCGTTCCATCCCAACGTCTGTTCCACCTCACTCCCCCTACAGATTGTCATCAGCCCGAAGAATTTCTTCCTTTTCACCCCTCTTCTGCCGTCTGTCGCGGTCGGTACACTGGGCGCTAAATCGATATTACAACGTAACGTCATTTATATCACCCGTTGGAGTTAAGTCGTGCTCACGTTGTCTTGTTCCTGCTCACAGCAACTCGCTATGTTGCCCGTCACAAGGCTCGCCAAGTGTCCGTCATAGAGGCAGAGGCCACTAATGTTGATGTATGTACAGCCATTCCGCATGGGCGCCTACAACTGACGCGGGCTGTGCTAGCCCGTGAATAAGACAGTTACCTTCACAGGTATGTGGCCATGGCTGCTTCGTGCGCGCTGGTTCAAGTAATTCGCTCCCAGACACATCACCGCTCCGTCCACTTGAACCAACGCGGACGATACCCTATGACTATTTGGTATATGCTGTCGGAGCGGAAACGCAAACTTTCGGAATCCCAGGTGTGAAGGAACGAGCATGTTTCATGAAGGAGATCGGCGATGCGGAACAGGTGTGTAGTTTCGTTTGTTAGTTCGCCGAATATAGCCTTCCGTTATGTTTATTCACCGAGTAGTGCCGGATGTCACTGACATGATCACATCATTATTAGATGCAAGCGCGCTTTTTAGATTGCATTGAGACAGCTGCCTTCCCTGGCACAAGTGAGGAAGAGAAGCGGCGGCTATTACATATGGTGCGTTTGCCTTTGATCCGGGCTGTGCAGCGGGACCAAGTCGGTTTACTGATCTCTTGGCCATATGATAACGTTAACGTAACACGTTGGTTTACTTCCACTGCAACGCCGGGACTGCGGGTGCGAACAGGTGGTGGTAGGTGGCGGTCCAACAGGCATCGAGATGGCGGGAGAGTTACACGACTTCCTCGAGGTACGGCACCCTTCCGGCCCTTTTCTTGGACTTACTAACCCATCGCACGCAGGAAGACCTCAAGTCATGGTACCCAGAACTTCACCCCTATGTACGCATAACGCTCGTTGAAGCTCTCCCTTCAGTACTGCCAAGTTTCAGCAAAGAATTGATTGCGTACACGGAAAGGACGTTCAAGGAAAGTAAAATCGATATCCTGACAGGAACCATGGTGAGGCTCGTGCATATGGCCGTGATTTCAGTGACTAATATTTAATAATCAGGTCAAAGGAGTGAGCGAAAGCAGTGTACGGTTGAAGCCCAAGGACAGTGAGGAGCATGATCTGGCATGCGGGTTGGTTGTATGGGCTGCAGTGGGTTTCGTCTGCCACAATTTGATTGATTGTAGAAGCTGATTCGCGAGATTAAAAATGCCATAGGGCAACAAAGCACGAGACATCTCGCGTAACTTAATGGCGCAGCTCTCAGAGCATCAGACGAACAAACGTGGCATCCTGGTTGATGGTTCGTAGTGTCGCTGTACATTTCTGATCGCATAAGTGATGGACAGTTTGCAGATCACCTCCGTATGCTCGGTGCACCATCCATCTTTGCTGTAGGAGATTGCACTGCAACGTCCTATGCACCAACTGCACAGGTTGCCTCCCAGCAGGGTGCGTACCTTGCGCGGTTGTTCAAACTGATAGCGAAGAGGGATGAGTTGGCGCGCAAATTGGAGGAACTGAACAACGCAAACGATGGGAAAGATGTGGAAGCACAAAAGATTCTAGAGGCAGAAAGTCTGGCGAAGCAGATCGAGAAGATTAAGTTGAAGCCATTCCACTACTCACATCAGGGGTCACTCGCGTAAGTTTTCGTGCTTATCCTGAATCTCCAGGACATTGACTTGGTTTGCGCAGATACATTGGCTCGGATAAGGCTATTGCCGAGCTACCCATCTTTGGGCGAGAGGTACGAGCTTACCTTAACTTGTAGAATATGTGAACTCCTATTCACACCACATGCAGTGGACCAGCGGTGGCGTTGCAACGTTCCTCTTTTGGCGAAGCGCATATTTAAGTACGCTCTTTTCCCTTCGGAACAGAGCCCTTGTAGCCGGCGACTGGATGCGCACGAAATTCTTTGGGCGGTGAGTGTCCGGTTTACTGTTCTTCTGCATTTGCTTTACGGATGCTCTGGCTGCATCTCGTACTGGTCTTAACATTTTGGCTGTTTTGTCCTCTTTTTGGTGTTTGTCCCTGCCACCGGCAGATCTTATCCCGGTCAATGGTCAAGTCCACTTCCAACTTCATGGCCACTTTGGCTCCGCGCAGTGACAGCAGCGCAGTAATGCACCGGCTCGTGCGTCCACATGTGTGGCAGCGCCAAGAGCCCGCACTGACACCTCCCGGGTGCCGCGTTTCGAGCCACCGTAGACGGGGTGGCCTTGAAGAGCAGTGCAAGCATTCCATTTGCTCTTTTCACCTTATCTCCGTTTCTTTGTTGTCTACAAGGTGGTGCATCCCCTCTGCCGCCTGGCGGCCCCCCCCCGACATGTGCTGTATGATAGTGCCGGGTCTGCGTTCTGGCTTGTTTTACTCGACTTCAGCATCCTAACTCCTATCCGACGGTTTTCTCATCCATTCCATTTATAACACAGTGACGTGAGCCGGGAATGAAGACCGGATATTGGTCGCAGCTCAGGTTATCGACCCTGACTGGTTCTGCCCCATGGTCATACTCTGGCGTTGCTTAGGTGTGTTTACTTGCCCTCGTGGAAATTCACTGGCCGTCATATCTGTTTGGTCTGTCCCTGCTATTGTTCCCCATTCTTTGTCTCTTCCCCATACTACTACCCCTAAAAGAACTCCCTCTATCGAGTTCCATCGCTCCTTCACTCTAGTCATCCGCCTGTCATAGACAGTAATTTATAGGCGCATGCGTAATGATCTACGGATCACTTGACCGACCCTACCATTCTTTTCCGCTCATAGACTTCATAGATGTTCACCAGGATAGATCTCTCTCTTCACCGATACCGTATGGATTGCACATAAACTGTATGGGTGCACCCTGTCATGACACAGGACTAGAACGTGATTGCCCCTTTTTCTTGAGCCCACTGTACAAAGTTCACTCGACGCATTCTGGTTATGCGGTACTCAATGTACTCGCTCCAAATTTAACTCGAGCTGACTTCTTTGCCTTGCTGTTGGAGCATGAGACGCTGTAGCCCGCAGCATCGTTTTGATGGAATGTTAACCAACTGAATATGGTATTTTCATGAACACGTTGCAGGAGGGTTCGAAATAAAATGAAACGTTCACGTGTTAAGTCAGTTTATTCCGGAAAATGAGCAGAGTGACCGTGATGTCACGCTGCAAATGCTTGAGTCGGCCACGAGCCACAGCGGCCGGTGTAGAAAGTCTATCAGTCCAGGAGACTGTCAAGGACTGTCCCGCAGTAGTCCATCAGGCAGTCACGATAGAATTGGGGGACGGGAACAATTGAGGGTTGATAGCCAAAGGGTCGATCTACGTAAGGGAAGGACGTGAAAGATACCCAGCAGCGACGGGGAACTGGCAGGGTCACGTTGCGGACCATGATAATGCACGTGGATAACCCACCTTTAAGGTTCACGACAACAAGTCTTCAGGATCTGCGAGACACCCACCGGAAGCAACGCAGTAGCACTGGCTGATGTGACATAAAGGTTCGCTAAGAGAATGCAACAGCTTGTCGAGTTTCGCCCACTTACCCGCGCGACCAGGTAATCCGACATTCACTTACCATCATCCTCAAAAGTCAAGGATTTAGTGTCACCTCAGGAAAACCATCACCTCGTGGTGAGACACAGTAGTAGCTTCCGCGGCACGTTCATTCTTCGAATCGAATCGAGGAAACTGGTGGGAACAATATTATGGATTTCCGAAGTTCGATCGTGAAACGGAGGCTTTAGGAACGCTGCATTTTTGGACCACGATTGTCAGAGAAACGAGTTCGCACTGGCACCCTATTGGTGTAACAAGGCCTGCGTTACCATGAGTACTGAGCATTGCGGTTATCTATGAATGTCAGCACAACTGAAGCGAGCGTGGAATGAATGCCAGCGCATTGGAGTGGAAAATGGCGCCGAATCGAAGTTCGAACCACTGAGCATGGCTACTTCAGAGTGCGCAGTCATATTTCATGTTCAGTTCCACCCGCTCATTTTCTGGAACAGACTGACTTAGGTATCATTCGACCGTCTGGGAATTCCATTCCAGAATCAAAAATCCATCTTCCGTGCTGGTTCTGGCAATTCTTGCTTCCAGCTGATAGCGGCACTCCGAAGCTTGGTGCGACACCTCTTCAACCATTGAATACAATGGAGAAATCTGCTTACTTGCATAGTGGGTACACCCCCGTATCGTAAAGGGGCCCAACGCCGTGCACTGTCGTGCCTCGAGAACGTACGAATATATGACCCATGACCCAGCACGGGGAAGGGGCATGCCTCAACACGAGGTCATCTCATATCCAATTGAACGGTCTCCGCCTGGTATAGTCCATTTCACTGGTGTAATGTACCTGTTGGTTGGACAGATGCTTCGCAAGCCGCCCTATATGTAGCATGCGAACTTAGTATTGCACGCCTTTCCCCTTCCCCTCCTTGTGCGACGGGTACCCGCGATTTACATTTTCCCCGTGTAGGACCAAGCGTCCCCGTTATCCTCAGCAGGAACTGTGTTCCAGCGTCGTCACTTATAAATTCTTCGCTTTCATTCCCTTTCGTTAAGGATCTGTTGTCCAACATCATTGAAGCTAGGATCAACCCTGTCGTGACGGAGACATGTCAGATCCTACCACTCTGGAAACTAGCTCAGACTCCAGCGGATCCGTGAACGCACTTGGACTGGTTTTCCATGTCGATATATTCCTACTTGCAGTGGCTGCTGTGTTTACCCTAGCGACACTTCCCCGGGCATTTGCACGTCTTTCTCGCAGCATAGAGTGGCGGCGTGGCCATATTCTCCGTTCTACCCGCCTCGATTATCGCCGGCCTCGAAGGCCGCTGCCTCCTCGATCACCACCCACTCCAGCTAAGAAGCCAACCACGAAACCTCCGGAGGAACCCCATGTCGCATCCTCTTCTGGCCACGATGCTATCACTTCCGAAGAGTCGCACACGTACGTCTCGCATACCAATCTTATCCGGAGACCTTCCACTGGAAAGGCTGCGGCTAAGCTTCTCCCCCCACACGTGCGCGCTTGGTCGGCCGTTCTCCCCCCAGTCGCGAATCTACTAAGGTACAGGTTAGACTCCGGGTTCCCACTGGGACAGGCGCTGGTTCTTGGACTTTACTCCGCCATACTTGTTTATCCGGTGTTCTTGAAGTCAGATCCGTTTACAGATCCCTTGCGGACTGGAATTGTGGCCATGTCACAGATTCCGCTCGTGTACATCCTCGGGACGAAGAACAACCTCTTAGGCATGTTTCTTGCCATGGGTTACGAAAAGGCAAGAAACATTGTGTGACCTCGTACCCGGTGTCTTACCAGGAAGATAGCTCAATTACGTGCATAGGTACGCGGGTATGATGTTGATATTACTGTCTAATGTGCATGCTATTGGCTATAGTAAGTTGTCAGCCTTCTTCCCTGGTCGCGGCTGTATAGGCACTTTGTCAGTTTATGAGTGGGTTTTTGAGGGCAAACTTTCGGTGTACTTGAAGGAGCCCTCCAATAAATGGGCTCTGGTAGCCCTCGTCGCAATCGATACCCTCTATTTATTCTCAAACTCCTTCTGGAGGCGCAAGGCGTACAACGTATTCTTCGGCAGCCACATTATTGGCTTCATCGTATTCCTTCCAGCGGTATGTCCCGTGATTTCTTGAGTCCCGTGTTAATGACTGCAATTTTTCCGGGTAGGTGTATGCCCACCAGCCAGTGGTACTGCACTATGTACTCGCCGCTACAGGAGCGTACGGCCTAGACCACATCCTCCGACTCCTCAAGACCCGCCTCTTTCATGGGAGGATACGCCCTATGCCTGACCTCTCGATGACGCGAATTGAGATTCCGGAGTTGAACTCGGGCTGGAGAGCTGGACAACATGTCCGGATACGTGTCCTGTCTAGTGCAATGGGCTGGATTGGCTGGGCCGAGGTACACCCATTTACGATCGCGAGCGTGGCGAAGACGCCTGAAGGACTCGTGCTAATGTGTAAAAATGCTGGTGGGTGGACGAAGAAACTGTATGAGATGGCGAAAGTTGCCGGGTACGGTTCCGAGGATGGAGGAATATCAAGATCGGTGCTGATTATGGTAGAAGGGCCGTACGGTCAGTGCTAATTAATAGCGAGGAAGGATGTGGGTTAACGGTGTTGGTTACGCAGGAGGACCTGGACATTCTGTTTTCGCAAGTTATTCTGCCGCAGTGTTCGTCGTCGGGGGAAGCGGCATTACTTTTGCTCTTTCTGCCCTTCAGGACCTCGTACGGGTGGGTGTTGGGATGGCATGAGGCCGTACAGCGCTTGATGATGGCCACAGGTAGATCTAGAGGGTGCAAGCAGAGTGAAGCTCATAGAACTCGTATGGAGTGTTCAAGACCCCTGTACGTCCACTCCCATCTGGTTTATCCCCATGGTCCCCTAAAGAATGTGTTTCAGCATCTTTGACGCCTCTCTTACCTCAATTCACTGCTCTCCTGCAACAGAGCGTTTACACACCATTACATATTTCTGTACACTATACTCGTGCAGCTGATACCCTACCATCGAAGGCGAGTCTCCCTCCAGGGGTCACGTTGACAGCGGGTCGTCCCCGAATTGGCAAGGTACTAGATGCGGTGCTCCAGCGCACGATGTCGTACGGTTCCGGTGTGAAAGCAGCGATGAGCATCACTGGTGTGATTGTGGGTGTATGCGGGCCCGTTGGACTGGGCGACGAAGTTGCGCAGGTCGTTTCGTCTGTCGATGCCAGTCGACGATGGGCGGTCGGTGGGATTGAAATGCATGAAGAGTGAGTTTGATTTTATCATCTTGGGGTATGTGTTACTGACTGTTCTCCACTTGCAGAACGTTTGGCTGGTGATTGAATCGTACGCTGAAGAAGTAAGGTTGGATTTATATAGATTAACTAACTATCTTGTCTCCGAGGAAGACGGTGTATACCAGAATAATCTAATGCCATTTCATTTACTGGATCTCTCAGGAACGAGCTACTGTTCAGTAACCTTCCGTTGGCTCCACATTTTCGATCAGATAAGTGTCGTTTGAAAGACGGGGAGTGGGAAGACAGTGGTGTTCGGGGGTCGGCTTTGTCTATTTTGCCGTGTGTTGACGTGTTGTGCCAGGCGTGAATTCCTCTCGATCGGAAGTACCTCCCGGTTGTCACTCAAGCTGATGCAGATCTGATGCCCGCTTGCGCGTCATGTGCGGCGCATGGCTAAAGTATGTAAACATTTCTTCGTCCGATAATCTATGCATAGCACCGGACGGTATCGCAGGCCGAGGAGGACATAGGCAATGTTTGCTCAAGAACGTGGGTGGCTGACGGGGTTCTTTGGCCAGTGCAGTACACGGAAACCGTGTAAGCCCGGTAGTGTCCAGTTGTGGTTTGAGTGAACGATGGTGAGCCGTGTGGACCTATGGCATGAAGCTCATGTTACCGGTCTCAGCCGGCCCAAATTCCAATCAGAAAAGTACGTCATCCCCGATGACTCGACATCTGGGAATCTCTTTTCCGCATTGACCTTCCCAGACTCCAATTCTTTAAACGAACACATCGGAACCAGTGAAGGAGTTGGAACTCTGCAGAACCGGCCGAATCAGATCATGCGTACGGCAACTTCCCCATTGATTCTAGCAAATGCCAGAGCAACTCTCAAATTCACTTTGCCGTGCCTTTTCTTGGCGCTTGCTTGTGGTCCGAGAATGATGGCGATGTTGGTATAAAAACACCCCTGCTGCGATGACGGGAGTTTCAGGTTATCAGTCAAAACCATGTCAAGCCTCCTTTCGTGCGCTCTCCCCTCTGAGCACGATCCTCGCCAATGGAGCAGACGGAAACGCTGGATGATAGCTCTCATAATCTGGAACCTCATTGCTCCAATGTAAGGCTTGACCTCAGCACCACATCGCAACTTCCACTGATGATAAAATTTCTCTCAGTGACCTAGCGATGACGTTCTACGTGAGTTCTTAGAGGTTCATGGTGACCCTTGCTTTGTGCTGATCAGTCATTCGACACGCAGTCTGGAGTGCAAGGCCAGATACAAGATGAGTTTGGCACTTCGAACACCCTCGCGACCTTAGGTATAGGCCTATACAATCTCGTGAGCTCCCACTTTGCCTGCCCTGTAGTTATTATCCTGATTCGATTCCCAGGGTGGTGTTTTTGGGGTCCTATTTGGAGGACCACTGAGTGAACTCTACGGACGTCGACCGGTTTATGTCGTCTGTTCTATTTGTTTCTTTGGTATGCACTTTTTCTCACTATCAAGGGATTACATACTGAGTTTTACCAGTCTTCAGTCTCGGTTCGACACTCGCGCCAAATTTATCTACTCTGCTAGTCTGTCGGGGTCTCATGGGCTTACTTGGGAGTCCTATCTTCGCAATCTATGGCGGCTCAGTCGCAGATCTTTTCACGCCTGAGGAGCGTGGCCCTGTGGTTGCGTTGTTTACGCTCGTGTTACAGGGTGCTCCAACTGTTGGGCCTGTTCCGTCTTCTTTCCTTGGGCCCATTTTCCCTTGGAGATGGTTATTCGGTTTTATAACGATGTGGGGTGGGGTTCTTGCCGCTGCCACAATATTGTTCGTCCCCGAAACCGAGCCTAAAAACATTTGCAGGAAGATAGCTGAATCCGAAGGTATCGTCGTAGACATCAAGGAAGTGCAATCCTCCAAGGTTTGGAGCAGAGCACTACTTACGCCGATCAGTAAGTGCTTTCTCCAATCCATCTATCTCCATCAGTGTGTTCATCTGGTTCGACTTTCGTCCAGCCATGCTTCGTCAGGAACCTATCATGATCTGGACCACGCTGTACCACTCCTTTGTCTTTGGACTCTTGTTCGTTCTTCTCGAGGTTTGTAGGCTGTTACTGGTCATTTTCTGGTCTGAGTTGTCTTTCCCCTTAGGCATACCCACTTATCTATAGCACTCATTATTCGATGTCTCGAGAGCAAGCAGACTTGGTTTTCATTGCCCCATTCATTGGCAACGTGCTTGGCGTTCTCATATACTTTGGATACTACAAACCACAGTACGAGGCGCGCCAGCGCATTATCCAGATCGAGTCCGGTGGTAAAACAGAGATCGAGCCCGAAGCTCGCCTACCCGGCGTTCTTCTTGCATCACTTCTAGTACCTATCGGGTTATTCTGGTTGACGTTCTCAGCACGCCCAGACGTACACTACTTTTTCCCCATTGTTTCTGGTGTTCCGGTTGGGATGGGAATGACCCTCTTGCAGCTCTCGTTGTTCAACTACTACATCGACCTTTATCCAACGATGTCGGCTTCTACTATTGCCGCAAACTCCGCCATCCGCGGTGTTGCAGCAACCGTTCTGCCAAGCGTAGGGCTGCCGCTATACACTTCTTTGGGTATACGCAATGCGAACGTGTTGCTGGCATGCATCAGCTGTATAGGGTTCCCGACTGGTGTTATTCTGTATGTCTTCGGAAGAAGACTTCGTGCCGCCAGCAGATGGGCAAAACAGACCACAGATATTGGCCCACTTTCACACGGGAACATCGAAGCCGCTGCTCCTTTACTTTCTCGACCCCCTCAAAACCATTACGGAGGAACGATTTCTTCCGAGTAACTGTGATATGAGTTTTGACACTTGTTTCCTGTTTGACGTCCTTACGAACTCGGTATGCAGCATCACGACCACGACTTAAAACGACACCTCAAATTTGATTGTACTCCTTGTTGTGGGTGAGTGTACGATCTCGAGGTCCAAGATAGCTTTAGGCAATTAGACGCCCTCCGTTTTGCTGCGTATTCACATGGCAGATAGACTTGTTTGTACGTATTTGGATTGTACTGTTTATCCACAGGAGTTAGAACCAAGTGATGAACCCTCGGCAAGGACTGAAGTCGCTTCGTGAGTCTAGAATTCTGATGCGACACCGACTACGTCGTTAGTCGGAGCAGTCAAGGCCGCCGACATGGGCGATCCAGCTAATCAGGCGAATTAAAGGGGTCTTTGTCTGGTACAGGAAAGCAGGGCTAAACCCGACACGGCAAACAAAAGGCTGCCCCTGAGAAAACGAAAAAAAAAAAAAAAAAGCAGTACTAGTCGAACAAGTGGCATCAGAACGTATTGATCCGCTGAAATCACTAAGCCTCGGAGCTGGTTCTGCTGTGCAAAATCGGGGACGGGAAAATGACAGCTCCCCTCCTCACGATTTATGTTGCGGATATGCCAATCGTGGTGGCGTGGTGGCGACCAAGCTGTCAAGGTGCCCGATCGATCAGTAGCAGGTTGTTTCGTCTAGAAGCTGGCAGTGCACTTCCGACCACCGAGCAAGTTGCTAACATGCGACACATACATCGATCACATTGGCTGATCGGCGTGGTACACTTTACAGACGGAGTCTCCGAGGCTATCGAGCTAAGTTGAAGGGGGGGGTAACCGTGGGAGCGCCTTTTGTTCTAAGCGACGGGGTTGTTCCCCTTTTGTTCGGTCGGATGGCTAACTTGGAGGATTTCTTTGTCTAATTGCGCAGTCCGAGTCTTTTTTATTTTCATCTCCTCGGGTGACCTTGCAGGACGATAAACTGGTCCTTCCCTTTCACCACCATCTCTCTTTACCCCGCCGTTCCTTCGACGACGCTGGCCGTTTCACCATGTCATATCCTACACAACAGACAACCTCAGCTCTGACGAGCAATTCATCCGACCTCGACATAACTCTCGCCTATCATCTCGACATCGTCATCGCCATTGTTATCCTCCTCTTCGCTTTGTTCAACGTCCCCCGTGCAGTCGCTCGTTTCGCGAACCCCTCCGAGCGATTTCGCGGTCATCTCCTGCGCTACGTGCCTCTGCGTCGGAAGCCTCGCATTAACCTTAACACCCAATCCATTTACTTGTATTCCGACCCCGAGAAATCTGCCATCGATCTAAATGACAGCTCAGAAGGATGTAGCACGACCTTCAAGGCACTGCCAGCCTTGCCTACCCAATCTCTTAGAAACGCCACGGGCAGTTCGCCCTTCGGTGGACAAAAACCGGTGCACATGCCCATGCTCTCATCACTGGTCCACCCAGTAACAAGCATCTTGGGTTACTCCGTCCACGAAGGTTATACAGTTGGACAGGTCCTTCTGATGGCTGGCTATGCTGCAATGATTTTCTACTGCGGGTTCTACAAATCAAACCCTTTCTCTGATCCTCTACGAGCCGGTTGGGTCGCTATCTCTCAAATTCCTTTTGCGTATATTTTCGCATCCAAGAACAACGTAGTTGGCGCCCTGGTCGGCGTCGGATATGAAAAGGTAAATTGTGAACACATGGGACGTGACACGACGGTGTTCATTTGGCACGTCCGCAGCTCAATTACTTGCACCGTCTTATCGGCCGCTTGGTTGTCGTGGGAGCCAACGTCCACGCGATTGGTTACGGTACGTCACTATTGTGCTAGTAATGCGGACTACCACATATCCCCCTTTAGTATACAAGTGGAGCCTTGCAGGACAGTTATCTACTGAATTGGCTCAACCATACATCCGTTGGGCTTTTGTTGGACTCGCTTGTGTCGACCTTCTCGGCTTCGGATCCACCCAATTCGTCAGGTCCAAATCCTACAATCTCTTCATCATTTCACATGTCCTTGGGTCGTTTGTGCTCTTGTTCGCCGTGAGTTACTGTAGAAGTTTCTCTCGTGAAATTGTATCTCATCCGTAGACGCCAGGTGTGCCAACACCGTCCCGCCTGCGTTCCGTATATCGTGGCCGCGTCCGTATTTTATGGCCTGGACCGTCTCATGCGGATGGTAAAGACTCGCATTACCACTGCCACTCTCCGCCCCATTCCTGAGCTGGGGCTTACGAGGGTCGAGATTCCATCGCTCAATTCAGGCTGGCGAGCTGGTCAACACGTTCGCCTTCAGGTGCTTTCAACCGGTATGGGCTTCTTGGGCCTTACCGAAGTCCACCCCTTTACGATCGCAAATGTTGAGAGAACGGAAGAAGGAATGGTCTTGATGTGCAAGAAGGCCGGAAGATGGACGACAAAGATGTATGAACTATCCGCAACAGCAAAATATGGCGAACAGGGACGCGAGGTTGGCAAGAACGTCAAGGTGATGGTAGAAGGACCATATGGTAAGTTCTACCCGAGAAGGGCCCCGATTCCTCGTTCTCAATGCCTCCTTAGGAGGCGTTGGTAACACGGTCATATCCAGCTACTCTGGTGCACTGTTCGTTGCAGGAGGGAGCGGTATAACATTCGTATTATCTGCGGTGCAGGAGCTTGTACGGCTCGGGGACGATAGCAGTGTAAGAACCATTGATATTGTATGGAGTATTCCCGATGCTGGTGAGTTTCCCACGCTGAGACTACATACATAGCATCCCTTATTGATTTTGGCATCTTCAAAGCATCCCTGACCCCCATGATACCGCTCTTTACTTCGCTTATTGAGCAGAGCACGTTGGCCCGACTCAGGGTTTCGGTGTTCTATACCCGTGCATCAAAGGGGTCTTTCCAGGGTATGTATCTCCCACCAGGTATGACGCTTGCCCCCGGTCGCCCTAAGACTGCGAAATTCCTGGACGATGCCATTACCTCCACGCAGAGCGGAGGGGGTGCAACGGGAGTTTTTGTCGGCGTCTGCGGACCACCTGCACTTGCCAGGGACGTCGCGGGCGTGGTCAGAACCTTTGATATATACCGGAAGAGAATGGTCGGAGGTATCGAACTTCATGAAGAGTGAGTTCTGCTTGTATGTAGTCTACTGTCGTCCTAAATACGTTTCAGGGTGTTTGGATGGTGATGGTCTTGTCTCGAAGCATTTTCAGGGAGCACAGCCGTTTCAAGGTGACTGTAACCGAAGGCTTGACGCCTTCCTGCAATGGACCTGCTAGCTGGCTAGACAGCCGTTCGATATTCTCGGGGGTGGTGACCAAGTTGTCATATGTATGTATGTAGCCATTAGAGACACACAGCTAGACTTCGTGTATGTGCATTACTTGATATGCCCAACTAGGCAGGACCTCGCGACCCGGTTTTAATAGGTCTACCGCATAATTGCCACATTAACTCGTGATATCACTATACCTTGATATTCTAATTTTCCGCTACCGTAGCTTTTATCCCCAACGTCCCTCGCAAATCGCTGCAATCACCTGTGAAGCAGGACAGCACAGTTATTATTCGCTCAATTATGTGGTCCAGGGATCAACGAATTTGCCCTCCGCGAAGGGCAGGCAGTCCGTCTCCCCGGCGGGAGAGCAGTGACCTGGTTTCTAGGGTATATGCTTTTTCGTGGCCAGTTTCCAAGGATTGACTATTCGTTGTGAGTACATGAAATGTCTAATCCAGCGGGGTTCGGGCCGCCCTCCCTTACCGCATTGTTTGACCAGGAAGAACAATGCAGATGAGATACGTAGGTCATATGAAGAATACACCTGCTCTGCTGTTGGAGTATGCTAGTCAACGATAGCCTACCCTGTCATGAAGCGCGCGTTTTCTATGCTACTATGGAAAGCCGGACAATCGCGCTTCCGCACGGCCAAAAACGGGAACGCGTTCTCACTGGCAAAGAGTAGCCTCCCTCTTGCAGAGGAGGTTCTTGTGGTATTTGTTTCATCTCTAGTTATGCACCCCGTGTCTTCCCCACATCATGAGACCAAAACTCTTTTAGACCACCGCTTGATGCGCCACCGACATGTCGTACTACCGACGCACCGCATTACCGACGCACCGCACTACCGACGCACCGTACCACCGACGTACCGCAGTGTTCAGTGTCGGCATTACGAACGAGTCGCCATACCGCCGAAAAAGTTCCCGTTTTGGTCGTGTGGAAGCGCCATCGTCCGGCTTTCCATAACGCTACACCTTGGGAGTCTTACCTATTTTTGGTGTCTTGGTGCGAGCGAGTTTCCAAGGCCAATCATTTGACGCCGCGGCGGCACTTGTTATTTGTCGGCGGAGCGTAGAAGAGCGTAGAGCCCTGAACTGCGCGTTG
The DNA here is from genome assembly GCA_024663475.1 of Pisolithus thermaeus. Classification (NCBI taxonomy): domain Eukaryota; kingdom Fungi; phylum Basidiomycota; class Agaricomycetes; order Boletales; family Pisolithaceae; genus Pisolithus; species Pisolithus thermaeus. The sequence continues at coordinate 1,077,049 of JANFAF010000001.1, forward strand.
CACCTGGAGGCGTGTCCAAGCGCTAGCAGCCGGCGTCACTCCCTGTCCATCGAAGGTGTAGGGACGCATTTCGCAATTCTCAGCGCCTTCCCCATTCGTTGTCGCACAGTAACCTCTGTTTCTCTTTTAAACCCCTTCGAATGTCTCGTTCTAAGATCAAGTGTTCTGTTCCTTGTCCACCTGTCTGCTTTAACCGTCTTATCCTTCAGCAACGTCCGTCGTCCAAAAAATGTTTTCCACACTCAGTGAACGCTCGAGTAACCCATCTGAACTTGATAAAACTCTCGCCAATCATCTTGACATCGCCGTTGCCATCATCATTGTCATCCTCGCTTTACTCAATGCCCCCCGTGCAATCGCTCGCTTTGCGAACCACTCTGAGAGATTTCGGGGCCATGCTTTGCGCTATGTCTCTCTGCGTCACAGGCCTCCTATCAGCACCAATGCCGATTCCATGCAATTGCATTCTGGGCCCGAGAAATTTGCGGTTAATAGCAAGATAGATGACAGCTCAGAAGTATGCAGTACGGCCCTCAGGGCATTGCCCGCTCCGCCTTTGCAGGCTACTAGAAATACTGCGAGCAATTCAGCATTCGGCGGACAACAACCAGTGCATATACCCATGCTTTCATCGCCCGTCCTCCCAGTAACGGGGATTTTAAGCTGTCCTGTTCATGCAGAGTACACAGTTGGACGCCTTCTTTTAATGGCCGCATACGCTGCCATGGTTTTCTACTGCGGGTTCTACAGATCCAACCCATTCTCTCAACCTACGCGAGCCGGATGGGTCGTCGCTTCCCAAATACCTTTTGTATACATTTTTGCATCGAAGAACAACGTACTCGGCACACTGGTCGGCGTCGGATATGAGAAGGTGAGCTCATCATATCGGCCATGTCATGAGGGTGTTGATTTGTGCACACGCAGCTCAATTACCTGCACCGTTTCATCGGCCGCTTGGTCGTTGTGGGAGCCAACGTCCACGCAATTGGTCATGGTACGTCACCAGTGTGCCAGTAACGCAGACTACGGAATATCCCCCTCTAGTTTACGGGTGGAGCGTTGCAGGGAATCTGTCCACTAAATTGGCCCAACCGTTCATCCGTTGGGGTCTCGTTGCGCTTGCCTGTGTCGACCTCCTTGGAATAGGATCCACTCAATTCGTCAGATCCAAATCCTACAATTTTTTTATCATAACGCACCTGCTCGGATCGCTCGTGTTGTTGTTCGCTGTAGGTTATTGCTGAAATTTTATTCATGAAAATGCATGCCTTACTCAGTACACCCTACATACAGGCGTGCTACCATCGTCCGGCCTGCGTCCCGTATGTTGCAGCCGCATGCGTGTTTTACGGCCTCGATCATCTCATACGGATTGCGAAGACTCGGATCACTACTGCGACGCTCCGCCCTATTCCTGAGCTGGGACTTACGAGGGTTGAAATTCCTTCGCTTAATTCGGGTTGGCGAGCGGGGCAACACGTTCGCCTTCGGGTACTTTCAACCGGTATGGGCTTCTTTGGCCTTACCGAGGTTCACCCCTTTACAATCGCAAATGTTGAGAGAACGGAAGAAGGAATGGTCTTGATGTGTAAGAAGGTTGGAAGATGGACGACGAAGATGTATGAACTATCCTCGGCGGAAAAATACTGCGAACGGGGTAGCGAGGCTGGGAAGAGTGTCAGGGTGATGGTGGAAGGACCGTATGGTGAGCTCACCGTAAGAAAATCTCCAACCATTGTACTCAATATACACTTAGGAGGCATCGGTAATACGGTCATGTCCAGCTACTCTGGTGCACTGTTCGTTGTAGGAGGTAGCGGCATTACATTCGCTTTGTCTGCAGTTCAGGAACTTGTACGATCTGAGAACGACAGAGGCGTAAGGGTAATCGATATCGTGTGGGGCATTCGCAGTGCCAGTGAGTCTTTTCCCCACCGGACCTACGTAGTATCCCTTACTGATTTGGATGGTTCGGGAAGAATCCCTGATCCCCATGGTACAGCTCTTTGCTTCGCTCGTTGAGCAGAGCACGCTGGCTCGTCTAAGAATTTCGGTGTTCTACACCCGTGCATCAATGGGATCTTCTCATGGTATGTATCTCCCACCTGGTGTGACCCTTTCCCCTGGTCGTCTCGATGCTGCGAAGTTCCTGGACGATGTGGTCACCTCCACGCAGAACGGAAGAGGAGCTACAGGAGTCTTTGTCGGGGTCTGCGGGCCACCTGCACTCGCTATGGAGGTCGGGGGCATCGTCAGAACTTTCGATGCGCACCGTAGGAAAATGGTTGGAGGTATTGGACTTCATAATGAGTGAGTCTTCGTGTAATCTGTATCCGAGGAATATTTTCCCTGATCATCCTTTCAGAGTGTTTGGGTGGTAATTGACTTGAGATACAAGTGCTGAGACTTTTCATGCAACCCCGGTGGTTCGAGGTAACTGCGGATAAAGACTTGACGCATTTTAGCAATCCTCGCCAGCTGGCTGGGCATCTACACGGGCGTGTTTTTTCTATATAAGAGTACTGAGCTGGCGAGACCGATGTCGTTGTATGTACCGTTGTACTCTAGCTTACCGTTGTACCATGTTCCATTATTCGCCTGGAAATCGGCATTTTTGTTCTGCATCGAACCGTCCTTCGTATTCAGCACGCTTCACTTCGTACACAAATCCTGCCAGTCCAACTTGCAGTGACAACAGGCTGCTACTCGAGCACAGTAAATCGCAATGAATAAAAAGGGAGCCTCAGCATGGACCGCGACGGGCCTAACGACACGACAGAAGGATTATATCCACGAGGTACGCTATATTTGTATTGGGAACGACCGGATACTGAGGGGGTCAGCACGACAGGTGGAGTCACCAAAGGCTCCCAGATTTAGAAATCCTGGAGGCGCACGTAGTTGGACGAAATGTTGCAGGCTGTTGGGAAGTGAATTAAAAATAGATGCAAGTCTCAAGGAGTCATGTGGGCATAAAGTTAGGAGAGGGGGAAACAACGCCTGACCGGTGTCAACACAGACATAGTCATCCGTGGTGCGTTTCCCGGCCTACTGAAAAGAGGACCCTCAGCCTCCCTGCTTTGAAGGAGTCACGGGAGGGTAGCGTGGAGTGAGAAGAGCCCATGATTTGGTGCCGCAGACGTCAGTTTCTCTTCCGTCAGAGCGGGCACGTATGAGAATCTTGAAGCTTGAAGGGCGAAAGTTACGAGCACGCACTGCGACGTCTGCATTACGAGATTATTTTGGCTTGCTGGTAGTCCGAACGACTAGATAGTGAGACCAAAGATATCTGGCAGCGCGAGTATGACAAAAGGATATATCAGGGCTCTGGAAATACGATGGCTATAGGGTCTTAATGCCGCTCAGCTTACTACAAGTGGCAATAGGATAACGTTCTCACTCGATGCACAGTACTGCACGCAGTCCAGATGGAACTGTGATTCAATGAGAAATATTGCCCAACGACGTCGACTCACCCTGAGTAGCTTTGCACTGCTGAGCATGCACTCCTTCAGGCAAGTGTCCAAGAAGTCGACATGGTCTCGTGGTAGCTGGTCTACAGTTGTAACCTTGGTCAACGTGACTCCCAACGAACGCCAGTTTGGCTCGAGCACCTCGAATGTCACGAACGCGAGAATTTGCTGAATGAAAGAAAGCATTCGCGTACGGAGAAGAGTGACGCGCAATCTCCACTTTTCAAATTCTGGATGGTTAGGTACGGGTCGCCGCCAGGGAGCCGTCTTTTGCTCTATCCACATGGACGCAAGAGACTGTTCCACATGCTTGAGATGAAGCAGAAAGCGGAAAAGCAGTTGATAACGCAAAATGGTCTTTCGAGAAATAACGAGAGAAAGAGGGAACTTCACTGTATAATCAAGTGCAAGAGCATCGATAGCTGTGATGCGGATTAGAGACGGAAAAGCTCAGCCAACACTGAGTTCACCTAATAATGCCTTCTTGTCGTCTTTATCCTCATCTCTGTCTTTTTTGGGCTCCTCGTGGACAGCTGCGTCATGGTTGCCTTCGCCCTCCTCACCGCCAATTGTCCCGCTCACATTGATAACCTTCAAAAGCCACTCATACAAGCCTGTACTAGCCATTGTAACCTTGACATCTTCGCGGAAAGAAGCGTCCTCGCTGCTCAGCGAAAGGTCTAATAGACTTTGCAATTTCACTACACTTGCCGATTTAGCTGGTTTCTTCAGCTCCGTGTGGAGCTGGGGCTCACGAGGGTCGAGATTCCATCCCTCAATTCAGGTTGGCGAGCTGGTCAACACGTTCGCCTTCAGGTGCTTCCAACCGGTACGGGCTTCTTAGGCCTTACTGAAGTCCACCCCTTTAAGATCACAAATGTTGAGAGAACGGAAGAAGGAATGGTCTTGACGTGTAAGAAGGCCGGAAGATGGACGATAAAAATGTATGAACTATCCGCAACGGCAAAATATGGCGAACAGGGATATGAGGTTGGCAAGGATGTCAGGGTGATGGTGGAAGGACTGTATGGTAAGTTTTACCCAAGAAGGGCCCCGATTCCTCGTTCTCAATGCCTCCTTATGAGGCGTCGGTAACACGGTTATATCCAGCTACTCTGGCGCACTGTTCGTTGCAGGAGGGAGCGGTATAACGTTTGTATTATCTGCGCAAGTTGTACGGCTCGGGGATGATAGCAGTGTAAGAACCATTGATATTGTATGGAGTATTCTCGATGCTGGTGAGCTTCCCACACTGAGACTACTTAATAGCATCCCTTATTGATTTTGGCATCTTCAAAGCATCCCTGACCCCCATGATACCACTTTTTACTTCGCTTATTGAGCAGAGCACGTTGGCCCGACTCAGGGTTTCGGTGTTCTATACCCGTGCATCAAAGGGGTCTTTCCAAGGTATGTATCTCCTACCAGGTATGACGCTTGCCCCCGGTCGCCCTAAGACTGCGAAATTCCTGGACGATGCGGTTACCTCCATGCAGAGCGCAGGGGGCGTAACGGCAGTGTTTGTCGGCGTCTGTGGGCCGCCTGCACTTGCCAGGGACGTCGCGGACGTGGTCGGAACCTTTGATATATACCGCAAAAGAATGGCCGGAGGTATGGAACTTCATGAAGAGTGAGTTCTGCTTATATGTAGTCTACTGTCGTCCTGAATACGTTTCAGGGTGTTTGGATGGTGATGGTCTTGTCTCGAAGCATTTTCAGGGAGCACGGCCGCTCCAAGGCGACTGTGACCGAGGGCTTGAGCCCTTCCTGTAATGGACCTGCTAGCTGGCTAGGCAGCTGTTCGATATTCGCAGAGGTGGTGACCAAGTTGTCATATGTATGTATGTAGCCATTAGAGACAGCTAGACTTCGTGTATGTGCATTACTTGATGTGCCCAACTAGGCAGGACCTTGCGACCTGGTTTTAATAGGTCTATCGCTCAATTGCCGCATTGGCTCGTGATATCGCTATAGCTTGATATTCTAATTTTCCGCCATGGGAGTAGCTTTATTCCCAACGTCCCTTGTAAAACGCTGCAATCACCTGTGAAGCAGGACAACACAGTTATTATTCGCTCAATTATGTGGTCCAAGGATCAATGAATTTGCCTCCGCGAAGGGCGGGCAGCCCGCCTCCCTGGCGGGAAAGTAGTGCCCTGGTTTCTAGGGTGGCGCATCAGTAAATTTACAAGAGTCTTATATAAGCTTTTTTGAGCTTATCTGGCTAACTCAACTCACTCCACATCAGAAATATTAACATGCGGGTTACTACTATACCTAGTTCTATTGGAAACATGAAGATAATCCATTCTCAAGTAATCTTTTTGCTAGTTCTGATGTAGGTGGCAAGCTGTGGTTGGATTTTAGTTGGCAAAGACAAATAAGCCACAATAAGTTCAAAAAAGATGCTTGTAAGTTTACTGATGGCCCACTGTACGCTTGTTCGCGGCCAGTTTCCAAGGATTAACTATTCATTGTGAGTACACGAAATGTCTAATCCAGCGGGTTTCGGCCCGCCCTCCTTTACCGCATTATTTGGTTAGGAAGAACAATACAGACGAGGTACGTAGGTCATATCAGGAATACACCTGCTCTGCTGTTGTGCTGATCAACGATAGCCTACCCTGTCATGAAGCACGCGTTTTCTATGCTACACCCTGGGGGCCTTACCTTTTCTTGGTGTCCTGGTGCAAACGGGTTTTCAAGGCCAATCATTTGATGCCGCGGTACTTGTTATTTGTCGGTGGAGCGTAGAAGAGCATAGAGCCCTGAACTGCGCGTTGCACCTTGAGACGTGTCCAAGTGCCACTAGCAACTGGCATCACTCCCTGTCCATCGAAGGTGTAGGGTCGACACATCTGATTACTAGGACTCGTTCCGCAATTCTCAGCGCCTTCCCCATTCGTTGTCGCACAGTAACCTCTGTTTCTCTTTTAAACCCCTTCGAATATCTCCCTCTAAGATCAAGTGTTCTGTCCCTTTTCCACCTGTTTGCTTTAACTGTCTATCCTTCAGCGACGCCAGTCGTCCGAAAAATGTCTTCCACACTCAGTGAACACCTGAGTAACCCACCTGACCTTGATAAAACTCTCGCCAATCATCTTGACATCGCCATCGCCATCATCATCGCCATCTTCGCTTTACTCAATGCCCCCCGTGCAATCGCTCGCTTTGCGAACCACTCCGAGAGATTCCGGGGCCATGCTTTGCGCTATGTTTCCCTGCGTCACAGGCCTCCTATCAGCACCAACGCCGATTCCATACAATTGCATTCCGGGCCCGAGAAATTCGCGATTAATTTCAATACAGATGACAGCTCAGAAGGGTGTAGTACGACCCTCAAGGCATTGCCCGCTCTGCCTTTGCAAGCTATTAGAAATACTGCGAGAAATTCAGCATTCGGCGGACAACAACCAGTTCACATGCCCATGCTCTCATCGCTCGTCCACCCGGTAACAGGGATTTTAAGCTGTCACATTCACGCAGAGTACACAGCTGGACACATTCTTTTAATGGCCGCATACGCTGCCATGGTTTTCTACTGCGGGTTCTACAGATCCAACCCATTCTCTCAACCTACGCGAGTCGGATGGGTCGTCGCTTCCCAAATACCTTTTGTATACATTTTTGCATCAAAGAACAACATACTCGGCGCACTGGTCGGCGTCGGATATGAGAAGGTGAGCTCATCATATCGGCCATGTCATGAGGGTATTGATTCGTTCATACGCAGCTCAATTGCCTGCACCGTTTCATCGGCCGCTTGGTCGTTGTGGGAGCCAACGTCCACGCGATTGGTTATGGTACGTCACCAGTGTGCTAGCGACACAGACTACGGAATATCCCCCTCTAGTTTACAAGTGGAGCATTGCAGGGAAACTGTCTACTGAATTGGCCCAACCGTTCATCCGTTGGGGTCTCGTTGCGCTTGTCTGTTTCGATCTCCTCGGAATAGGATCCACTCAATTCGTCAGATCCAAGTCCTACAATTTTTTTATCATAACACACGTGCTTGGATCGTTCGTGTTTTTGTTCGCTGTAGGTTACTGCTGAAATTTTATTTATGAAAACGCACGTCTTACTCGGTACACCCTACATACAGGCGTGCTACCATCGTCCGGCCTGCGTCCCGTATGTTGCAGCCGCATGCGTGTTTTACGGCCTCGATCACCTCATACGGATTGCGAAGACTCGGATCACTACTGCGACGCTCCGCCCTATTCCTGAGCTGGGACTTACGAGGGTTGAAATTCCTTCGCTTAATTCGGGTTGGCGAGCGGGGCAACACGTTCGCCTTCGGGTACTTTCAACCGGTATGGGCTTCTTTGGCCTTACCGAGGTTCACCCCTTTACAATCGCAAATGTTGAGAGAACGGAAGAAGGAATGGTCTTGATGTGTAAGAAGGCTGGAAGATGGACGACGAAGATGTATGAACTATCCGCGGCGGAAAAATACGGCGAATGGGGTGGCAAGGTTGGCAAGAGTGTCAGGGTGATGGTGGAAGGACCGTATGGTGAGCTCACCGTAAGAAAATCTCCAACCCTTGTACTCAATATGCACTTAGGAGGCATCGGTAATACGGTCATGTCCAGCTACTCTGGTGCACTGTTCGTTGTAGGAGGTAGCGGCATTACATTCGCTTTGTCTGCAGTTCAGGAACTTGTACGATCTGAGAACGACAGCAGCGTAAGGGTAATCGACATCGTGTGGGGCATTCGCAGTGTCAGTGAGTCTTTTCCCCGCCGGACCTACGTGGTATCCCTTACTGATTTGGATGGTTCGTGAAGCATCCCTGACCCCCATGGTACAGCTCTTTGCTTCGCTCGTTGAGCAGAGCACGCTGGCTCGTCTGAGAATTTCGGTATTCTACACCCGTGCATCGATGGGGTCTTCTCATGGTATGTATCTCCCACCAGGTGTGACCCTTTCCCCTGGTCGTCTCGATGCTGCGAAGTTCCTGGACGATGTGGTCACCTCCACGCAGAACGGAGGAGGAGCTACAGGAGTCTTTGTCGGGGTCTGTGGACCACCTGCGCTCGCTAGGGAGGTCGGGGGCATCGTCAGAACTTTTGATGTACTCCGTAGGAAAATGGTTGGAGGTATTGAACTTCACAATGAGTGAGTCTTTGTTTAATCTGTAGCCGAGGAATATTTTCCCTGATCATCCTTTCAGAGTGTTTGGGTGGTAATTGGCTTGAGACTTTTCATGCAACCTCGGTGGTTCGAGATAACTGCGAATAAAGGCTTGACGCATTCGGGCAGTCCTCACCAGCTGGCTGGGCATCCACACGGGCATGTTTTCTCTATATAAATGTACCAAGCTGGCGAGACCGGTGTGGTAACACGTATCGTTGTACTGTAGCTTACCGTTGTACCATGCTCCGTGATCCACCTGGAAATCGGCATTTTTGTTCTGCATCAAACCGTCCATCGCATTCGGCACGCTTCACTTCATAGCCGAATCCTGCCAGTCCAACTTACAGTAAAAACAGGTTGCTACTCGAGCACGGTAAGTCGTAGTAAATAAAAAGGGAGCCTTAGTACGGACCGCGACGGGCTGAAGGACGCGACAGAAGGATTATACCCACGAGGTACGCTATGCTTGTAATGGGAATGACCAGGTACTGAGGAGATCAGAACGGCAGGTGGAGTCTCCCAGTGTTAGAAATCCTGGACACGCACGTAGTTGGACGAAATGTTGCGGGCTGCTGCGGAAGTGAATTAACAGAAGATGCAAGTCTCCAGGAGTCACGTGGGCATAAAGTTAGGAGAAGGGGAAACAACACTTGACCGGTGCCAACACAAGCATTGTCATCCGTGGTGCGTTTCCTGGCCTACTGAAAAGAGGACCCTCAGCCTGCTTTGAAGTAGTCACGGGAGGGTAGCATGGAGTGAGAAGAGCCCATGATTTGGTGCCGCAGACGTCAGCTTCTCTTCCGTCAGAGCGGGCACGTATGAGAATCCTGAAAGGCGAAATTTACAAGTGCGCATTGCGACATCTGCATTACGAGATTATTTTGGCTGCTGGTAGTCCGAACGACTAGTTGGTGAGATCAAAGGTATCTGGCAGCACGAGTATAACAAAAGGATACATCAGGGCTCTGGAAATACGATGGCTATAGGGTCTTAATGCCGCTCAGCCTTACTACAAGTGGCAATAGGGTAACGTTCTCGCTCGATGCATAGTACTGCACGCAGTCCAGATGGAACTGTGATTCGATGAGAAATATCGCCCTTATGTGCGAGTGCGCGGTGCACGTACCTTGAACCTGTGGGGTGGAAGTATGTTTGGTTAGCGGAGTCATCAAATAGAAGAGAAATTTTCCTGTGCGAACCAATGGTTGAAGTTCGACTCGAACTTTTTCAGAAATTCCCAACGCTTGTTCATAGCCTGATCTCCGTCGCCTGCCTCAGCTGCGGCAAGTGCCTGGTTGGCGGATTTGGTGAAGGAGGAGGAATATAGAGCGAATGTCGAGCAAGTTACAATCAACCTCGAGTACGCCTGGCGTTCCCCAGCGTGAATTAATATAATCTATGTTGCGAGCCACGTATAACGACGTCAACTCACCCTGAGTAGCTTTGCACTGGTGAGCATGCACTCCTTCAGGCAAGTGTCCAAGAAGTCGACATGGTCTCGTAGTAGCTGGTCTACAGTTGTAACCTTGGTTAACTTGACTTCCAACGAACGCCAGTTTGGCTCGAGCACCTCGAATGTCACGAACGCGAGAATTTGCTGGATGAAAGAAAGCATCCGCGTACGCAGAAGAGTGACGCGCAATCGCCACTTTTCAAATTCTGGATGGTTAGGTACGGGTCGCCGCCAGGGAGCCGTCTTTTGCTCTATCCACATGGACGCAAGAGACTGTTCCACATGCTTGAGATGAAGCAGAAAGCGGAAAAGCAGTTGATAACGCAAAATGGTCTTTCGAGAAATAACTAGAGAAAGAGGGAACTTCACTGTATAATCAAGTGCAAGAGCATCGATAGCTGTGATGAGGATTAGAGACGGAGAAGCTCAGCCAACACTGAGCTCACCTAATAATGCCTTTTTGTCGTCTTTATCCTTATCCCTGTCTTTTTTGGGCTCCTCGTGGGTGGCTGCGTCATGGTTGCCTTCGCCCTCCTCACCGCCAATTGTCCCGCTCACGCTGATAACCTTCAAAAGCCACTCATACAAGCCTGTACTAGCCATGGTAACCTTGACATCTTCGCGGAAAGAAGCGTCCTCGCTGCTCAGCGAAAGGTCTAGCAGACTTTGCAATTTCACTATACTTGCCGACTTAGCCGGTTTCTTCAACTCCGTGTGGGCTAAGTCGAGAAGGTGCGTGAGAAATGAAGCTTGTGAGAGGAAGAAGTAGCGTTTGAGGGAACGTAGACGTGGAACGAGCTGTTGGTCCTGCAAGAGAAGGTGCAGTAGTGTGCGGTTTGCGTGGGTGTATGCATCTTCGACGAATTTATACAGCCTAGCACGATCGCCCATCAAATTAATTTCACACAAGTAACCAGATCAGCTCACTTTTCGTCGTCTACGGAAAACTGCGCGGCGTCTCGCTGAGGCTGAATACTCTGTACTTCGATGCCGCATTCTCGAATAACGTTTAAGTATTTTCCCGATAGCAGAACTTTGTGCTTCCATCCTTCAAGCATCGGGGGTATGCACGCCCCACCTGGCAACCGACCCCCAGGAGTCCTAGGTGGTGGCACTCCTGCCTGCTGCCGTTTAGACGAAATTGTCGAACCATCACGCAGCTAGACAACCAGTATAGAATCAGCTTGTGGCGCGCAGGAGTTATATTTATACTGACGGTGTAACGTCGTTCCCAGTATTCGTCCGTGTAGTCCACTTCAAGGATCCCCTTACTGATGAACTTACTCTCTTTGACGCACAGTTCTTCGTAAGGGTCGTGTAGTCTCCCAGTTGTTGACCACTCCTGCAACATTTCCACGTAAGGTGCACCTGCAGCACTCATCAGTGTTCCATACACCTTGCGCGCCGTCGGATCTCCTGACATGCCCTGCATACGCTCGTATATCACTGTCAATACCTCCCCTCCCTTGACAGGGATGGCAGCGCTCGTAGAAGATTTAGTTATCTCCGACAGAACAGCCTTGAGTTTTGCTCCGCCCAACCCAAGAGCTTCATCTCGTGCTGCTTGTTCTGGATCAGAAGAAGCTGACGAGATTGAAGAACCGTCGTCGTCGTCCGTCGTTGCCAGTTCAAGGACGAGCTGGTATATCAAAGAGAGTGTGTGTACGGTTGGGTGTACATAGAACCACAATTTCTGGAGAGTGAATTGCGGAGAAGTGTTAAAAGCGTGCTCGAGTTGCGATAGAAGCGTTTGATACTCCTGATGTAGTATATGTAAGAGACGCGTATTACAAGACAGGGGTGAAGCAAACCTTCAACATGTCGCGTATCGCTGCACAAAGAGCGTGGTTGACGAGACCAAATTCCAGATGACTCCTGCTTTCGACAAAGGCCGATATGGCTGTGTAGTAGGTGGCGAGTGGTAATACACGCTCTACCAAGTCACGTATGGAAGGGTCTGTTAGGCACTGATTAGATAGATGAGCAATGGAAGAGATAACTATGACCCAGAATCGCAAAGGGTACGTGAAAGTTGGGACGGACTTGGAAATAAAGTGGAAGCCAAGGAGATGTGTGTTGATGATGAAGCGGAGCAGACTTGCCTAAGGGAGACGCAATTGAAAAACGGATTCCTTGAAGTGGGTCGTCATCCTCCGGAGAGTAATCGGGATGATAAGTGATGTGTACTCCTTCGATACCCTGCATTGTTCGAGTCGGTCTCCCTAATCATAAGTGAGGTGCAGGCTCACCATCAACGCAAACAACAGGTCTTCCAGGATTAAAGCCTCCTGTACATCGAGAGGGAGGTGGTCGAGGGAGTCCTCCTTACTCTTTCCCTTGTTACTCGGACTGAAACTGGTTGTTCCAACGCGAGAATTCAGCGGCGCACGGACGAAGGAGGTCTCGGCTATGAAGGACGGTTCTTGGCCTACGCAGCATCATGAACACGACAAACTATACTTGGGAGAATCGGTGCATACTACTTCTACGATTTCCACGGGCCGCGTGCAGAGGTCCGTCAAAGCCTTCGTCGATATCATCGCTAAAATGTCGGTTTCTGCGGACAGACGCGATTGTCCCTGTGATCTACACGATGTAAGCCACTCGGCACGACGGCGGTCAGCAGAGAATTCCGTCATTACTTTGGTATATTCCTTCGCAGATAGTGTTAGATTCTTTTTGCGTGCTCCTGGATGCGTCCGTGGAGTGTACGGGTCCATGTTGTAGTAAGGATATGAGTGACGTCGAAATAGCAGACGCGTAATTTTCACAGGCAACTTCACGCCCGACTTGGACCAGCTTCGAGCAGCTCGTCGCTACACTCGACGTTGGACTTCGTCGCGCCCTTCGTCCACGGCATCCATTCCCCGCCCATCGAGTGAATCCCATTTTCAGTTATTTTCTTTGTCCTTCACCCGGTACCGTTATGAGAGACGCAAATGCGTTCGCATTCCGGAGGGCTTTGCCTCGGATGGTCCGTTCAGTCTGTCATCCATGTAACGCGTGCATTCTAACCTCTCTTCGCAGAGCTGGTCTGTCAGAAATCTTTTCAATCTCTGGCAACGCTCCCTTGGTAACAAAGTCATTACATTCAATAACACCAGCAAGTCGCTCTTCCAGCAGCGCTGGACAGCAAAAGCCCTCATGCGAGCCTATCACGGCGACTTCATTAACGAGAAGATATTCAAACGGTGGTATTTGCCCGCTACTCTTCCTGATGTTCGACCTCGCAACCGTACGCCCGTCAGCGACACGCTGGCCTTGGACGACTACGCTGGACGCAATGAACAGTTAGAAAGGGCAATCCGAAGAAAGGAGGAAGAAGATAGGAAGGGGCTCGCCCCCGTTGGAAGTCTGATGATGGCAGAGGTAGAAAGGAGAATAGATGTCTTCATCTTCAGGTGCTGCTTTACACACAGCGTTTATGAGGCCCGACGGTTGGTCATTCACGGTCATGTCCTTCTTAACGGGAGGAAGGTATGTTATTCCACTCTCTTGGGTTTTCTTTTTCTTTACGCCACTCGTACTCTTCAGCACACGAACGCCAATACCCGCCTTGCGCCCGGTGATATGGTGTCAGTGGACCCTGCCTCTATTTCTTTCCTTCAGGAACCTGCGAACGTGAAGGACAGCCGCGCGCAAAATACTGATAAAAATACTGCGGATACTACAGAGCAATCGCCACCCCGCTCTCCTGAGAACGCCGTTGAAAAGAACTCCACGGAGAAACTGACGCCTTTCAATCTCCCACCATATGCTTCTCCATTTATCTTCCTCCCCGCATATGCTGAAGTCTCCTTCCCCACCTGTTCAGCCGTATACGTCCGTCATCCAACTGCTCGTCCTGGATACAGCGAAATCCCGACGCCGTATGATGCTGATGGTGAGATCGTCCGTCTCGCGTGGGAGTGGTACTCGAAACGTCGGCCACGGAATCGGAGCAAGTCACAGTTGGCTAGAATGCCTGAAAATCGCCATTAGTCGTTTTCAGCTACCTCGTGGAATAATAATTCATCCTAGTTTCATTTCTCTTTCTAAGTCCGACTGATTCCCAATATATCCTCAACCAAAAAAACATCCTTAATGCAAAGAAATCCCGCAGTAGTGCCCTCAGCAAACTTGCCACTGAAACAAATGGTACATTGGGTTACCCCTCAGGGAGTACGTCCATCATGTACTGTAGGTGACTTGGCCAGGATTCTCGGATTCAACGAGAACTGGACGGCCCACTTCCCTATCTATCCGCTTGCATATCCACTCCCGAGCTCCATGATCCCACATTACAACGGGTACTTTCATCTGCCCTGAACCTGAGTTCGTCACTTCGATTCTCCATCGTCTGTAGTCGGCAAATGTTCCCGGCTTTAAAATACGAATGGTGGGCGGTTTCATTTCCTCCGTGTCAAGGCCAGATTTAAACTGCGGATTCAAGCGACAAAGTTCATGAAGGAGCTTGTCAGGAGCCTCATCGGCTTCGGCGCCTTTACTGAGTTTAGCGACAGTCAGGATTGCATGTGCAAGTAAGGACGCACCGAGTTCTTGAATTTCGACAAGGTATCCAACGCGACGGGTTATATTTCGATCGTCGATTACGACGGTGAATTCGATTAGAGACCCAAGTTTGTCTTGGACCGCAAGAATGGCCCTTGCAAGGTGTTCCTCGGACAGCATAGCGCCTCCCAAGCGCAGGGCAACGCTGTCTCTCGTTAGCCAGACTGTGTACACATATCTGCTAATCCTCACTTTCTGCGCTCCACATAACGCACCACCGGTGCGCCGTCATCGGGATCAAATCCTTCAATTTCAATGACGTCTCCAAGGCGATAACGCCACATCCCGTCGCGGTTGGTTAAAACAACTTCATATTTGTGCCCCGGCTGGACTTGCCACTGGATTCTGATTAGAAACCCCCAAACAAACCTAGTGTGAGTGACGGAACTTACGGGTGCTACAAGATTGGCTGCAACCTCCTCCTTGGAGACATCGAGGTATTCCACAATGTCATCGGATGCTACCTTGTACAGGTTGAGGTTTTCGGGATCGTAAACAGTACCGACATAGGCTTCGCTCGCAGTGAAGCCTAGGCTACGCAGTTGCACATCCGGACCCACGTAGTGCCGCATCTGAAGCTTGGAATGAATACTTCTCTAAGCGGGAGCGCTGAAAGGCGGACCTTCGGGATAACGGCTGCGTAGACGCCGCTAGCTATACCAATGACCACCTTGAGCATGGGCCATACCCTCACCAGCCAGCCGGGTTCTTGGGCCGCTCGACCAATCGCACGGAGTTCGGCAGCACGCTCTGGAGACGCGTGGAATTTTGGCTGATCAAAACAGTGTCAGCGTAACATGTCTCAAACTGAAGATCAAAAGAACAAATACCACAAGCCATTGCCGTACGTGGTCGGTTCCCTCCCAATCTGGGAGTTCACCAGTCTCGATATACCTGAGAAGGTTGTCCCATTCTTCTTCCACGTAACGGATCATATCGATGAAGATGGTTCCAAAGAGCGTGTTAATTGTCTCAACCTTGGTATCGGCCAACGCGAAGAGCGCGTGCATGAGCAAGAACGATCGATATTTACTAATAAAGCTGACAGCAATGGGAGACGTAGCACGGGGTGCTAATGCGTGTACGTATGTCACCCGTCTCAAAAAGGTTACAATATCAGGGCGCGAGACGTACCAGTGTACTGAAGCGCCCAGGTGTCCTTCTCCACGTCAATGCCATTCTGCATGCGGATCGAACCAGACGACATCAGAGTAACGGGGAGTTTCTTGACCGCGTCGCCATCCCCGTTAAGCACGGAAACCAACTGTCGGTAGTTGAGGGAATAAACGATGCAATTCTTCCCTCCAGTGTCGGAGACGGGATTTGCGCCCCTATCCACGGTCTCATACGAACTCCCCGGTGGGTGCTTGTACTTGGCGAAGTACTTGGGCTTAGTACTGGTGGTCGAGCTTGATACGGCCACAAAATATGGCAAACCAGGGGAGAACATGTCCCGCACGTCGTCCTCCTGGCAGTTGCGCTCAAGGAACTTCTTCACGAATGGTTCATAAGAGTCGTAAGTGGTCAAAGGAATGGCAGATCGATAGCTCTCCAGGAGCGTATCGTCCCGAACCCCATCATCGCCCTTGTCCTTTCTGAGGTGCTCCAGAGCACTGCGGAAACCACCGAACACGGGAGACTCGGAAACATAGCGAGTATCCTTGTTCCTCTTGATGAGGTCAAGCAGTGTACCCTCAGTCCGCTCCTTGACTCTGTCAAAGAGTTCGGGAGACAGGACTTTGATGGGTTCGGGAATTTTTGATCGGGGCATGGAAACAAGAAGACGGGAGTGGACGGTCGTCAGGATTCCCGAGTGCCGACCATATATATATACGCAATGGGTGCTTGCAGGCAGGATAGCCCACAATGTGCAGAGGCAGTGCCATATTATTGAAGCGTTGATTTTCCCTTGCAACGACCGTACAACCCTAAGCGGAACCTGGTACCGTGTAATGTGTATGCCCGATCAGCAGAGGATAGCCTTTGCCATCATTGCGCATGCTTCTAGCGCCAAGAATGAATTAATGACCACTGGTCCTGTCAGGTGCACCGAAAGTATAGCATCGCATCGCATCACCTTGAAACGTTGTCAATATCGTCCACATGTTACATTGCATTCTATGTTTTCAATAGGGATCCGTCGTCGCATGGAAGCGGACGGGAGTGCCCACTAGAAGTAATGAAGTCTTCACGATCTCGTCTTCGTGTCAAGTCTGCCCCTACCGAAACATGAAGCAACGCTCCTTCGTCGGTCTGCACCGGCAATCAAATGATCCAGACAAAGCTGATCGGGTTATTGTCATGCAAACGCGGTGGCCCGTCCTGGGCGGACCTCAGCAGCGACCTCGGGCTGTGTGGAGATGGCGACCAACAAGGACCAAATCAAACAAGTGTCATCCTTATGGCTCGGTTTGGCGCTGTGATGGGCGTGCCAGTGTGAGCATGTGCCTGGTTGAACTTCATCGCCGGACTGTTCTCCGGCCACCAGCAGAAACTGATTACACACCCGCCTACACTGACCTACAAGCGTGCTCACGAGCGACAATGTTCCACAGTATCGGTCGCAAATATCATACCGTACAACCATTCCACAGTCTAGTCAGCGAGAAAAAAGTGTGTGGGGAAGGGGTACAATGCCATTCGCAACAATTATTCACAACATCAAATAAACACATCAAATATGTGGAGAGAGATTAATCAACATCTTCAATACAAGACCCAGCGGGCACACAATCCGAGGTTAGTCGTCACTCAGAAGCACTCTCTTTCTGTCGTTGAGCAAGCATTCGTCTGTGACATGTCACTTAGCATCCAGGATTCGGTGTTGGAGAAACAGTAGGTACTTACTGCCGAGCTGCTAGTATCATCTGTGCCTTTCGTTCCCGCAGACTCGCCTCGCGCTTCTCAGCTGTGTCTTCCCACTTTGCCTTCCCGCCTACTTCTATGACCTCAGGGGTAAAGCTCACGCCCTCTACGCGGTCGTGTAGGTTGTAGCGCTCTATCAAGGATGGCTGCTTCACACTCGACGACGCTGAAGAGACTGAAGCAATGTGAGACCCGTCCGGTAGCCGCGGTGTAGGTGCCTCTGTGCGGGGATAGATGGTGTAATAGGCTGGCGGAGGCTGTTGAAAAAGATTAGCAGGCCTATTGAAAAAAGCTTCTGCCCCGACAAACGAGAAGTACACACCGCGTCCAGAAATCCACGCTCTAAGATTTTATTCGACGTGAGCTCGACGCTACCTGTCCGGAGAAGGTCAAAGCGGATATTATCTCTGTATCAAGCGACGTCCGTGATCAATACGCGTGGCAAGCAGTAGCGCAGCGGAAATGTGAGAGATTGTCACAGATGCATAAGCGGTAGGCACATACGATGGGATATCTGGAAACACTGCATGAACGTGATTGACCTGTATACGACTGATCAGCTGAACCCTCGAAATCCAGTGAGCAGTTCAATGCACCATCTCTTGCGTTACAGGCTTCGGCCGGAAACCTAACGCAGCGGCAGCAGACCTTCTTTCATCACTAGACGACGAACCTGGCGAATGTGTGAGCTAAGCAGAGGGAAGCATGGAGACGCAAATCCACAGGAGGTGCCACGCTCGACATGGAGTGGAAACTACCTCGGTTTGGCGACAGAAAACACTGACCTGAAGTAGCCCAGCGGAAGATGAAGAAGATGACTGCAACGGCTACGATTGCATTGACCACCTCGCCCATCACTAACTTTGTCCGTGCCAGCGGGTGAATGCGGTCAAGACGATTGACGTGGCAACTTGTGTGAACCTAGATCTTACAGTACAGAAATCTGAGTGTGCGAGAGAAAGGACTGTCTTGATGGTTCTTTGGCTGTCGTGCTGTTAGATAGAATGTCGTTGGCAAGAACGTCGACGTCGATGTGGGCAGTGCACACTGCTTTGTGGATTGTAATAAGTGGAAACGATTACTGTAAAAAGGAAAGTTCCTGCCCAAAACATTTGGATGAGAATCCTCGGTAATTACTTAAAATTCCTGCCATTGTCGACATTTGGGTCCCGACGCCGTCGAGGGTTCGGGCGGGAACGTAACATGGCGTGTGCTGAGATATCGTCTTCGTGGTAAGAAGGGAGTTCCCTGGCAGTCACTCATGGCCCCTCCGCACTTTCGATTAGCACTGCTGGAGTGCAGTCGGCCACTTCCTACCACTCTGGGCAGGTACAGAAATGTCTACAAGACTTGGTTGGACGCATCCCTCGAGATCCTCAATGCTTCGAGGACCGGTGCGTGATTTTTTTCTGGGAGGTTCGCATTCTTCTAGCTCACATCATGGAAGCAGAGCCAGTAACGTTCACCCTCGACGGCTACGATGTGGTAGACGAGATGGAATACCCTCCCGACGACATTGAGTACCACGGCGTGATCATTACAGGATCCCGTATGTCACACAACTAGCTGGGTGTGCGGCCAGAACTGACGGTCGTCGAAATAGCATCTTCCGCGTACGAAGACTTGGAATGGATCAATAGGCTCATCGCATTCGTCAAGCGCATCATTGCGGAGAAACCCAACACGAAGCTATTCGGTAAATCTAAGTCCTCATCTACTGGTCGCTACTCATGAATTCCAGGAATTTGCTTCGGTCATCAAATCGTCGCAAGAGCTCTAGGTGGGGAGTGCACACCCAACGATGGCAAATGGGAGGTCGCGGTCTTCACTGTTCAGCTTACACCCCTTGGCAAGTCAATATTTGGGAAAGAGGAAATAGTGAGTACGAATTCTTGTCGATTCTGTGGACAGCGTGTGCATGAATTATGACCGTGTGGTAGGACGTGCAACAACTACACCGTGATCACGTACCCACCGTCCCCTCAGGCTGTCACCTGCTCGGGTGGACCGCTATCACCCCCAATCATGGTTTCGTCATGTTCGACTCTAAGTCGATTCCCCCTGCAGAGCTGCTTGATTCCGAATCACCCAATGTACCGCTAACATCTATCCGCATATTTACCGTGCAGGGTCACCCAGAGTTCACCCCGATGATCGTGCATGCCGTGTTGGATGCGCGAGCAAAGCTTTTAGGAGCACCTGTTACCAACGATGCGCGAACACGAGCCGACGGGTTGCCTGGAAAACCGCGTTCCGATGGAAGGGCTTGTGATGGCGTCAGCGTCGTTGGAAGAACCGTTTGGGGTATCCTGGGAGTTGCGTAATGGGACCCAACCTTCTAGGTGGAGTCAGTCAGTGGAGTGGCATGATCACTCCGGTACGACCAGCTATGCGTTAAATTTTGCCATATCTCCGTTGGGTAGTAGAGTAAAGGAAGGAAAGAAGCAGCTAATGAAGACATGAATCACGTTTTGAAAACTACAATGAGGACTAATAGCACGAGGATAAGCAGAACGATTGTCACTGTTGAACCTGTGAAAATGTTTCAGTTCACCGCACGTGCACCAAGCATTCCCGTTAACAGCGTCGGGTAAGAAAATTGCTGTCCATCTTTCTCAATTCTGGGACAAATACACTCACCATTTTCCTTCGCTCCTCGTGCCACGCGCTCAAGCCGTCTCCGTGTGCTCCTCATTCGGGCGTCTGTGCCATCCAGTTGCGTGTCTAGTGTGTCGAGTAGTCCTGTTTGTACTTCCAATTCATCGTTGATCTGGAGGGATATGTGATGCTGGCGACCGATGGATGAGGAGAGGTGTGTAAGGTGAGCATCTTGGTCTGACAGAGCGTGCATATGTACCCCACAGCGTGTCAAGTGATTGAAATTGGGAACATGAGTTATTATTACTTTACACTTGCCTAGACTTCGCATGAATGGAATGACTTACCGTCTATTATTCGTCTTTGTTGCAATAGAATGCCACCTTCGTCCAAACCCTGTGCAGAATCTGGTTCGTCCGTATATGGTTCATATACAGGCTCTGGACTCATTTTCCGCTCTCCAAAAGAAGGGGACGTAGGTGATGGGGGGGACGGAGGTGTAGGAAGGGGTATACTAACATACACCACCACGTATTAGTTCAAAGGATTAGAGACGAAAACCGACAATACCTTTCGAGATCCGCTCTCCTCGCCTCCTCCTCTCCTAGCATTTCTATTAATCGTTCATACTGCCCGCGAAGTGGCCCTGCAACATCGTCGACTCCCTGGCTTTCTGCCTCGATTACACCAGCACGTAGTAGTCTGAGATTTGAGACAATCTGTTGCAGATGCAATGTAGGATGTGTCGCTTGAAGACGTTGCCGCTCCCGAAGGAGCGAGAGTGTGGAAGTTGTGATGGCCGTGAGCCTGGCTACTGAGGACATGGACTTTCGAAGTTTGACTGAGGGCTGAGCCGACGACGAGTGTATAGCTTCTTCAGCAATGGTGTATTCAAGAGCAGTTAGGCAGCTGGTACCCTGTTGATCGCCAGGTAGCTCCCTGCAGTGAATTGGACGTCTGTGCGTTGGCCCCCTCGAGGGAACATACACTGCAGGTCGGCACGCAAATCGCTTATGTAATTCTGCAGTGGAGAACACCGTGGTCTCCCTTCGCGTGTCGTGTGAAGACTTCCTTGCTCAGTACTCAGTATTCAGTCTTGCATCTGAGCCCCAATTTCTGCGCCCGGATGTGACAGACACCACGGTCTGCCTTCCAAACAATTCTTGCTACGTGCGGTGGCAAGCAGGAGCGACCCGCAAGGGAATATGCTACGAAGGTTCGCGTCGACCCGGGACGATAATGACACCCCCTTCCTGGGTCACAGTCGATACTTGTGGGTCGCCGCATGATGATAATTAAGCCGTGGTCGAGGCATCGGTTCGTTGTCGCAACCAATAAAGCTGTTTCTGGTCGACTCGATCTTGTCCCAACTATCTTTGTGTTCACACCTACTCTGAGACATGTATGACCCGTGATGGATATTCCACGCAGTTTCCCTACTTATCAAGGATAAATTGCGTTTTCCCTCTAACCGTCCTTCGTGTGTCGTGTTCAGCATATCCGTTTTCCATCGGTATGAGGAAGTGGGCACCAAGTTGGAAACGGGGTGTCCCATTAATTGCAACTTGTGGATGCTTACGACCAATTCTTCCGCATTCTTTACTTGATCGCTGAATGGACGATCCACACAGCAGTCGATATGTGAGTTGGTAAACTTTCAAGAAGTCCATTGAGAGCCCTTCAAACGGTATTTTGTTAGTCTCGTCCTTTACAAGCTCCATGACTGTGCAGGTTCGATAAAATGCAGTGAATATGCTCTCCCATGTCTTTGCGAGCGTTTGGGCAGCATGCGTTGCCCGACATTTGACGAATGGAGTGCACATATGTAGGTCCTATCCGCCAAAATTTTCTACATTTCCGCCGCCGATTTCGTCCTCCCTCTTGTCTTCAGCATTCTACTCATGACTATCTTTACGACTGTTCAGCTCATCCCTAGCAGAGAGCTGCTATTACCAACAACTACGTAACCGTCATGGGACGTGTTGCGCGCAACGCTCTAGTTCTCGGGTTCGGAATAGTTTCGGACTCGCAACGAACTATTATCTGACGACGCGTTCGTGTTCAAGTCAAACTTGGGAAGTGTACATGATGCTAGCAGGGAGCATGAAAGTGAAGTTGACAAGAGGTCTGCCACACCCGGCACAGCAGACTTGAACGTTTGAACGATGGATGAACCCATGACGGATTGCAAGCAGCCCATCACACTGACAGAAGAGGTTAAGTGCTGTATGGTGTGAGCCCCGATCCCGCTGAAGTTAAAACCGCATCATCAGTTTGTTCATGTGTCCTCATCAGCGTACTTGCATACGGCACCTCCTAAAACAGTGGGTTGCTATGTATATTAGGCTCTCTGCAACTGCAAACAAAAAAGAGGGTGCTGCAAATACACTGGAGCTAGATTGCGGGTACCAATCTCTCGACGCTTTCAGTCTCGCCTTGGTCTACGCAAATCCACTCTCGGCTCATGAAGGCGCTCTAGCAAGTCGTAGCCGTCGATTATCTGTGCCATACTCAATTTCTGTATTCTTATCTCGTTCGATGCGCGACGACATTCGTTGCGAAATTTCTGGAGTGCAACAGAACCAACATTGTTGGTTACGTTCTGAAGCACCAAAAAGTGTTTAGACAGGCACCAGAAGAATATCAAGGACACAAGGATGCACCTTGAGTCGGAAAAACGGGTCTATGACACAGACTTGGTGTTCCGACAGCTTTGGATCCAGAACTGCCAAGGCATCACGATTGCGTATGGGCCCTTCCTTGATATCAAGGGCTTGTTGTTCAAAATCGAATGTATATCCCCAGAAACTTCGATACAAGTATTTCATTAGCCGTCGCTCGCTACCCAAGGCCTCCCACTCCAAAAAGGAAGTAAAAAAACTTACTGGAACCAGTCCGCTAGGGTATCATGGAGCGACAGCGGTGGATGACGATCCAGAGGCGTCACTTCGCGGAACGTCACGTCACATTGTACACGGCTTTGCCTCTTAGCTCGCATTGAGCGGCATATCCAGAAAGTTTCCTTAGTTTCCAAGCCATCCTGTAAGTTCGGGGCGAGTTCCCTTGACTCCATTTGCCGAGTTGTTGGCATTCGCCGCAATCGCGATAAGTAAGGCACATACCTGCAGCCAGCCGAGTGTCATCAGTGCTAGTGCGTACGTGCTAAAAGTCGTCATGGGTCCGCCCGATGGGGTATTCAAACCAAGGGACCGCGCCCACAATTTGATGGCTACTAGTGCTGTGCGCAAGCCCGGGAGGATATCACAGTAACTGCGGAGGAGTCGGCTGTTCATGAGGCCCAAGCGGTTGTTAATGTTGATGTCAAGAGATAGTTGCGTCTGAGGGTCATGGAATTTCACTAGTAGGAAGTGAGAGTAATGAAGACCGATTCGGGGAGACCTCACCAATTGGCACGCTTGCATACGGGACAGGTTGCACATCTGCGAAGCCTGCTTCGGAGAGGATAGCCGCGAGTCTCCTGTACATGAGCATGCGTAACGATGTGATACTGCATTCAGCATAGACGTACATACCACATGTTATAAATGGCTAAATACGTGGAGATTCATCCGTCGCAACGCTCCTAGCAGAATATACCACGTACCTGGCAGCTTTTTTATGTCTATGTCTGGTGTAAAGCCCAGCGGTCGGTCCTTATCCTAAACCAACAGTAAGTCCTCCCGTTTTCGAGAACCATTTCCACCCACAAGTACCACCAGATCCAAATCTCCCTTGGAAAAGTCCTGCACACCTCCGGTATCTTGCTTTGGAAACAATCGCCGGTCCACGTCAAATCCACGCATATAAACGGTACTTCCAAACGGTACTACTTCATAGGCCGACCCAAATCGTCTCCTTAATACGGAAGAGACGCGCTCGATGACCATTTCGTGTAAATGCGCGCATGATGCGATTATTGGAGAAGGTTTAGAAGTCTTGTCCACATGCAACAGTCTCTGCGCCGGTATGCGTGTAACGTGTGTACTCGTCTTCGAGGATCCAGGATGACACCCAGTCGGGGGCTGGATATGATACGGTAAAGCCATCAGCTTTTTCAACATGCGCGGAATATAAGAAGCTCACACTCCTCCTTCTCGCCTTACTGGTGACGAGCGCTGGACGGTCAAGCTTGAAGCGTTTCGTTTTAGCAGTAATATCTATCAGTCTTGGTGTCTTGGCGCGTTTGTCTATCGCCTTCGAAGAGGTTCCATGGATGCGGCACAGTGTTTGCTTTGGCCGGCCCACTGCGATCAGCGGGAGTGCGAGAGAAGTTCTCGAGGCATGATGCATCTATGAATCCGGAACGGTCTAAGCAGCGCTTCATTTTTTTAGTGAAGGTGGCAGTTCCAAGCTGGAATTTCGTGTTGAACGCACCTATAATCAAGTCGCGCCCTACTGTCGAAGGTGTGTTGAAGGTTGCGAGCAAGTTTAAACGCTCTCGTTGCGCGAAGACGATCGGTTTATGCACCAGTAGGCAGCCCGCAACCGCAACCCAGGGTACCAATACAAAAGACAGGAGTTATGCTTATCACTTTCGGTCAGTGCTGATGTAAAATTACCAGCAGGAAGTCGGCACATGGAGGTCACATGAGTAACTGGTACATTTGTGTAACATACACATGCTTAGGGAGACACGACACCAAGAGACATGCTACACAAGTACTACATAGTACTCTGTCACCCCACACGAGACCAAGCTAAACAACTTTTGACCATGCCACCTTCTGACCGCTCGTCCTTGGAGCTGTATCCTTGGAAGTATCCCCTTTTGGTTCCCCGCCTTTTCCTTGAGTCCTTGCACCGGGTGGAGGTAAAGACCCAGGCAGCGGTGATGCACGAAGACCGTCCAGTACCCGTGCAGCATGCTCTGAATTACGGATGAACCACCCAGCGTACCTCCTCCCGACAGTGGACTCCGCTATATGAATCATGTTCTAGGAATGCGCGTAAATTACACGCGCTTATCACGAATATAGGGACATACCTCGTCGATGACGAAGTTCAAGTCACTGATCGACATCCATTCCCCGTCGAGAAGGCTGTTACCTGTGCTGCCTCCGTTGGCAACAGAAGCACCATTTTTTTCATCCTTGTCAGCACCAGCAGCTCCTCGAACTCGGCCAACGCATCGTCCGGCGTTCTTCATTACCATCATCCAACTCAACACCTCCTCATCGTCAACGCCCGCGTCGAGGAACCCGGTCAATTTACGAGCGTCCAATGAGGTATATAGCTTGAGGAGACTGCGAAGGGTAGGAACAGGGCTTAACGCCAAATAATGTGCAGAAAGCGCACGGAGATGGCGCTGGGTCGGGTCGGTTATTGCAGGTGTACCTGAGGTAGCCGATGAAGATGTTGGGGAGGAGGGTGTCGGTGGGTTGATCAGAAGAGCAAGTGCGTTGGGGTCATCATATGGAGGAGGATTGGCAGTTATAAATTTTGGGCAGGCATAAAGGAATATTTCCTCGAACGTGCTGAGACCCTCCTCACTGATGAAACGGTTGAGAACAGACATGGCGCTCAACAAAAGGCGACACTAACCTCCGGCCCATGCGTGTCATTTGGTCCCCATATTTCTCTCTCACGACGTTAATCACGTTATCGTCCAGACGAGTAGGAGCAAGGGTTTGGCAAAGGGCGAGCAAAGCATACATGCGGTCTGCGGTTTTGTTGATCTGTGCAAGTATAAGTCACTCGGCCTCTTCGAGCACCGACTCAAGTACAGACCTGATCATATTGGTAACTTCTCGTATGATATTGTCTCGCCCTCATCACCCAGTTAAGGCAGCCGGTAAACACTCTCGCAGCATCCGTAAATCTTCTCAACATCAGGTAGCACACTCCTGCGTGGTATGCCGTGCTCACGTGGGCTGCTGTGGGTGCCGTAAAGGGTGCTTTTTCGCCAACACACAACCCAAGGCCTGCGTTGTCCATAACTTTTAGGGCGAGGGTGAAGTCGCCTAGTAGGACATGCACGCGGAGGAGGCCAATAAACGAGAAGTAACCAAGCTGGCGGTACAATGGTTTTGTCCCATACTCGCCAACAATTTCGCTGCCTCGATTATCAGCATGGAGTGAACTTCATGGCGGTAAGGAGGGATGACTGACTCGATCTCTTCCTCACTCTTCCCTTCCGCGCGTGCTTTTAGCCACTCGTTGACGCGGCTTTTTTGGATCAATGAATAAAGGACGTTGAGCACACTATAGCTACTCCATGCTTGGGCTCCACCTTCGGAACCAAGCATGGTCAGCTCCTCGTCGGTTTTGTTGGCTGGACGGGAGCGGTAAAGTGCAAAAGACTGGAACTGATAAATAAATTCATCGATAATGTCCCATAACCACTGCGCTGGAAGTGAGAGGGGGACGGGACCACCATCGGAGTCTAGAGGACGTGAAAGACTGAATCGTGGGGGCTGCAACGGTAATGCACCTACTGAGAAGATAATTGAACAGCTCGCAGCTGTTTTCGTAGGAATGGAATCGGTCGTCGATATCAGGCTGCAACCGTGAATACACATGGCGATAATAGAGCTCGCGGTAGAGAATCAGGAAAATCTGATCGTCGTTGACAAGGGGGGCAATTATCTCGGCTTCTGGCCACTCTGTTCTGGCGTAGAATTTCTCGGTGAGACGGTTCCATCCGGACTCGTACGCGAGTGTTATTTCTTGAAGGTTGTTGTCCAGTACAGCTTGGTGGAAGTGGACGATGAACTAGTGTTGGATGAGGGTGTCACACCGAGATGACGAGAGTACGATAAGCCGGCTTACACGTTTGACGACATCGGGTATTTGAGCCAGTGCAGTCTGTTGGGCTATCTGGGCCTGTGCAGCAAGGAGAGCACTTTCTTCGAGCTGCAGGTTTGGATCGTCGTACAAGTCGGCATTTTGGTACGAGGGTATGGTGAGGGGGATGTCGACATCGTTGATGTCGTCGTCGAGATCTGGCTCGGCAGCCCAGAGCGCGACGCGTTGGGCGGACATGGTTACTTCAATGGTGGTGGAGGCGAAGTGCAAGATTTTGAGTTCTTGGTCAAATTCACACGCACATGTACTAATAGCTATCCGGTCTAGTCCTAGTACGATACAAGGTATGTAGTACTGTCTCGATGGTACGAGCAAGCAAGCACTAACGGACACGTCGAAGACGATCGATCGAGAAGCATTGTCGAGCCACAACTGGCCATCGAATGATTCGGCGCTGATGGTGAAGGCAACTTGATTAATATCAGAAGATGGCTGGGTGGGCAGTGCATCGTCATGTGGGCTGGGGTGGACACCGTAGATACGCATTTAATGATAACACGCTCAGTGTGCCTGTCTGTCTCTTGCCAGCATCCTTGTCGTCGTCGTCGTCGTCGTCGTCGTCGTCGTCGGGGTCAACCGTAACAGTGAGACCCGTCGGAAGTGGACTCGCCGGTCACTGCCACACATAGGCTGCCCCTGCCCCAACCGATTATTATTCGATTCCACCAAGACTGGGCAGCGAACGCAGATCATCGCCCATCCACGATGTCTTGGAAGTTGGGTGCATCCAAAAGTACGTCCTATTCACCAGCGATCTCCCCCTTTCCGACGCTGATCATGGGTTTATCAACACCCCACCCCTCCTCGACACTCCCCCTGTCTGGAATGCTCCAGAGGGCAAAGACGCCAAAGAAAATGGCGTCGTATCCCGCTCAGTCACACCCATTCCGTCGAGGCCAACAACCCCAAGGCCATCCGACCCACACGCACACCTTCGTTCGGGTATGCTCACCATCCGCATATTCTCAGGTACGTCATGCCTCGTCGCACTCCTCGCTGCCCACCGCTTATGCAACCACTCTAGGTCGCGGCCTTTCCCTTGCACCAGGAGTGCATGTACCAGATATAATCCAGAAGGCACTTGATTCGTCCCCGTCGACAAGGCGATCTCTCAGCAACCGAGATAGTCTTCAAAGGAAGCGAATTTGGTGGCTGCCATACGTCGTCCTCGAGTTCGATAACAACCAGGTCCTGGTTGACGCCATGGGAGGGGACCTCGCAAACCCAGTGTGGAATTATCGCGCAGCCTTGTATGTATCCTCCTTAGCACGTTCTTAACTTGCGGAGCTGAGCAGTCGTCTAGCGACGTATCACGGACATCCAATATATCCGTTTCAGCATACCTCAGGACCGCTGCAGTCGTTCAAAATCAGGAAGATATGGGGAACGACCTCCTCATGGCACGGGTGGACCTCACCCCAGCGCTTGATGGCCATGTAGGTCACATGGTTCTGCCACCTTCTCTGCTTCTGACACGCCTTCGTCCCTTAGCACGCATCCGATCAATGGTATGCAGCAACAGTGGGGTCCGGGTCGTTCCACCTTAAAGTAGACTATCGGCCATTGCGCAACGAATCACTTGCGATTGAGGCCTTCGACTTGCTCAAGGTGATAGGAAAAGGTTCCTTCGGAAAAGTCATGCAAGTCCGGAAGAAGGACACCCAACGGGTTTACGCCCTCAAAACGATACGAAAGGCGCACATCGCCTCGCGACCTGGGGAGATCACCCACATATTAGCCGAGAGAACAGTCTTGGCCCTGGTGAACAACCCATTTATCGTCCCGCTCAAATTTTCTTTCCAGACACCCGATAAACTATACTTAGTAATGTCGTTTGGTAAGTGTTCAATCAACACCCGCGTTTTCGTGCAGACCGAGACTCCTCTATAACTAGTCAACGGGGGAGAATTATTCTATCATTTACAACGAGAGGGCAAGTTCGATCAAAATCGTAGCAGGTTCTATGCTGCAGAATTACTTTGTGCGCTGGAACACTTGCATGGGTTCAACGTCGTATACCGGTGTGTACTGGACTTGCCCGCGTGATTCCCAATGCTGACTCGCAGGAAAGTGACCTGAAACCGGAAAATATCCTTCTCGACTACACTGGCCACATTGCCCTCTGTGATTTTGGTTTGTAGTTTCTGCGACCTCCCAAATTTCCCATCTTAGACCATGTACAGGTCTCTGCAAGTTGAATATGTCGGAAACGGAGAAAACAAATAGTAAGATTGTTAGATTTGTTTTCGATATCCAACTTAAAGAGTCACGTCAGCCTTCTGTGGTACTCCTGAATACATCGCACCTGAGCTCCTTGAAAGTCAAGGTTACACTAAAACGGTTGATTGGTGGACGCTCGGAGTCCTTCTCTACGAGATGATGGTGAGTGTCATTCCCTCGGGAATCAGAGTGTTTTCCTTATTTCTGCCAGACTGGCCTTCCACCGTTTTATGATGAAAACGTAAACACCATGTATCAGCGTATCTTGTCAGATCCTCTTATTTTCCCTCCTGACATGCCGTCTGAGGCAAAGAGCGTCATGACTGGTTTGCTTCAACGCGATCCGACTCGGCGTCTTGGTGCGAATGGAGGAGAGGAGATCAAAAGGCATGCTTTCTTTGCCAAATACATCGACTGGCCTCGGTGAGTGGCGTCCCTTGTCAAGGATTACGAGACCGACAATTGTCTCTCCAGTTTGCTTCAGAAGAAAATACAGCCGCCATTCAAGCCTAGTGTGGTGAGTGTCTAGGATCTCTGTACCGAGTAGGCTTCGATTCTAACTTTTGCGTTCCAGGAATCTGTACTTGACGTCGCAAATTTCGATCCGGACTTCACCAACGAGGAAGCACAGGACTCGGTGGTTGAAGATTCTCATCTGTCGGAGACCGTTCAGGAGCAGTTCAAAGGGTTTACGTATAACCCTGCCAGCGAGCACCTGAGCGAGAGTGTAAACTATTGATACGTCATGGGATAAAGCTGGTCATATGCCCTTGTAAGTGTTTTGACATTGTCGCATGCACTGCGAGGTTATTCATGGTCACCAGGCCGTCCATTCACGTGAATGCTGCGCCTTCCGTGTTCTTTTCTCTTTCGTCCCTACTATTCCACTCATCACAACTCATTCTGTGGCGAAGATTCCCCTTATTATATTTCACTGTCTTTCTCTTTCTTGTAGCCCCCCCCTCTCCTCTCCAACTTTTTCTCCCGAGATGTGTGTCATTAGTTTGCTTTAGAAGGGCATCGCGTGTACCTCTGCCCCTTCGCACATTTACTACTTTGCATGGAACGTATATGTAACATGGGTTTGTCGTCCCTCCCCCTTCTCCTTGGAAAATGTGTCCCTAGTTACTTCAAAGTTTGGACAGTTCGTTTGTTCGTGCTAGAACTGTCGTATTTCATTTTCATTTGCGGGGTTGCTCTTGATCTCATATGAGTACCCGCCTCCTCTCCCAGTTGTAGTTGCGTTGTGACATCTTCACTCCGCCAGTCATCAGTGAATGGGATTTTAGTCCGAGCCAGTCACAAACTAATTGTGACCTGACATGAAGGCCTGACCGATTGCTGGTTCCCTGATGCGCATTTGGATGATGCTAGCTGTCTTTTGTTCGTCGGGTGGATGCCAGCGATTGCGGAGGATGTTCAACTTTCGGAGCTAGGAGTTTAGGAGGAAGGGGGGAGGGGTAGTTCTGGGGGAAGTGTGAGCGGGAGCGGAGGGCGGAGACCGCGGTTGGGATCGATGAGGTCATTCAGTGATGGCGATGTTGCGTCTAGCAGAGGGTCTGCTGAAGTGATCGGGCGGTTGGAGCTGTATGAGGACTCGAAGAGACGGAGGTGGGGCGAGTGAGTTGCGGAGTCCATTCGTATGTTTAATCCGCATATCTTGTTCTTTCTTTCGTTTCTGTTGTAGCATGGCCCCCTCACGTACATCACTGAAACAAAATTTTCATGCCATGCCGTTTTGACCATGATTAATCAGCAACAAGAATGTTTGCATGTGGCATTGGTTATACCAGCATATACTTGGTGGTAGGGTAAGAATCAGTACATTGCCCATGGCCACCGAGCTCAGGAATGGTTTGAGTTGGTAGAGCTTTATGAAATGTTGTGATGGAGGAGTAGGAGTGCATTAGTTGGATGTACTACAATCAAAAGGGTTGACACTTGTAATGGATTATATATGTTGTGGCAGAGTGCATTGGACAGCATCAAAGTAAATGTACATGCATCAAATGGCATCTACATTGTCCCCACTAAACATCTTATCTATGCATGGAAACCCATCAGAATCTCCCCATGAAGACCTCAGCCCATATAAGCCTTTACAAGTGAGCATCAATCATTTGTTATGTTACACATTACCCCTGCACATTTGTATTCAAGTTATGTGATAGGTCATATTGCAACACTGTTACCTTTGCATGCACCACTTCCAATATCTCTCTGCAACTTTTGGATGGCTTGGTCAATGGACACAATGTAGTAGAAACATGCAAGTTAACACCCAACTACAACTCAGATACCACTGTACAGACAGAGGAAAACATGTGCCATACTTTCCATCTGAATGTCATAGTTGGAGAGTGTATTGATGGTACAGTACATAACTTTGGGCAAGTACTGTACTCAAAATATCAGGTCAACATTGGTATCTTCTTTGCTATATGACTCTCCCCCAGATCCATCTCCATTGAGACTGCTTTCCGAGTTAATGCAATCTTCATCCTCATCATCACTGCTGCTGAGAGGATCAATGTCATCCATCCTACTAGTCTCATACTCTCATTCACCCAGTGGCCCTTCATTACCAGGTACTTGTGAAGACTCTCCCTCATCAGAGTCATCACTTATGTCTTCCAAGTTTGTTTGCGCCAAGACAAAATACTGAGCCTCATGGCCTACTCTG
The DNA here is from genome assembly GCA_024663475.1 of Pisolithus thermaeus. Taxonomy (NCBI): domain Eukaryota; kingdom Fungi; phylum Basidiomycota; class Agaricomycetes; order Boletales; family Pisolithaceae; genus Pisolithus; species Pisolithus thermaeus. Next base: position 1,108,836 of record JANFAF010000001.1, read on the forward strand.
ATGTGAGAGAACCTTGCAAACATATCCTGGTCCACAAAGCTAGGCTGTGCATTAGCTTCAGGGAGATGTGATTTTTGTATCTTACTTACATATTCACATAATAAGATGTCCAGTTGTCAACCTCATCTTTTGGCTGTGCAAGCAATGGACCTTGGCACAGGAGAGAGTCTGTCTGTCCTTCTGTGAAAACATGAATAAGATGACATGCACAGATGATGAGTGCTGGGTCAACAAAACCAAAAGCTCCTGCCAAGTTGCAGTCTGGCACAAAACCAACTTTTGGCAGATGAGCTTGGTTAATACCCCAGTGGTACCTGGGTTCAACTCCCAACCAACAAACCCAGAGCACATCCATATAATGCTGTGCACCCTCATAGTAGACATGGAATATGTATGCTCTAATTAGCCAGGCATATCAGAAAGGGCAGGCACTGGCTCCTTCTTCACATGAGCACATCATGATGGTATCCCCACAGTCCAAATAAAGAGTATCCTGATCATGGCATATGTCACATGTAGTAAAGTTGAGCCATAGTTGCTTAGGCATGAATACACAATTGAGATTGTTGACAAAGCTGAATGAATGTTGTTCCTCTGAGGTGAAGACCCACTCATCACCATCATACTCTTGCTTTTGCAGTCTTGCAAGGAGGTGAGCCCTCAATCTGGGAATAAAATCCTGGCCAACCAAGTCATTGCTATCCCATAAGCATGTGTGGACATCTCACCTTGATGGCAGGATTGCCACTATGATCATTCAGGAAAGCAGCCAGGTTGACAGCATTGCAGTAAGATAAGTGGTAGTGACTTGTGAGGGGTATATTCTCTTCCTTCTCCTCAGAATCAGAATCTGTTGTATCATCTAACTCCTGATGAACATGAGAAAACTGTTGTTCCTATTTGGCCAGTTGGCTTCAATAGGGTTGTGTTTGTTGGTGCACTGGTAAAATTTCTTTATCTGCCAATGTGCAAGTTCTCCCTAGACATGCTGTCAATCTTAAGTCAATACTCCACATGCCTGGCTTACTATCTGAGTTGTATAAGAGTTGGTGGTGCCAAACATGTGGATAGTATCTGCATAGTCACCAAGAGCATGCATCTTGTAAGTAGACAAATTGAACATCTTCAGCTGACACATGCCAGAGCATGATGCACTTGTGGAATTGACCTTTGCCTCTCTTGCTCTCTGCCATGCTGCTGTTTCAAAGGGTAGTTCAGTTGTCCAGAATGATACACAGGTAAATTTTTGAAATTTGCAGCTGCTGGCCTAGGAGTCTTGCTGCATGCTTAAGCAGTTCTAGGGAATCATCTGTATGTAGTTGGAGCTTGGCAAGGGCATGCCACTGTGCAAGGCAGAATAACAGGATATGAATAATGTTGTCATGGTCAGGTGGAAATAGCCCCTCAAAAGCAGGTATTGCACACTGAGGAGAGAGATCAGCTAAACCAGACCATCCAGGAATAGGCCAGCCACAGTTGGAGGCTGGTAGTGATGGGGCATAACAGATGACTCACCTGCAGGACATTCTGGAAATGCCAGGCAGCACATTGATGCATCTTGGAGACATCCAGAGGAAACTGTCAAATGGAAGCTTTACCAAATGAATGGATCTCATGAAAGCTATTTGGACAGTGGTTGTAAGATAATGCCTCACTCAGCATACCTTGACATACCATGTATTAAGTATATTTATGGCTTCTGGGTTGATGGCATATAGCAGGTCCAGCGGATGTCTGAAAACTGACTTAAACACTCCCAGCTTGAATTCATGTAGGAGGTTGACCATAAACATTGCAAATATATTCCACCCAAGAGGACCAAGGATTTCAGTGAAAGAGGTCTTAGTAGGTCATGCTGTCAGACATAGTATTGCAGGAAAAACAACCACTTACCAAGGTGGGCACCAGTCACATGCCCTTCAAAAATTGTTCTGGAACAGTGCCCTTGATAGGAGCTCCAAGCTTATAAATTGCATCACACACTGCAATGACTTGGCTATGGAAGTACTGGCAGATGTTTGCAGTTCTCACAGTGAGATCCAATAATAGGCCAAGCCTACTAAAGTTCCCTTTTGGAAGTAGACAGCAAGGACAAGGACATTTGCCTTTATCCCTGATGGTGGCAAGTAATGCTCTGTAAAAAATTGTTAGGCTTTAAGTTCCAAATTTCATGACACCTACTTCTCTGGGTTGGCCAAGTAGGTAAAAATCTGGGGAAAAATATAGCAGTGCACACCATCATAACACTTCACTACAATTCCATCCTTGTGTGCATTCATGAGGTCCTCATCCAACAAAATTTTCCATACTGCATAGACAAGTTCCCACTTGCAGTGTGCTAAGATGTCACCTTGGTTTTTCTTCTTTGTGAATTGAGATATGAAAGTGAAAATTGTCTGAGGGATCTGCAGAAATTCCTTGTCATTGATTCAGCACCAAATGAGGTGATCAACCTTTGGAATGAATGCAACAAGGTGACATGCTCCTGTTGAGTTGGGTCATGCCTGCATGTACTTTGACTGATTTCCAAAAAACAGGTATACTGGCCATGCCAAAGCATGACCAAACTGAGTGAGGTGCATGGCATCTGATGAGAGCATTAACCCTGCAATAACCTGTTCTAAGGTGCACCCATCATCATGCCTTTGTTTCTGCACCTCATCATGAGCCTTGATCCAAGCATCAGAGGTATAGAGTTCATCATATAGCCATTGTTCTTTGCCAGTTACAGGGGACTGCCAGACGCATTGGAATGGAGCCAAGTGAAAAAACCTCAATGTGTGGCTGGAGAATGCTGTCTTTATAACAGTGGTGAGTTTGTGATAGGAGAATGATGGAACAGTAAAAGTCTGGCCATTTCCATCAGGATTGCAGTCATGAGTTGGTACCTCAATAGAAACAGATGTTTCCATCCAGCCATCTTTATGAAATATGTGGTCAGACCAGAGATCCTCTTCAGATGCATCAAACCACTTCAACTCTGTGTGGGCATTAAAATGCTGTAGGTCCCTCAGGCTGGAAATCATCCACTGTGATGACACTACTAATGAGCCTATTGACTTCAGTGATGGACTTCTGTTTGCTACCCATCAACATCCATGTCATTAACCTCCAGACTGACATTGTTTGAAACAGCCATGGAGGAGGCATAAATATGGTGTCAGTGCAATGATCAACTGTCATATGTGACTTGGCATCAGACAATTCATTGGGTGAAAGGAATGAGTCAGGGTCATAAGAGGGGCAGTGACGATATTCCTGAGCAATGCCAAATACATTGAATGCTGAATGGAATGAATTAAATACATGTAGAATGATATGAGGTATGGTTGTGGCAGCAGGAGGGTTGGCAGTTACTGGTGTGGGTGGCTCTGGCAATATGTCCCTAAAACATGTGGGTAGATGGTGAGACCAAGTGGGATGGCATGAGGGTTCTGGAATGCTATGATGCAAATCTGGGTTGGACTCTGGAAGGTGTGAATCCACATCTGCTGCTCTTGAGCATGATGGGCTGCTGCCAGGAGTAACTGACAGAGTATGGTCTGCAACTTTATTCAGTTGTGAGATCAGAAGTGATCTCAAATGAAATTACCCTGAAGCACACCTGAAGTAAATGGGATATGAGTGTCAGAGCTGCTGCCAGTGGTATCAGAGCAGGGGAGAATGTGGTCTTCCTGGCATGCATTCTTCAAGGGTGAAGAAGTTGTAAGGGAGGGTTGTCATAGTTTGTGCTTGCCCCATTGCTTGTTGGGTTGTGCTTGGTAGTGCAGGCAGCTCAAGCAGTGGAGAGTCATGCTGCAGCTGCTTTCAAAGGCATGATCACAGGTGCCTGCTCCACACCTGGAAAACATCTGTTGATCAGTACAACAGCCTAAGGAGGATCACAGGTGCTTGCTCACTTGAAGTGACCAGTCATTATGAGAAGCTTGGAGCATGGTGCAAGCTGCACAAGGATCCAGTAGAGAATGGACTTGGTGAATGCCACCAGGCATGAAACATGTTCTCAATGACAGCCATAGTCAGAAGTCTCACCAGTCATGTGATTGGGCAGACAAGGTGCAATTGAGTTCTGCTGCAGTTGAGACTAACACTGGCCAACTTCAAATCATGAAAATTCCCTAAACCAGATCTGAGAATATATTACTAGATATGCCATGCTTCAGGTTTGAATATCTGGCAAGGTTAGGAAATGAAAATCACCAGTATGAACCAGGTTTAATGGTAGTTGACACTCCAGATATGCTCAGACATAGTCACATATCCCCAATAATGATATATCAGATCAAATGACAATTTATTCTACAAATCCTGGGTAGACAAATAGCTTGTAGTGCATGCCTGAACCAGATGTACCAGGCTGAATGGGGTGATCCTATCCATCCCTCCATGGATGATGATCCAGGCCATCCTCCCTATGCATCTGATTCCAGGAACAGTTTGCTTGTGATTACTAGTGAACACAATGCATGTGTGAGGATCATATGTCTGATGTACAGCATCCATTGAAGGGGGATGGCATCTGCAGTTGATGATCACTTGGACTGTGCATGGAATCAATAGACATTCCTCTTGACTGTTGGCATGGATTACTTCCCAGTATATGGTTGATGCTTCTTGGATAAGCTCAAGTGTGATTGTTGGCAAGCTGATTCCATGGTGTCACAGGCCATTGGCATGCTCTGCAAACATTGGAGTACAACAATGAGCCAGGCATGGCTGGCAAGGGTAATGATCTTGCAGGTCTTTGTATGCATACTCTGCCCACTGTTTCAAAAGTATGACCTCTATTGACAGCATTAGTGGGGTTGTTGGTTGAGATATCTGTGAGTCACCAGAACATAGGTAAAGACAAGGGTCTGGAATGGCAGGGCAAAGCATGAGCATGAGTGCAGTAGACTGGATGTGTACTAAGGGTGGATGATCTCAGTGATTTGTATGCCTGGGACATTTCAGGTCAGATCCATATACCTGAAAAAATGGACAGCAACACATGGCTTACAGGCTGTATGCATGGTTTGGTGCATTCATCATCCTACCTTATCTCTGGCTCCACATCATTTTGGAGCTGTCTGCTCCATGGCTAGTGCTGGCTCTTTGGTGTGTATCCATGCATTTCCAGAGACCATTCTACAGGTCAGTATTACAATGTTGAGTGATATCAGCTATGATATGCTAACATACCTTGCAAATGGGGGAAATAGGGTTGTGTGTACATGTATTAGTGAGGACAGACCTGGCTTTCCATTTTGCCCACCCTCATGATTCCAAAGTTGTTCAGCTGACAAGAAATGCATGTAGTAGCAGGTATCTGCAAGTGAGCACTGAGGTGGAAGGAACTTGGGAGGAAGGGACAAAAATGATGAGTCCACACAAATATGTGACTTGTGACTATGTTATGTCACATGAATGTAAAGTTCGGGCCTGAATATCTGGCAAGATTAGGAAATGCAAATCACCAGTATGAACCAAGTTTAATGGTAGTCCAGGTGCCCACTATCAATCAGACATTTCAGATGCACTTAGATGCCAACTGTCATTCAATACATTGTACATCTACTAAGACATACAAAGTATTGTTATGTATGATGAGGTATATGTATACCTGCATCCAGGTCCAGGTCATGAGCATGAAATCAGAGCATGAATGATAGTAAAAAGGAAAACAGTCTGCAGTGGAATGAGAGGGTGATACAGTTGGAAGATGTCACTTCAACACAGCAATACTGGTGGAATGGAAGATAGCAGCCCTGAAGACAATGAAAAGTGACTGATGGGTAGATCAGGCATGTGCACCTGGGAGATATTCTATCTGCAGGATTTGCAAGGAGAATGCTGAGGGTTGGGCCCAACCAGTGTCCTCATGCTACCACCATTAATGGCTGCTGGCTCGTGGGGGGAGTGCTGAACCACACTTGGCCCATCTTCATTATTTGATAATACTGCTTGATGACCTCTTCCTTTGCTGCTGGCTTCTTTGCCTTATAAGGGCTGAGTTGACAGCACCACTGGTGCTTCCTTGGGAGCAATCTCTTGTGAGTTATCCCTCACCAGCAATACTAATGGTGGACCTGGTTCTGAAGAGTGGTCATGTGATGCCAGATGCAAGTTGGGCTCCCTATGCAGAGTTGAGAGACATTGAAATGGCTGCAATTCTGAAGGCAAGTGGGGGCAGGACTCTGAAGGAAAGCAGGGATGGGATTCTGAGGGTGTGTGGACAGGATTCTGAGAGTGGGGTATCCAGCCTGCATGAGGTTGATGGACAAGATGACCACAATGAAGGATCAACTGGCACCAATGGCCCCTGGCTTGAAGAACTGGATGCATTGGTATGTCTTGCAACATGCACAGCCATCTGGGCCTGGATTCAGCTCAGGGAATTGTTCAGCATAGACATTCTGACATCATCTGAGTCTTGCCATAGTTCTATGGCACCAGCACCAGCCTTCTGCTATAGGGAGTGGGAGCTCCCTGGTAAGGGAATAGATGGAAATGAGAGGTTTGAGATGTGGAGGGATTTATTTACCTTTCTAAGGGGCTTGATCCCCATTTTGTAAGTGGGATGGGGACTTAGTGGCGAGGCGAGAGGTTGCTTAGTAAGCACATGTGGTCTTGACTTTGAATTTGTACTAGCTACAAGAGCAAGCTACCACTATAGAGGCTGGAGATCACAGACTGGTGGGACCAGTCTGTGGCAGCTCTCTTACTGCTACAGCCCTTGAGAGTGAGGTCTGAGCAGCCTTAGGGAAGTCCTAAGGTGGTGGTGCAGCAGGGTTTTCAGTTCAGTTTACAGGCTAAGTGTTCAGTTTCTTTTCTGTTTTCTTTTCCTACTGGTTCTTCTCTTCAACAGGATTCCCTTTAGGGTCTAACTAGCCTTCAGAAGCTATCCCTGAGTCCTCTCACTTATTTCTCTTCACTGCCCCATTGCATGTTTGAAAAGGGACCTGTTTGAGGTGTTGCAACTTAGCAATGAGAATGGCACACAACTATACTTACACATTCCACCATTTCTTCAACTGTTCCACCCAGTCCTTATCAGGAGACTCTCAGATCATGTTGATGATATTGTAGTAAAATGAGCAGTAGTTGAATGTCCCATCCATTTCAGCCCATTTAATCTGGGATAAAATAGCAAACCATGCCTCAATAATTTTATTAGTGATGGCTTGGATCACATGTGTGCTTCACATACCTGCTGGCAACCATAGGCAATGTGTTCAGCTTCAACAGTAGTCATTTGGTGAAGGATTGCATTTGGAGGGTGGGTTGATCATGATACCTCACCTAGTGTGGTTGACAGCCCTGTGAAGATATGGTGCATAACCTATGACAAAGTCACATCTGGCCTTCACAACAGTAGATGGACTTACCCTTTCCAAATAATATCCTTGAAAGAGATCTCCATATTCATTCTCATCATCAATATTGCATCCCAGGGTATCTTTGCTCCACAGAAAGAGCAGTAAGTCATTAGTGGTCATCACAATCTTCCCTTCTAAGAGTTCTTGGTGGGTTCTGGCACTTAAATGAATGCTAGAACACATAACAATTCAAGAAAACAGGCACCACTTAGGATTACTGGAACAGTACAGTGAGCAACAAAAACATTGCAATGTTTGCAGCATTTTGATTGAAGGCTGTATAACACCTGACAGAGTGTGGCTGTGCAAATCTTCTGGTGGGCACTTTTATAGCCCTTGGTCTGGGCTTTCTATCAAGCCATGTTAGGAGTCCTGAGGTGCACTGGTTCCCATTCTATGAGCCAATTACTGCAGCATAGCATTGCAATGTTTTTGTTGCTGACATTATGGTATAGTAAGAGTGACAATTATTAGTAAGTAGTGTATCCTCCCTTGGCTTTTATCACCTCCTCCACCCTTCTAGGCATGCTTTCAATGAGATCCCGACATGTGGAGACACTTATATCCTCCCACTCCTTCTGAACCCTCTCCCATAGCTCATGAATTCCTTTGGGGGGAGTTGGGTAAGATGCCACCTTCCTTTTCAGTACTACCCATAGATGTTCTATGGGGTTGAGGTCAGGAGATTGTGCTGGCCAACCCATGACCTCAAATTCATGGTCTTCAAACCACTTCTTGGCCCTCCTACTGGCATGCTTGGGGTCATTATCCTGCTGGAAGATGACATCCTCAGGCAATTTGCCATAGTATTGCAGAGTCCCTTGGAGTTCATCTTCCAGAATCTGTGTGTAAAGGTCAGCATCCATCTTACCATCAATCTTGCAAGCCAAGCCAACACCCTCCCAGGTCATGCACCCTCACATCATCAAGGAACCTCCACCAAACTTGACTGTCCCCTCTACCAGCCTATCACTGAGGCCCTCTCCTGGCTTTTTCCACACCCATTTCCTCCCATCTGACCCTATCCTATTGATTTTGGTCTCATCTGACCAGATAACCCTCTTCCAGTCCTCCACTGTCCAATATTGGTGGCTCAGAGCAAGTCTAGCCTGTTCTGCCTATGTTGCTTGGACAGTAGGGGTCATTTCTGCTTCACCACAGCCTTCATACCAGCTTTGTGCAGGTGACAATGCACTGTTTGGGAGGAGAGGGGTTTGCTCTTCATCTCCTGAAGTGATTTGGCCACCTCCACAGCATTTTCAGCCTTCCCAGAACCAATTAGATGCATGGCATGTCAGACATCAGTGGGGGTGATGATAAAAGGACAACCAGGAGGGGGTTTTTCAATGGTGGGACAATGCTGGGAGCATATTCTACTAATGGTGCTATAATGGACACCAGTAGTATTAGAGATATCTCTAAGAGATTGGCCCTGATGCAGCAGGGAGAAGATGGTATTGGTTGCAGCAGAGGGAACAGCCTTGGGCATGGTGGTTGGTTGAAAGTTCAACATTTGGCATTGTTTGTGGGTGGCTGAACCATTTATCCAGTCATGTAATGCATTATATAAGCAATACCACCATTAAAACAATGCCTATCATATGAATGTCATGCCTCAGGATGTCAGCAACAAAAATGTTGCAATGCACATGCTGCAGTAATTGGCTCATAGAATGGGAACCAGTGCATCTCAGGATTCCTAATATGGCTCGATAGAAAGCCCAGACCAAGGGCTATAAAAGTGCCCACCAGAAGATTTGCACAGCCACACTCTGTCAGGTGTTATACAGCCTTCAATCAAAATGTTGAAAACATTGCAACATTTTTGTTGCTCACTGTATTTTTGTGCTGAGGAGGGGCAGAGCAACTTTGTAAGGAATGGGTGGTTCAGGCTGAATACTGATCTTGTCCCAGTGGTGGATGGTGGTGGCTTGAGACTTGCCTTCAAGGGATGTGGTGCAGCATATTTTGCAGGTTATGTGACTGCAGACAGCAGAGGAAGTAAATCTAGCAAAAGAGTGTCTCAGTTTGAGTTGGTTGAAACTAACAGGGACAGTTATCTACCTAGCAAAAGAGTGTCTAAAGTATGTGTAAGTAAACTGTCCAGTCATTAAAGTAGTAATGGGTATCCTCACCTCAGTTTGAGTTAGTCAAAACTGAGGTGTGCCTGGAAAAAATGTCCATGCTAAGAGTCAAGCATTACATAATATGAGTATGCTGGAAAAGAAAAGAAAAATGATATGACCTCCAACAGCATAAACCCCAACATGTACCTTCAGACATGTCATGTCATCCAAATGTACCCCAGGAATTGCTTTATTCATCTGGAAACCAGTCAAAAGATGTGGAATTGTGAAAGGGATTGCACATATGTGTGAAGAAATGAACAACTTGCCTTGGTAATGACTTCACAAAGGGTATCCTTCTTCTTGCAGCTGTTCAGAAGCTGCTTGAGGCCTGGGGCATACCACAAAAGAGCATTGTAGGTGCACCTGTACCACTTGAGTGATTTAGGTGATCTGTAGATAGGCTTAGGTCAACACTATTAGGTATGTAAACATGGACTTACAATTTTGAGAGAGCCCTTTCTTGTTTGACTGCACTGTCCTCATCCTCCAACAGATCTCCATTCACAGCCAGTTGTTCTTGCTGGAGAAGGAGCCTGATGTCAAGAAGCCTGTCAACTTTGCAAAAGATGTCATGACATCTCATGATGGCTCATGCAGCTGCTGCATATTCTGCCATTTCTCATGGATCCATTTGTGGGACCAACTTATTCTTTCCCTTATTTTCAGGTCTAACTGCAATCAGCTTATCTATCTGTGAGTAGGATTGAATGGTCTTACCATTTTCCAGACCCCTTCTTTGGCTTCTTCTGCAGTGGAGGAGACTCACATAAAGAAGCAGCATCACTATCAGATGGTAATTGTTCAGACAACCTGGTCCTGTGGCAACACATCATAGTGGTAAGAGATAATGATGAGTGGTGAAAGACATTGGAGATTGTAGGGTTGAGTCATGAGAGAACATTTGGTAATCACTGTAACATGCAAATATGTTAATACTGTCCTCTGATGTACACATTGTTGTGGATGAGGGGGAGATCTTGGACTATGATACATTCAAAGCAGAGGGATATGACATGCCTTAGTATGATGTTATGGAAGTATTTCCATTGATATAGTCTCAACATGACATCCCTTGAATCTGCTAATATCTGCCAGGTAAGTGTGCTCTGCAAGATAATTTATCTGGCTGACATGTGATGTGTCACTGCACTTGTCACCAGAGCTGACAGTGACATCATTGCCACTGCTTTTGTTACGCCTCGACCCGGCTCCTTCCATTTCCGGGCTCGAGCTCTGGCTCCGCACCTTCTGTCCCGCCATCCTCGTCGTACTCGGCTGCTCCCTCGTCGCTATCCTTATTGGGATACGCGTAATCCTCCCTAACCGGCCCGGCGGTCTCTACCTTTGGTAAGCCGTGTGGTAACCGATCCTTGTTCTGATCAAACGTCGGAACTTCCTTACCTCCGTTGGGTGTAACCCCAACTCCATATCCGTGCAAGTGTCGTGTGCCCTTCAACAGGGCCCAGTCTCCGTTTTGTTTGTGACTCATTTCCTTCTCATGACTCATCCTTTGTGTCTTGTGCCCGTTTGTAATATAGCTGCACATGGCTGCGCATAGTCGCTTCTCTTGTCGCGAGCCCACTTCGTGCGCTCGCTCCCATTGGTTGTATGTTCCGGCTGTACCTTAGGCCCGCACCCCATATTACTGTACATGCCTGTAGCCCACTTCTTGTGGGCCCTGGACGTTGTTTCCTTTGGGCATTGCGCCCAGTACCGGTACCGTATATATAGAGCTACTGTACCGTTGTACTTCCCTAACTTTTCGCTACCTTGCAACTCGTGCCATTTATCACCGTTCTTCGGAGATATGAGTGGTTCGACCAAGGGTGCTCAAAGTAACTACGCACCGAGGTAACCCCGACTTCGTCTTTTAAGGCTACACCGTTCTTCGGTGCTTCGAGTCTTAGGCGATTTCGTTTATTACACCGCTCTTAGTGTTGCTACACCTTTATTAGGTGCTTCGAGCAACCCGCGGCGTAACAAAAGCGAAAAGTTCAAACTTGCAGCTGTGACCGTTTTTCGGACACGACACCTGCTATCCCCTCTCCATCTCAGAACTGCGTCTTCGCTGGTCTGGCTATTCTTTAGCCTGCAGGACTAGTGTCTTACATCGTCCGTTTATAACGAACTAACCTTTTTTAGGTTTGCCGCATCGTTGGACCTTGTTGCTTCTCACGCTTCTGCTGTTCCGCTGGATTACCACCTCTGTGGTTTTAATATCCGGCAACCCTATCTCGTTCTAGGTCGATCCCAGATCTTCTGGAGAGTTGTCGACCTATCCCTCTACCTTTTCCACAACACCGTATCGTTTGCCCAAGGTGTCGTCAAGACTGCCACCTCCGCCGCCTCCCGAGTCGTCGAGTGCTTGGTCGCCAAGCAAAGGCAAACGTCGCGTTCTGCCAACCCCGCTACCTCGGAAATACACTCCGCGTAAACCTACCAGTAGTGAATTCGAGTATCGTTACCCGGATCAACCTCGCTCAGCGACTCCCCCGTCCTCCCTTCGCAACCCAGCTATCCTGGGAGCTTACCGAGAAAACGAGCCAGAGTCGGAGACAGACGTTGAACCCCTTACATTCGACGATAAGTCTGATTTAGGTTCTGTCGCCGGAGATACTAAGATACCGGACGAAGAAGAAACCAATCTATTGACCTATATGTCGACCCTTACCGAAGGATTGAACTTAGGATCAGGATCTGGGCAGGAAGCCGCGAAGCCCTCTTCCGATCCCCCGTTGTTTAACCGAGAACCTACCGCCCGCGAATGGGAAGAGTTACGTGCTAAGTTTACTCCCCTGACGATCGCAGATGCCAAACCCAATGGTGGTCGCGAGTTTAACCTCAACAAACCTCGGACCTATAATGGCAATCACGATCTGTTCTTTACGTGGATTACCCAAGTTAAGGGATATCTGCAGATCAATCAGCACGTTTATACTACTGACCATCTCCGGATCGGTTTAACGTTATCCTTCATGACCGAAGGAGCTGCTGCGGCGTTCGCCGAGGTCTATATTAATGAACACGACCGAAGCGGCCGGCTATACTACAAGGACAACTGGGAACAATTCGAAGCTCGCCTTAAAGCTACTTTCGTATCCGGAAATCCGGAACACAAGGCCCAGATCGAACTCGTAACGTTAACGCAAGGAAAAGATCCCTTCGAGACCTATGTGTCTAAGTTCCTTTCCGTTTTTAATCGCACCGGCTACAATGATGACAACTTTAACGGAGCGATATTCTTCGGACAAGGACTTAACAAAGAAATACGTGATTGGGTCTTAGATCATAAAGATCCGCATACGGTTTCTGACTGGATCGCCTACGCCGGACAAGCCGTCAGCAAAATCGAACAGAAGAGAACTCTCGACGAAAAGAAGAAAGGGGGTTCTAACCAAACCTCTCGTTATCACTTCCCGTCTAGACCCTCGAGGGATCCGTACGCTATGGACGTCGACAAGCGACGTCAGAAGACTAACAAGAGCGACAAGAGCCATGTACGATTGGTGCGCTGTTATAATTGTGCCGAAGAAGGCCATTTCAGCAAGGATTGCCCAAAGCCTCGGAAGAAGAGAGTCAACGAGTTAGACGTGGAAGAAGAAGAAGAGGTCGAAGAGTCTAAACCTTCCAAAGAGAAGGGTTTTTGAAGGGGCGTTCTGAATCTTCCTCGTGCAGATCGCCCGGAACTAAAAATGTTTTGAGTGCTCGTGTTGCCTGTAATAGTATCGCCGATGAATCACGAATGTGTGCTCGATCTATTTATGGAACACTTGAGCTTCTCAATTACGGAAATGCGAGGATACCCGCCACAATCGACAGTGGCGCCGAAGTTAACCTGATCGGATCCCGGCTTGTTTCAAAAATGAAACTGCGAACTTACCCCGTGAAGAAGACCTGGAATATTACTGCCTTTGACGGTAACGTCAAGTATACCGTAACGAAGAAGGTTTTCTTGAAGTGTCGCAATATTGTCAAGCCGATACACCAGTTCGAAATCCTCTGCTACGTTGGGCAGATGGAAAAGGATCATCTGATCCTGGGGATGCCGTGGTTACGAAAAGAAATGCCGATTGTAAACTGGCGAACTCATAGGGTGGTTGGATGGGGTGGTTCCCCAGATGAGCAACCGCCGAAGAAGACAGAAGTCGGTATGCATGAGGTCAAGGACGCCTCTGTAAACCACACCACGATTTCGATGCAACTCGAAATGAATGCCGGACCTCATGAGGTCCCGGATCTCCCGAAGGAATACTCGGATTTTGCCAAGGTCTTTTCCGAAACCGATATTCCCCTGCCCCACTTCCGTGAAGGGCTCGACCATGTCATTAAGACGAAGGAAGAATTTCGGAAAGACAATAAGAAGATGATGAAGAAGGCCACGCTGTACCCCATGTCGCCCGAAGAACTCAAGATCCTCGATGAGTTCATCGATGAAAATCTTGAATGCGGCAAAATTATACCTTCGGATTCACCAGTCTCGGCCCCGGTGTTCTTCGTAGCAAAGAAGGATGGCAAGAAACGGTTGGTGCAAGACTACCGGTACCTGAACTCTCACACCATACACGACTCCTATCTGCTTCCGAATATTCCGCAAATGGTGGACGAATTATGTGAATCCAAATACTTCGCAAAATTCAATATTCGATGGGGGTTTACGAATGTCAGGGTAAAACCAGAAGACCAATGGAAGGCCGCGTTCCTAACACCGCGAGGTCTCTTTGAGCCCACGGTTATGTTTTTCGGCCAGTGTAATTCCCCGCCAACGTTTCAAAGATTTATGGATACCACATTTGCTAACCAACTACACAAACGACAGCAGTGTGGGTATATGGACGACGTCGTAGTCCATGCCAAGACCATCCCCGAGCTACGCCGCTACGTAAGGGAGTTTCTCGAAATATGCAAGAAGGAACGGCTCCGCCTGAAGATCTCCAAATGTGTCTTCGAAGCCGAGGAAATCGAGTTCTTGGGAATGAAAATTTCTCAAGGAAACGTTCAAACCGTGTCGGTCAAAACCAACGCCGTCGAAAGCTGGCCGACCCCACATAACCTAAGGGACGTCCGTTCGTTTTTAGGGTTTTGTAATTTCTATCGCAGGTTTATTCCCTCTTTCTCGCAACTTGCGAGACCGCTCCACAACCTGTCGAAGAAAGATACGAAATGGCGATGGGGCGAAGAAGAAAATGGTGCCTTCGAGAAAATAAAGTCACTGATGTGCTCGGCACCGGTACTTCAAATACCCGACCATCGCAAACCCTTCGCACTCTTTACGGACGCTTCTAAGGTTGGCACAGGAGCCGTACTTGCTCAGAAAGGACCAGACGATGAGTGGCATCCTTGTCACTTCCTCTCTGAATCGTTGAAAGGAGCTGAACAACGTTACCAAGTCTTTGACTTGGAAATGTTAGCAGTTATGCGCGCATTGGACGCCTTCCGGCACTACTTAATATCGCCGGTAGAACCGACCGTGATCTTTACGGATCACAAGAATCTCACTTATTGGCGCCACCCGCAGAAACTCACCCCACGTCAAGCCCGATGGCTCGACACGCTCCAAGGATATCCGGTCCTGTTCTCGCACAAGCCCGGCAAATTGATGGGCGTACCCGACGCCCTGTCCTGACGACCCGACTACGGTGAAGAACCCGCCGTCACAGCTGCTGCCCTACCCGATGCCATGTGGCTTGAAGGGGGGGTGAATTCCGACTATTCCGACAAAGACCGTCCCGACCACGCTTCAAACGCCAACATGGCCTCGGATCAACGCCCTAAAGAGGAAACGAAAAAGGTTGACCGTCGCCGACGAGGGGTCTACGCCATATCAAGGGAAGTGTACGAACGCGCCACGAGCGAAACGCCAAAGGATTCGACACTCTCCGAAGAAAACCCCGAAGTTCAAAAAGCGACCGACAGTACGAAACGGTACAAGCAAAGGCTCTATATCCCTCCGAAGACTAGAAAGGAATGTCTACACGACTACCACGACCATCCGACCTCCGGACACCCTGGTGTAAAAGCCATGACGAAGAAAATGATAAAGGAAGTCTGGTGGCCCGGAATGTGGAAGTCTATACGTGACTACGTCAAGGGATGCCCAATATGCCAAGCGAATAAAATCATCACTCACCCGGTCACTCCGCCCGTTACGCCGAACGACACACCGAAAAACCCCCTCCCTTTCCAACAGATCTCTATGGATCTTATCACCGACCTGCCCGAGTCAGAAGGATACGACTCAGTCTTAACAATTGTGGACCAGGGGTTGACGAAAGCGGCTGTGTTTGTGCCGACCAATAAAACCGTGGATTCAGTGGGCATAGCCCGTCTGTTCCAGCAATATGTCTATCAACGGTATGGTCTTCCGGAAGCGGTTATATCTGATCGCGGTCCGCAGTTCGCATCGGCCTTTACGAAAGAGCTGTACAAGTCACTCGGAATAAAAACAAAGCTGTCCTCCACGTACCACCCTCAGACGAATGGAGAAAGTGAGCGCGTTAACCAAGAACTCGAAACGTATCTGCGCTGTTATTGCGCTGAGCTGCCCAACTCGTGGGCTCGTAAATTACCAGATGCTGAGTTCGCCCACAACTCACACATCCACTCGGTACATGGGCAAACCCCGTTCTCGTTGCTATACGGTTTTGATCCTTCCCCCTACCCCGTTGCTCGCACCACCGCCGCGCCGTCTGTTGATGATCGGTTGCAGTCCCTGGCGATCAATCGCGACCTTGCCCAGCTTAGTCACAAAAGGGCACAGGATGTGATGCGATCAAGATCAAAAGGAAGCTATGTCGAGCCCAAGAAGGATGACCTGGTATGGTTAGATTCAGGGAACTTACGCACACAGGGACAGTCGTCAAAATTAGAACCGAGACGACTGGGTCCGTTCCCCATCGTTGAGGTGATTTCGCCTGTGGCCGTCAAACTGGGTCTTCCGTCCACTTGGAAGGTACACCCGGTGTTCCATACTTCTCGGATCTATCCGTACACCGAAACGGCCGAATATGGCAATGCGCCCGCTCCCCCTCTTCCCGATTTGGTAGACGATGAAGTCGAATGGGAAGTGGAGACAATACTCAATCATCGGAGCAAGGGGCGCAGAAAGGGGCGCGAGTACCTTGTTAAATGGGTTGGGTTCCCTCATTCCTCTAACACGTGGGAGCCCGAGGAAAATATAAAAGACCACGCTGAAGAGGTGCTCGAGCAGTACAAGCTCGCCCGTCGCCTTAATGTCTAGCCCTCGCTCTGTTAACACTGAAAACCCCGGTTTCGACGACTATTTCTCTTATGACGATGCAACCCTTGCCTCCTCCGACTTCTCCTACGATGACATGGAGATCTCCTCCGCCTCTCCCTCGTACTCCCCCTCCGGCTCGTTTCCCCTCCCACGTGAATTACTCAGCCATCCGCTCCCCGGAGCGCCACCGTCTACCGACGCAGAGACTGCCGCCTCACATGAACCCGTTTCTGACACCTCCGGCTTCCGCCCTCTCGGCAGCCTCACCCTACGTCGCACCAAACCCAAGAAGGGCAAAGCCCGACCACGACCCCCGACACCGATGCCCTCGATCCCCCTCATTGATCGACTCTCAGCCGCGCCCTACGACGATGAGCCTTTCGGCCCCAAAGCCGAACCTTCCTCCCGACCGCTACCCGCTTTACCCATCCCCGGAGCCGTACCATGCCAGCACGTATCAGAAGGTTCTGGATCTGCCGTCAATCCCTCTCCAGTCAACCCAACAGCTTACGACATCGTCATGGAACCCACGACGGCACAGTTCTTCGACTATTGTTGGCTGCTTACGAAGTACAACCCAGGGGACCCACTCGTCGGGGTCACACGAGAACAAGAGCAACGTCTACAGCTGCTGTGTCAGATCTTCCGAGGATCAGACGTAGTTGCCTCCTATGTGCCTAAGTTTTTAGACATTACTGTTAAAACCCCTGACTCCACAGGTAACGCCACCTTCCTGGAGAATACGCTTCGCGCCGCAATATCCGCTATGGGCGAGGTTCAATATGACCTTGTCCAGATCCTTCACCAAGATCTCGGTCCCATCGTCGCCAACTCCTTTCGTCGCCTTATGGCCGATAGACCTGGAAGAACCGGTCTGGATGTGTTATGCCAGGTGGCTGCTGCAGCAGAGAGAGGAGGATCGAACCTTCATAGAGTGGTCTCGCCACCGCCAGATGAGTGGCGGTCCTTCCAGTCACCGTCGTGGAGTCCCGCTGACCGAACAGGAAACCCATCGACTCTTGGAGTTGACCCAACAAGGTTATCCGTCCCTTCGGTTAAGGTCGAAACGCCTCCTCCGGCCGAGGAATCGGAGGAACGAACGAAACAGAGGATCTTCCAGCAAGCCGCCGTCGTCCTAGCCAAGTATTCGACCACCAATGCCACCGTCTTTGACTGGGAAGCCTTCCTCGATAAAGCGTGTGAAAGCGCTTGGGGAATCGCCGATCAGCGCCCGTATAACACCATCCATGCCTTAAATCCGTTCCCCGCCTCGCCGTTTATCGTGCTGGAACTGGAGGATAAATTGCGTTTTTACCTAGGTGGTCGTATACAAGTTCCCGCTGACCACCCCCTTCGGATCTATACTTGTTTCGACTGTGGTTACTTAGGCCACTGGTCCTGTGGTCATGGGGCAGGCTCTCGCTGGTGCGATCCTGAACATGCAGCCGCTATCTGCCCGTTCGGTCCCCCGACTTCCCAACCCTCGTCTTCCCACTCCTCGTCTCCCGTCGCGCCCTCCACCGGCCGTCGTTCGCAGTCCCCGCGTACCCTCCGATCTCGTCGACCAGGAGCTCGCCGCCCTTGAAGGGGGGGTGATGTTACGCCTCGACCCGGCTCCTTCCATTTCCGGGCTCGAGCTCTGGCTCCGCGCCTTCTGTCCCGCCATCCTCGTCGTACTCGGCTGCTCCCTCGTCGCTATCCTTATTGGGATACGCGTAATCCTCCCTAACCGGCCCGGCGGTCTCTACCTTTGGTAAGCCGTGTGGTAACCGATCCTTGTTCCGATCAAACGTCGGAACTTCCTTACCTCCGTTGGGCGTAACCCCAACTCCATATCCGTGCAAGTGTCGTGTACCCTTCAACAGGGCCCAGTCTCCGTTTTGTTTGTGACTCATTTCCTTCTCATGACTCATCCTTTGTGTCTTGTGCCCGTTTGTAATATAGCTGCACATGGCTGCGCATAGTCGCTTCTCTTGTCGCGAGCCCACTTCGTGCGCTCGCTCCCATTGGTTGTATGTTCCGGCTGTACCTTAGGCCCGCACCCCATATTACTGTACATGCCTGTAGCCCACTTCTTGTGGGCCCTGGACGTTGTTTCCTTTGGGCATTGCGCCCAGTACCGGTACCGTATATATAGAGCTACTGTACCGTTGTACTTCCCTAACTTTTCGCTACCTTGCAACTCGTGCCATTTATCACCGTTCTTCGGAGATACGAGTGGTTCGACCAAGGGTGCTCAAAGTAACTACGCACCGAGGTAACCCCGACTTCGTCTTTTAAGGCTACACCGTTCTTCGGTGCTTCGAGTCTTAGGCGATTTCGTTTATTACACCGCTCTTAGTGTTGCTACACCTTTATTAGGTGCTTCGAGCAACCCGCAGCGTAACAGCTTTCTCACAAAGTGACAGGAAGGGCTGGAGGCTGTCATGCCACATCACCTATATCAGGTAATATCCTGTTCTGGGAACTTTTGTGATTAGTTATGGGGCTCACCTAGTGTTGCCATTGAACTGAGCTCAACTCAAAGTAACTTCACTTTGATTCAAATTCTACATCAGTTCAGTGGAGTTTGATGGTGCAAGTATCCACTCAACACCTTGCTTTGTTGTCATGCAACCACATGATTGGATGGGACACTCTAGTGACTTTGTTCAAACTCAATTTGCTACACTTCAGTAAGTCAAAGTGTGGCTGAACTACCACTTTGATTTGACTTGGTCTGGTTTGTGACAACACTAGGTTCACCCATGGTGAGCTTTGGTAATATGTTCATCATACCAATTTCCCTGCTTATATTTGACAGTGTGGAAAATGTAGATGTCCAAATTCTGTATGATATATGGTCAATGTGGAACAGCACTGGCATGTGACCATTCAAAGCTGGAGACTTCATTTTTCCTCTCAAACATAGTGTGAACATTTGGGTCAAAAATACATTTAGGTGCACCAGTTCCCATGGTGTCTTTCTCATCTAATTGTAGCTGCTGACCAGTCAATCCATTGTCTCAGCATGTTCACTATTGTGACACTCAATGTGTTTCTTAGACTGAAAAATGTCCAGCTGAGATTTTGCCCTGCCATTTGGCACAAACTAAGGAACATTCAGTCATGCAATCCCAGTTTGTGGCTTGGCCCATTGAGAAAGATAGCATTAGAGACATACCACCAGACAAATGTTGCTATTGCATGGTATGTGACATAATGTGCCCAGTGTCACTGTCAGTGACAACAAGCACAGGTGTGTACTCACTGTGATGGATGATGTCAGTTCATTCACATGTGGTGCTGGTAGGTCAGTTCATGCAGGCTGTGTGGTACACATGGCATTTGACAGCAGACACATGATACAAACAGTGTGACAAATATGACTTTTGTAATATTAAATCCTCACTAGCTTTAGTGTTTAGTGCTACTATGCTGGGTGTACTGTACATCAGAGATGGAGTATGTAAAAGAAACCCCAACAGCAAATGGCTCAGCTGTCCTTGAGATATTCATGCTTGCTGTCAGCAATTGATGTCTCCTTTGAGTTTTGTGACAAACACTGAGCAGCAATGGACTGTCTTAAGGCAGTGATAGTTGCCTCCCCAGCTCTTCATCCTATTGACTACTGTTCCTCTTTGCCAGTCATCCTCACTATTGACACCTCAAACATTGCTGTTGATTACATCCTCATGCAAGAGGGAGAAGATTCCAAGTGGTACCCTGCTCACTTTGGATCCATCACCCTTAATGACTGAGAGAGGTGCTATAGCCAAGCCAAGTTAGAGCTCTTCAGCCTGTTTTGAGTGCTGCATGACATGTGGCTTTATGTTTTTGGCATGCAGAATTTAGTTGTTGAGGTCAATGCCAGGTATATCAAGGGTATGATTAACAATCCAGACTTACAGCCTAATGCCACCATCAACCAGTGGATTGCTGGAATACTGCTCTTCAATTTCCAACTAGTTCACATACCTGCCCCCAAGCATGCCACTCCTGATGGGTTGTTGAAGAGACCAAGAGCTGAAGAAGACCCTGAAGTAGTATGAGGATTGGGTAGACAAATGTGGAGCCTTCAATATGGAACTTGTGAATTGCCAAGAGCCAAGGACTCAGATGCTACATCCCCCAGAAATTCTACTATCCATATACTGCTCATCTACAATCTTCCCTCAGGATGTCAGCATATTCATAGCAACTGAGTTACTGCCAGAAAACACCAAGACCAAAATCCCATGATCAGAGAAGGTGAAGCAGAGGGACAAGAGGCTGGAAGTTGTGAGGAGGTTCTTAGAGATGAAGAAGCCACCAGATGAGTTGGGAGGGTGTAACCCCAGCTCCATGTATAGACAGCCCTCAACAGCTGATATGTCTCCTGCCCATGTCTATGCCCATTTGCCTTCTCTGACTCATCTTTGTCTTGCACCATAGCTGTGCATACTGCACATTACTACAATTCTGAACCTGACACATTTCAGTATGTCAGCCCATTGGCTGTCTACATTTATGTCTCAGTCCTGTCTTACTGTACATTGTCTTGTGCCCATTTCTTTGGCAGTGCAGCTTGTAGTATATAGACCCTACAATACATACTTGCTGTGTCTCTTGAACTTTTCACTATCTTGCAAATATCATCATTTATTGCCATCCTTTGGCAATACAAGTAATCAATACCAAGGAAGCTCAAAGTCATAACACTTCAAGGTGTTGTCATACCACTGACATTGGTAGCTGCACCATTATTTGGCACTCCTTGCTACCAGCAGCATAACAGTCCATGGAGGCTCTGACTGTATCCACTGGATGAATGATAACAAAGTTAGAACTCCACCTGAATGCAGCAGCTTATGTCATGGATCTCATGATTGTCTCTTGTGGTTTTTCATCAAGTTTTTTCCAGTAGTTTTCTTCCTGAGCTGGCTCTTATAGAAGATAGAAGATGCTAGTCTCACGTACTTCGGTCAAGTTTCGAATAGGAAATTACCATATCGAAGCATTAAGTCATGGGGAGAAGATATCGAGCATAGAAAGCAACAATACAAGGGAGCTTCTCTCAGGTGGGGTTAAAGGAGCGTGGATGCGGGTGAAGGAAACACGTGGGTTTGACTGTGAGGTGGGTGTGGGGGGGAGAAAGAAAATATTAGAAAAGGGACGAGTTTGGGCTTGCAAAGACAGAAAACGACAACAGAAGAAGGCGACTGCGCCCTCAGTAAGACGAGTGATCGGATAGATAAGACGAGCCAATGTAGGTAGCTGGGGAGTGTACCGACGATAGAAATGACAGGAGAGAGGGAAGGGTAAGAAGGGTTGCGATACTCCTGAGCTCAGATGTTGATGCAGAATATGCAGTCCACAATCAGGAAACAGGATGATGAAGGTGGCTAGGTGTCGTTCGCCATTCGTGGAAGTTGACTAGTCCACTTCCTGAAGTTGAGTGATCGACAGCGTGATCACATTTAGCGAAATAGCATTCCCCAAATTCGTACAAACGTCACCTTGATGGATCTTACATCTTCCTCCGCATCCGTCATCTAAAAGGAACATGGTGTCCACAGCGTTACACATCCACATAAATAAGCAACGGTTCTCCGACGCCCTCAATCTCTGGGATAACACATTTCAAGTCGAATGCCTTGGCGAGCACGATCTTGAATATCTTTTGAACGTTGATCGATGCGGACGTTGAACAGAAGATCAGGGATGCGTGCATTGCCTTTGCAAATCGCTTCGCCTATCAAAGTGTTCAGTGCATGAAATAGCACGGCGGCTACTCTCCGCCCACCTGCTTGGTGATCTCCTCCTGCTCATCCCTCGGAAACGTTGCAAACGTGTCGAACTTGGTACCGATGAGGAAAGGGATCGCGGTCTGTACAGCGGTATCAACAACCAGATCATACGGGGCAGATATGTGGTCCAGGAGCTGTACACCCACAGACGTGGCTGGACACGACAAGGAGGAGATGCTCGGCTCTGTGGCACTAACCTTGTTAAATCCCCTTGCCTGTCGATACCATTCTTTTACTGAATTCAACGTTGACTTTCGCGAAAGATCGAACATGAAGAGAATGGCGACAGCATCATTACAAACGAGGGGCAGCATGTTCACGAACTCCCGCTGTCCCCCCAGGTCCCAGATAGAAAATGTGATCGTCGTTCTTCGTACCGTAATCGTTTTCTCCATGAAGTTCACGCCTGAAAAAAAGAGGGCGGTGAGCGCCACGGATGTGAATACGCGAGGACGAGGGTGCCGACCTAGCGTTTGGATGTAATCCTCGTCGAAGCTGCCTTCTACGTACTTGACCATAAGACTCGTCTTGCCTATTTGCGAGTCTCCCACCATCCCAACTTTGATGACAACACTGTTCTTCTCCTCATTGTTCTCCACCAAAGGATGCGGATTCTGACCGCTTGGCCCGACCAAAGCAGAGGAGGAAGCTGAGCTTGTCGGAGCGGACATCGTCGGTCCAAGCAGTATTGGTATCCGGGTTTACTGGCGTTGCAAGGGTTGACGAGTGGGACTAAGGCAACCGTAGGATCCTTGAGAAATGGGGGTATTAAGTGGTATGAAATCAAAAGAGGTGGGGGAAAGAAAAGGAAAGCGCGTGCTGTAGTGCGTTGGCGAGAAGTTCGATAAGCGCTCCAGGCCTGATCGATCAGCCCGCGCTCAGTGCAGAACGGAACTGAAACGTGAACGGTCTGAACTTGTTGCGTCGTCGTCCGTCAACCAACGCAAAAACAGGCGAGACAAATGGACAGGAAAGTTGGACAGAAGGGACGTGTAACCGTCTCAACCGTGTTGCCTATTTCGCAGGCTCGGCAGATCAAACAACGACAAAATTCAGACTCTCACTTGTACAAGCTGTGTACTTCGGTTCAACTACGTGGGCTGCGCTGAACTCCAGAAAGCGAGTCATCGATTCATCTCTCTTCCTGCCGCAGGTCATGACCACTAACGAATTTATCGGCTTGGCCGAGACTCTTATTCTGTTACAAACAGTTTTCGCCCTCCTCATGCGCGACAAGCTGGATTTGTCTGTCGGAGACCTCTCTCTGTTGAATTCTTCCTAGCATTCTCGAACCGGTGGTTCCGAGCAGTGTGGTTGCGCGTCGCCTACCTCCGAAGTCGAGTACTTTTTGCCTTGGGAATGGCCAGTACCTGCGACACCGGGAGCGACATCCTGCAACCTTTCCCGGATTCCGTGTTGGGTTGTTCCCCAAGTCTGATTCCCCTCATCCCCTCATGTATTATAAGTAGAGAGAACATAAAAGCGTGAACTCGGTCGCTGACTTGACCAGCCGCGGGACGCGATCAAGTCACGTGATGGCGGCGCGTTGTCGCGTTGAATGATCTGTCGGAGTTCGGAAGCAGTCCACCCGCTTTATGTAAAGCGCGCGCGACTTGGCCAGCAGAAACTTTCTTGAATTTCTTCCAGCAAGGACCACTTGGAGGTCAGTCAGCGCTGTAGGGTTGTCTAGGCTTGCAACTGTCATCGCTACTATTCACGCTATGCGAACGAGGTCTCAAACTTCAGTGCTCGGCAAACGACCACATCAGGCCGATAGCAAGCCAGCCTCTGTTGTATCCACCGTCGACCAGACATGCTCACAGGCCATACCCACCCCAGAACTTACACCAAAATCGAAACGCGCTCGTGTTTCTCTTTCCCAAATCGATGGGGACTCCAACAAGGAAAACGTCCCTCCCTTCCGTACCGAGGGATCGGTAGTGTCTCCGACGAGTCCACCTCAGTCCCTGAGGCGTACCAGCACTGAGATAATTACACCCTCGCGCGCTAGAACTGGTAAGTACTGCCGCACATGCCTTTTCGTTGTCATCAATGACTCTTTGCAGGTAGAGGTCGTCATGCATCCACGTCCAACATCCAGGCACTGCCCACCACGGATATGTCTACTCTGGCCTTGTCCACTCCCCCGCCTACTCCGCACGCGACCCTTCTTCCTATTCATGCCCGTGCTCGTGCACTTCTACGTGCAACCTGCAATGACAAATCACCTATAACCGGTCGCGTGACCGAACGAGAAACCATCAAAAACTTTATTTGTTCGTCTTGGGAATCGCAATCGACATATCCCTCTCTTTTTATTTCAGGAATGCCCGGCACCGGCAAGACCGCCCTGGTAAATGCCGTGCTCAACGAACTGGAGGAAGACCGCGATGTCGAAGTAATATCCGTCAATTGCGTGGCTTATCACAACCTAGATGCACTCTGGGACCACCTTCGCGACACCTTCGCGACAACTCAACCCATCAAGGGTAGCCCGAGGAAAGTAAGAGGAAAGCTCAAACCGCTCCTGGACGACCTCCTTGTATTAAGGAAAAGAAAATGGTATATGCGGATTTAATGGCTGGCCTAGTGATAGGCTAACGGGCATTTGTAGTCTCCTCGTTCTCGATGAGCTTGATCATATCGCAAACTCCTGTCGATCACTCTCCGCGATATTTTCCCTTGCTCGTAAACACGCAACAACTTTTCGTATCATCGGCATTGCCAATACCCACACACTCACCTCGTCGGCTACTTTGCTGAGTGACGATGCTACGGAAATTCCAACTCTTCATTTTGGAGGATATACATCATCTCAGCTACTGGACGTTCTGAAGGCCCGACTTTCGCCGTTATTCGAACCCGAGGATGATCAAGAAGTTAAGAAAAGCGCACAGAAGTTTCTTCCTACGGCAACCTTGACCTTTCTGGCGAAGAAGGTCGCTTCACAGACCGGGGACGTCCGCATGCTCTTCGGTGTTCTACGCGGCGCTATCGACAAGGCCGTGTCGTCGGCCTGTCCCGGTGCTGAGGAAAACCCTCTGGCGGCCTCGGTTCCCGTTGTCACACCTAATCATATTCTAGATGCCTTCAAAGCGTATCTGCCCTCCAACGACGCTTCTCGTAAGAACGTAGTGCCTACTATGGCGTCTACAACCGCATCTTCGAACAGCGAGATTGTGACCAAGGTGCGCGGTTTTGGGTTGCAAGCCCGACTAGTTCTGCTATCTATCTTGCTGGCCACGAAGCGAATGGAAGCCTTTCTCCCATTAGCCTTCTCTATTTCTTCCCCCCCAAAGACACCCGTGAAACGTACTGGCTCAATGGGACTCTCCAGTAAACCCGCCGGTCTCGACCTTGCTCAGATACATTCCTATTATACTGCGCTCCTCTCGCGTGCGGAACACAGTACATTCGCTCCAGTTTCTCGAAGCGAATTTGCAGATCTGATAGGGGTGTTGGAGACATCCGGGCTCATCTCGTCGTCCATTTGTTCCTCTGTCACGTCTCCGTCGAAGTCGGGTCGTCGTGGGTTTGGTCGCTCAACGTCATTTGGTGCGATGGCAAAGGGTACTACAGCAGGTCAAGATATCCGTATCGCAGATACCGTCCGTGTAGACGAAGTCCTTCGCGGCCTGGGCGTCGCCGATCCTCAAGCCGAAATCGCGGATCCGCGGGAGGAAGAGGTCAGAGCGATATGGGTCCGCGAGAGCGCAAGAATAGTAAAGGACGTCAAGCTTCGCACTCAATCGAAGGCCAACTTAGACAACCTGATTGAGGGGGCGTTCGAGAACTGATGGTAGACATTTGCACGCTGAGACGAATAGTTGCACCGGACGAAGGTAACGGCAATTTCTTTGTAGCCATATCATGTATGCTCCCCACCATACCATTCATCCACGCTTCATCTTTTCATATTCACAGTGGTGTTCTTTTGTAGTTATGCTTGTGGCCCTTCCACGCCTCTCACTATGCGGAACGATCATGCCATGCTAGAATCATCTTTTATACAACGTCATAGATGTCATGTCAAACTTATGTAAGGTGAAGTTTGATTTTGAAGTCTCGGTAACATAGAGTAAGATAGAGCACTATATCTTCCCATAGGGGTGCCTAGAAAACGAACTAGTTTTGTCGAGCGAGCAGAGGCCCAAGACCCGCCATTTGATTTCCCTGGATGTTGAGCGTGGATACCGTTGTCATTTGGCACGTCCATTGTGCAACAGCAGCTAGGGCGGCTGGGTGGACAGGAATGCCCATCGCCATGATGCGGTTGCTTGTGGTATATAGGCTCGTGATACATTCAAGCCGGAAGATGATCAATTCATGCGGTACATGAATTGAGTTATTTTGCACTCTCCAGCGAGAAATTACGGTTCAGGATCAGATGTGACGTCAAAGGGGGAGATGCATATATCTTCCTTTGTCTTCGACTTGTCCTGGTTCAGCGTAAGGAGAAGTGGTGGTCTTGGCGTTGCCGGAGAAATCGGCGGACTGCAAAACTTAAGAGACGTTTCTGGTACAAAATGCGACGCATGGTCACGCGGGAAACCCAAGGCAGCGCGAAGGATCAGCATCTGAGAGGACACGCACTTATGGGTAAGATGTTCAGTCCATGAACACCATTCCCCTGGAATAAAGTGACTCACAGTTAGCATCACATATAGCGAAAGGAATGCCACAGAGACGCCGCTATCGAGAGCGAGGGTCACGAGAAACGCTATTCCGATCGCTGTGCGTGGTAGGGCAGACGCAATGATCACCAACACGACACAGAAATATCTCCGCGAATAATCAGGGCCAAGAACGCTGCGGATCCTCCATGCCATGATCCATATGCGGCCACATAGCGTCGACGTGACCAGGAGGTTTAGAACGATAACTACCGCATAGTACGCGATGGCTATATGTGCGGCTTCTCCAGTAAATATATTACCACGCTGGGTAGCACTGTACGCACAGAGAAGTGCGCCCAAAACTGGATACAATAGGTCAGGACGAATTTTCGGACATGAAAGGTGAGCTCACCCACTGTTGCCACCCACAGCACATAAGGTGGAACGAGGACCCATATCCTTTCCCACAGAATATAAAGACGATGAATCTTTCGAAAATTCAGCTCCAACTGTTAAACAATCGCCGAAGGTACATACAAACAAGGCATCGCTGCTCAGTTGTAAGCCAACCATAGCTATCAGGCCCAGAATCTGGTACCACACGGAAGTATGGTCGGCGTAGTATTGTTCCATGCCCCCGTTGTAGTCGTAGTGGATGATCCACATTTCTTGTCCGAGAACTGCTTGCACCAGCACGACGATGCTGGAGAGGAGTAAGAGCAGACCGCTTAAGCATCGACGTGTAACTGGGGTATTGAGAGAAAGAGAATCCGAAGACTCCCCCAAAGAACAGTGAACTGTCTGACAGCACAAGGCTAATTGAACGCCTTGGAAAAGCGTTCAGTGATATGCTAGGCCGCAGTGAGGATGCTTACCATAGAGGATAGTACTCAATATATTGCCAATATATAAGGAATTCTGCCATAGCGGACCTGCGTTTATCATGATGGGGGAAAGGCAATGCAAATGGTTCGAACTGTCGGCGAGGAGCTTGCTGTCTTATACCTCGAACACCTATGGAGCGGGGTCCAGGTAGAATCGAAAACTACTACCTCCAGTACTTGCCTTGGGCATTTCATGAACTTTCTGCCTCGAAAAATTGGACAGCAATCTAAGATGCTTTCCTCCATTTCCGCTCGATATGTCAAGGATGGGGATAGGAATGGTTGACTACCCTCCATGCGTCCGTGTCCTAGCATGTACGGCACCTGCATGAATCCAGTTGCTGACCACCAACGAGGGCTGTAGTTTCGTGGGAAGAACGCCGCTCCTCCCAACTACGAGTTTCCGTGAGACCCTCCAGCCACGAGTCTGCCATTACGCTTGGAGGCCATACAGTATCGACCAATAAATAAGATTTTTCAGGTATAGTGCGACCCAAGTGGAGGTGTTTACTCGACATAACACGATTATCTTACTATGTGGCACACCGAGTATGCGGTACTATTCTTGAGTCTGAACTTCGTAAAGAATGGCAGACATCAAGAATAGCATATTTTTACGCGTCATTAGGTGATGTTGTACAAATCGATGTGCACGAAATTGATGTACTAATAAACCCACCTTTCACGTTGCATGGCGGTAGGTCATCAGTATCATTGCACCTTATATCTCACCCTCGAACATGCAAGCCAAAATTCTTTCCCGCCCTCTTCAGTCCAGCCAAGAGGACCTAAATCGCACTCGGCACAGATGAACCACTTAAGCGTTCTTGTAGGACCTTACAACAGGGTTTCGGTACCTGAGGGAAAGTCTTTCGGGGACTGCATACCTGGTGTTTCGCTACTGAACTGGACCGCTCGCGTGAAACCGATATTCTCAAACTCCATCGGGGATGGAGTGATCAACCACCAGTGAGTGGTAGCAGGAGGCACTGGAAGCGGAGTGAGGTCCGGGTGCAAGGTCCTGTTAGGATCATCCATCTGGAACAGCGTGAAGATGTGCACGGGCAATGATACGGTTTCTTTACCCCTACGCTGGCCCCCTCCACCCACATTCCTACATTGTGCTTCAGAATTACACATCCACATCCAGTGCGTGGGCAGGTAAGGTCGTATTTATTCTTCAACACCCCCTGCTTCGTGACGTCCGTACTGCATACGTCCATGACACCGTTATCAAAATCCTGAAGACTTCGAGTGACAGAATTCTGCGCTGATGGCCTGCACAAGGCCTCGATTAGTCCAGGCGGTAACGATACCGATTGATCAGGTCCGGTAGCAGGGGCTAACTCTGCGGGCTGTTTCGACTGTGAAGTCTCGCACATTTCACGTCACGGTGATAATCGAAAGATAGTTTGATTAGTAAGCTAGTAACTACCTTCCAAGTTCTTGTAGAAAGATGCTTGGGAGCGACATATGACTAAAAAAATACAGCGTGCATCCCCCTGGAAGTAGTTCGTAGCAACCACACCAAGAAATATCGGTTGTCAGGTTCCCT
This sequence comes from Pisolithus thermaeus, assembly GCA_024663475.1. Classification (NCBI taxonomy): domain Eukaryota; kingdom Fungi; phylum Basidiomycota; class Agaricomycetes; order Boletales; family Pisolithaceae; genus Pisolithus; species Pisolithus thermaeus. Next base: position 1,138,383 of record JANFAF010000001.1, read on the forward strand.
GAGGAATAAAAGCAGATGGCACTATAACCGGGAGATCCGTAAGAGAGGACCAAAAACAAAAGGATGCATTAAGGGGGAATCGAACCCCCGGCGGGTCGATGGCAACGACCCAGGTTACCACTACCCCATTAATGCGATACTGTGAACATGTCTTCTAAGTTACTCAAGCTGTCGGATACATTAGACACGTGGATGTAAATACGTAGTACAACATTTCACTTTTAGATGCCTTAAAATCGAATGTTCTTGACTGTCCTAGGGTTACTCCTGAATCGTCCAACCACACGGCCGGCACAGTTTACATTGACATCCCTCACCCGGCCAGCAACGTCGCTGTCGACAGTGAACTTGGCCATATTGGGTTTCCCGTGTTTCCACGAGAGGTCAAGCGTTATCCCACCACGTATTCGTGCACCTCTGACCGAACCGGACGGCCAACTTAGAGGCAACGCAGGGAGAAGTGTGACTTCAAGAGGGATGTCCATGCTGGCTACATCCGGTGCCTGTATTAATGCGTTCTTGCGCAGGTTATCAGATTCGTTGAAGAGATTCGCTTTCACGGTAGAGACTCACGAGCACTACAGCAGGATATCCCAAATTTGCATCAATTTGGAAGATAGTTGATCCATAAGTATATAACGAAAACAAATTCTGTGCGAAATTCCGCTCTATTGCATACTGAGCAACTAGTGTTAACGACAAGACACAACAAGCCGGAGAAGAACATACGGTCAACTCCTTGTAGAACTCGGCTCCATTGCCAAGCTGTGCCCAAGCAGCAGCCCTCCATACTTTCTCCCAGCCTGCATCAGCATCGGGTCCTGTCCCATTACCTCTATGAATAAGACTAATTTCAGCGGCCTTGAGAACTTGCTCCTTTGTATAATTCATGAACGTTCCATCGACGGTCAGACCGCCCTGCAAGGAAGGGGAATAAGAGGTGATAGCATATCCGGGATATAACTGTTGGTACGTTTAGTTGACTGGTACAGCACCTGAAAGTCAAATACATACTCCTATCAAATGGCTGAGGTGGCGATGGGTATCTGTCGGTTTGTCTATGTCCACCTTCCACTCTACAGTTATCGTTAAGCCAAAGAGGAGGATGAGATCCAGAACCTGAAAACGCCTGACCTTGAAGCTGACCCCATCGTCCGATCCGGAGGCCCATGTCCATCCTCTCCCGGCTTCTTCGAACAGCTGCCATGGCTCAATCGCCGTCTCAGAAGGTACCGACTATGTACGTACCGTCAAGGAAGTCGGTGTCACTGTCACCAGCGGCGACAAAGCCCTTTTCGATCGCATTGAATAATTGCCAGATCAGCTGCTGAGAGTGTGCACACCCTATCCATCATGGAATCAGGCCGTTTGACGAGACAATTCTATCCGGAACCTACCAAAGGTGATCGGAATTTGCTCTGGGGAATTGCATGGTACAGTTACAAGAGTGGAGTCGTTGAAGTACAAGTCCTCAACTAGCTTTTCCAGATGGAAGCTCGCGGCACCCTAATCAGGGTTAAGGAGTCCAAATGACGTGGCAGGCGCAGTTTATTCACCTTCAGCAAGGGCCATCCTTGACGTCTCCACCATTGGACGTCATTGGTATAATCAAAGTGATCCCAAACGTGGATCATCTAGGGTCAGGATTGGTGAGCGACTATCAACTTGCTAACGAGAAACGCAGACCGACCATCCAAGCATTCGACTCTGCAGCAAACTTCAGTACGGCTCTCATGCATTACAGCCCAGATTCATCGTACCAGGATAGTTAGCCCACTGAGCAGAGTTCCCTAACAACTTCATACCAGTGTGCCCGAAAATCTGTAACACCATGACAATGAAGGTATCTCGATCGTGTTTAACGGAAACGTCTCACATTCATCTAATCGAGATCGAGTCAGAAGTTGTCACTGTCAAACATCAAGCTGACCTACTTCGTCGTGTGTGACCCATCCGTGACTGATATTGTACAGAACTTCCGCAGTGTACCTACCGCGCGGCACCCACGTATTCTGTCCAAAGTAAGCTCTCAGCCAGTTTTCACAAAAGGCAGAGTTAACCTCAAAGTAATTGAACAGGGAGTTCATGACGTCCAGATTGGTCATCTCAGCAAACCAGTAGTTCATCTGGATATTGATGTTCGAGTCTAATAACCAGCTCAGCACTGAACACATTTCACAAACCAAACCGCTCACGATAGTCTGTAGTGGTGAGAAGCGTCAGCGATCATTTGGAGAGAAGAGGTCGATGTGAATCCTACCGGAGCCCCAAGCATTGACCTGTGCATCGGCCCATATGCCCTGCAGGTTTGCAGGCAACGTACCTCTAGCACTACTAACTAATAGATATCTTCCATAATTGAATAGAAGCCATTCCAAATACGGGTTGCCGATATGGCTTTGGTATGATGCAACAATCTGATCGGTAGGCAGTCTGAAGTCCGGGGTCTGACCAAGTGAAATGGAAAACCTGTCCATAAGTGAAGTATAGTCCGAAATGTGGGCATTGAGAACGGAGGTATATGAATCAGTGCTCGCATGCATGGAGGACATGAGGTCGATGAGATTGTTGTGAGGGTCAGGTCCCTGGAAAGAAAAGTTGGAAGCAAAATCCCCAGCGGTCATGTCGTAGTTCGTATCCCCGAACCAGGTGGCCCATGCTTCCGATGCACCGGTCACGGTGAGTGTGGCATTAAGGGGGCTTGAATCAGCATGAGCAGTACACGATACTTGGCCGCCTGGAGCCCCGACACGAACAAGAAATTCGTAAAGCATGCCAGGCTCTAAAATAACGTTCCTGACAAGCAGTGTTGAGCTATCGAAGCAGGTTACGTTTGGTAAGGGAAGTCCTGTCTCAGCAGCAACTGAGTAAGCATATGTTAGTGTAGGGAGAGTCGACGCTGTGGTATTAATATACTGCACGCAGGCTTGCAAGGGGTGTGAACAGAAAGACTCTCTATCAGTTACCATGTTAGTAAACGTCCGTTACGGAAGGCTAGATATGTACCGAACGAAGCGGGCACCCTTCTGCGACCACGTGGTACGCTGAACAGCTGCATCGAGGTCAAGCCACCTCGTATATCCAGATATTGAGCCAGACGTATTCATTGTTACAAGTATGTATCCCGCTCCCGCGTACGATCCTTAGAAGAAGAATACGGAGGGTAAAACTCGGATGCAAATCCACAACGGATTGCGTCCACATACCATAGGCACCCGCAGGTGTCATAATCTCTGCTATGTCTTCGTAGAGGAATGTCGCTCGGTTTCCGGGTCTTGAATTGAGAAGTTAAAACTCACTTTGTATGGTACCACTTGGACTAGAAAAGATGTTTTGACGAATCCTCTGCATGTCCTCGGCCAGTTGAGTTCGCTGCGAACGCAAGTTATTACCACCATTGTAGGTCTGAGAACCGCATCAGCGCCTTAAATAAGTGATTCTCCGGATAGGTGTGCTAGAGATGAACACATACAGGGTCTTGAAAAGGCCCTCCAGACCACAAGGACTCAATGTTTAGCTGGATCGACTCCTGAGTGGTCCCTCCTTGAAGCATGGCTGCAATACAACCATGATTCAGACGTGGATATGGAGCGGACGCAAAAGAGTATACCGGCCAAGTGTCCGTTCCCCACCGGGAGTAGATCCTTTGACCACTTTGTGCCCGGAGAAGTATACCACAAGCCGTTTCCCGACGCTGGGAAGCCAGAAGGGGCAATGCGAATTACCGAAGTACATATCGAGATAGAAAGTACGCAAGAAATTTGATTCAGCCACACTTGGACATTCTGGGGTAGGATGCGACGTATCAGGTGGAATAGCGGGAGAATGACTGCCCAGGGACGACCTCCAAGCAATGCGATCGGCGAGTCCATGTTCTTCTCGGTACCAATGGAAGGTTAGCGATGACTATCCTGCTTCTTCACGAGGGTTTCTAACAATGCCGGGAGGCTCCACGGCACTGCCAGGTGTTCCGGTATAGTAATCGTGCAGCACGGCGAGGGCGGAATCGATACCTACAGGTAAGGCTACCAGCCGGGGACTTACTTCCGCAGACAGACGTGCTTAAATACGAGGACGGGTGTCTAAATCCCGGCCTACATCAACACCGGACGGGCCTCAGGTGACCAAGCAGCGGCACTTGTTCACAGCGAAACACCTGCCACGCACCGAAATGTCACAGATAATAAAAGTCACGTGCACAGTATCTCTTATAGTATCGCCTAGCATGTTTTTAGCGTAGTCGGTGGTATTTTTATTTCATTTCATTTCTAGTGGCATACCTGCACCAAAACCAGTGATTTTTGGCATGCTCCGCGCTCCTGACAAGTCGCATTTCAAGCACAGTCTGAGTTGGGACATGCGCTAACTCAGCGCCATCGCATTAATGGGGTAGTGGTAACCTGGGTCGTTGCCATCGACCCGCCGGGGGTTCGATTCCCCCTTAATGCAGTTCTTTTTTAGTACCACTGCTCTAATTTATACTAGGAACGAACAAGGTATGCCATTTACATTCTTGCTTCTTTTATTCTCTGGACCTACCTTGACTGAAACGGTGAACTCCCGAGCATAAGTACCTCACGTAATTGGCACTTTGGGTGCTTGACTGAAAGCCTGGAGACAACTGCCACACTCCTTCAGCAATAAAAGCTCTCCAGGAGCTGTAAGCTGCCTATTTACGATGCCTTTTTATAGGTGAATGACCGGAACTCGGGGAAGTGCCTCCCCGTGTCATGCTCATGAAGTGTGAACACGTTCTTTGGCAGGTGGCCGGATATACTGCCAATGCTGTTCGACCTCTTGTGGCAGATCTCCCCCTAGCGTTACCCTTGACCAGGACGATGCTCGATAGATCTGTCTCGAAACATTGCGGTGTCCTGCAGAAGCAGCACCCCTACCGTGATGGCCCTGCACATCGTCAGGGAGGCTGATCACCCAAGTTCTCCACGAGGAACGAAGGAAAGGGGGATGGAAAGATTAAGGTCGGCGAAGGAGACGATGGTATAATCACCTACATACATTATATATACGTCGGATGCCAAGCAGCAAGAGTCAGTAAAACATTCGAGTTCGAAACAGTAGGTATGACAATGAATTCTGGTACGTAAGGTGAACAAAGTAATGTTCGTTCTGAGACTATGCAAAGATATGATAGCTTGAACGATAATAAATAGAGGGAAGGAAGATATGTTTGAACGGCACGTATCACTTTTTGGTGTCAGTGTTCTGTCAAAACGCAGCACTGAACAGCGGCGCGCCGACGATCGCCGCAAGACAGGTAAGCTGCCAAGCAGATAGCCTCGCGGTGTTTTGAGATGCACCGTTGCCGCTAGGGACTGAGAATAAGTCAGCAGAGCAACGTCATGAGCAATCACCCAGGCAACATACGTAAACCACTACCGGACGAGGAACTGCCACCAGACGAGGAACCGCCACCGGACGAGGAACCGCCACCGGATGTAGATCCCCCAGAGACTAGGGTGGTTGATGGAGAGGCCACAACAGCTGAAGTAGAACTTCCACTTCCCCCAGCAACGGCGTGGGTGGTTGTTGAGGAAACAAAAGTAGGGGAGGCTACAGGGGATGAAGAGGAAGCAAATGTAGGCGAGAGGGACGAGCCGCCGCCACCACCTCCGCCAGTACCACCACCACCGGTGCTACCTCCGCCGCTGCCAGCACCGGAGCAGGTATCACTCCCAACCGTGCAAGTTGATCCGGTGGGGCAGCCTTGACATCGCGTAAGTAAATGATAATAATCAATCGCGTCGTTGGAGGATGGGGTACTCACAACCACCAAATTCATCATTGCAGCAATTGTAATTAGGTTCACAGCACCCACTGTCGTTGGGGCAACAAGTAGTGCCATTAGGGCAACTAGTAAGTGCGTCACACTGTCAACTGGTTAGCATCGACAATGCCACTGTTTGTTAGATGGAGGCTTACACAGTAGTCGCCAACAAGGGCACAGGAGTCGGGGTAGTTGGTACACTGTTCTGTAGAGATATTTGGTGAGACTCGCGCGAAGAAGGATCGCATGGAGCGTAACATACGATAACCAGTGGGACATCCTGATGACTGCCTCTGCGCGAACTTTGCACTACGGTTCAAGAGTTCGATGAGGACACTGGGCGTGTGAGGGTTATGTACACGCTGGGTGGAATCGTCCGCGTGAACGAAAGCAAACTGAGCAGAGAGCAACAAAGACACGATGCAGAGGCGACGGAACATGACCAAAGTCAGTGCTGGGCAGAGGGTGTGCTCGGGAAGACTTGAAAAGTGAACCCGACATTTTATACGGGTCAGACGACGGTGACAGGTTGCTGTGATTGATGAGTTTTCTCCAGGGACAACAATCAGGACAATTATCTGATGGCAAGTGAAGGGCTTGGCGAGAAACGCCAACGACGAATGAATGCTGTAATGTTGGGCCAGCCTGCGACCACCGCGAGTAGGTGTCAACGAGGCAGTGCACTGTCGACCTGCCAAGTCATCACCGCGGCCAGCCCAACGTCCTTCCAAGTACTATCCTGAGTGTGGGTACCATACAACAGTGCGTGTCAGTGGTCCAGCACAGAGCCAAGCCCACTCGCGTGAGTCGCATGTCGTTCCTCGACGAATCCACGATCTTCCCGAGTCCCTATCTGCCTGTACTTATCACTGCCACGAGTCCGCTTCGAAGTATCATTTCCAGTCCTCACAACACACTCCGTGATCTTGTTAGCAGTCAAGAACCCCTTTGCTAGACAAGGCACCTTACACAGACAAGTTACCTGGGTTGCTGGAGTACGGAAGGCGTGCGATATAGTGTTAGTCCCTAACAATGAGCCGTTGGCGCTGCCAGTTGCACTCTCGCCGACCAAGGCACCTTGCCCATTCTGACCCTGAGCTGTGTTCGCTTCCGTGAACTCGGACGTGCAAGGTACATCATTTCGTGTTTCATTTTGGTCCCTGTGACACTAATACCTGCTGTCTATCCAAGTCTATCCTCTCGCACGGAATCTCTGTTCAGAGACCTCCGAATGTCACGAGCAACCAGCCAAGGGATCAAAATGTGGTTGCATGTGCGAAAGACGAGTCACGACTTCATGCCAAAACGCATACGCCGAACAACCGCGCACATCTAGTCGGATTCATCATAATGCCAAGACAACAGTGTACAAAAGCGGTGTCTACCATCAAATTAAAGTGGCTTCTAACTTCTACATCATACGATACGGTAATCAACGTTGCTGCAAGTCAGGCACCAGTTCTCTCAACTTAACAAGCACACTGATACAAGGCAGGCAGAAAACGGAAGCGTCATGCAACTTTTGGCCCGTCACGTATATATATGATAAATATTCCGACACTTTCCTTCGCACTCAGTGACCGGATGTTCTCGGTCCTCAGTCCCATGCACCGCACGCGTGCTGAAGAAATTTCCAGGGTCCTGGCATGCCCTTTTTCCACGTTTCGGAAACAGTTTGAACGAACGAGTGTGTTGTCCAATCGATTTCGCCGACGCCAACAAATTCCGAACCCAACCACTCGCCCACAGGATTTCGACCGACGGTTCACGGTAACTAGTTCTGCCCTTCGACCACCCTGGCGTGCATCCGTTGTTGTGGGCTTAATAGCCTCTGACAGCCCTGCGTATGACCTTTTTTACTACTAAAATATGTGGATTGATGCTACTGAAAGCTCGGACGGCGGGTACCTTCGACAAAGTCAGTGGTAGAAGCCGGCCTACTATTCGGTGAGCCAGGAACGCAATCCATTGATTCCTCGTGAGGAGTTTCTTATGAATCGCATCGTACAGCAGAACGCGCAGCTCCTCTGTGGTGGAAGTACAGATAGGTGCGTCAGCTTTCACACCATTTGCATGACTATTTTTCACCGTGACTTAGAACGGAGTTGGAGTCAGCCGTGAACTCCTTTCTAGAAACTCGAAGACAATTTTGGACGAGGGGTGCAGTTTGCATGCTAGCTGTCTCCCAGTCTGCCGGTAAACTTGCTGGTTTATCATTAACTATGGTAACGACCATGCGTGACTGTGAATGGAAGATCCGAGAGTGTTCTCGATGCAATACGGCAATTGCGGAGTTCAACTCCCTCGTTTATACTGGGAACGAACGAAGGACACCGTTTACATTTTTGATATCTCTTATTCTCTGGATGATTTCACTATACTTGCCTCTGATCAAAGCAATGAACTTCGGTGCGTAACCGCCTTACTTAGTACTTTGGGCTCCTGGCTGAAAGCCTGGAGATAACTGTCACACTTCTTCGGCAGTCGAAACTTCCAAGAGCTATAAGCTGCTTATTTACAGTGCCTTTTCAGGTGAATGACTGTCGATCAGAACTTGGGGATCCGGTGCCGTCTGGACCATGCTCTTTTAATGGCCGGATATACTAATGCTCGACGTCTTGCGGTAGATCCCCCCCGTCATCCTTGACCGGAACAATGGTCGATAGATATGTTTCGAAACGTTGTGTAGTGGCACAGAAACTAGCGGCAAATCACAGATTAATTGGAGTCCGAAAATCCGACCTCCGAGCAATGCATAGGCACAGTAATCCGCTGGGGACGAACGTTGTGCCGAAGCAGCGCATACCGTGTTAGCCCCAAAGCGTCATCAGGAAGGGGTACGGATGGACGGGTGGACAGAGGGACCGAGGTAGGTGAAGAAGACGATGGGTATAGCTGCCTGCTACATATAGTATAAATACATCGGGTGCCAAGCAGTAAATACCAGTAAAACATTCGAGTTCGAAAGAGTAGGAATGACAATAAGTTCTGGTAAGTAAGGTGAACAAAGTAATGTTTGTTCCGAGGCTATGCAAAGATATGACAGCTATAAACGATAATGATTAGAGGAAAAGAAGATATATTCGAACTGCTGTCACCTATTGGGGTTCGTGTCTGTCAAAATGCAACACCGAACAGTGGCGCGCCGACGATCACCACAAGACCGGTAAGCTGCCAAGTAGATGACCTTGCAGTGTTTTGGGATGCACCGTTGCCGCTAGGGACTGAGAAGTAAGTCAGCAGAGCATTTACATGAGCGATTACTCAGGGAACACACGAAAACCACTACCGGACGAGGAACTGCCACCAGATGTAGATCCCCCAGAAACTAGGGTGGTTGATGGGGAAGCCACGACAGCTGAAGTAGAGCTCCCACTACCCCCAGCAACAGCATGGATGGTTGTTGAGGAGCCATGAGTAGCGGAAGCTACATGGGATGAAGAGGATGAAGAGGACGAAGCGAACGAAGGCGAGAAAGACGAACCGCCACTGCTATCACCACCAGAGCTGCCGCCGCCGCCGCTACCACCACCGGTGCTACCTCCGCTGCTGCCAGCACCGGAGCAGGTATCACTCCCAACAGTGCAAGTTGATCCGGTGGGGCAGCCTGGACACCATATGAGCGAATGATAACCAATCGTGTAGTTGGAAGATGGTGCACTCACAACCACCAAATTCATCATCACAACACTTGTAACCGGTTTCACAACACCCATCGTCGTTGGCACAGCAAGTAGTGTTATCAGGGCAAGTGGCAAGTGAGTCGCACTGTCAACTGGTCAGCATCAACAACACCGCTGTTCGTTAGATGGGGGCTTACACAGAAGTCGCCATTAAGAGCACAGGACTCGGGGTAGTAGACACACTGGTCTGTAAAGATGCTCTGTAAGACTCGCGCGAAGATGGGCAAGGAAAGTGACATACGATAACCAGTGGGACATCCTGATGACTGCCTCTGCGCGAACTTTGCACTACGGTTCAAGAGTCCGAGGAGAACACTCGGCGTATGAGGCTTGTGGACACGCTGGGTTGAATCGTCCGCGTGAACGAAAGCGAGCTGAGCAGAGACCAACAAAGACACGATGCATAGGCGACGGAACATGACCAAAGTCAGTTGCTGGGTAGGGGGAACGCTCGGGACGACTTGACAAGTGAACACGACATTTTAAACAGGTCAGACCAAGGTGACAGCTTGCTGTGATTAATGAGCTTCCCCAGGGACAACAATCAGGGCAATTATTGATTGCGGCAGGTAAAGAGTTTGGCGAAGGCCGGCAACGACGAACGAGTGTCGGTACTTCAACCGGCCTTCAGACCGCGGGGTAGACGTCAACGAGGCAGTGCGCTGTCAACCTGCCCGCATATGCGATCAGCTCAGCATCCTTCCAAGTACCCCGCGGGCACCATATAGCAGCGCGAGGTCAGTTATCCAGCAGAGCCAGAGCCAAGCTCACCCTCGTGGTCCTAGGTCTTCCCTTGACAAACCCACGATCTTTCCAAGTTTTGCATCACGGACACGACTCCGCTTCGTCATTTTCAGTCCTCACAACATACTCCGTGAGTTTGTTAGCAGTCAAGAGCTCTTAGACAATTGCACCTTGAACACAAGTTTCCTGGGTTTGTGCGGAAGGTGTGTGAAACGGTGTTAATCCGTTTGTAGTAACAATGGCGTTGGCATCACAGTCACGCCGACCAACGGACCTTGCCCGTTCTGACCCTGAGCTGTGTTTGCTTCCGCGAAGTGAGGCGTGCAAGGTACTATTACACCATCTTGTCTTGTCTTCCATTTTGGTCCCTGTGGCACAAGCGCCTGCTGCCTGTCCAATTCCAACTCCATCCCTTTGCATAGGACTTCAGCCTCCATCATGGGCCGTCAGCCAGAATTGCAGGGTCTCTGTCGTATTTTCTTGCGAGAGCCCCGAATGTCACGAGCAACTGGCCAAGGGATCAGAATGCAGTTGCATATGTGAAAGACAAGTCACGACTTCATGCCAAAACGTGTACACCGAACGATCACGCAGATCGCATGTACAAGGTTCGGTCGGATTCGTCATAATGCCAAGACAACTAACTGTACACGAAAGTGGGTGCCTACCATCAAATCAACTTGGCTTTGAAACTCTAAAACATACGATGTTAATCAAACGTTGCTGGAAATCTGGTATCAATTCTCTCAACCGGACAAGCGCACTGATACGAGGCAGACAGAAAGTGGAAGCGACATGCAATTCTTGGCCTACCACCTAAGTATACGATAAATACTCCGACATTCAGTGACCAGACGTGCACCTGTTCTCACTCCTCAGTTACACGCACTGCACGTACGCTGAAGAAATCTCCAGGGTCCTAACCTGCCCTTTTCCCACATTCCGGAAACAGTTCGAAGGAATGAGTGTGTTATCCAATCGATTTCGCCGACGCCGACAAATTCCGAATGTGACCGTTCACCCATACAATTTCGACCACCGCGACGTGCATCCGTTACGGCGGGTTCATTGGTCTCGGACATCCCCCTCCACGATTACCGATTCCCACCCTGAAATGCGGTAGTAGCCTGTTCACGAATTAAGCAATGTCCTGCAGACCAAAGCATTGCGGGCGACACCTAGCGTCTGGGACTGAGTTGTCGTAAGCACGTTATTTATCCGTCTTAGGGTACTTGCTTGTTGACGCCGTTTCCATGGAAATAGCCAAGATCGTAAGTAACGCTGGTTCTTTCTTACAGGGAGTTTTTGTGCACTGCCCGATGCGTGTTATGCTATCTGGATTGTGGACAAGACTGAAGAAATATGATGGGCTCTGAACAACACGTAAGAGGTTACTAATATTACAGTTAAAATTGCACGGAAACGTCGTGGTACAAATTTGTTAGTCCAGCTCACATAACCACCTTATCGTTCCAGCGCCCAACTCCAGCGCAAGTGTCCCGGGGTAAGTAGTATGTACTAATATTTGCATCCCGCAGAAAAGAAGTCCCAGGATAAACTTGGAGACACACATCCAATGGTGCAAAGAGCCTTTCAAGCGGCAAGGTCCAGCCGAAACAAGCAGTACAGTAATGTAGCACTCCTGCATACCGGACATTCAGATTTGGCTACGATGGCTTGCGTGATGCACCTGCGACCATCGTCATACACTGCAAGTACTTAACCTAATACAGCTGAAACGAACCTTTTGCAGAATACGTGACCACAGATTGTTGCCGTCATATCCTCGCAGGGATCACGACTACAAATTCTGCAATGAAGCCGAAGCTCCCTCCCAGCGGGCGGCCCGGGAGGGGGCTTTTGTCCCTTTTTAGGCTCAAAAACTGACTCCCCAGAGTCAACGGCAGGTTCAGCGTCGACAGACGAAACAGAATGCGACAGCTCTCCCGGACTGCAAGTACTTGAGGATGGCAACGACCTCGAGTTTCCATTTATCGCTTGAACATGGTCGTCCTCAGCTCCTGCGTATTCAACGGAGAGATCCACATTCGTCTCCGCGTACTCACGAGAGGGTGTGAAGTCCCGCAAAGATCTAGACGGAGTAGGGGAAACCTTTTCACCACGGACACCCTGCATCCTGGTTGCGGAGTTGTCTGCGCCTGGGTCAATCATATCATTGCTACCCACAGAGAGAGTTGACGAGGCTGTGATATACTGGCGCAAATCAGAATTATCATGCGCTGCTTTGCTGAATGGATCTTACTCCATCTAGAGAGGCCTGAGTCAGCCGTGAGGTGAAAGAAGGTGTAGATCTTTGGGAACTGTGACATATGTTGTGGTGGTCCGAAACGTAACTTCGCACAGACTGTGATGAAGGCATGTCAGGTCGATCTACATGAGAAAGAAGAGTCGCACTCACCTCTGCTTCGACTCCAGCAGTCGCGACTGACGAACTACCGGCGTCAGGCTTTGCAGCCTGTACAACACCATGCTCACTCTCAAGATGCTGTCGATCCGTGAGCGGCCGGGTGGCATTATCCCAGAGACCGAAACAGTCATACCTCGGGTAGCATGTCAGGGCTCCCCATGATAGACCCGCAGAGAGTGCATGACGGGTGCTCTGAAGCGTAATGTAAGTCGAGACTTTCCTGGCAGATTACCGCGCCTCCGCAGTCCCAGCATACAACCACTGGATGCTCTACTTCCATATGCTGTGCGTTGTTGTCCTTAGTTGGTACCCAAGAAGAAGTTGAAAGACGTAACCCACTCGGTAAAGTTCTGTTTCATCGGCGAACGATTCCTCGCATGTTCGACACTGCGGATGCGTTTCGAGGTGATCATGAAGTAAGTTTTCGAAACAGAATTGCACGTCGCACACGGTACAACGGAAAGTGTCCCTTTCAGCTAGGTGGTTCACCAGCGACACTCCGTCCACAAAGCGGCTGTAGCAGTATGCACAATGAAGAGGGATCTCTGTCTTCACAAACTTGCAGGTATGGGTTAGGGAATCTTCGTAGGACTCGTAGACGACTCGACAGGAGGAACAATAGCTCGCCATTTGATCCTCTTCTGTGACAGCCTCTATGTTACCACTGTCGGACTGGGTGCCCGGAGCACCTTGTCCTTGGCCATGTTTGTCAACACCTACCAACCACTTTCCATAACGAGGAAAACATATACCTTCAGGATCAGAAGCAGAACCTACTGCTGTGGATCGTCCACCCGCATGAATCGGCACATCAGTAGGTGCACCACCCGTGAACGGGCTGGCCCTCTGAGCAGTTTGAGAAGACGTCGCAGTGGGACTTGCTGTAGAGGGGACCGTACGTTTCCGTGTTCCGTACCGATGCTTGGCCGTTCCGTGAGCATCCAATGCTGCAGCAGAACTAAATCTGCGGTTGCATGGTGTGCACGTGTAGCAGGGAGGAGTGGCGTACTCGCAACTCTTATAGTGCTCGTTGCGCGCCGTGACAGAAGAAAGCTGGGACCCGCAGTATTTGCATCTTGAGGAATGTAAGTCCGAGATGTGCTGGTCCAGAGTATCCTCCGAGGAAAACTCCCAGTCGCAATACACGCACTTGTATTCGAGATGCAGTGCTTCATGCTGATCCCGGGTCGCATATGTGGCAAATCGATGTTCGCAGTGCTTGCATGGAATGGAGTGGTTGTCCGCTTCATGTTTCTGAGATGCTTCCAAAGTGAAACAGATCCATTCACAATGACTGCAGGTAAAGGCCAAACGTTCCTCGGGCCTTGTTTCGGCTGGTTTGGGCTCGGGTTCAGGGGTCGGGGAAATAGGTATAGGGGGATGCTTGTTCTCTCGGTGTGACTGGAGTCCCTGTTCCGTCACAAAACCTTTCCCGCATGTGCTACATTGCAGCATGTGCTCGATGATGTGCTCATTTACTAGCGCTGCCCTGGATGGAAAGCGTGCTTCGCACAGGGGACAGCTGCCTGGAATCCGCGAATGCTTCGTAAATTGATGCTACGCAAGAAACATTTCAGCCCCTTCGTTTCGGGCTGAACCTCACAGCAGAAAAACAGACTCACATCGTACAGTCTTTCAATCTTGGAAAACTTGCTCTTGGGGCAGTGAGGACAGGTGAACATGTCGGATTCGTTCAAAGAAAGGATGCTTCGAGGTTATTGTTCACTGTAAAGCCCTGTGCGCGGAGTCTTGACGGGGAACCAGGGTTCAAATGGTCATAGTCCAGTGTCAACCTGGTACGTTGCAGGCATGTGTTCTTCAAGTGTGCATGTTTCCGGCGTCTAAACCGAATCGTCTTTTGATTGCACTCACATGTATTGATATGACCATGCGTGATCATCGATCATGTTCTGCTATCTTGTGGCGGAGCGCCGGGTACAACAAAACGAAAATACTAGCATATCCCCCCAGCTTTGAGGTGTCGTCATTTGGCAAAGAAATTGACATCGTCCAATGTCAACCGAAATCGTGATTTGTGGGTGCGATTTTCCGGGATTCGATGGTGAATACTTGAACAATAACCAGGTCGATACTGGGGAGCGGGCAACACCTGTGACACCGGAGATCATCCACGAATTACGAAAAGTCGTGTTGGTCCCGCATACGTCTGGTCCATCCCTACCGAAACGCCCCGTTGAGCTTCCCAGCACGGGAGCAGGAGAAGGACACGATCTAAATCCGGCACAGAGCCGCACACCGGTGTTGAGTCCGAGAAAATGTACTGATCGTCGGCATAACTACGCATGCAACCCGAGAGCATGGAAGCGCACGGCTATGTTGTCTGTGTACTTGTCTGCCAGTGGTTTATGTATGTGGGTTTCCATGGGTGAGTGATAGGAAGTCGAGATTCTTTAATACAAACCCACACGCCAGGCTGCGGAAATTAACTGAAGGACTGTGACCATCGGAGCCGTGGAGTGGTGAAGTTATGCTATCGGGCTTGTCCGGCCGTAAAGGCTCTCGTATGGGGCAGTGGCATCTTCACCAGATCCCCTTCTCTCGGGGAGGCTCAACCACCTCCGGTAGGTGAATTGTTAAGTTTGGTATCTATGAACGGCACCAGAAGACCGACTGGGTTGAGACCCCCTACACCCGTTGACTTCCTTCAATGCACAGGTCCTATGTGGAGTCGGATGACGGCGTGTTCTGGACTGTAATAACTAGGCGATACTGCCTGACTAGGAAGCACACGAAGGCTAGGATACCCTGTACCCGTGCTCCATCAGCATGGGGCACAGGTCATGAGTTCTTACCAAACCCTATACTCGAACTGTATGGGCTAATGGAGTCCCGTCCGCCCACATAAGGCCGCAACGCGCGTACTTCAGGTAAGGAGATTGGATAACATGAACGAGTTGCGTTAGGTCGGCCTCATTCTCGGATTGGCTGGGAAATGGAAGCCTCAAAATTATATCCGCCCGACTGCCCAGTACCTCTTTCGCCTGAACAGAACTGTATATCGGACGTACGGGACCGGAGGCATACAGGGGGAATGTATCTGACTAGCAACGGATATGGGCGGCGATTGAGCGATGAGCGAGCATTCTTCTGCCCGTATGACGGTGTGCGTTACCTAACCAAACAAGATGTCAGAAAAGTCCAGTGATCATTAATCGTAGGAGAGTCTTCTGTTGGCAACGAGTTGACTTCAGCCATAGAATCAGATTTCACGTCCAGGACGGCTGGTTAAAGCGACCGCGATAATCCGGGAATAATCAGTTGCTAATAAAATGTACGTACAGTGTCAGTTCCCTTGGTGGGGAACAGAAACAGAAGCCAGGTTGAGCATTTCCCAAAGTGTGAGGGGCGTTCACCGGATGTGCTGCGACTTATAAAATGCGCTATGTACAGCTGCGGGGCCTCCAACAGAGGATGCGCTGATTAAACGGAACCGGCAGAACGCATGACGAGGATGGCTGCATTTGCGAGGTGATATTTGTGGGATAAAGGAAGCCATACTACCATGAACAGAGCAGAAACAAGTTGAGTATCTTGGATACGAGGAAGATTCAAGGGGCCTTCCACCCTAGCCTGCACCTGATCCACCAAGTACGGGTACACTGTACCGTACTCTTGAAATACGGGTTCGATGACTCATGTCCCCTTCCCCGGATATCGCTCGGCGTGCGATTTCCGCATGTTGAGTTAGTTATCTTACGTTTATTGATTCAGAGAACGCACTCTGATCACGGGGGTGTCTCAAGTCATCCTACGTTTCACCATAGAATCACTCGTGGTCATCTTGCAGGTTCGCCTCAATGTTCCAGGTCTGCACGCGCACCTATGCCCAACAGCCTGTCACCACAATACTCTCAGTCGTTGCTCTTGTATATAATCAAACTATGTCTAGCACTATTTTAACCTCCAAGTGGACTTAGATATGTACATATTTGCTCACTTTCCATTATCATCTTCGGCGTTCACATTTCAGTGCAGCAGGTTCTGTCGAAAAGTTCAAAATTCGTCTCAAAGGACCAGAAAACGGACATACATGTGCAGTCGGATGGTCTTCTTCGTTTAGTTCCTTTCACTCTGACTCTGATGAAACATGGGCAGTGAGGTTCTAGTTCTGTCAAATGACCGGGTACGAATTAACAAAGCCGTCAACACTGCCTAGTACTTGACAGTTCCCGTTGAAAAGTACGCTAAAGCACCGAAAAGGGGTATTTACAGTAAGAGGATATTCAGTCTCTGATTTTCGGATAACGTACCGTAAAATGATCTCTAGACTGTGAGTCTAGCTAACATACCGATCTGCTGATAACCAAGTGAATCCCACTATAAACGATGACTGGCGCATAGAGGAAAGATCTTGACGGACCCGATACCACCATGACCAGGTTGTCGTGGAAAGGCTGACGAAGTGGTGAGAGGATATCGGAAGTTGTACTTGCTTACCGCAACCAAAAGCGCAACGGGCTAAGACATGATCACGATTGGCCAGTCTCGATATCTTGCCTTAGTAATCCAAGATCAGCCTTTCTTTCCTTCTGGCACGCAACTCTTGTTTTTGCGCCGCTGCAATGCGGTGGGCACGAGCATTGATGGCTAATTTGACGCAGCAGCTGGTACTGGAATCATAGTATGCTGCAGTCGGTGGCGCCCTAAATCAGTCAGGGTAGCGACGACCTCTGACATCGCGGGAAGAAACGTGGTAGTTTGGACGGCACGAGTCGTAGAATGCACTCCATGTTGTAAGTTTCGGAAAACCCATGTCACCTTCAAGGTAGATGTGGCCGCAGAGATGCCAAATGCTTTTAAGAGCTCCAAATGCCCTGAGTCACGTGCCCGTCGAATGTGGCCTCCAACCTGCTGTCAGCGTTGAACGATGGACGATTCCGTTGTGGATACTTCCCGCAGTCGTGAAATATACCCTGCTAAAGTACTTAGCTTCTCGGGTCAAATTTGGCAGAGTCCGGTTTATGTCACGCAGCAGCTCTAACCGCGAGCTCAGTCAACTAGATCTGATATCCATCAACGTCATCGTCCCCTCAAACCCCATGCTTCCGACGCTCCGTGCTCCAAGTGCCTGGGTTGCGAACAGCACTGGAGTCCACGGAAGTCGGGACACAGGCACGGCGTAACGTCGTATCCTCAACGGTAACAAAGACCGCTGTCTGTTATGAAAAGGACATTTCTACACTTGCAATCGTAATACTCACGCTGATGTTAGTCTGGAAACGCATAAAAATTTAGTGTGGATGAATGAGCGAACACGATGCGTGCAATGCCATCGAACTCATTCTGCCTGTCAATCATGACAGGCAATCACAATTTAGGGTCAATGACGCAATCCACTCACCAACGTCCCTTTCAACGTGGGTGCGGCTGAAAATTTTGACGTTCACTTCGGCGCAGATCGCGCGGTGGTTTTCTGCATGCCACTGCACTGCGTGATTTGGGGTGGCACAGACGATACTTTGGGTAATTTAGGCAAGCCGTTATGGTCTTCAGTCATGTAGATGTGGGCATGACTACTGCAAGGACACCGTTATCTGGGAGGGTTGCGGGCAAGTGGAGGCCTTGTGTACGGCAAGGTACGTCAGATGAACAAAAGGGCAACTGTGTACCCGTGCGGCCCTAAGAATCTGTGTCCGTCAGCGGTACGGCAGCACAACCGGGATGGTCGGGCATGTTATTATTTTCACACTTCTCGCGCTGTGAATACGTGTAACTTCTGGGGCGTTCGTATTGATTACCATTCAACGGTTAAACAATAATGTTGTTTTGTTCCACTTGCCGTTGGGGATAACACACGTGCAGTCAGCGTCTCTCAGCTTACGACGCCAGATTACAGCTTTATAAGGTGGAACGCATTGATTTGAAAAAAAAAAAAGACGACAAGGAGCTGTGGATATCTTTCAAGGCACGTGTAGTGCAGACCCTGATTAGTACGTAGCGATGTTCTTAGAATGCGAACCGGAAAAGTTCCCTAGTCCGAGCGCTATTCAAGAAACAGCCATCAGCCTAATAGGAAGGCAGGCAAAATACAAGGCATCGGGCTTTGAAATTCGAAAGTGTGTGAGGATGCATCCAACTGCGACATCATGACGTCATGTCAAAATACACGTTTCCGCTTCGGGAACAAATCGTGCCTCATAAACGTAAGCTGTGCTGTGCACATCTCAAGATTCTGGTACGTAATGCGAGATACCTTTGTGGCCTAGTCCGACTTTCCTCGAGTTCCGCCGGCATGTTGGGTCTCGCAGACCAGATAATAAACATATGAGCTGAGCCAAACACGCTAAATTAGCTCGTAAACTCGTACGCGCCTAGCGGACTTTCATCCCAGGTGGCGGCCTCACCCGCCGAATAATCCCATCAACAAGCCAGCAAAACCGACGACACGGATTGAAAGTCTCCCACACCATAGAACCACTTACATATGGCTGTTGATCCGATTGTACTGCGATTTTTTTTTCTTTCTTTCCTTATTTCGCAATCTTCGTACGTGTCCAAGGGAACGAGAATATAAAATCACACACTTCGTGCTTCCTCCAAGCAACTCGTTGAAACGCCCCGACCCACCAAATGGCTTCATTAGTATTGTCTAGTCATCACACCAGGCACAAATGATGAGCCCGGTTTTTCTGCAGGAATATGCACTCTTATGTCCCGCGTCCCCTCGCCGACACCCCTTCCCTACGGTATCTGGACCCACGGCCGAGGTGGAGTACCACCCACATAATGTGTGTCTGGACGAATACTTGACATGGGTCTTATCGACTTGGATACGGGCATCAGCATCTGTTCAATATATACTCATATCATTATATCAGTGCACTGCATCGTGTATCGAATGCGAACTTGTCATCAGCAACAATAACGGTAATAAGATTGAGGGAGTCGTAGCAGAAAGGGATGTCATCCAAAGCTGTAAGGTCGGAACCGTCCAGTCCAGAAAGTGTGTAGCTATCGTAAGCACAGATGTAATGATAAAGGTGATGATAGTGATGGTACCTGGTGAAATGTCAATGTACTTGGTTGAGTGGCATGGAAAACAATAATTCTAACACAAAAAGAGCGACAAAAAATGCACTTGCAAGTGGCAGACAAGAACAGAGCAAAAGAAAAGACACAATACTACACCTAAAGACAAGCAAGTCCATCTCAAACTACGTAACAACTAAATAAAGAAGGATTACGCACCATTAGAGGCACTCAGCACAGCTGCCACATCTTCACATAATCACTAGGTGCACCGGTTAGCTCGTTCGAAATGGATGTAGGGAACGAAACTAACATCCTAAATGCCCTGTCATCCGCATTGGAAGGCCACGTTGCACTCCACGTGCTCTGCGCCGAAGCGAAATCGCGCATGGCCGCTACGTGCCGCATATCAGCGGGATGAGTAGGGTTAGAAACAAACACTGTACTGACTTGCAGATCCATCCAACCATGGCTTATTGCCCACATTGTCAGGGAACCACCCGCTCGTACCACCAGCTGCGAGGTCGATTACCAGGTAGAACTCTGCGAGTCACGTTACTTTTTGTGGACGTGCAAGAACGGAAGAGAACATGCCTTGGTCAAATGGTGCAGCTGCAGTGGCCCCATACGCAGTCGACCACGGATCCTCCACGACAATATACTTGCCCGAAGTCAAGTTCATGGCTACACTGGGGAAATTTGCCACATTCCAAAAGTATGAATCTGAGTTTTTCGAGCTTATGGAACTGATATCGACCATGGCCTGCAATCTGTTATCGGTGTAGAAACGCATCCAAGATCCGGTCCATTCCATGGCATAGATGTGGAAGGAGTCCGCATAGGAGCTGCGTTTGGTAGATATCCAACCGTAGATACTGTTCATAAGGTTGGCCATCGTATTTCCAGTGGCTAGATGTGGAAAACGTCACAATCGTGCTGGCAAGAAGAAAAGAGAGGCGCACTCGTGGCGATAGGTGTTGTGCCTGAGGCGAAAGGTCCGTAATTCAGCGTCGATCTAACATAGTTTGATCCCTGAGCGGGATAACTTGGAGAATTCCCTCTCGCCTCCATTATCTGCGAGCATGTCAACTTCTCAGACATAGAGAAGTAGCGAGTGCACTCACATCAATCTCACCACTGACGGGCCAAGCACCATAAAAGCCAGCCCCCTGTGCCACTGACCCATTGGTGGAGGAGTTCCCCACCGGTAGCATCCAGATAGCAGGCCAAAGCCAATCTCCTTGGGGTAACTTGGCTCTGACCTCGACTTTACCATACTTGATACTCTTCTTCCCTTGTGTATTTATGCGTCCACTCATAACTGGGTTGATGACTGTCCCAGCGGATGCAGAGGAAACGGCGGTGCATGGGTTTGAGGATGGACCACTGGAAGTCGTGCTATTGCTAGTTGTGGTGGAATTACTTGACGTCGTGCTGTTTCCTGACGAAGTAGAGTTGCCCGTGCCGCCACCGGTGGTTGAATTGCCGGTCGTGGTGCCATTGCCTGTCGTGGTGCCATTGCCGCCGCCCCCGCCGCCCCCGCCAGTGGCTTGTTGCCTTTTTTGGAGAATGAAGTCCGCGATGGAAGGCGCTGACGGCTCGACCCACGCTCCGATGTCGGCAGTGCCTGAGATTGTCAACTTGAACCAAAGCCACCACGACGACCAGGAAGAAACATACCACCTGACGCAGTGCACCCGTCGAGAGTGTACGTGGCTCCATCCATGACTGCACCATATCCACCGCTGATAGAATCGCTCGTAAGCGTGGGCATGATGTACAGCTCTCCGTTTGAAATGTAGACGTTATTGGCAGAATTGGTCGTCATTTCGAACTCGCCGTTGCTGCCGGCGTGTCAGTCGAGCGTGTATGCGCATATATGCGATGCTACTCACCCGTACCCACCCAGTTCGACATCCATAGTCCAGGTGGAGGTGTCCAAGCTTCCCTCGTTGAACTCGTCATCGAAAACGAGGCAGAGCTGGCTGGAGGTGAGCATCCTGACGTCATTGTACCCTCTGAATGCGATCAACGCAGAAATGGCAAAACCGAGGAAGACGCCACCGAATGTGATCCACTTGCTAGCCCGTTCAAGAGCCGATTTCTTGCGAGCGAGCCATGGTTTGTCCTGCGGAGTGAGTTTCTCGCGAAGCCTGGTGCTGGGTATGGTTTTCTTCTGAACGGGGAGAGGTAATGCAGTGGATGAGCCGTTGCGCGATCCCGAAATGCTGAAGGGGGGAGCGGGGGGAGTCCACACGCTGGACGGTCTAGATGCGGGGGACAAGAAGGGACCGCGGAATATGGTCGTGGCCGAGCTTGCTCTAGGCAGACTTGCGCCCGCGCCCTCCGTCATGGCAGCGGCGGCAGACGTGCGATAGATGGTTGAGCTCGAGACGGAGCCAGTCGAGGTGCGATAGGGAGAGTTGGAGGCCACGAACGGAGGCCGCGGAAGAGGCAACTCGGAATCGGACACGGCTGTGCTGAGGGGATCTTGGTCCGTCAGACGCGTGTTGCGACGGGGCGTGCGGGTGGACGACGTGGCGGTGGAGCGTGATACCATTTGGATGTCGGATGAAACGCTGCTGCGTCTGGATACACGGCCGGGGATGGGGTCTGGGTTGCCCGGGTAGGCTTGGAATGGGAAAGTAAACGACGACGGAGGTGGTCTTCGGCTTAGAGAGACGTCAGTGGCCAGATGGTGACCTCGTTCGGAGTCGGCAGAAAACTGGCTTGCACCCAGTTGGGACCGCCTACGGTGGTGGTTTCTGGTCTTGGGTGCGACGACGGAGTTGCGCGGGGAGTGGGCAGCCGCAGACGAGTCCGAGTCGGAGTGGTTGTCCGTTGCGTGGTCTGGGTCAGGAGAATGTCTTGACGATGCGAGGAAGAAAGGGCGTGGTGGAGTGAGACCGCTGCCATCCTCCTCGCTAGATGGGGCGCTGTAGTCGCCGCTTGGACGACGACGGGACATGGCTCAACGGCAGGGAATTGGAGCAATGCGCTAGTTAGATTTTGTTCTCCCTCCTCGTGGCGCGTGGATTACCTGCAAGGGGGAAAAGCAACGAGATTCTCACATCGATAAACTGGCGTGGATAAACACCTCCGTCACTACTTGCGGGCATCAGATCTCAGATCCACGATCATGTCCGACGCAGTACGGCATTCAGCAGCCGTTATCTCGTGGGTGTGGCTGACATAATACCCCACTACTATATTTAGGGGCTCGCTGAATCGCCGATTTTTTGTGAACCAAATTGGCGGAATGAAATGGTGTCGATTGGGCGACTTGTTCATAATCGTAGCCAATGCGACGAACATTTTGTCCTGATCCCAGCCCTGTTTGGATATTCTGCTCGTGTGGTAATGCCTCCGTTGGTATCCAATAAACCAATTCTAGTCTGCATCTAACAATTCGCATCTCCAAATGCGATGGTCCCCAAAACAACGGTCATGTCCTCGCTGCCTGCGCCCCTCCTCCCTTCCTTGCTTAACGTTTAACCTCCGCTTCGTCACTCTGTCGTCCTCTGTCGTCCTCTCGCGCGATGGACTACGACAGATACGACGCTACGCTGCACTGGATATTCAAACAGACTCAGAACGACGCCTGGTTTCGTCCAAACGAAGACGCTCTCCCCGCTGGCGTGTGTTTGCGTACCCATGACGGCTCCTTCCGCGTATTTCCCTACGAGGTTGCAGGCCTCGAGCCTTTTGAGCTCGCTGTCGCTGCCCTCAACCCCCTCGTAGCCGTTAAAATTCGCAGTGCGGCTGTACACGCGGCACTCGCGGAATGCGCTACAGACGAGAAGGCAGACTGCATCTATGTCGACAGTGATACCCGCATACAGATCATGGACACCATGGTTCTCCTTCCTCAGGCAGATAAGGAGCAAAACGCCGCATTCATTGTGAGTATATGCGCATATAATTCCCTACGCAGACATCCTTGACCCCCCCTCCCCCCCTCCTAGCGTGATGAACGCGTCCTTGTAGTTTGGTCAGACTCGCTCGACTCCATAGTTCCCATTGCACGTGACTTTGAGGACCGTCTCATTCGTCTCCTCTGGAGAAATCGTGCTCCTGTCTTTTCTCCTATTCAGACGTCTTCCTCGGTCCCCGACTCCGTATCCGGCCACTCTCATGCTGCCCTTCAGCTGTCAGAGAAACCCACGCCCTCATCTCTTCCCGCTGTACAACCAGAGGAGAAGAAATTCAGGCGCACGTGGTACGGGCGTAAAATACCCATATCCGATCTAGATGATGCGGAAAAGGCTGTCAAACGTACTCCCCGCTCGACCATGCTCTTTGCACCTATATATAACGGCCTCGCCGCTGGTCTCGCCGTCGGTGCGTGTATATTGCGCCGTGCATCGCCTGCCATATCTTAATTCCCCCCCAGTTTTCATGGGAAACGGCGTCAAAGTCTTGCTGCAAGAATGGCGGTTAGACGGACAGTTTACCCATTTTGCCCTCGTCGCGTTGATTCCTTTCTTGTTTTCCGTATCTTTGGTGGGATGCCCTATCACTCTTTCAACTTGGACGGCACATTGACATCCCCATCCAGTTCTTCACTCTCCAGATATTTCAAAACATCTCCATGGCCATCGGACCTATTGCACAGTACTTCAAGAATTCGCGTTACTATTCTGCCGTGCCCCCTGCACCAAGCAAGGAAGTTGATACCGCCCTGCCACACATCACCATCCAGATGCCTGTCTACAAGGAATCTCTGGATCGGGTGCTTAGGCCCTCGTTTGAGTCGCTAAAAAAGGCAATGCAAACATATGCACGGCAAGGGGGGACGTCTTCCATCTTTGTAAACGATGATGGCCTTCGGCTTCTACCTCCCGAGGAGGCAGCTGCCAGAATCAAATATTACGCGACGCACAATATCGCGTGGGTCGCGAGGCCTGGTCACTCGTACCATCCCAAGTCAAACCCTCAAGGTAGGTGACCTTGCCCTCTTGCGGCTATCCACTCATCTGTGCTAGGTTTTAATCGTGCCGGTCGTTTCAAGAAGGCTTCCAACATGAACTACGCTCTCGATCTCTCCCTTCGCCTGGAACGCATCCTCGAACAGCTCCATTCCGAATCTTCTTCTTCTCGAAACTCCTCATCGGGAGTCACTCCTCTTGGTCACAATGGGCGTGGCTCTGTTTCCACTTCCAATTTCGAGGGTGGTGTTGGTCCAACACCAGGTACGTACGGGTTGCAATACGAAGGTCGCCCAGGGAACGATCAGGCCCTCACTCTACCGTACGTGGGACCTCTTATAAGTGGAGGAGCCAGTGGAACACAAACTCCAGCGAGGCCCGGTACACCCGGTACGCCGGGCAGGAGCGCGTCTGGCACCACGCCAAACGGGGAAAGGAGCAACAAGGACCTGATATCCCAAATCGAGGACCTGGAAGAAAAAGCATTACAGCTGGCTATGGAGGAGGGCAAGTTGAAGCTACTTTCTGCTCAGCGATAACTAATCGTGTGACTGGTGCAGTGTATCAAGAATCTGAGTGTCATCACCGCCCATGGGCAGCCAATGCTCGAGCGATACGTATTGGTACACTGATCCTGCTCGTCGATTCGGACACGACTGTCCCCGAGGATTGTTTGAGGGATGCCGCAAGAGAGTTTGCAGAACCTGAGAGCGCCGAGCTCGCCGTTTTGCAACATGAGAGCGGTAAGCCCGCGTACATTGTATAAATCCTTGCATTAAGTTCCTACATAACCACTACTAGATGTCATGCAAGTCGCGCACCACTACTTCGAAAATGGCGTCGCGTACTTCACCAGACGTATCAACAAGTGTATCTCTATGACCTGCGCAAACGGCGAAGTGGCCCCGTTCGTCGGGCACAATGCCTTTCTGCGGTGGTCTGCGCTTCAAGATGCCGCTTTCAATGACCCGTCTGACAAGGAAAAGATAAAAATCTGGTCTGAGTCAAACGTGTCGGAGGATTTCGATATGGCGCTACGTCTCCAGTTAAAGGGATACGTTATTCGGTGGGCAACATATTCGAAGGGAGGATTCAAGGAAGGCGTATCGTTGACAGTTGACGACGAGCTGAATCGCTGGCAAAAGTATGCCTATGGGTGTTCAGAGTACGTCATCACCTGTTCCTTGTCAGCTAATTGTCCTGTCGGGGTCGCAGCTAATCAGGAATGCGCCACGGCAGACTTCTATTCCATCCGCTGCATCAGTGGGTATATAGGGGGCCTATCAACAAGCAGATACACACCTTCATATGGTCAAATTCCCCGACGCATTACAAAATCTCGATGATGGCTTGTGCGTCTACTCGTTCCCCTACAGCTTTGATCTAACCGTTTACGACAAATAGACATGTTTTCATACTGTGCGTCGGCGGTTCTTACTCTCTTGCAGACATCATTAACCCCTGGTTTAGTCGGTATAGCAGCATCGGTCACCATCGCGACCATCAATTACGTCCTGCTCGGGTTCCAGTTTCCAGTTGATGCATTCTACATGCACTCTTTTGAGGTCTGGCTCGCTACAACAATCGTATTCTTCGGCTCTGGGACTGTGGGTTTCACGCTGCTACAGTATCGGTTGGGCGAGAAGAGCTTGGTGTGGGCATTTATCGAGAATGTCATGTGGATACCGTTTTTGTGAGGCGTCTTATCTTTTCATCCGCTTTGGCCCCACTTTGGGAGCCATGTGGGGCGTGCCACTGATATGTATGGGTCAGCTTTTTCTTCTTCGGTGGCCTCGCCATTCCACTATCACAAGCGATCCTGGCGCATTTGTTCTCATACAATATCACGTGGCAGGCTACCAGGAAGGAAGTTGAACGCTCCAATTTCTTCAAGGAAGTTCCTAAGATATTAAAACGGTGAGTTTTACACCAATTTCTTGCATGGCGTGCGATATCGCACTGGTGGTCATCTCTCTCCCCGTCATGAAACGGAGGTATTCAACGTGTTGGTGTTGGTGGGTACTGTTGGCGTACGCGCCATCGGGCACCTCTTTTTCGTCGTTGCTCATTTCCGTCGCTTCGCTTCCCTATCCGTACCCTGGAGATTAGGCGAGGACTGCGGGCATCGTGAGAACACCAACTTCCGAGTTGACGCATAACACGTTTTTCTAACTACCGCAGGGCGACTGCCATCCAGCCCTGAATTGTCTGCATCTTCAGTGGAGCCTCTGCTAACTCACCGTCGACAGTTTTTGGTTCCCTCTGCTCGTATCCACCGCTCTTATCATGGGAATGATAGTTATCAGCACGTCACTTGTCCCGTACCAGTGGAGAATTGACGGAACGGGATGGGCAGTGATCCTTCCGCTCAGTATGGTTTGCGGATGTCATATTTTGTTCCCGGTAGGTTGAGTTCCCTTCCGTCGGGTGCAGGCTCTCTGCATTGCGCTTCGTGGCTTTCCACTCTTCTCTTCGTACCCTCATTTAGACAATTGGATCTTCTGGGTCCGTGTATATTGCACCCTAAGAACGCATTGCTTCCACACTCTGTCGGGAACTTTAGGATGGGTTCTAGGGTTCACTCACAGTGGGTGGCAAGTTACATCATAAGACGGTTCTCACGTGCCCAGCACTGAGTTACCGTGTTTTACTCCACTTGTTTTTCCCTTTGCCGTGTGGGCATTTTGGAATCGAGGCGGTCATGCTCGCCGACCAGGATGCTGACTACATATCCTTTTCTAGATCGTGCTCAACCCCTGGTTGATGATCTTCTCTTACTAGAAAAGATATACTTCTAGAGAGAAGATTCCCGCGCCAGACAACGAACATATGTACGACCTGCACAACTTGTATATCCTGAAAATTTCTATCTTTCCCTTACGGTTGCATTGAGGAGCCCTTACTTTGGCTCCGCAAACTGTACTGATCATTCAACCACGCACATAGACTGTTGACAGTTTTCTGCACTGACTCTATAGACCCTCCATATTCCTGTGGTCAGGAGAGGCGATCCATTTACACTCATACCCTAGTATTCTTACCGCGCGCCTCCGACCGTTTACTTATCTTCACACCCCGTACACACGCTTCTCCCATTATTACTACCAACACAAGTATCCATTCATTCATCGACCACCCATCATATTTGTAGTGTTACAATTTTTTGCCAGGGGTGGTCACTTTCTTCATGGATTCTTTTTGCTATAATACACTTTATTGGTCGCGGGGAACGATCGGTTGAACACTAGCACGTATCCCATAGGATATCCTGTATTCTTGTCGTTCCCTATTCATGACCCTCTCTTCTACTGTCACCCGCTACCGGATATCCTGTCGTAGCAACCCTTTTCCCGTGCATTTCTCTACTTTTGATACAACAGAAAAGGGATGGTAGTTCCGATAACTAACCAATGTCTACGGCTCAACGCGTATATTCGCCACAGACTTGCGTCCCGTTGCAAGTATTCTGATCACAGTCGTCGGTTCTGTGTCACCCTTGCGTCGTTTCTTCGATCATCGTTCTATTAAACTGGCGTTGCTACGATTACGAATATAGTTGTTCCATTTAGTCTCAGGAACAGCGCGATTGATCGCTGGTTCAGTGTACCTGTACACACAACATCGCCCTCACATTTGGGGCTACGGGTGGAAAATCGGAGGGTGATGAAATGGCATTGTCAATCCAACATTGTCTTGGTACGTATCCCCTGGACGAGTTCCCTACAAATGGGTTTCTGGCTCACAAACAGTGGTTGACATTACCATAGTGATGGGCGGGTTATATTTGAGCATGCGATAGATGTGGAGGACGCATGTACACATTTGATTGATGATGCTGTCGGAGACGTCGGGTGATAAATTCTAAATAGTTCCAAAATCGAACCTGCTGCACTTCTCAGAAGAGTCGCAAGCGCTATGAGCCTCCCCTTTGGTACGGTGATGACTTACTTTCAGAAACAAACCTGGTGCGAAACAAGCCGACGCGGACCCGGGCGTCGTTGATTCATTAATGTTATGCCCATAGCGTTCTAGAAACTCCATGGCACGTAATGCAAAGCTCCGATTGGTACTTGCGACTATGGACAGGCGCAATCCCGATCACCGATAGGCAAGCCTTTCCAGTGATTGCAACACGTACCTGAGTACCCGTGTTGATTCGTAGAGCAACTTTGACATCTCCCCTGGGAGGCGACTTACATGGCTGGCTTAGATGCATCAAATAGCATGAAGTGCGAAATACCACAAGCTAAGCTAACTTACGTGGTCCATTTACGGTTCTCAGTAGCGGTGCATCGGACCTGGTTCGCAAGAAATGGAACCATGACCGGCGAAATTGGCTAGAATCCCCCCAAACCCGTAAGTATAGCGTGTTCTCGGCGGAGTGTGCATCACTTGAATTTTGGCATTCTTCAAGATCGGGACATCACTCTATCGGAGGCCTGCGATCTGGAATTGGCACCAGAAGCTTTGACGTAAAGCGTCAAGAGCAGCGGAGGGTCATACTCGACTCTGTAGCTCAAAACCTGCGCAAGAGGTGCAGTTAGTTCATCAAAACGGGGCATATAGTATGCCTCCGTCTACACCAAACACATACTATCCCCTCTTTTGAAAGCAGAGCGAAAACTTACACGGTTGCATAGACAAGCAGAAAAAAGGACTTAAGAGACATCCAATGACCCAGTGCACTGTCAGGGTAATGATGCGTGGGGGTGATTCGTCGGCCGTTAGTCCGTGGGCTCGGTACGGCTTTCCTTTCTGTACATGAGGTCTGCCATGGCGCTTAAACATGACATGCAAAATAAAATAAAAACAACTGCATTAAGGGGGAATCGAACCCCCGGCGGGTCGATGGCAACGACCCAGGTTACCACTACCCCATTAATGCGACGACGTATTGTAAACAAAGTGGCGCAAACAAAGGGATGTCCCCAGGACTATGTATGTAATAGTCACACTCGCTGCATGCTTTGAGAGCTGAATAGGTTTTGCGCCAGCACAGAAATTGTCGCATTAATGGGGTAGTGGTAACCTGGGTCGTTGCCATCGACCCGCCGGGGGTTCGATTCCCCCTTAATGCATTGGCTTTATTTTCTTTGTAATCGTTCTTACAAGAGGTCCTTTTTTCCTTATGAATGATAACTATCAGCTGAAGGATGTGCAGATGTGTTTGCTCAAGTAAATGGACCGGCTACAGGTATGCGTCAACGTTGTGCTATCATGTATAGAATTTCCTGTTTGAATTGGGGCCAAAGAGATCCACTCGAATTTCCGGAAGCATCTTGACGATACAAGGGTCAGTACGGGGAGTCCGCAATGTTATGTACGACATACCTTGTCTTCCAGTAACCTCAGGCGTTCGTCCAAAGTGTTATCGATTGTTATCCGCTTGTTGCCGCTAGCCAGTTTAATACCACCAGCACTAAGGAACAGTGTGTCTAAACTTCCAATATTTAGGATACCACTACACCCATGAACGCACCTGCTTTCTTCCAACGTTCCAGATACGTCGAATGATACCCGCTGCCCACTCAGCTGACCATATGTCTCGGTGGCAGCAGCCGCTGCTTCCCGCACGAGTTCTACGTCGGCGGGGCGGGCAATAAGGGTGACCTTTGGCTCCATGAGCTGGAGGTAACCTTGCAAGATGGCACCTTCCAAGAATTGAGAGTACCGTCCTTCGTCTTGTGCAAACTTCGAGATCTCCTCTCGTGCAGCGGCAAACAACTCTTGTAGTTGCTCCTCTCTCTTGTGGAGAATTCTCAAGCGCGATTTATTTGTAAGGTTGGACTGGGCACTGGAGCGCATGACTAGTTAGTATCAGATTGGTGTTAGGGAACTCGTACATTTTCTGTGCAGTCTCGACGCCCTTGCGCTTCTTTTCATACTGAGCATCGATAGCTTGTTGCTCTTGCTTCACGAGCTTGGCCTACTCTCGTCCAGTCGGAGGATTGTCCATGGTCAGCTTGTTTGGACTGCGCACGCGGGAGTTGGAGCGTACCTTCTCGATAGCAAACTCTTCGTCTGCCTTTACCTTGATCTCTCGCGCCTTCTCCATTGCCTCCTGTTTGATAAAGGCCACCTACACATATCAATCCATTAGTTAGACACAAGACTGCGGCGATCAGTGGAGAAGCGTACCATCTTGTTCATCTCGCTCAGAACTTCATCATCATTGAGTGGTCTGGAAGCCATTGCTCTACTGCCGCTGTGCTTCGGTTACAATACGAAGGGCTTTGTCCCGAACGAACGCAACGGACAAGCTTCGGACTGAGTGATACTGCAACGGCGTGAACTACCATTTTTGGCTAACCACGCTACGCTTTTGACCTAACCGGGCCAACCTGGCCAGCCTCTTCCATCCACAACTCGGAGCCAGCAATGAAGGTTTACTCGTTATCCATCGTCTATGCACCCCCTTCATCTCCCAGCGTGATCCTTAGCTCAGCTTCTGACCTCTCTAGTTTCTCTTTCTACCAGCGTGGCTCGGTTGGCGAGTTCTTGACGTTCTTCTCCAAGACAGTCGCCGAGAGAACTGCTCAGGGTCAACGACAGAGCGTACAGGAGAACAGTTATGTTGCTCATGCGTACAACCGTGGCGGTGCAGAACAGTTGGCAGGTGAGCCGCCCGTCTTCTAGACGTGTGTACGCTGGCTGATGTGTCGAGTGCAGCCATCATCATCACTGACCAAGAATATCCCGTTCGACCCGCTTTCTCTCTCCTGACAAAGATTCTCGATGATTTCACCGCAAAAGTTCCCCAGTCCTCTTATTCCAATCCTGGATCTATCAATTTCCCTGACGTTCAGACGTACCTCACCAAGTACCAGGATCCCCGGCAGGCAGATGCCATCATGAGAGTGCAACAGGAATTAGACGAGACGAAGATAGTCTTGGTCTGTGCCCCAAACACATGCTCTTACCGTCCATGCTCATATTGTTCACTCCTTTCAGCACAAGACGATAGAGTCGGTACTGCAACGCGGAGAGAAGCTCGATAACCTGGTGGAGCGATCTAATGCACTATCCGCACAAAGCAAGATGTTCTACAAGACTGCGAAGAAGGTGAGTCCGCTGTTACATTTGCATACTACAGCCAAGCTAACTGCTCCTTAGCAAAACTCTTGTTGTGTTATCATGTAGAATGTATATGCCGAGGTCCTCCCCGTACTGCAATAGTTCTTCGTTTCACAGATACATGTTCGACTCAATGATCACATTGGGACATCCTCCACTACCCCTCTTCTTTGATAATACACACCGATAGGACATGGGTTCCACCCACTTTTGGCATCTAATAGTGTCCAACCCGTGAACTGAGCCACTGGAAGACTTGTGTGCTTGACACCAGGTGACACTGTGTTTATTTCGTCCTCGTCTTCCATGGCAATGTCAAACGAGGACAGAATTTCAAGACGATGGTTCATTTGTGCAAGAACCCTTGAATCCCACGTCTAATGCGTTGTTACCCGACCGTTTGACACTTTAATACGTGGATCGTACCTCCTCTGGGACATCCCTTGTGGAACCAAAAGCGAGGCTGGCGACACTCTCCAGCTCCTCGTAACCGGAGGTAACCGTTTGAAGCAGCGTGGCCAGACTAAAACGCGTTCGTCAGATGAATAACAGTGAATCGAGAGACCCCACATGTCAATTTTTTCAGGCGACGCGAACTTTCCGGGTAGCAGAGACGGCGACAGTGTAAGGAGGAGCTCCTTCCTCAGCTGGTTTTCGCCCTCGGATGTTTCCTCCCAAGTCTGGATCGCCCAAACAACCCATCTTGCGAGATATTCGTCGTAGGTGACACCTCTAGGCGAGTCTTCTGCCTCCTTTTCGGGTGCTGAACCTGGCTGTAGCGAGTTTCCAAGCAATGAATAGACTGCACGGCTTATAAACACCGATGGGAAGGCCGGATGATGCAGTCGAAGTTGATTGAGCAGTGGACCCCATATTGCTCTTGAGGACGTTGTGGGAAGGAACGGGTCCATAGGAGCATGTCTCTTTCTACAAAATATTAACATCTACTCGACACTTGATGGAAATGTTCTCACTTCTTGGCCAAGGGTACCAGAGCGCCTATGTTGAAGAGGGCATCACAAAGCGGTTCCAGGGCAGCCCTCTTCTTGGTGTCGCTTCGATAGTTTTCCGAATGTTCGTCAAATCCCCATGTAATGACGTTGTTGGCGAGGTCTGCCGACACCATCGCTTCCGCTATCCACCGTTCGATTTCACGCATTACAACGTCGATGTCACCCTGCTGTCGTTTGCGCAGCGATGCATCCCGCGTCACAGTTTTCATCAGCTGTTTGTACGACTTCAGCAGCGGCGCAACCGGTCGCAAGGCAGCCGAACGAGGGGGAGGAGCGGATGGGTTTAAAGCGGGCTGAAAGTAGTTATGGAAGAGCCATGAAAGAGACTAAGACAACGGGTTATAGAACTAAACTTGGTTGTCAGTCGTTCAATTTGGATGCTTGACTTTACCTCTCGAGCTGCTTCTCTGAGCAGTTCAAGACTGGGCAGGTCCTCGTGGGTTGCTGCATGTCTGAGTTCAACGAGCCAGGGCGGCAGACCAAGCTGGGCAGCTATAGACGCTATAGACCTTGCAAATGCGCCCACTTGGAGAGGGTCGACCAGTCCGTTCACCATACGGATGATTGCTGATGCATAGGCAAGACGAAGATTCAAGGCAGAAAACGAAGGCTGAGAAGCCCTGTCCTGAAGCTGCACAACCAACATGGCCAGGGTGGATTCCAGGGCATGAGGGAGTGCAGTGGTCGCCTTCCAAGCAGACAACTTGCAGGAGTGTGAGATGCACCGGGACGGCCGGTGAAGACAGACTCACTCACCCTGTTCACAGCCGATTTTTTTGCTTCGAGATCATCTCCGTCTGCAAAAATCCACGCACAAACCTGTTCCAGTTCGCTGATATGTGCCCATGGCACACGTCGGGGAAGACGCATGAGGGCGGTGGCTGTGTTGGTCGGACGTGACGTCGACGACGAGCACGGGCATGGCATGACTGTTGCTCTAGCTGTCGTCTGGGTCCTCTGCTTCTGGTTCGTTGTCTACACCGTGAAATATCTGTCAAGGAGCTCCAGGCAGCTTCTTCCTCTCTTCCAGCCACGCAGGCAAACTGTGGAGGTTGCAGTCAAAAACTTTCACCTTCGCGTCAAAACCAATGCATTGAATGTGCTCCACGATGAGCTATGCTACTCACTGTCCTCGGATGAATACCGTCTTCTTAAGAGGGTTCTATTGCATTTGTATGACCTGGGCAGCCTCGTCGGCGTCATGGGCATGATCGGAGCCCTCCTTTTGCTTTGGTCTATCACGGCGAACTTGCTCATGTCCATGGCCAGAGCATCATTCAATAGCTCACACAGCTCGCTAGTAAAGCGAGGGCTCGAAATCGAGGTCGGTGAAATAACCCCCGCGCTCGCCGGCAATGGCCCGTTCTCTGTTAGAGCGATTGTACGTATAACATCTCATGTCAACCCCGTCGTGCACCTTCAGGACGCCTTGCTTTGCAGATTCCTGGGGTGACAGTTCCACTCAGTCACCTTCCAATTATCTTCGTGGCGTTATGTGTCTGCCAGATAGTCCACGAGGTCGGCCATGCCATCGCTGCAGCGACGTGCGTATGGAAAATCCTTTTGCATTTGTCGTCTTACAATACCCTTTAGCCTACGCGTACCAATTCTCTTCTCGGGTTTCGCTGTCACTGTTATATTTCCTTCTTTTTTTGTCGCTTTCCCTGTGATCCGACTCGAGAGGTTACAGGCAGTGGACCGCCTGCGGGTGACGGCTGCCGGTTGTTTTCACAACCTCGCATTCTGGTGTCTGTTATATCTGGCTACATGGACTAAAATAAGCACGCTCGTGTCCGAATTTTTCTTTGAAGATGTCTCGCATATGGGGAAAGTGGTCGTTGGAGTTCATCCTGTTCGTGGCATCTCTTACGCTATCTTTGTTGAAGCTGAATTTCCACAGGATTCACCGTTGAGGAATCATATACCATCCGGCTCCATAGTCACGATGCTGGACGATACACTGCTTAATGTCTCAGGAATCGCGTCAAACAGCGATCCGTGGGACGAATTTTTACTGTCTCCGTCTATCCCTGTCGCCACTCGGGGGTGGTGTTTCGAAAAATCTGGACTAGGAAATGCATCGAGTTAGTCAGGGGTGCGGACCGGACGTGCAGCTTCTCACGCAGATCTTGCTTAGGTTCACCTGAATGCCAATCAGCGGACGGTCGCTTTTGTTTCGCGCTGATAGATGATACAAGTAATCGGTATAGCTTAGACCCGGTCGCAGTCCTTACGGGAGATCTGGCGCGTTGTGATAGCTCGGCGGACTGTACGTCTCTGTCGTCCTGTGTGGCGCCACAACACAGACAGCAGCTAGTCCGAGTCGCTTTGCTGTCGAGCGGTTTGGCCAGTAGTGAGGAAGTCGTCCTTTGGAAAGGACCTCGGAGGGAGATATGGGAACAAGGTGCGCAATGCGAGGATACGAGAGCGGCTAGGCTGATACGGCGTGTCCGCTCTAGTGGAAGTCAGCACGCTCAAGCCACGCATTCCATTAATCTCTAATAAAGTCCGTCGTTATACCTTGGATTTCATAGAGTATACTTCCTTTCTTCCTCATATGGACACGTATTGATGTTCTTCAAGATACACCACACTGATTAATCTTTCGCTCTATCTGGTGAACATGCTACCCATACCGGCACTAGACGGCTTTCAACTCCTCGTAATCCTGCTGGGACTCATACTCGGCCCGGAACCAGCCAGCGATAGTATAGATCTAGAAGCTGCAAGCAATAACAGGGTCGTAACAAATCACACCAGAGAGACGCCAACACGGAGGATCATCGAGGCAACCATAGGCACAAGCACAATTGTGTTAGTTGCACTAAATATCCTGTTACCAGCAATCCAGTATACATTACATTGACCTGCGTTCGGGGAGTGGAAAGCTCTCTTGTTTGAACTCGAACGAGCTTCGTGATATCATGTCTGGTGCAGTGCGACTCATACATACAGTGTATCGGCATAGTGCATGTTCGAAATGCATATCGAGGTCGCTTGGAGGCCACCTAGCCCCCTTGCTCCCTCTAGTCAAATAAAAAAGAAGTCCGGAAACTGCTACTTCTTCTTCGACTTGGTGTCGACATCCACGACGGTCAAGCCTGGCAGAAAAAACACCAGCTGAGCCCAAAACAAATCACCTATGCAGAGGGAAAAACATACCTGGTGGCAGGCTCTGCTTGAGCTTCTCAGCTTTTTCTGGGTCATCGACAGAAAGCGTGTAAAGGTATCGTGAACACCGAACTTTAAACTTGGTGATGGCTTTGCCAGTAGGGGTTCTAGCAGTGACCTTTTTTATCCGGGCCTCTATAGCATATCCGGGGCGCAAACATCAATGCGAAAGCACGGTCAAGGGTGAGATGGAGCTCACGCGTAGCATCTTTCCGCCTTGCAATAGAGATGAATTCTTTGATGTCCCGGATTTCCTTAGGCTGTCAATGTGAGGTTTGAGTGAAAATCGTCCGGGGTTGAAAAGGGTTCTGCGTACCATGGCGATCGATGAGTCTTGACTTCACACTCACTACAACGCGCGGATGGCGTCTGGGCCACCAATATGGTCTTGTGGCTGAATCTTGTTGTACCAGTTCTACGGAAAATGCCGGCGATGGGTTACCACAAGAGGTAAGTACGTGCGGCTTTATCATTTGCGCTTCGCCAGAATACAACACCTAGGAATACATACTATATAGCTCCTCAAATCAAAATACAAGACTGTCCTGAAAAGCAACATCGAGTATGCGATGAAAGAGGGGAAGAGAGAAGTTATGAGCCCTTGTACTTCTTCGGCGACCCGACAGAAGAAGCTGCGGAGCTAACAACAGTAGCGCTTGAATCACTGACGACAGACATTGGCCGACTCACGCGAGTCTGGAGGCGTTCCACCTGGCGCTCGAGTCTGGTTCTAGTTCAGAATTTGAAAGATGCTTTCTACAATCAACTCACGCTAATGTGGCTTGCTTGGCATCTATTGCCTCTCGTTCAAGCCTTCTATTCGAAAGTTCCAGCTTGTTTGCTTGCGTTTGCTGGAACGGACATGAGTCGGTGAAGGTGGGGTTCAAGTCCACGTACCGCTTTGTCAAGCTTTTCTCGAAGAGATTCTATCTGAGATTGAGAAGCCTTCCTATCGCTTTCGAGCATGAAGCATTTCCGTTCAGATTCCGAAAGCTGTAGCTGCATTTCTCTGAACGCCTTCTCTGAAGAGCGGGGCGGGGTGGAATGTCGCTTGTCACTAGACACTTGGTTCAGCTGTTGGGTAAGTTCCTCGATACGAGCTTCAAGTTGCCGAATGGTCGTGGAAGGCTGGGGAAGATTTGCATAGGCCTTTGTCTCCAAATCAACGATCCGAACATTAAGTTCCTTGACTTGTTTTTCGAGCACCGCCTGGAAAGTCGTTACGTCCGAAAACCAATAACGCAACTAGCTATATACTTACATTCTTCCTCTCCAGGTCCGTGTTCTCTAGGCGGATTTGGTCGAGTTCGAGCTGGCTTTGTGCTGCATGAGTCTCAGCCTTGCGCATGCGCTCTGACGCCATAGCAACACGATCTTCTTGTTCCTCTAGGGAGCGCTCCAAGTCCAGTTTCTCAAGTTGTAACTTTTGCATTTCTCTGTCGGACGACATTTTGTTCGCGTCAGCATGATCCAATTTGATCCCTTCTAGTTCGGCTTGTAGCGAACGGCGTGCTTTTTGCAGCATGGCTCGGTCAGCCTCTGCATCGTTGAGTACGCTCCTGAGTTCCCGAACTTGAGAATGCAATGCAACAATTTGGGCTTGTTGATCCGATTGTGTAGCGGCAGAGGTTTCATATGCTTTCGTGAGATCCATGATCTTCGTCTCAAGGCGTTCCTTCTCGCGTTTCCACGCACTACCATTGTAAACCTCCTCATCGAATCGAAGCTGGAGTTCATCATAGTCCGAGTGGATTTTGCGATTCTCCTCGCGGAGTCTGCTCAGGGTATCTCGTTGTGATTGCAGTTCTGGGGAATATTAGTTAACTGCACAGACTCGCGGCAAGAATGCCTACCTTCGCTAAGTTGAGCAAGCTCCGCTAAAGCGAAAGAGATGAATGATTGGTCGGAATTTGGCCCATGCAACGTACCTTGGTATTTCTTGCGGGTCTGATCGCTCGCAAACTCGCGCTCTGCCACATCCTTCTTGTGCTGTTCACGTTCTTCCTGGAGTTGGTGGACGAGTCTGTGTCTGTGAATACCAAGTTCGGATGATTCGCGCTCCTCCTCTTCGATCACATGTTCTAGCTCTCTAAGTTTGCGTTCAGTCGTGCGCAACTTTTCCTCGATAACCTTCTTCTCCGCCGTAAGATCATTATGCGCTTTCTCCAAGTCAGTATATGTACGTCGAGCTAAGAACAGTCAGCTGGTGAATATGAAAAATATTTTAACACCTACAGAAACCCTCGGCATGTTCCGCTTTCATTCGCGCAGCTTCAGACTCCTGTAACTTGTCTGACGCGACCTTCAATTTCTGCTTGTAAGATTCAATGGCTTCTTGGAATTCTGGTGTGGGTCTTTCAGCAAAGTCGCAGGCTAGTATACGGATTGCTCGGCATACCCGTTTGTTTAGCAAGCAAGGCAGAAGAACTGATTTGAAGTTCCTGTATTTGCACTTTGAGTTGCGCATGTGCGCCTGGAAACCAATAAGTAATGATATTTCGTCCCGGAAGAGTACCAACGAACTAGTGGCTTCTGTTCTTGCGGTAATCTCAGTGTCAAGCTTGTTTCGTACTTCCACCAGCTCGCTCTCGACTTGTTTCTTGGAATGGGACACTTCACGGAGGCGCTCGCGGCAGTCCTCCAACTCTGCTGCGGAGGTACGCTGCTGGGCGAGCTGTGTAATAAGAAGTTAGATAACGGCGAAAGGATCACCCACAATCAACGACATACCAGTGCGCTGCGAGAATCATGTGCATCGATATCGTCCGCAAGCTTAGCAAGCTCGTTCTCGAGACCAGCCTTGGCTCGTTGTGCCACCACAAGCTGATCCTGGGCCAATTCCAACTCGCTCCTCAGACCACTCAACTCGGACTGTAACCGGCGACAGCTAGATTCCACAATCTCTCGAGACTTGCGCTCCGCTTCGAGTGCCGAAAGAGCTTTCATCGCTTTTTCTTCATTGACCTTCGCAGTTTTCTCAATGGCCCGAAGTTCCACTTGCTCCAATTTTGTTTCGCGAACGTAATCTTCGGCTTCTCGAACCAGCGTGTTCTTCGCCTTTTCGAGCGAACGGATGTAGGCTACATTCTTCTGCAGTTCTTCTTGTGCCTCTTTGAGTTGCTGGTCCGTAACCTTCTTTGCCTTCTCCAACACATGCACATGCTCGACGATGGTTTTCTCTTGCCGTGACTCCAACTGCTTTATCTCCCATTCCCGGTCAGAAAGGTCTGCTAGAGCCTTCTTCAATGCAGCGTCGAGTTTACCAAGGCGAGCTCTATCGAGGTTTAGCTCCCTTTTCTGGTTTGCAACGGCTTGTTGTAGCTGCTTGCACTTAGCTGACTCCGCCTCTAGTTGTTTACGGGACGTTTCAAGCTGCCGCTCACGGGCTCGAGTATCTCTCTCCAGTTGTAATGCAGTGTCCTCAATCTCATTGTACTTGCTTTGAGCAGAGACAAGCTGTCTTTCCAAGGACTGACTACGTCAGCATTGCCTGCGGTGATATTTGCGGTGACGATACATACTTCTTTCGCTCTGAGAGCCTCGGAAAGCTGCCCGTCTGTATCAATTTGACGAGAACGAAGCGCCTGCGTCTCCGACTCCAGTGCTCTTTTGACTTTCTCCAGTGATGCGACCGTGGCTTCTGCTTTCGTTAAGTTTTCCCTGGAAATCCGTTCGCGCTCCAACAATGAGGAGTATGTGGCTTCAATTTGTTTGTACTGCCCACTCAGCCGCTCTAATTCGAGGGTGAGCGTACTCTCCTTTTCAAGAGCGGCCTCGCGCTGAGCGTTCAGTTGATGTTGCAGATCTGTAACCTGATCACGCAGATCAACCAACTCCTGCTCCATACTCTTCTGTGCTTCGCGGCGTCGTGTTTCTTCCGTTGTCTTTGTTTCCATCAAAGCACGAAGATCATCCAATTCCGTTTGCAGTTTGGCTTTCGCAGCTAAGGTGCGTCCAGCGTCTGCCTTCGAGGCGCTTAGCTCCGCCTGATGCTTTTCTGCTAGTGCACGACGTTCTATAAGCTCTTTCTGCAGTTGTGCAAGTTCTCTCTTGGACGCGGAAACTTCCGAGGTAAGTCTAGCAGCATCTTCTTCTTTCCGTTGGATGATTGAGGTATATTCCGTCGCAGTACGGGTTAGCTCAGCAAGCTGGTCCTTGGTATGCCTTGCACTTCTCTCAAGCTGTTCAACCTTTCCGGTGAGAAGTGCCCTGATTTACCGATCACCGATACTGTCAATAGATATGAACCAGGACACTTACGTGGTGCGGAGTTCTGCTGTGAGCTTGGCTTGCAATTCATTTGTCGAAGATTCTGCACGTTCTTTGAGCCGAGCCAGATCTTCTTCGCGTTGAGACAATAATGTTGTGACCTCCTCGTTCACTTTCAGCAACCCATCTCTCTCGTCTTGCAGCTGAAGAATACTGCGTTCCATCGTTGGCAGAAGGTCGGCGAATTCCGCCTCCTTCCTCTTCCACGTATTTTGTTCACTTTCTAGGCGAACAAGATGCTCCGCAGCCTGATCGAATGCTTGCCGCAGTTGTTCATACTTTTCGTCGCTTTCCTTCTGCAGTTTGAGGGCCCTGTCTAACTGAGAATCGAGCACATCCAAGTCCGCGTGAAGCGCCACGATCTCCTCTTCCAGCTCGACTTCACGTTGTTTGCTTCTTTCCAGTAGGGTATCCTTGTCCAATGCAAGGGCACGCTCAGCTTCTAGCTC
The DNA here is from genome assembly GCA_024663475.1 of Pisolithus thermaeus. Classification (NCBI taxonomy): domain Eukaryota; kingdom Fungi; phylum Basidiomycota; class Agaricomycetes; order Boletales; family Pisolithaceae; genus Pisolithus; species Pisolithus thermaeus. The sequence goes on from JANFAF010000001.1 coordinate 1,178,917, forward strand.
ATTGATAACCTTTTGTTTTTCGGCCTCTAGAGTCATCTTCATGTGTTGTAAGTTCTCTCGCTCGCGCTGGTCGCGTTCCGCCCTCTCTTTGACCAGTTGAAGTTCTATCTCCTTCCGCCGCAATTCTTCATCGTTACGGGTAGCCGCAAGCAATGGTCGTACCTAAATCCCGGATTGGTATATAACAAATTGATTTGAAGCTTGGACTTGCCTTCGTATACAGTTGCCACCACGGCCAATCTCTGAGCTCTCCATATAGACGAGCGTTCCGTTGGATTGTGCGAATAGCAACGGCACGGTTCAGAATCTTTTTCATTTGCCTTCTCGCCGAGAACTTCCGTGCGACTGCTTGTAGCTTCGAGAAAACGTCGTAAAGGAGAGCATCTCTGCGCTCCTCCAGTTCAGCTAGGACGCCTGCTTTGAAGAAAATCTTTGAGGTTCCAACACGGTATAGCTCGCCATCAAGTTCCAGTGCCTCCACCATCCTCAGACATGCCTTACGTCCGTCCATATAGCCGCGTGGTATTATGCCCGGCGTTAGAATTTCATAGCGCTGGCGGAACTCCACGAAGGGTAGCCGATTAGGATAACCAAGTCTAGCAATTCGTATACCTTCTAGGACACCGTTACAGCGTAGTTGGTCGAGGACGAGTGGTACATCAATCCGCGCAGGCTTCTTGTTTGTGTTCGGAACTATGCAGCGAACAAAATGAGGCTGGGTGGCGTGCAGCTGAGCCATGAGAAGAGAGAGTTGTTCCCTGTGCCTCTGGGCGACGGTTCTGAAGGCACCCTTCTTCACGCTTCGCTTCTTCCCCGCAGAATAGCTCACGCTTGAAGCAGGCGACTCCGGATACGCGTCTCCATAATCCTGGAATAACGAGGCAATGTAGGGTTCAGTAGATGCCGCCAAGACACGGACAAGGTTGTCGTTGAGGGGATCTTTATTCTTCTCTAGCCATCCGTCCGTGCGGTATTCGACCCTGCCAGCATAATGGGTAATGATGAAACCTTGCTCGAATTTTGGCAAGTTATACTTGGAACGTCCTAGGTGAGGTTGTTCGCCCAAACGCAGTTCTCCGCTCCACATCGAGTGCACTTTCTCCGTGAATGTGAGGTCCGTTGCCTTGGGCATGATGCATTCTTCGTCCAAGCAACTCAAGATGCCGATAGCAGTTGGTCCGGTAGATTCGATTAAGTCGATGGTGGGCTGGAGATCAAGCTTAAAGTTGACATAATCCCAGTCGATGCCTTCGCGCGAGTACTCCTCTTGCTCGAGAACAAACATGTGGTGATTGAAAAACTGTTGCAATTTCTCGTTCGTGTAATTGATGAGCAGTTGTTCATATGTGTTGATGTCGAAAATCTCGAATCCCGCGATATCGAGGACGCCGATGAAGGTCGACTTTGAGGTTGGCCGGTCCAAAGCGCGGTTGATACGATCGACCAAGGCACCAAACGATTTTTCGTACAACGTCTTGCATAATGCGGCAAGTTCGTCTAGAGCTTGTTGACCAGTCCGTGCTTGCATGACCCACTCCCTGCCGGCAAGCACTTTCGGACGTAGGACAGCTTTGGTAAACTCAGACACAGGTATACCTAGTAGATGGCAGACGCGCTCCGCTTGCGATGGGTCGGCCATGGCAGCATCATCGGCACGCGTGGAAATGATAGCAATGTTACCGATATGAAGGATAGCAGCAACGACTCGGAAGAGGTCGAATTGTTCGGCCTGCGAGAATCCGACTACTTCAAAGGCGTGCTGAGAGGGATAAGCGTAGGTTAAATGTGCATAACACTTGACCTACTATGAGGGTATCCCAGTCATCCCGATCATTCACTCCATCTACTTCTCGCTTGCTTCGGTTCAAAAACTCGTAATCCTCGATTCCTCCGTCCAAGAGTAAGGATTCTAGACGTCGTCAGTCCAAAGCCCATAGAAAAAATAGCAAATCCACCTTTAAGGGAAATTCCACCGGACAAAAGCTGATAAAAGACATGGAAATTTCGTTCCGCTGGGCTCCTCACTACCACGCGGCTCTTCTCCAGTAGGTACCAATCAATATTAGCACCTGATATGCTTCCATCAGGAGCAAAGCTAATGCGGATGAACTTCCCGAATCGACTGGAGTTATTATTTCGCTGGGTTTGAGCGTTTCCAAAGGCCTCGAGGATTGGGTTTGCCTGTATTATTTGCCGCTCCAGAAGTCCAAGGCGGCCTTTCGCCGTCAATGAACCACCCGAGCCAACAAGTGAAACTGATTTCCTCCTGAAGGAAGCACCCCTCGGTAACCCGGATTGAGGAATAGAGGGAGGGCTGACATGCAAAGCTCCTGGTGGAAGGGCGTCGGTAGCAATAGCGGAGAGATACTGTATAACCTTCTTGGTACTTTCGGTTTTACCTGCGCCCGACTCACCCCTGGTCAATAACACGTCAAAAATGAAGAAAATCGAGGTGGGAATCGACGAACGTAATCAGGATACTTTGGTTCTCGCGCTCGTTCTGCATGTTCACCCATGCTCGCTCTGACACCGCAAAGATGTGGGGCGGGTTCTCATCGCGCCGCTTGTTGCGGTATTGTTGAATGATTGCGTCGGTATATAGAGGTAGGTTCTGATATGGATTAATTGAGACTAGAAAGAGCCCAGAATACGTCTGCCGATGTTGACAGATATGATATTCGCAACATGAAGTGGATAACGCGTCACGCATGGGATGGCACGGAGAAAACGGAACGGCTCACATAGATAGCGCCTGAACCGTACCTTAGACGTAGATTGTGCACAACGCTGGCTTCGTTAAGGAATGTGAGGTCCGCAATGTCATCGACGCGGTCAAACTTTGGAGGATTCATCTTCGATAGAGCGTACAAAGGAACGCGCCGTATCTGGGCCTTGTATGTCAACTATTGTTTAACTGCGAAGGGCGACGGAATTCCTACTTCTCCCCCAGCAGACATGACGACTTGTGCTGCAACCTCGTCTTCGTGGTTGACCCATCCTGCAAGATATCCTTCCTTCTCATCGGGAACCCACACCCATTTCTTCTCGTTGAATTCGGCTTGCAGTGCCGCCGCACGGGCTACTTCCGCGCTTTGGGAGGTGCGCGGTACACTCATATCTGAATGCCGCAGGGACGCGTTGAACATCAAAGGACTCGGTGAGAGTAAACCAACTGCCACTAGTCAACCCAAATTAGGCAACTCAGCACGTTTACGACAACGGTCGCGTCACTTTCAACCAGACTCGATAGAAAGAAGGTAAGAAAACATTTGTCGAGACTCTGGAAGGAAGCTGTAAGCCAGACAATTACTGAAAATTCCATTTCTCCCGGTGCCGGTGCTACGGGCGAAAAGCGTCTGCCGGTGCGGATTCCCATGCATCGGTATACACTTCCCCCGTAGTGGGGCCACCGTGATCGGAATCACCTGGCTTGAAGCGGCCGACTGTCCGCCCTACGTCCTAAGCATACAGGTCTTCAGACTAAGACAAAAAATGGGACGTAAAACATGAGCTGTAATGTAGGGAGCGGCGGCCAACTACCTCCGATTGATTTTGCACAAGGTTAACCAGGAACTCCGTCAACAAAGTCCCGATGTCTTAGTGTTCTCGACTGTCAAACTACGAAGTTGCTCTTCGATGAACTATTCGATATACCCTTTCGAGGGGAAAACCACATCGCCAAAAAAAAGGTGCATAAATGGTAGGCAGACCCCCGATTGGCGAACGCTATCTGACAATCGGATAAAAAAAATTAATACGTCTTTCTACTCTCGCGAGAATGTCAGGTCCGTCAATCTCTCGTTACCGGTGGTCATCTTGTGGGGTACATTCGACGGTAAGCCCCCCAACAGACGTGACATTTTCTCGTCCTAAGAGTTTATATTGACGGGAGGATCTGCATGACATCCACTTAGCCTACATCGTTAACGAAATATGGTTACCTCAGCTAGAGTCCGTCTCTCTCATATACACTCCTACGACGATGGCGTTGCCTAGAACAGGGCACTTCCTATGCAAAATGCCGCAGCCTCGGAATATACTGCGTAAGTGCAACATGAACAGAGAAGGAGAAACCTTTCCGAGACCAGAAGGTCTGTGGGAGCACCCAGATCATGTCAGCGAGGTTGGTGGAGTCAGTACAACGTCACATCTTCAAGTTTCACACGTCTTGCGGACATCAGACGACGGGGATGATCTACAGGTACTGGTGCGTGAAGTCTTGAAAATAACACCACACCGGAATAAGGGTGGCCTGTAACGCATTTTAGCCGGGAACATGCTCAAAGGAGACACGAAGAACAGGTGCCACACAGCAGCGGTGTAAAACTCCGAAAAGGCGTGGGCGCTGTGCGTAGGTCACAGTGGGCGACAGTTGAAAAAAGGGGAATCGATGATAATCCTTATTTGACACAGACGGGGCTTCTCCGTTCCCCGGCCGCCGCATCGGTCCCTCCAATGACGCGATCCCTTCGGTTACAATCAACCTATTATATCCCAAGGATACGCATACAATGTTTGTTGCAAGGGGTGTTCAATCATGGACTTCCATTTTGACGTTTTGGATGTCAACGGCATCAAAATATTGGCCCCAAGCAACTTGACTTGAACGAAGATCGCAACAGGTTGCAGCCGTACTACGTGATAACTGTGTTGCTATACATATGCGGTTTCCCCCTCTTGCACATCAATCGCCACGCTGCGGCATGGCCTTTCAATTTTTCTCCCCCTCACCGCCTTTTCTTTATTTCCGTATCACCCGGATAAGTAGCGGCTTGGAATTCTAGTAGGCATAGATATCAGCAACGTGTTAACCCTTCGAAAGGTTTCCGAGAAAGCAACAGCAACTGCAGCATGCACTGCCACATCCTGCGCGTGTCACGCATAACCCCTCCTCCCCCCCCTTTTTTTTGAGTTCCCCGTCACTAGTACCGATCTGAGTCCTGGCTTTTGGTGGCAGAGAGTGGACCATAAACCGTATCATAACCGCCCATGATTTCTCAAACCTTCTATGTATATCATGCGACGATTTCATTATTTCCGGAGCGCCCCGTCCGAGCCTAATCGGGCCATGTTGTACTACACGATCAGCATGTAGCAAGTGCGGAATTCTAATTATACAGCAGGTAACAGGATGGCACATCCATTAATGAATCTGACAAACTGACGGTGCCCCAGGATGTCACCCGCGACGTTCTGCTGGACAACATGCCCCATTGACTCTGCCTACTAACTTGTACACGCACCCTCGAAATGCAAACACAAAATAGGACCCGTCATCAGCGGAGATGTGCAGCAGAAAGCTTCTCGGCGCCATTTTCGACAGCTTCTGGCTTCTGAGGACTCCATAGAGAGTAAGTGACCCCGGATCAACTGGATTTAACGGCAACTGGGGAACAGCCTTGTCAGCGCGTGTACAACACGAGGGTGGTGGACCCGCAAACGTCAACACGATCTGTTTGCGCGCTCATGTTCTGATAAGAACAGCGCGACGCGCCACGCTTAAAAAGTTGTCTCAAATCCACCCCCTGTGTCCGTCCACACATTTCCCCTCACACCATGATCGATGTCATCTACGAGTATGTCGACATCCCCGACGACCCCGCTCCCAGTCGTGAACGGTCCCTCCCCTTACCACCGATGGACGATGACGTCGGAGCTCTGAGAGCCATGTACATATATCTACTCCATGCGAGAAATCTGCCCCGTCTCACTTGCTCTAATTGCAGACCAGAACTACACGGTGAACCTTGTGGCCGCACTAACGTCCTCATACTTGGTATGGATGGTGGTGGGCACACGCAACCTCTTAGTCCATTCTCCCGATCGTGTGGCGCACTCACGGTGCATCGTAACTACCGTGACGCCGATGTCAGCATTCATTACCTATGCTCTTCAACGCATTGATGTCTTTCGTTTCTAGACCATTCCAACATTAAGCAACATGGGATCGGGAAACAATATGCCCGACCTAAGCCCTGACTCGTCCCCAGCAAGTGCGGTGTCTTCAACCATGTTGATGACACCAGAAACTGGTGTTTCTTTGGCTGATGTCGAAATTTCTCCCTTCCTACCGCTCGTCGAGAGTTATTTCGGGGATCCTGTGTTCGGGGATGACCATTGTGGGGACTACACAACATCATCCTTCGATGATTTGGAAGATAGTCTGACTCCCCAATTAGCAGCTTATCCGTTCTTGGATGCCACACCAGACGGGACGGCGTGCCAATCTGGTGATGCAATTATCTATTCCACCCCTACACTGCGAATCGACCTGCCTGTGTCAGATCCTGCTTCATCGCATCTTTCAGTTCCGGGGACACAAGCACAGCTTGGTGTAGACATTTCAGGAACTCTGATCCCGAGACCTCCGAGCAGGAGTCAGTCCACTCCTCCTGCTGCAGCCGCAAATCATGTCCGAGGTTCAATAGATCCTTCTGTCACGCCCGTGGACGATGATCTAGTAGCTGGCGAGGAGTTACTGCAGAAGAATAACAAAGAGGATTCTCCTCGATTTCCTTCTCCACCGCACTGTAGTATTCCTACTAAGCGTCGAAGGGTGCTTGAAACGGGCGATGACGACGACGATTACGTTCCAAGTACACGCCAGATGCATTCCCAAGTGCCCTCTGACGGCCGAACGCTCCCGAACAAAAGGAGCCGGAGAACCAAGCGTTGCGGTGCACGACAATCGCGTTCTTACCTGAAACCTACTTCAAAATCGAGATCTCGCTGCCCACACTGTAGAGCATCCTTTTCGCGAGCCGGCGACATGGATAGACACCAAAAGTCGCTTGCCTGCCCCGTACTAAAGCGCAAGGCCGAGGCCGACGGGACATTGGACGAAGCCAAGTGGCCATGTCCAATCTGCGGTGATAAGTTATCGCGGAACGATTCTCAAGCACGTCACTTTGAAAATACTCATCCAGATGTCAGCCCAAGTGATTATGGGTTGAAACTCAGGAAGCGAGAGGGAAACTCCTAGAAAGTTCATTTCATCAGCACCGCTACCGGTAGGACAAGTTGATATTCCTTTTATTTTCCACCTGCTTTGCGCCTTGACAAGGCTCCTGTTGGACGTGATGCAGATACCTTGCGATACCTCAGTTCTCTGTATACCCGTCCTGTTGTCAAAATAAGGTGTCAGAGTCCGTTGTACACATGCACATACCCAACGTTTCGCACTCCTGTACTTTTTTTTTTTTACCTAGAAAAAAGCATTGTTCTGGCCGAGTGATATCGTGCTTCGATCTTGAGTTGTGGGACCGTGTTGAAGGATGACGTAATACACCACAAGCTGGCTACAGTTTGGGCTCGCCACACAGTACAGTCTCTCTGGTCCGCACGATTACCTGTCGACAGTCTGCAGAACCACCCAGGCCGAACCTAGGCTGTGGAATTTCTGAGAGCTTCGTATGAGTACTACTCACATCCCTGGTGTTGCAACTACCTCGTCATCGGGGAACCACTTGTGGGTACCAGACCCGAAGCCAAGCGATCCTCCAAACGAGTCAAAGTCATCTTCCTCGCGCCCCGCACAGCTACTAAAGGACCGAATTTATGTCGGAAATCTGGGTCCGGTAGTAGACGAGTCAGTCAACGAAGACACTTCCGTCTCGTGAACTAACTGTACGCCAAACAGGTACACCCTGCTTCAGGTTTTCTCAAAGTACGGAAAAGTCACGAAGCTCGACTTTTTGTTTCATAAATCGGGGCCTAACAAGGGGAGGCCTCGCGGATACGCTTTCGTCGAGTTCGAAAACGAAGCGGTAAGTCTCCTCTGCGTCTTAGTGATATGCCAGCCTTTTAACTTAGTATCTTTTTATACTGTTGGGATCCTATGATGGACTGGCATTTCCCTTATGCTTGCTATTTGAAGAGTCATTTCGAGGATGGTAACTGACCACACTCTTCTGTCGACTTCTAGGACGCAGAAAAGGCATTAACCGGTACGAACGGCAAGCTCCTTCGCGGTCGGAAACTCGTTGTCACGTTCGCACACCAAGCTCCTTTAAATAATCCGGAGATCAGTGGATCGTTTGGCAGCCGACCCAAAAGAGCCGATAACACACCCACGGCCTTGAGTATAGTAAAGAGCACAGGGGTCGGCCGTTCAGAAATGTCGGTGGGCTCGGTTTCCTAAATCTGTCATTTTCTCACATCCCGTTCAGTAAGACATCAAGAAAAATTGCAATGTTAGAGGCTAAATTGCGGCAGATGGAGTCATCGTCACCGTTCATGGAGAAGTCGTCATTACCTCCAAAGCCTACACCTCCCGCTAATCTCCCACCCGACTTCTGCAAGAGCAAATCTTCTCGAAGATCGGAGCACCGCGTAGTTGCGCAACGATCTACGCCGCTTCACGCGCGGGGATTAGCATTAAATTCAAAGTGCCAGCTGTTACCCCCGAGGCAGAATGAGGTCGAGAAGGCCGATCCCGGATTGTCCACCGAGACAGCATCCGAGGATCAAGTTAGGCTGCCTGATCTCGCCAAACCACCAGCGTCACGTAGACTGAATATACCTGGTGTCAAGATTACAAAGGCACACCCAAAATGACGGCAAGTTATCGTGGCCTTAGCCTCCTCCCCTTTGATAAATTCAAAGTGCAGAAGTACAGCCTTGTTCCGTTGCATTTCTCAGTTTAATATGTTATTGTTGTTTTGTTGTAGCGGATCCGTCTCTGCTAAGAGTGTGTAAGCAGCAACGGCTAAGACGTTGAGGGCGTGCGGCTTTGCTAGCATTGAAAGGTACTGCTAATCCACCATTCTGCAGGCCTTGCGAGAATGCAGTTACCTAGTAAATCCCACCTGAGAAACCCGAGGTGCCCTCAGTGGCAGCTGACAACTGGACCATCCACAAACTGCATGCAACCGCGTGAAAGCGTGGGGATTTCCGCGAGAGATACTTTCCTGGGCAGTAACCCTTGCAGTGGTCACCAGTCTGGACTCATTCTCAGACAGTGGTAGCCTATTTTACCACGTGTCTCACATTATTGTGACTCAGACCGGTGAAGCTGGAGATCATGGGAAAGGGACGTATGCTGCGTGTTGCACAGTCCATTCCCGCGGACATCTGAGACGAGTCCAAACTCAAGTAAAAGTGAGGTGGCCGAAATGGACTCTGCCTGATGTCATGGTTGGTAAGAAACAATGCTTTGAGAGGACGTGGCACGAGCAGGCTAACCCCGGTTGTCGTTGCACTTCCTATACGCACTGCAAATTCCCGCCCGCTGAGCAAGATGGAAGTTGAAATGAGATGAAATAAGAATACCACCGACTACACCAACACGAGCTCAAGCTCGGAAGGAACTGTCGGTACAAAACATGACCGACTTGGAAATGTAAATGGACTACCAGCAGATGGCGGCCACGGCTGCGGTCACGTGCCCAAGTTTAGTCAACGATGATGTCACCACGGTATGTACATCAACTCCTCACAAATCCGCCGCCCCTTGGCACTGCGCAGGTGGTGGCTTCATCTCATTTGGCTTAATGCACTCACAGGCCATCTTTTTTTTGCACAGGATAGCCTGAGATGCGAGAGCAAATATGGCAGAACTTTGCGGAGTGAATTGCCACTCCTTCCATAACTTTCAGCCTGGAAACGAGTTCAGGGCGCACTTCAAGTAAACGGGATACACGTATATACGTCGAGTTCAAAACGTGACTTCTGGGAAAGCACCTGACTCAGCTCCAACTGTACGCATATATAACTCGCCCCCCGTCTCTCATCTCTTCCGACCATCTTCTCCAGATCCGTTTCTTTATTCCATACTCTCAGAATGCCTTCTCAACAAGTTTTCAGAACGAAAGACAATGCAGTCTACACAACTTCCACTGGTGCCCCTATCGCGGAGCCCTACGCTGCTCAGCGCATTGCTACTTTGGGCCCCCTCTTGTTGCAAGGTTTGTCGCGTAGACTCCCCCTGGTCCTACATGTCTGAACCCATGATGTAACCCATGATGTGATAGACTTCCATCACATCGATCTTCTTGCCCACTTTGATCGTGAGCGTATTCCCGAGCGGGTGGTGAGTTTTACGACCAAGTACCGTGCGATCGGGGGCTCAGCACTTGTCAGGTTCATGCCAAGGGTGCCGGTGCACATGGTTACTTCGTGGCAACACACGACCTCAGCGATATTACTTCATGCAAACTTTTCACTTCCGTGGGCAAGAAAGTGCCAGTAACTGTTCGATTTTCCACTGTCGGTGGAGAGTCTGGCTCTGCAGATACTGCACGTGACCCACGAGGCTTTGCCATCAAACTGAAAACGGATGATGGGAACTTGGACTGGGTATTCAACAATACTCCTGTGTTCTTCCTGAGAGACCCGGCCAAATTCCCCCACTTCATTCACACCCAAAAGCGTGATCCTCAGACTCACCTGAAGGATCCCGATATGTATTGGGTGGGTCTATCTGCCTTCCTTCTTTCTTTGGTTGACGGTAGGGAATCCAGGACTACCTTTCGCAGAACCCTGAGTCTGCGCATCAAGTGATGATCCTCTTCTCAGACCGCGGGACTCCCGATGGTTACCACAACATGCATGGTTATTCTGGACATACTTTCAAGCTTGTCAAGGATGACGGCTCCTTCGTTTATGCCCAAGTCCATGTCCGTGCCGATGGGGGTTTTAAGGTCCATCTCTTCTCACTCTTTTAAGCTGGTGATCTAAGCTGTGTCGTAGACTCTCGACCACGCGACCGCTACCCGTCTGGCAGGCGAACAGGCTGATTACGGCACTCAAGCCCTCTTCGAGACAATTGAAGCTGGGAAATATCCTTCCTGGACTGTATATGTGGTTAGTCCCACGTCTCACCGAGTCTTGAAAGCTCAATTATATGCGCACCTCGTTAGCAAACGATGACTCCAGAACAAGCAGAAAAATTCCGATACAACATTCTGGATCTGACGAAGGTTTGGCCTCACTCGGAATATCCTCTGCGTCCCGTCGGAAAGCTCGTCCTGAACGAGAACCCCCAGAATTACTTTGCGGAGATTGAACAGGTAGGCAAATCCATAGCGCGTAAGCAACAGTCATCCACCTCGTCCTAGGCTGCATTCTCCCCCTCCCATACCATCCCCTACTGGGAGCCCACTGCCGACCCAGTACTGCAATCTCGTCTCTTCTCCTACCCCGACACACATCGCCACCGTCTTGGCGTTAATTACAATCAGATTCCTGTCAACGCTCCTCTCACCCCTGTTGCTAACTTCCAACGTGATGGTTCAATGACTTTCAACAACCAGGGTGCCCGTCCAAACTACCAGAGCTCAATTGTACCCTTGAGTTACGCTCGCAACAAAGGTAGCATGAATGATGAAGTCCACGACTACCAAAGGGCTTCAAAACACGAGACTTGGCTCGGTGGCGCTTTCCTCGACTTAAGCGAGGTTACGGAACGTTAGTCGCAAAGCAGAATACAATGGTTCCTCATCACTGACGATGTCACATGGTTACAGTTGACTTCGAGCAACCGCGTGCACTCTACTGGAAGGCAATGAGTGACACTGACCGTGAGCACCTTATTTCCAACATCGCTGGTCACTTGGGTGGCGTCAAGAGTCCAGAAATCAGAGACAGGACTTGTGGGTATTAGCGCAAGCTTGCTGTGTCGTGGGTTCTGATCCCTGAGATTCCTTGTAGTGTCGTACTTCGCTTGTGTCGACCAGTCACTTTCTGATCGCATCGCCTCGGCCATCAATGCACCCACCGCAAAGCCCCTTCCAGTCAAGCCAGCCTCCGAAGCAGTTCGTTTTAGGACTAGATTCACTGTATGAGGAGCTCAACCTCCCATATTCCTCCGGTTCTTTCCTGACGCGTAACGCTTTGTTTTGCTTGCTAGGAGGTACCATCTTATGACAACCTGTACCATCGTTTGTAAGCAAGTTCTAGAGACGCAGAAAACTGTTTAAAATGTAACGAGTTTGTTCGATCAAGCTTCCCATGTATGTCGCGATTCAAAGTGCAATCCAGTAACCCCCATGGCTATCTATGTGCTGTAGGAGTACTCCTAGTTGCCGCAGTTCTCAAGTTCTTGAGGTAGGGTCCTCACCGTTGATTTTCTTCTTTTAAGTCATTGTCGGCAATGGCACCTCTCACACATATACCGCACTTTAGTACCTTTCTCCTTGCATGTAACAGGATCCTTGTACTATGTTATGTAAGCTTTTATGATGAATTTATAAGGCATGATGTTAGTGTTGCGGCGAACCAGACCAAGTCGAATCCGAAAGTGGTAGTTCGGCCACACCTCGACTTACCGAAGTGTAACGAACTGAGCTCGAACGAAGTCGCTGAAACCTTCCATCCAATCGTATTGTTGCGTGACAACAAAGCAAGACGTCGAGTAGATATTTGCACCGCCGAACTATACCGAACTGACGTAGAATTCGAATCGAAGCGAACTTCGAGTCGAGCTCGGTTCGACGGCAACACTACATGATGATGAGATAAGGGACAATTACTGTAAATGGCATCGTGTGAAACATAAACCTTTTTCGGCGGCTCCAGTTGCTTACCTGGCCCCTTGCTCAGTACTTTTTTATTCATCCACTTATCAAGTACCCTCACTCATAGGTGCCGCACCGAGGAATGGCGCCAGATTTGTTCTCGTTTCTTTCGAACGCACCACAACAGGCTGATAGTGATGATGAGGTGCTGGAGTCTCAGCCGCAGGAGCCTCGAGGAGGGACCCAACGAACTGCCTCAGTATCGAGTGCCGGCCAAAAGCGTAAACCGAGCCCCAAAGTAACTGAGGAGAGTCGACGGGATGAGGGGAACACAGCTAATGTAGATAGGCCACCAAAACGACCGCGCGGAGCATCACCAGCGCCAGTAGTTGTGGACGATTTTCGCACTGAAGCCAAGCGAGAGATGGCAGCAAGCGGTGGTTTAACTGGCCCTGTCGATGCTAGCTCGAGGCTGGAGTTGAGACATCAGGCAGGTACTGTTGTCCGTACAATCGTCCTTTCTCACACTTCGTAGGTTCGACATCAAGTAGCTATTCCTCCAGGATACGACTACGTTCCGATTGCCAATCATGTTCCTCCCGCAAAGCCAGCTAGGGAATACAAGTTCACGCTGGACCCCTTCCAGCAAGTTTCCGTATACGCCATCCAGCGGAATGAGAGCGTATTGGTCTCGGCCCATACTAGTGCTGGTAAGACAGTCGTGGCAGAATATGCCATAGCACAGTGTCTTCAGAACCGGCAGCGTGTAATTTACACTAGTCCAATAAAAGTGAGCAAGACCCAAATTCTGTGCGTGACTTGGGTAGTGAAGATGAAGTATTTTCATCCCGTAGGCACTCAGTAACCAGAAATACCGCGAGATCCTTGCTGAATTTGGCGATGTGGGTCTAATGACCGGTGACGTTACTATCAACCCATCAGCAACCTGCTTGGTGATGACTACTGAGGTGAGTACTACCGTCAGATGTAGATACACGCATGAATCGTACCCTTCAGATTTTGCGTTCAATGTTGTATCGCGGTTCGGAAATCATGCGTGAAGTAGCATGGGTAATTTTTGATGAGATCCACTACATGCGAGACAAGGAGCGCGGTGTAGTATGGGAAGAAACCATCATCCTTCTACCGCACACAGTCCGCTATGTCTTCCTTTCGGCCACAATTCCCAACGCCATGCAATTCGCCGAATGGATATGCAAATCACACGAACAACCGTGTCACGTCGTGTATACGGATTTTCGGCCTACACCTCTGCAACATTATCTCTTTCCTGCAGGTGGAGATGGAATTTTCTTGGTGGTAAACGAAAAGGGGGAGTTTAGGGAAGAAAACTTCAGTAAAGCTATGAGTGCATTACAAGAAAGGGCAGGAGATGATCCTGCGGACCCTCGTAGCGGGAAGGGTCGCAAAGGGAAATCCAAGAAGGGTGGTGAGAAGAAAGGTATGCGGTCTGTTCGTCCAATTTTTGTATGACGTTGGCAACTCTACAGGCTCCTCTGACATTTCCAAGATCATCAACATGATTATGCGGCAAAATTATAACCCTGTCATCGTTTTCGCCTTCAGCAAGCGTGAATGCGAAGGGTTGGCACTGACCATGTCCAAGTTCGACTACAACACGAGCGACGAGCAAGATCTTATTACCAATATCTTTCAAAATGCCATAGAGAACCTCTCCCAGGACGATCGAAATCTCGCGCAAATATCCAATCTCCTGCCTCTTTTGAAGCGCGGTATAGGCATTCACCATGGTGGCCTGCTACCGATCCTCAAAGAGGTCATCGAGATATTGTTTCAAGAAGGTCTGATCAAGGTTCTTTTTGCTACAGAGACCTTCTCCATAGGTTTGAACATGCCTGCCAAAACCGTGGTGTTCACTGCGGCGAGGAAATTCGACGGTCGGGAATTCCGGGATCTATCTTCTGGCGAGTATATCCAAATGTCAGGTCGTGCAGGCCGTCGGGGTTTGGACGACCGTGGAGTGGTCATTATGATGTGCGATGAGAAGCTTGAACCCGCTTCTGTGAAGGAAATGATTAAAGGAGAAGCTGACCGTCTGGATTCTGCTTTCCACCTTGGTTACAATATGATCCTCAATCTCCTCAAAGTGGAGGGTATCAGCCCAGAGTATATGTTGGAGCGATGCTTCTTCCAATTCCAGAGCAGTACTGGTATTCCTGTTCTTGAAAATGGTATGTACGAAGTCACACAGTTCACCTGACGGACCTGACAGACCACCACAGAACTGGCTGCCGAAGAAAGGCGGCGTGAAATGTTCAAAATCCCCGATGAACAGCTTATCGCGGCCTACTATGATTACCGCCAGCAGCTGGACCGGATGGGAGAGGATATGCGCGCTGTCATAACACACCCGACGTACAGCCTTCCATTTCTCCAGCCTGGTCGCTTGATACGCGTGAAGCACCGCGAGGCCAACTTCGGCTGGGGTGTAGTCATTAATTTCCAAAAGCGGCTGCGCACCAAGGTTAGCATACCCTGATTGACAGGTGGCTGACGACTCAACATGTATTTCTGGCTGCAGGCAAAATCCGAGTTCCAACAAGCTGATGATATACCTCCACACGAGCAATATATTGTAGAGGCCCTACTCTACTGTGCCGATAGTACGACGATTCCGAGGGATCGCAATATTTCTACCGCAAGCCCAGGTGATTTCCAGCCATGTCCACCTGGCGAGAAGGGTGTTTCGCTTGTGGTGCCGATGTTCCTGTCCGCGATCGAGGCTATTAGTCATATTCGCATTGTATTACCTAAAGACTTGCGACAGGACCAAGCTCGAGAAACCGTCTGGAAGAGTGTCTTGGAGGTTCAGCGAAGATTCCCTCAAGGCATTGCACTTCTGGACCCCGTCGAAAACATGGGGATAAAAGACGACAAATTTCTTAACCTTATCAAGGTACTTTTTTTTCTTCACGTTCGTGTGTTGTAGCCCTCGAAGCGAGGTTTCTTATGTGCGAACTTGGAACACCAGAAAATTGACGTCATGGAGAAAAAGATGTTTTCGAATCCTCTGCATAGGGACCCGCGCCTACCCGAGCTATATACCCTCTACGCCAAAAAGCAAGAGTGTCAAGCAAAAATACGCTCACTGAAAAAACAAATCTCTGCCACCCATGATATCCTGCAGCTGGAGGAACTGAAATGCAGGAAGCGCGTGCTCCGCCGTCTTGGGTTCACGAACTCGTCTGACATCGCGGAAATGAAGGGTCGTGTCGCGTGCGAGATCAGTACAGGCGACGAACTCTTACTTACAGAATTGATTTTCAACGGTGTCTTCAACACCCTCTCGCCAGAACACAGTGCTGGACTACTGAGTTGCTTCGTATTCACGGAAAAGGTATATTCTCCCCTCCTCGCTATTTTCAGCATCTCATCTATGATCCGGCCAGAGCGAGCAACAGACGAAGCTTAAGGAGGAACTTGCGGCGCCCTTACGTGTTATGCAAGAGCTTGCGCGCCGCATTGCCAAAGTATCCCAAGAATCGAAACTGCCTATCGTAGAAGATGAATATGTCTCCTCCTTCAAGGTCGAATTGATGGAGGCCGTTGTACAATGGTGTCGCGGTGCATCATTTGCGGACATATGTAAAGTGCGTTAACCTTACAGTATATGCCTGGTTTGCAGTACTTAAAATCGTTTGTAGCTGACAGACCAGTTTGAGGGTAACCTCATTCGAGTGTTCAGACGGCTGGGAGAGCTCCTTCGGCAGATGACGCAGGCTGCTAAGGTGATTGGTAACTCAGAGCTACAAGAGAAGTTCCAGAAGGCATCAGAGATGCTCGAGCGACCGAACTCGGTTATTTTCTGCTCATCTTTGTATCTGTAGAGATTGCTTGGAAAGGATGGTACATATGCATTCCTATTCCTAGTGGAAGCAACGGGCGGGGAATAGGCTGGCACATGTCAACCATGGGCCTCACCCTTCGTGTAAGGAACGACTGGACAACGCGCTTGTCGAACGAGATTGTCGTCGGTGTACGTACGCGTAATTCACAATGGAGATAGATCACTCTGGCAGTGATTTCAACGTCTATGGTATGACGTACGTATCAAACTGCTACATGTTCCAGTGCTCGCGGGCGGTCATTTTAGTGCGGTTTCTAAGCAGTGTGTGCGAAACTACATGAATACTTTTGCTATGACCTCTCCCGAACCTCGACTTTTTTGATGAGACCTGTTCCCAGGCGTTCGATTTCATCTAACACAGCCTGCTTGTTCAGGACGACAGTCCCCTTACTTCTCTCACTTGATTTCTGGTCCTAGTGATATTAATAGTTGAAACCCTAACAACGACGAGCGATGACTTACCTGGGCAACTGGCGTGCTGGAAAACCCTCCCATTACCCTGAAGGGGCGAACACCCGAGACAATAGGCAGCCAAATAGCACCGATGTGGTGACCACCGTAAACATCATAGAAAAACTTGAGAGTATCAGAGTATGTCGCCTGGAAGACCGACTGGTCAGCTCATCAAATGATTCAAAGATGATGCATTTACCTGAAGATCCTGAAACAACAACCAAGCAGGATCAAAACCAGGCCGTGGGATTGCATCATCTTCCCGAGGGTTCGTGCGGTCCTCCGACCAGGCGGACGAATCGGCGGTGACAGATTGGTAATATCGAGGTAAGACCATCGGGTTAAGCTCGATGAGGACATCATAGTCGTCCGTGGGATGAGCGAATAGTCTCTGTAAAGTCGTGAGTGTGAGAAACCCAAGGAAAGCGAGAAGCGAACCTCGACATTCAAGGAATCGATATCAGTGCCGTGTAGTATTTTACATGCCTCTTTCGCAATTGCGCGTATCCGTCGAGCGGCGATAGCATCTGGCCCACCGGAAGTCCACATTCGCCCGTTCTTATCTTCCGAAGTGGAAATCGTCCAAACCCCCTGCTTTGAGCTGACCGCAACAACGGTAGGTTCAGAACTTGGTGTGCCATTTTCATATATAGGGACAAAGATAGGTTCCTCAGGTTTCCAGTCTCGAAGGAACTCGAGGACTAGCGCGAAACCACGTTCCTTGCTCCTGGGAATACCTGAAGAATCACCTGGAAGGACGGCGCCAGAAACAAGGAAAGGTCGTGCAGAGATAATTTCTATCGCCTCTGCAGAAACATGAGTTCCGAGTAGCCAGTGTGCCGCAAGCCAACGCTTTGCCAGCCGGACAGTCCCTGGGTATGCAATAAAGCGATGTGCAAGGTTGGCAACTGCTCGGTGATGACGAGGTGCGTGAATGAATTGGCGAGTATGTATTTCAAGCGCTTGCTGTGCCTCGCGCTGTTCACGGGGATCGACCGCAGTCGGCCCGAGTTGCCCCACGGGTGTCCGCGGTGAAGTGGACAAACGCTCCAGTAGAGTCGCCTCCCTGTCATACCATATCCGCATAGAGAACATCCAACCCTCCGCAGTGTAGACTTCCAAGGAAGGCCCTTGTTGTGCGGTCGACCCAGGATAGTCAGCAGTGCAAACACTAGCACGGACTATTTTATTTGCACTCAATAAAGCCGTCGCAATCGCCTCTAAGAGTGCAAGTTTGACCTTTTGGACCGCACGGATATCGTCAGGCCATTTTGTGGACTTTTCAAACTCGAGATTGACATCAAACATCGGGAGATAGCGATACGAGTCGGGTAGCGCTAGGTAGGCGGATTGGGGTATGGGAACGGGACCTAGAGCACTTGCATAACGGAGATACTCCGAAGTGGGGCTGACGCTTGCCAATACTAATGGAATTTGGTCACCCAATGACTTCAGGCTCTTCACCAGGCCATCAAAAGCAGTAAGTGCAGACTTGAAACCACTAGAAGATCCTGAGGCTTGGAATATCTTTGAGACTTCGTCTGGTAGTCGTAATTTTGCATCGAAGTAGTTCTGCGGGTTGTGTATAACATTTATTGGGATCCCAAAGTGGTAACGCAGTAGATGTTGAACAATGGCGACCGGTATAAAGGCGCGGTCGTCAGAAGTCTTGACTTCCCATACAACACTCTCGGTGATACGCCCATCTTTGAATCTACGTAACTCCGCCTTTTCGCCCCAAAGTTGACGAAATAGCCGACTGGCTTCGGAGTCATGCTCCCCTGCAGGAGGCCCATGGTCAACAAGCCGGAAAGCATTCTCAGAGTTATAAATCAAGCCAATATAGATGGTTGAAAGCAGGGGACTGTGAGCCTCCGAAACAGAGCATGTTTTTGATGATGGGTGGAAGATTCCGATCGCCTGTACACGGTCACCCAAGCCACGTTGCAAAGTCTGGGAAATCGCTGCCAGCAGGGCATTTTCGGAGCTCCCGTACTCTACGAGCTCGTAGGCTGATTGCTTCTTGGACGCACGAGTTAGATCCACCCTGCAAAACGTCAGCGGTTGACGGATGAGATTTACAATGCCTTGCCTAATAACGGCATCACATCTCTTAAACAGTCGAGTTTGGTCGTTCAGGAAGAGTTGAGCGAAGATGTTGTCGCTTTCTGAAGACGTGTTTAATCTCTCCAGCGTTTCGTTGGCGTCAACCCTAAGCTACATAATGCGCTATCAGAGGTTTGGTGGAAAGAACTATTCTCAAGACATACCATGCCAAGGGAGGTAGAGGGAACATCTGCGAGTAGATTAAGTGTGGACGTCGAGTCCACGAAGACAGCAGAATGGTGAGAGGTATACTCGTCTGGAGAGTACTTCACCACAATCAGAGCAAAGTTAACCTACATATGCTTTGACCTACCTTGTGCCCATTGGTCGACTTGACGTACACAGCTTTTTGCGCGAAGTCTTGCCTGGCTGAGTCAAATTGTTAGGCCGAAGTCCCAACAAGCCGTTTGCGACTCACCCAAGACGTCGAGTGCAGCGCGAAATAACTGATACGAGCTCAGACCTTTTCCAAGTGGCTTTCTCACATTTGCCTTATTCACATCAGTGGGCTCTTCTCCGAGAACAACCAGACCAAGAACTTCACTCCACCAACAACCCTTTCCTTGGAAACCTCTTACGCATATTGGTCCCTCTCCATACCCTCTCTGATTCGCCCATATGCGTAGTAGTGCGTATGCGTCCGAGAAAGCCGGGGACAATCGTTTGAGGGCGTTTGTAGTGAGTAGCGAGAGTTTGGGATAGGTGGCCAAGAGAATGTTTGTATTGTAGAGAGGGGTAGGTTGGGCACCAGTTGAAGACTTCCCGGGAAGGCGAACATTAGCATGGGATGGAGAAAGTCGCGATAGAGGCATAGGGTTGGATGAAGAGATTACGGGTATGATGTGTACTTCGGTGTGAGCCTTGGAAAAGTCGTTTTGGCTCCCTGACGTAGGGTGAGCAAACTCAAATGCTGTGTTGACCACTATCCTACCCTTCCTTGGTAACAGAGCCAGTATAGTTAGACGTGGATCCCCAAGTGCAGATTGGTAGAACGTGTCGACATCTAGCGACGTGGACAGACTCCGCGCAACAACGGCAAGATAGAAGGAACGTTTGTGGAAGTACCTGCTATCTAAATAGTCTTTCTCCTGAAACAAAGACTGTTGCATAAAACAACGCGCAGACCTTAGTATCGACGGACCAAAGATGTGTGAAATCAACCTACGTCAGGCATTTCAATCGTCACGTCGACTGTGAATGGCACTCCTTCTTTCCGCTTCACACAGATCTGATTCGCCCAACTTCCAACGATATTGACATCGCTTGGAGGTTCAAACCCAACCTTCCATTTGGCCTCCTCTGTAGGATGCGGAAGAGCAAATGGAACAGCTATGCCCTGTTTAGCCAGCGCCTGTGCGGCCAATACTGGATTTTGGGGTTCAACCGCACGCATGGATATCAGATGCGAACGGAGGGCATGGAGAAAACGTTCTAGAGGTGCTTTTCTCGAGTCCTTCGTGCTCGGGCGAACGTTCGGAAGGAGTGCGTCAACCTGGATACATCAGTCCACATGTTGAAAAGGGAAGGTAAGATGCAGGTACCTGCAGTTTGAAGGAACTAGATTGGAAGAGGTTGACAGCATCCTTGATCATTCGAAGCTCCTCGCCGGTCGGAGGTTTGCTGGCATGATGTGAACTCGCACTTGGGTCTCCGGGTGTTGGTTCCACTCCATCCATTGAGCCCCCCTCGTCTCCGCTGCTGTCTTCAGGTCCTTCGTCTTCCATGAATTCCTCATCACTTGGCAGCCCGACGGACGAGGCGTCAGAGCCGACCTCTTGGCCATCAAGGTCAGGTGTCACGCGAGTTTTCTGGCATGGAAACTTGGCGGTGAACCAAACTCAGAGTGGATCTGCACCAACCTTTTTACTGCGTTCAGCATCTCGTGCGCGTGAGGGCATCTCTCAGTGTATACACACTCGGCATTTTTGACGGGAGAGGTAAAAAAGGTGACCGGCAACCACCCGGAGAGGGGTGCGATCATGTGCCCAATACATACTACATCACGTAGAGACCATTTTCGAAACCGAAAAGCTACTCAGGATGATAGCGCGCAAACAGTCCCATTGTAGACAATATACGACCAAACTAGAAGTTTGATAGGTGTGCCGGAGAGACAACGATGACGGTGAGCATCTAGCTCGCACCTAATCGTCAATCACAATGACGTCGCCAGGCGCGTAC